>JAMPIV010006670.1:0-618438 GCA_024509875.1 Oreohelix idahoensis
AAGTGTTTGCTCAAGATTGGGCAATCCCTTCTGATTCGACAGTACACTGTTCTTGCAACATTGAGTTTACGGTATAGACTATGATTAGTCTAGACAGACTGTCGGATTGCGATAAGTCCGGTGATACAAGAGATCGACAGAGTCTGATAAAGACTTCTGGATTTCTTGGGACAGGTGATTACAGATAAACGCAATCTTGGAAGATATTTTAAAGAGCGAACGCGAAGCGTGAGATAGTAAACTTTGACAATTCGATACACGGAAAGGGGTTGTTTAAATTCTAAAACGTATGAGTCACTCAGGAAATCACATACGCACTATTTTATCATAAAATGTACTTTCAAATATTATTGGAATTAGAAGTTTAGACGCTCATAACAATCGAGCTCATTGGAAGATATTTTCAGAACGCCATGCAGTAAGCGTGGACCGAGAGCTACAATATAATGTAGAACTTTTAGACACACAGCACTGCATTCCAGAAATCGTCATAAGTAGACAGCTTGGACCTTGCCACAGAAACGAATATAATTGGACTCTGAATTTTTAGGAACGGAAAACACGTATTAGAGCATCTTTTTCCCACTGGGAAAGAAAACTCGCCCATCTTAATACGGAACCGGACTCCTGCAGAAAACTACTCACAAGACACACCGGAATTCTAAAATCAGAAATAATATCCCAGACACGTGTTCGTGTTATCTGTGTTAAGTTACCAAGGCTATTCTACTGAGCAAGCAGTCTATTATTGCTAGATACTAAGGTAAGTTGTACATACATTTTATGCTCTGAATATTGCTTGTTTATACTTGCTAAGGGTAATAAAAATTCATACTAGTCTGGCAACTTCAGTGAAAAGGACACATTCATGAACCACCATAGTAAGCGCTGGTGATTGCTTCATGCTAGTTCGCACGGAATGTGACAGAATAAAACGTTAGCTTTTACGTCATGTCCTCTCATCACCGGTATTATCTATTATTTCGGCCTATTTTAACGCACATAAATGCGTGCTTATCCTCTACTCAGAAGTGTTGCTTTTTTTCAAAATACTAGTGTTCTCATATCACGCTTCGACGCCCATCTCTGAGAGATTAATTAAATTACTAAACAGCTACCCAGATTTCTTTTGCATTTTTCATCTATATTCAGCCCGCTGTGGCGAAGAATATCAAATTTATCATTACCCGTCTACCGACCACTTGTGTTGTGGCGAGGATTTATCCAGAAAAAGATTTATCTACCTGACATTATATTTAACTATCGAATATTTCAAGCTACTGTACACTGTGACCATATGATCTCGAAGTTGTGTTTCATACCTGAACTAATTACTGTGACATGAACAAAGTCTATACATAAAAAAGTAACTAAGTATGCGTTTACCGAATAAGAGGATTAATCTGTCATTTGAGGAACAGGGGCCGATTTTGCCAAAAGAACCGACACTGAATCTGTTACCTGGAGCATGGAGATATGTTCAAGCAGTTGTTAAACACTTGTCTGGTAGGCGAGGATGAAATGTGATCACAAGTTTGTCACAGCGAGAGAAAGAAGGAATGAATAATTATTATGTTGTATAACTAATATACTCACGTTGTTTGTTTCTTCTTATGTTTGCTAATACTGTTCCTTTCCGAATAGACTAACTAAAAACTCTGTTCTTGACAGTATATTCAAATGTTATACCATAGTGCTAATCTTTTGACCTTTTGGGGGTTAATAACTTCTTCTAACGGGATCTTGTCTCAACAGAGGGAATTGCACTTATGAGTTTATTTCTTTATTAATTCTTAACCTATGATTTAACCTATGATATATATATATATATATATATATATATATATATATATATATATATATATATATATATATATATATATATATATATATATATATATATATATATATATATATATATATATATATATATATATATATATATATATAAAGGGAACTGTCGGGTCGACAAATTTCGGTCGTAAATGTTAGGCTGGACTTGAGTATCTTCTCAATCCAGGGACAAACTCTACCTGTCACCATTTCACTCGTTAAATCTATTTTCTTTACATTATCTCTCGCTGAGTTATCACCTTTTCTAGTTCTATTCAGACGGGACCAGAATCGATCTTAAATACCTATCAAAATCTACGACAGAATGGTTTGCTCGTTTTCCGGGAATTTGAGCTAGATCTTGAACAAGTACCATTAGAAGGGTGCGAATTCCTTAGATTTGTATTTTCTAGTACATCAGATTGACTTTGTTTCCAAATTCGGATCTACTCTGTACTTAGATAATTGACTAAAATCTGATAAAATCTTTATAGTCTAGTTAGAGCAAGAGTGTGGTTGTCTCGTGAGTTTAAGTAACTTTAATAATAATATTCCACGAGATAAACGATCTGTTTATTGGCTTGCTGACCACACAAATATATCAATTGTTTTTCCACAGCATTGTTAGAGAATATACAATTAGATTTTAAGGGTGATCTTAGTCGGGTAGATGTTATGTAATGATTTTGTAATACAAGACCGATGGTAGCGCATGATTGTGTAACAATCACTAGGGTTTTTTTGAAGCAGAGGAGTTTTGAGCTAAGCTAAGGAGCGCATTCGGACTATCTCGTCCAGTTAATAGCCTTCCTTATCCTGACTTCAGGGGTGGACTTGTAGGTGGACTTAAAATGAAGGTAATTTTTTCTCTCCCCTTAAATTGTTGAAATATATTTTTGAGGTGTCCACTGAAGTAACATTAGACTTTTTTTCGTTATTAGCCATCTTCTTCTTCTTCTTTGATCCATAACCACCAACCGTCAAAGCAGTCAGCGGCCATAACGCCTGGTGGCGTCTTGTAAGGCAGCAACAAATTGATTCCACCTTGCTCGATCGGCGGCCATCCTTCGTACAGTACCCCAACTGTGGTTCATTCTTTGCATTTAAGCTTCCACAATTCTCCGCCAAGTTGTTTTTGGTCGGCCTCTCTTTCGCCTTCCCTCGGGGGTCCATAGCATAGCTGTTCTGGCGATGGTATCAGGGTTTCTTCTGAGGACGTGGCCAACCCAACTCCAGCGTCTGCCAGCTATGATGGTGTGCATGTCCTCCTGGTTACTCCGAATAAGTAGTTCTTGGTTGCTGATGGTGTTTGGCGAAAAGATTCGGAGAATTTTCCTTAAACAGATTGTGTGGAAGGAGGACAGTTTCGACATTTCCTTCTCTGTTACTCTCCAGCATTCTGCACCATAGAGAAGCACAGAAAGTACACAGCTCTCATACCGTCTTAATTTGGTGTTTGTGCTGTACTGGGAAGACTTCCAAATGTTGTTGAGAACAGCAAAGGCTGTTCTTGCTTTATTCATTCTGTTGTTAATGTCCTTGCTTGTTCCGCCGTCAGGTGTTACTATGCCTCCTAGGTAAGTAAATGTGTCTGTCTGTTCTAACTTCTGGTTCCTTTCTGTTATTGGCTCAGGATTGCCCACATTTAGTGTCATGAATTCTGTTTTCTTCAAATTGTTGTTCAGGCCAACCTGCTGGCCATACTTATTCAGTCTATCAGTTTTGTCTTGAATGTGCTGATGTGAAAGCGAGAGTAGTGCAATGTCATCTGCATATTCCAGGTCTTCCAGTGTAGAAAACGTTGTCCATCTAATTCCTCTTGAACTGCCCTCCGATGTCTGGCACATCACCCAATCTATGACTGTCAAAAATAATGTTGTTGACAAGGGGCATCCCTGTCGTAATCCTGTTTTCACTTCGAAAGTTATATTACTCTATCCAACACTGCACGTAAAGTTAGAATAGAGGCTTTTTATGATGGAAACAATGCGGCGGGGAATTCCATAGGCCCTCAAAATTTTCCATAGGCTGTCCCTGTGTATGCTGTCGAAAGCCTTTTCAAAATCAACAAAGTTAATGTACAGCTGTCTCTGCCATTCTGAGCACTGCTCTTTAATGTTCCTGAGGGTAAATATATGATCTGCACATCTTCTGTTCTTTCTGAAGCCCGCTTGTTCTTTCCTCAGTTTATGGTCAACTGCTTTTGAAATTCTCTGGATGATTATCCTGCCTAGTATTTTGCTGGGAACTGAGAGGAGGGTAATTCCTCTCCAGTTGTTGCAGTCTGCAAGGTCACCCTTCTTGGGCAATTTGACAATTATTCCTTTACTCCACTCTGTTGGTGTTGTCTCAGTTTCCCAGACTTGTGCAAATAGTGGTTCTAATAGTTCTGCTGCTAGTTCAGGGTCTGTCTTGAATAGCTCAGCATTTAGATTGTCTTGACCAGGCGCTTTTCCATTCTTTAGCCCTTTGATAGCTGTGATGATTTCTTCTTTTCGTGGAATGTCTGTATTTACATCTAAGTCACTTTCAGCCTCAGGAACATTCAGCTGAGTCTCTCGTGGTTCCTTATTCAGTGTTTCTCTGAAGTGCTCTGCCCATCTTGTTTCCTGCCCCTGTGCTGTGGTGATGAAATTTCCTTGCTTGTCTCTTACTAACGCTATGTTGTTTGCACCTCGTTTTCCACTGATAGTTTTAGTTATTTTATAGACTGTGCTTTGTTTATTTCTCAGTGCTGCCTCTTCTGCCTGTCTTGCAATGTCATCCAGAAATGTCCTTTTGTTAGCACGGGTTTGACGTTTTACTTCCTTGTCCAGCTGACTGTACTGTTCACTGTATATTGGCTTTAACCTGGGAGATTTGGCTTCTGTTTTCTTTCTTTTCACTTCCTTTCTCTTTGCTATGGTGTTTAGCGTTTCTGGTGTTATGCAGTCTTGGCTCTTTCTTTCCTGGAATCCCAAGCATGAGTTGCTGCTTTCTTTGTATATTGTTGAGATGGTGTTGAATTTCTGGTCGACATCGTCGGTCTCTGTTCTTTCCTGGCTTTTGGTAATCAGATATCGTCTCTTTACGTCAACCACGAACGCTTTTCTGGTGAGGGGGTCCTTAAGTTTCGTGATGTTGTATCTTTTCTGTTTGACTACAACTGGTCCAGCAGCTCTGAGTTTCACCTTCAGTCTTGCTACTACTAGGTGATGATCACTTCCCACATCTGCACCTCTTCTTACTTTCACGTCTTGTAGTGCATGTCTCCATCTGCCATTGATCATTATGTGATCTATCTGGTTTTTGTCTCGTCCGTTTGGTGATTCCCATGTTAACTTGTGCACTTCTTTGTGTTGAAAAAGTGTTCCTCCGATGACCAGGTTGTTAATGCGGCAGAAGCTTATTAATTTGTCCCCATTCTCATTTGCTGTTCCACTGCCGCATTTCCCCATTACTCTTTCGTTATAATTATTGTGTGCTCCCACTTTCGTATTTAGGTCTCCCATTACTATAATAAGATCGTACCTGGGTACAGTTTCCATTTCCTTTTGTACCTGTTGATAGAACTCGTCCTTGATCTTTTCATCGCTGTCGTTTGTTGGTGCATAGCATTGTATAATTGTGATGTTGGTGAATCTCCCTCTCAGTCTTGCTCTTATTAGTCTGTTGTTCATGGGTTTCCATTCCAGTAAAGACCTGTCCATTCCTTTCTTCAGGATAATGGCTACACCTTCGTTGTGCTGACCATCCTCTCTACCAGAATAAAGTACTGTTTTCCCTGTAGCTGTTTTTATTCTCCCCATCAATGTCCATCTGCTCTCGCTTATTCCCAGGATATATAGTTTGTAATTCCTCATCTCTGCTGTGATCTGTCTCAGCTTTCCTGCCTCATTCATGGTTCTGACGTTCCAAGAACCAATTTTGGTTTCGTGTTTTGCGGTCTGGGCATCCGCTTTCATGCCAGTGGCTTCCTTTCGGCATTCACCACTGTCAGTCATACGAGCCTGAGACTCCGGATGTCCGTCCCGCATCAAAGCTTTTTCATTCATTGCCGTTTCCGTAACATGTGCGATTTTTTACATAGACAGGGGTGTCGGCCCTGTGCTAAAACCCCCAACCTGGAGGACCAGGGTACCAGCTATTGTCTGACCCCTACCCACGCAGACCAGCCCAGCTTGGTTGAACCTACCAGGAGTAAAACTCCCACTAGCATCGCTCTGGGGATTGTCAGGGCACACAAGCTGCCATACCGCTACAAGGTATAGGTACCATTGATGGCAGGTTATTAGTCATGATGAAAGGAAACTCTTTACAGAGCGATACAACAGGAAGCAATCTTATCATCAGAACAAGTCTCCCCGTCCGACAAGTGTTTCGGCCCTACATACTCCTTTACACTAGAAGGGGGGGCCCACTTGGGACATGACTCCCAAGCGTCTCAGCCTCCTGTTGTCTTGTATCGAAAATGAACCCGTTTCACTTATGGTAGTACTTTAATCCACAACTCCGTCAGCCGTGGAGGCAATTGTAAAAGTAACCAAGAGAAGACAAATTATTCCGTTCGCTCCGTAGCACATCACAACTACGGACACACACTGAGTCATCTGCGCGAAGCCGACGAGACTTGACACTGCGCACTCGCCACTCAAATTCTTCCTGACACCCCTTATAGTATACATCGCCTGTCGCCTCTCAGCCACAGCCCTTTCACTAGTACGCCGAAAAACTCAGCGTATTGTAGATTTAGAAAAATTCCTGGTGTTTTCTGTACCGCAGCGTTTATTGTCCCGATTTCCACTGCCCATTGCGGTTGTTCCACAGCCAGCCTGATGCCTTTTCGGCAGTTTCACTAAACCTCTTCAGTGCCATTGTTCTCGAATGTCTCTTCAGCCCCAACAGTTTCAATAGATCATACACTGATGCAGCCACAAGCCCTCCTGCGCCCACTTCAACAGCCATGACCCTTGCAGTGAACCCATCGTGTCTCAGTTCCGCGGCCAGATCACTATACTTGGCCGCTTTGAACGAATGCTGCTCGTCTAAGCTGGACGAGATCAAACAAGCCGTTAAAAGATTTAAAAATTTTAACGCTGCTGGAGTTGACGAAATTTCAGGTGAAATGATTAAAGCAGTTAATGACAACAACCTCTTGAGAATTTTAGATATTATAAATGAAGTATGGAGAGAAGAACAACCACCACAACAATGGAAAGACAGTATTATTGTAAAGTTACCGAAGAAAGGTGATCTATCAGACTGTAATAACTGGCGTGGTATACCTCTATTATCAGTACCTGGAAAATTATTATGTTGCATGATGTTAGAAAGACTTAAATTGCATGCTGACGAAAAGATCAGAGAAGAACAAGCGGGTTTCGGGCCGAAACGATCATGTATTGATCAAATATTCACACTAAGAACAATTATAGAAGAATCTGTGGAAATGCAATCGCCGCTTATTATCACCTTCGTCGATTTTCAAAAAGCCTTTGATAGTCTACACCGCCCATCATTATGGAAGATACTTACAATCTATGGTTTTCCAACAAAATATGTGACTTCAAAGCGCTATATGACAAAGCAAGATGTTGTGTTATGTCACGGAGTGCTCGAAGATTTTGTCTAGATTATGTTAAAATTCCTTACTTTTCTTTTCCTTCACATTTGTCTGTGTTCTCTACGGAAATATTTTCACCTGCGATCTGTGCTTTAGCTGTTTTTCAAGTCTTCATTAAAGGTCCTGTCATACGATCCTAAATTCTATCAAGGCACTTAAAAGCATTTCTTTAAAGATGTCTATACGATTTATTCGCTTAGTGGAAACGACAGTGGTTCCCAGAGTATCTAATTTCAGTGTGCAGTGGTCAACTGGAGACCGGCACGATAAATCTTTTACGTGTCTTAGCATGAGACGGGACATAATTAACTTTTGGCTATCGTGGGAACGTTTAAAATGTAGCGGGTAAATCGAAATTAATTCTTTCTTTAAGAAACTAGTTTAGACTTCACTTGGTGATAGCATACTGTAAGAGAGAGACGCACGTCTTAGCCTTGTAAAGTAAAAAACTATGCATAGGGAGACTTGAGTTAAACACACATAGTGCCCTCTAGTTTAACTTAACAGACTAAAATTCCGGAGCGGGTATGTATTCGCTTTTCCAGTATATAGGAAATTAGCTCAAATATATAGATATGAAATATATTATTATCATGGTGAAAGTCTAATGAAATATATTACTATCATGGTGAAAGTCTAAGTGTATTATATAAACGGGTTTCCTTTATCATGTATGTATCATAAATGCTTACGAAAATTCATTTATTTTCACTGCTTGTATTTTAAAGCGATGTTATGTTACAATGTTTGTATCATTCATAATTTCAATGATCATTTTACTTTTCAATGTTTGTAACATTAATGTATGAGCATATTATTATGAATGCTGGAAGGAATGAACGGTGGAAAGCAAAGAAGGATTCTCTAGCGGACCCTCATGTAACTTTGTCTGACAGGGGAGGAAGCAAGTCTTGTTATTGTGTATGTATCTGGACTGGCCAGCTAATTCATTCACAGCAGACAGGAATGTTTAAGAATGGACTGACCTATTTTAGGAATGAGACGCATGCATGGATATCAACATGCCGACGCTGGACACTGCTTAAATTGTTTCTGTTGTAATCTGCATGTTGCAGCAGAAGAGTAGTTACACATGTATTTTTGTTTTGTCTAACAGATTACGCAGTGCAAAGTCTTGTCTCGTATTGCTGAAAAGAGGTTACCTTTGGCCAGTGGCCATATAGTCCTCGTCCACCAGTCACAATAATTCCCTTCAATTATTTCAATCATTTCAATCATTTCAATTACTTCAATTACTGCAATTATTGCAACGATTCTCAACACCAGATATTACCCTTAACAACCATCACCCGTACCATACTCCACCCATTTTAACCCTCCATCCCACCTTTGGAAGCAAATTCGTTATCTGTGGATATCGCATCAACTGTGGATACGTTACACCTATCTTGGATTTATAAAAATCGTGTTCAGATTATGTGCCCATTGTGGATACCTTATTCGAACAGTGAAGTCGTTACCCCAATCTTGGATTTATAAAATCGTGTTCAGATTCTGTGCCCTTTGTGGATACCTTATTAGAACAGTGAAGTTAATTTCAAGCATTGGATTACGATATATTTTTTCCAAGAGACCCCCAGGATATAAGTTGTTTCCAACATTCACACCAAAGGAACAAAGGAACAAACATTCATTTACACACAAACAGTATTTCACATATTTTCCAGCAAAAGCTTATCAGGCCTGCCGGGAACTTTACTAATACAATTCATTCTTAATCCTTGTTTTCACTCTTGGTGTAATAATTTTTTTCTTCTTTAAAATCATCAAATTGTTGTGAGTTTGTTTTCTCGTGATAATCTTTATTATTATTTGATGTAAAAATCCTTATTGATTTATTTACATTTCTAAATTGAATAAAATTGAGTTAACCTCGATAGGATTGTTCGTTCAGTTCAGACTACCAAATCCTCAATCTAACTTTACTTCTTTACCCTACTATTTGTGAGTGACACAGTGTGTGCAAAAGAGTAATATTGTCGCCAGAGAAAACAAGAAGAGCTGTGTGTGTGGTTTTCTTAGTGAAGAACTCACTGAGTCAGCCTGTGCCTTCTGCCTATCTCTCTTGCGCATCACTATCACACTTCCGTGTGCACTATTGTTCCTCAACATATACAGCTGTCAAGCTTTATCTACTATTAATTATATTTTCATGCGACAATTATTGGGAATCTCGTCCTTGGATTTGAATTTCTGGATTCTTATTTCACAGTGACTACAGGGAATCTTGTCTTTAAATTGTTCTGCAGAAACTGTAAGGAATCTTGAACTATTAGTCTATACTGTGGACTATAATCTTATAACGCCCTAGACAACGACACTTCTGGTAGTATCTGAACAGAACAATTATAATTTTAAAGTAACAGAACGTTGCTGGCACTAATTTAATTCAGGGTTATTTAATTACGTTAAATTGTTAACTAAGGTAATTAAGTGGTACATTTAACAGGCAGTAGAGTGTGTATGTGTGTGAGATATTGAAGGGAATTGTTTATACTTGAGTATTACTCAAGTGATGAGACCTTAATTCAGCGGAAATAAGGAATTGTCAAAAATCCAATTATACTAAACTTCCATTAATGAGTTACATTACGTCAGAAGACTTAATAGTATTACCACGAGCCTCAGTAAATTGATTAGTGGTTATTATTACAATACTTCATAGAATTATTAGTAATAATGGGAAGCAAGTTTAGCGTCTGTCTAAAGTTAATAATACCTTAATTCAGCAGAAATAAGTATTATTAAAATATCAATTATACTAGCATCTGTAAAGGGATACATTACGTCAGTAGACTTAATAGTATTACCTCGAGCTTCTGTAAATTGATCAGTGGTTTATTAGTACAATACTTCATAGAATTATTAGTAATAACTGGAAACTAGTGCAGCGTATATACTGAGAGATTGAACTACCTACCCAGCGATCTAAAATGAACGCAGTAGCTGAACTGAGAGCTAGATTTATCCAATATCTGACAGATCACAAAGTGACCGATTCCATAAAAAATTATAAGATGTCTAGATACATGGATAAGTGACTCTTATTTGGAGGGCGAGGAAAGCGGTTACTCGAGAAAGTTAATTGCGAAAACATGTCTTAGAACAGGCAGAACTTTTCACGAGAACAGAGATAGAAATGATAGAGAGTGATGAAAAATGGACTCGCGACTGGAACGAGAAGGAAGCCAAGTGGAAAGAAGAGGCCATAAGCAGTGAAGCAGCTTATGAGAAGGAACAGCTGGAAGCTCAACTTTACCTTAAGTTGAAGACGCCGCCACTGGAAACTCAAAACTCGCTAGGAGATTTGAAACCCATGATTAGTCATGAGGCCACGGAATCCCAGAGCCCCACTCCCAGGTCAGATGAACCATTATTTCAAGAGGAAGCACCCTCTGCTCCACAGGAAGCGCAACTTAGTACTCAGAGCCCATGGTTAGGCAAAGCAGAGAGGCGGACATCGAACTCGATAAGTCATGACCCCTTTTTGAAGGTACCTACGCACATAAATGCTGGTAGTATGAGGAAAAGTACCCTCTCGTCAGGAACACGTCAGAAGAGGAATTCCCAAGACACCCCGAACATCTATAATAACACTGGCTAACAAAAAAAAATTTTTTTTTCTTTCTCTAACATTTCTATGTTTTTCTGGTCAATTTTAATGCGCTGTTTTTAAATCTGCAAACCGTTTTTCTCTATCAGGTCGGGATCTCGAGAAATACGCAATTGAAGTTTTTTAACAACGCATACAGTATTATAACATCATTCGTACAAGAAGTATAACAGTTATGTAGGCTTGAATTTCTTTGCAGTCGACTTTCGTCGGTGAATGGCATGTGGTACATCGCGATGAAACATCCAACAATAATCGGCAAGCATGGTCACACTCCACCGTCCTTGATAACGTGACTCCATTACGGCGATATCTTGATGGAATCGTTCTCCATGTTCATCGCTGACTTCGCCAAGGTTGTCAGGGAAAAAGTCAAGATGCGAATCGAGCAAATGGATTTTGAGGGACATGTTACAGCCCATAATTCTGTATGCATCTATGCACTGCTTAACAATATGCACATAGTCGACAGATTTGTGATTCCCAGAAAGTTATCGACGATCGATTTGAATGCCATCCATGCGCGAAGTTCACTACCATGTAACAAGTTCTCGAATTGTTTGTCTGCAATAACTTTCCTAATCTGAGGTCCTACAAAGATACCTTCCTTTATCTTTGCATCTTTGCAACTTGCGGAAACTTTTCTCGAAGATAAGTGAAAGCTTTGCTCGATTTATCTAACGCTTTTACGAAATTCTTCATGAGCCCCAACTTTATATGTAACGGTGTAAAATGATGCTGTCTTTGTTAACTAATGGCTCGTGTATTACATTTTTATGCCCGAGCTGCATACGATCCCTGATAGGCCACACCTTTCTTGCATAATGTTCCTGTCTGTTGCGGCTGTCCCATTCACATAGGAAGCAACAAAATTTAGTATACCCAGTCTGCATGCCCGTGAGAATTGCAATGACCTTTAGGTCTCCACAAATCCGCCATTGGTAGTCATTGTACTTTATTTTTGCCAAAAGTATAGCCATATTGTCATAAGTTTCTTTCATATGAACAGAGTAGGCGACTGGAATTTTGAAATAGCAAATGTCATCATCCATCTCAAAGTATTGAACAAGTTCTCTGTGTCTATGACGAAATTTAGATATCAAAGTATCTCAAAGTATTGAACAAGTTCTCTGGCGCTAAATCGGAGATTGGGCGCTAAAAGATTCCATTCTTTGAGTCGCGAACCGAGTAATTCCACTTGTCCTTTGGTAAGAGCGAGATCACGTATTAGATCTGAAAGGTTAATTAAGTGAACACCATCATTCACCGGTATATAATCCGAGTCAGAATTAGTTTCTGAAGCAGGTAAACTATCACTTTCTGATGGTTCATTCACGTCCAACGGATTCAATATTTGGATAAACCACAGACTTTCTAGTTTTAAAAGTGAAACCATGGATATTTGTCAAGCAGAAGTAACAATCAGTAGCGTGATTTGTCTTGTTCATGCCATATTACTGGCACTCCAAAAGGCATCGACTTATGCTTCGGCGATTTTCGTAACCAACCTGCCAATGTATTTGCACAAAGTCGAACAAACTGCATTTGGCTTCCAAGATTTATTTGCATCATCAACTTTCGAATCGAAATAAAGTTCATATGCTTTCTTTAGTAATGGTGTAAAGTTTTTCTGGTGAACACGATCGGTAAAATATCCGCACACGTAACAGAACAGATCAGCTGAATTTCTACAACTTCTAGAAGCCATATTTCGCTCAGAATTATTTCAAAATACAGTAACTATTGGAAAAATAGCGTAACATATGTCATGCATCTTTTAGCAGTATAAAAAGTGGAATTATTTTGCATTTTATTAATTTTTAATAAGTTATGTAGTAAAAATGAAACGGAGCACATAACGGTTTCCCAAAAATATATGTATTCACAAATATCTTAAAAACCTGACGTGATAGAGATAAACGGATTTCAAATTTGAAATCAGCGCAAAAAACTGACATAAGAACACTTATTCTTATATAAGAAAGAAAAATGTTGTTTGTCAGTGTAATCAACAACATGCCTTCGCTCAATCTCAGAAAGCACACAAAGACCGATTTAATAACCACAACAAAAGCGCTCAGGACTACAAAAACAATAGAAACATGGTAAACCTTCAAGGAAGGAAAAACCGAAGGAATGGAGACTGTAAAGAAACGTCTAAGAAGACAGATAACTTCAGTAACGGCCCCATCCCGCGATTAATGTCATCTGGGCAACAAAAGGACAGAGAGCTTAATAGTAGCCCAGAGGAACCTCTCATTGTTGACATTTACGGAGTGAACGACAAGGGAAGTTACATAGTTCTAGGAGAACTAAAACAGCCTTTAATGGTACACGCGGAACCACGCAAAGGTCTGATAAAACATGTGACTCATAGAGACACAATGGTCGTAGACCAGGTTCAAGAGGAAACTTCTTTACCTGTCACTTTATCCACTGGAATGTTGGAGAAGTGTAAACCGGCAAAAACTTGCCATATCACTGGGTTAAACCCAGCATAAAAAGTACCGCCCCTTCTCTGTGAGAGAGAAGCGAATATGACACCCAGCGAACGTAGTTCACAGGCGCCAGGTGGACAACCCTTCTGTGAAAACATCAAGCAAACGGAAATTTTAGCACCCCTACCAAATAATGGACCACGGGAACATAAAAAACACGGATGAAAATGAGAGAGTTCATACTTCTGCTGAGAAGCCATTCTACAACAGTTTCCCTATTCCCAAGGAGACGATTAGTTTTACAGAAGGAGATGCATATTTTCAAATTAGAGGAGATACGCCAGGGACATTGAAAGATCCAACCAACATTTTGCTTGAGAAAATCACAACAGTGATAGGAAAAGCCCAGGCTGAGATACAAGATACGCCTGTGGTTGAGAAGAGTATTGATAATGGGAATAACCAGCGAATAGACAGAAAGTGGAAGGGAGAGAATGACACCCGCATTAAACCCCCTATGCTCACAGCTATAAAGTTGATTTTCACCCACGAAAAACTGCCTCGTTCATACCTGAACGTCAGTTACCCTCAATCTTGGTGTGATTTATCAAGGAACAAGTTATTTGAAAACTTGGTATGTTTCGGAAACTTGAGTATTGGACGTTTTAACCCGCAATGGGAAACTTTCAATCCAGAAAGAAAGACAGGGAATATTGACCGCCTAGGCAGGTCAAACGTAGAAGCAGAGTTAAGGAGATACATGAGAAGTCCCCATTTCTTAAGGAAGAGACACAAGCAAGAATTTCGTTGTTACCGTGACAAAGGATGGTTTGCACGCCCATTCAAGCGGGCCACGGAACAATGGCAGACAAAGCGCAGTGAACTCACAACAGATAGTGCACTCTCTACACTAGTTCATATGAAATTTCTTTTGTATGAAGAGGTGAATGAGTACAGCATTTTGGCCGGACGAACGGGCCCAGAAGAAATTACGAAAGTTAGCTCATTGAGAACTCAGACCAGGGATTCTCAAAATGTAGAGACATGGCCAAGTGGAGCGTTAGCAAGCGGACAGAGGTCGAGAGAATTGAAAAGTTGGGTGACAGAAGGAATTTATAATTTAGACAAAGACCTTCTCTCGTTGAATAGTTTGCAACTATTTTAAATTGGGGAGTTTCTGTCACGGAGTGCTCGAAGATTTTGTCTAGATTATGTTAAAATTCCTTACTTTTCTTTTCCTTCACATTTGTCTGTGTTCTCTACGGAAATATTTGCACCTGCGATCTGTGCTTTAGCTGTTTTTCAAGTCTTCATTAAAGGTCCTGTCATACGATCCCAAATTCTATCAAGGCACTTAAAAGCATTTCTTTAAAGATGTCTATACGATTTATTCGCTTAGTGGAAACGACAGTGGTTCCCAGAGTATCTAATTTCAGTGTGCAGTGGTCAACTGGAGACCGGCACGATAAATCTTTTACGTGTCTTAGCATGAGACGGGACATAATTAACTTTTGGCTATCGTGGGAACGTTTAAAATGTAGCGGGTAAATCGAAATTAATTCTTTCTTTAACAAACTAGTTTAGACTTCACTTGGTGATAGCATACTGTAAGAGAGAGACGCACGTCTTAGCCTTGTAAAGTAAAAAACTATGCATAGGGAGACTTGAGTTAAACACACATAGTGCCCTCTAGTTTAACTTAACAGACTAAAATTCCGGAGCGGGTATGTATTCGCTTTTCCAGTATATAGGAAATTAGCTCAAATATATAGATATGAAATATATTATTATCATGGTGAAAGTCTAATGAAATATATTACTATCATGGTGAAAGTCTAAGTGTATTATATAAACGGGTTTCCTTTATCATGTATGTATCATAAATGCTTACGAAAATTCATTTACTTTCACTGCTTGTATTTTAAAGCGATGTTATGTTACAATGTTTGTATCATTCATAATTTCAATGATCATTTTACTTTTCAATGTTTGTAACATTAATGTATGAGCATATTATTATGAATGCTGGAAGGAATGAACGGTGGAAAGCAAAGAAGGATTCTCTAGCGGACCCTCATGTAACTTTGTCTGACAGGGGAGGAAGCAAGTCTTGTTATTGTGTATGTATCTGGACTGGCCAGCTAATTCATTCACAGCAGACAGGAATGTTTAAGAATGGACTGACCTATTTTAGGAATGAGACGCATGCATGGATATCAACATGCCGACGCTGGACACTGCTTAAATTGTTTCTGTTGTAATCTGCATGTTGCAGCAGAAGAATAGTTACACATGTATTTTTGTTTTGTCTAACAGATTACGCAGTGCAAAGTCTTGTCTCGTATTGCTGAAAAGAGGTTACCTTTGGCCAGTGGCCATATAGTCCTCGTCCACCAGTCACAATAATTCCCTTCAATTATTTCAATCATTTCAATCATTTCAATTACTTCAATTACTGCAATTATTGCAACGATTCTCAACACCAGATATTACCCTTAACAACCATCACCCGTACCATACTCCACCCATTTTAACCCTCCATCCCACCTTTGGAAGCAAATTCGTTATCTGTGGATATCGCATCAACTGTGGATACGTTACACCTATCTTGGATTTATAAAGTCGTGTTCAGATTCTGTGCCCTTTGTGGATATTTTATTAGAACAGTGAAGTTAATTTCAAGCATTGGATTACGATATATTTTTTCCAAGAGACCCCCAGGATATAAGTTGTTTCCAACATTCACACCAAAGGAACAAAGGAACAAACATTCATTTACACACAAACAGTATTTCACATATTTTCCAGCAAAAGCTTATCAGGCCTGCCGGGAACTTTACTAATACAATTCATTCTTAATCCTTGTTTTCACTCTTGGTGTAATAATTTTTTTCTTCTTTAAAATCATCAAATTGTTGTGAGTTTGTTTTCTCGTGATAATCTTTATTATTATTTGATGTAAAAATCCTTGTTGATTTATTTACATTTCTAAATTGAATAAAATTGAGTTAACCTCGATAGGATTGTTCGTTCAGTTCAGACTACCAAATCCTCAATCTAACTTTACTTCTTTACCCTACTATTTGTGAGTGACACAGTGTGTGCAAAAGAGTAATATTGTCGCCAGAGAAAACAAGAAGAGCTGTGTGTGTGGTTTTCTTAGTGAAGAACTCACTGAGTCAGCCTGTGCCTTCTGCCTATCTCTCTTGCGCATCACTATCACACTTCCGTGTGCACTATTGTTCCTCAACATATACAGCTGTCAAGCTTTATCTACTATTAATTATATTTTCATGCGACATGTTAGAACAAATAAAGGGAATACAGAATGGTTTACAGTAGAAACAGGGGTGAAACAAGGCTGTATTATGTCACCACTACTTTTTGGAATAGCTATTGATTGGGTTATGAGAAACTATACCCACAATGAACAATTAGGTATAAAATGGACAAATGGAAAATTCCTGGGGGACCTGGATTTCGCAGATGATTTAGCATTCTTAAGTTCAACACCCAGACAGTCCCAAGAAGCAGTAAATAATTTGTGTCATCTTTCGGTTAAAATAGGTCTCCAAATAAATGCCTCTAAAACTAAAGTTATGAACTTTTCTAACGAGACCTTTAATATCATCCTGAACGGGGAAAAACTACAGAAAGTTGAAAGTTTCAATTATTTAGGCAGTAAAATGACTCAGGATGGTGACACAACAAGAGAAATTCATACTAGAATTGCTTTGGCAGCTAGCGCCTTCAATAGATTATCTAACATTTGGAAATTACGATCATTGAATATACACACCAAGCTTCGTCTGTTTAATTCAAATGTTATCTCAATGTTAACATACGGCTGTGAGAGTTGGAAAATAACAAAATCATTGGAGAACAAGCTGAATACATTCGAGAACAAATGTCTTAGAAAACTCATGAACATCAGTTGGAAAGAATTCAAGACTAATCGACAAATAAGAGAAGACTCTAGGCAGAAATATGTCTCCAACTAGATAAGGAAAAGACGATGGTCATATATCGGTCATGTCCTACGAGTGCAAAACAACAGCATACCATTGCAGGCACTCACTTGGGTTCCTGGGGGTAAGAGGAAAAAAGGAAGACCAAAAGAAACACTCAGAAGAACAATAATAAGAGAAGGAAGAACGTTGGGATTAAACAATGTGCAAGAGCTAAGAGGAATGGCGTCACAACGTACAACCTTGAGAGCACTGGTTTCTGCCTTATGCGCCGTGTTTGGTGCTTAAAGAATTTATTATTATTATTATTAATCTGGATTCAAATGGCACGGTCAGTTCAATCGTTATGACGTGAAGCGTTGCTGAAGAATGAAGCACTATATCCAGCCGTCTCCGCGTTTTTCTGATACTCTCTGGATATGCCCCTCGTCCAGGTAGGTCTACCGCCATCTCCCAGTCGTTTGCACAGTCAAGAAGAGATGGTAAACTGCTACCAGGTTTACTCGGTTTGGGGTGTGCTGACTTTCCTGCCCTCAGAAAGAATGTATTTGCGGTGCTCGGCCGGGGTTTGCTATTCGCCTTCATCCTTGCCAGATCTACTGTCGCAGCAAGCTCATTTAGCACTTTGCTGTGGCACCAAGTGTATCGCCGTTGCCCTAATGACACCTTACACGCTGAGAGCACGTGTTCGAGTGTCTGCCTCCCCTGGCACAGGGGCACTGCTCATCATCCGACTTTCCCCATTTAACAAGGTTGGTGGCCGACAGCAGCAGGTCATACATTGATCTAACAACGTAGCTGAGCCTAAGAGGTGCCATATGCCATATATCATTCCATGTCAAGGACATCTGCAGGGCTCCTTCCCATGTAGTACATTGACCTTGTTGGACCTGCTGCACTGCTTTTTGCAACCTTTTATCATTCTCAGCTCCTCGTATCTCCTGAACTACCATGTCTCTACGCTCCCTGCTTGATGCCTTGGACCACCAGCGAATGTCTCCATGACCAAATCCCCGTCTATTTGTTTGTGTGTATCCGATTACCTCCCTCAGTTTGAGTGACTCTTGGGCAGCATCAAAAGCTTCTTCCACTCTCCACTTCCTTTCCGTTTTCAGGGTGGGCTGAATGGACTTAACCACGTCATCAGCTGACTCGCGTAGCATCATTGCAAGCCTTGCCTTTCCAACTTTGTACTCTTCAACAACTGACTTGAAAGGAAGCAGAAGTTTTGACTTCTTGCAGTACAGTGCTACATCTGACAGACCTGGTGGTACTCCTAGCCACTTTCTCATGAACTTGTTGACATTCTGCTCTATAGCTTCCACTGTACTTTTGCTTATTTCATATATAAGCAGTGGCTACAGCAACTTCGGTATCAACATGAACTGGAGGCACCCCAGTTTGAACTTTCCCAGGAGTCTGCTTTGTTCTATGATCTGTAGCTCTCTGTCTGCCATTTCTATTGTCTGTTGCACTGCCTTCGAGTCTTTTAATGAGGCATCGTACACCCTACCAAGACTTTTAACAGGTTCCCCAATGACAATAGGGATTCTTTGGTCGGAAAACATGAATATGTCCTCTGCTATCTTCCCTTTCCTGACTGATAGGCTTCTCGACTTCTTGGGTTTGAAGCTCATTCTGCACCAGCTGACTAGTTCATCCAGGCGTGCTAACATCGTCCTGGCTTGATGTTCATCTGATGTCAGAATTGTTGTGTCATCCATGAATGCTTTGAGCGGTGGCATGTGACACATTCCACCGAGCTTTGGACCTATAGCCATTCCTTCAGCCGCATTGAGGATTACCTGCATAACCATCACGAATAGTATCGGAGAGATGGTACACCCCATCTCAATTCCAACTTCAAGGCCAATCCACTTCGTTGTGTACTCTCTGGTTGAAAATCTGACAGCAAACCCTGCGAAATACAGCTTCGGCATTGCTGCAATCTCTTGTGGAACATGATACATTTCTAGGACCTGCCACAACATCTGGTGTGAACGGATCCATAAGCATTCGCTAGATCCAACCAGATTACATGGAGGTTTGTTCTGTCAGACTTTGCCTTTTGGGTTGCTTCCCAGATCATTGTGGCATGCTCTAGACATCCTGGTGTACCTGGGATACCTCCTTTCTGAATGGTAGTGTCAATGTACCCATTCGCCAGGAGGTATGTAGTGAGTCTTTTCGCCATCACTGAGAAGAATATCTTCTCTTCCACATTGAGTAGTAAGATTGGCCTGAACTGACTGATGTCTGTGGAATTTTGCTCCTTCGGGATGTAGACTCCGTTCGCCTTTCTCCATTTCTTGCTTACAAGCTGGGGTTTCCACGCATTCTTCAGTAAACGGAGCAGTCGTTTGAGCACTTCAGGGCATCTCTTATACACCACATATGGAACACCATTAGGACATGGAGCTGACTTGCACCGAGCTTTCTGGATAATGCTTTCTACCTCTTGCACCGTTGGGGGCTTGGTGTTAAATTCATCTCCTGGCTTACTCGGCCATTTAAAGCCTGCCATGCTGCTGAGCGGCTCATCTCTGCGACCATCTGAATATGTCATTCTAAGGTGTTCTTCCAGGTCTTCTTTCTTGATGTTTAGCGTACCCGATCGTGGCTGCTCAAACAGTTCTTTGGCAAACTTGAAGGGCTCCCTGAAGAATCTTTCCCTATCCCTTCGAGTCTTCCTTCTCTTCCTGCACAATCTTTCTGCTCTACACAGGGCATTATGTTGGCATTTCAGGTGCTCCCAAACCTGTCGTAACCCTTCCTTCTCTGTGGCAAGTGCGTTCTTGAACGGTTTTCGGGCATGCTTCTTCTGTTTCCTGATTTCTTCTATTTTAATGTGTCTTCTACTTTTTCGTGGTGGGTTACTTTCCCTTGCCTCCCTGACTCCAAATACTTTCCGACAGTGCAGATATATTATGTCGCCGAAGATTTCCAGCTTCTTTTCCAAAGTTATTTGCTTCAGGTTGTTATCCAACGCTTTTGCCAAGGCTTCGTCCAGCTGTTCCCAAAGCCCTTTTGCACTAGCAGGTGGAAACTTGATTGCATCTCTCTTCCCGTCCAAGAAGTGTGTGAGATCATCATCAGGCAGATCAACTTGAATGTACTCAGCAATGTGGATTGACTCCTGGCTGCGTTCTTCTAACGTCTTATCCGTCGAGACAGAGAGCTGTTGATCTCCCCCAGATGACCTCCCACGCCCCTTTTTCGTTCGGTGGATTTTCATTCCTCTCTGAGTAGAGAATTCCCTACCACAGGTACATGGAATTTCCAGCCGTTGCTCAAAGCTCGATGTCCGTGTAACGGGTCTGGTCGATTCCAATGAGGCGCCTGTGGATTCATCATTCTCCCCCCCCCCCCTTTCGGTGAAACCTGGGGCATCTATCAATTTTTGGTCCTGTAGCAATTGAATACAGCTTACGGGGTGCTAACCCGGTCAGCCGGTTTCTAGTCTTTCCCAGTGTCATCTGTCTTTCCAGAAGTCAATCGGTCTTTTCCCGATCGTCACTGGTTTGACCATGTAACAATGATAGGAAACTTTTTACAGAGCAATACAACAGGAAGCAATCTGATCATCAGAACAAGTCCCCCCGTCCGACAAGTGTTTCTGCCCTACATACTTCTTTACACTAGAACGGGTGGGGCGGGCCCACTTGGATCATGACTCCCAAGCGTCTCAGCCGTCTGTTGTCTTGTATCGAAAATGAACCCATTTCACTTATGGTAGCAGCTTTAATCCACAACTCCGTCAGCCGTGGAGGCAATTGTGAAAGTAACAAAGAGAAGACAAATTATTCCGTTCGCTCCGTAGCACATCACAACTACGGACACACACTGAGTCACCTGCGCGAAGCCAACGAGACTTGACACTGCGCGCTCGCCACTGAAATTCTTCCTGACACCCCTTATAGTATACATCGCCTGTCGCCTCTCAGCCACAGCCCTTTCACTAGTACGCCTAAAAACACAGCGTATTGTGGACTTAGAAAAAAATTCCTGGTGTTTCCTGTACCTCGGCGTTTATTGTCACGATTTCCATTGCCCATTGCGGTTGTTCCACAGCCAGCCTGATGCCTTTTCGGCAGTTTCACTAAGCCTCTTCAGTGCCCTTGTTCTCGACTGTCCCTTCAGCCCCAACAGTTTCAATAGATCATACACTGATGCAGCCTCAAGCCCTCTTGCCTAATCTACCATTTATTTGGCTAGTCGTCTGTTTTAGGAGCCTTAATTGCCAGATAATAACAGCGATAGATTAGATAACTGGTAACAGGAGGAGGCATCACAGTTAAATAACAGAATAGTTTTTTTTTTGTATTTTTCTCGTAAGTGGTAGGGAACCAGTGTATCCTTTTTCTTCGTTCTTTCTCGGGTAAGTCACAGTCAGTATTTGCAATGGCTGAGCGTGCAAAACTTAGGCAAATGCTAAGAGAGGAAGCAAGGGAAGAGGGATTACAGGGAGAAGAAGCGAAAGCGTTTGTCAACGAAGAACTTGACAGTTATGATGTGGAGAGGAAAGAAGAAGAAGCTAGGAGGAATGAAGCAGAAGCCAGAGAGAAGGAAAGAGAAGAGCGTCAATTACAGCAGAAGAACATTGAAGCAGATGAAGCTAGGGAGCGGAAGAAGGATGAGGAAGAAATGGAAATTTGCAGGGCGAACGAAAGAGAGGAGAGACAGCACGAACTGGTGCTTAAGGCTCTGGAAGTCCAAAGCCGCGGGGCTGCCTCTACCTCCAACAACAGAGACTCTCTACCTCAGTCACAGATAACTGATCTTTCCAACACTCAAACTTCTCAACTCACAGCTATGTCTTTTGCCCTTGACTCCTTTCCATGCCCCAATGAGAAATTTGACTGTTATCTAGAAAAATTTGAGAGAATGGCAAATCTGTACGGTTTGGAAAGGTCGCGTTGGTGTGTGAAGCTTTCCCAGGCCCTGAAAGGCTCGGCGTATGATGCGTACACGAAAGTTGAAAGCAGACACCAAGACGATTACGACATATTGAAGAAGGCTTTACTTGAGCGTTTCGAAATGAACGCTCGAAAATTTTTGCAACTGTTCCGTAACAGCAGAAAGAAAAGCACTAAAACTTTTCACCAGTTCTCTTCTCGTCTGAAGAGATACTTGACAAAGTGCCTACAGCTTTCACAGCTTACCTGTACCTATGAAGGACCTGAGGAATTCGTCGTATGTGAACAGATAAAGGACACTTTGTCAAGTGACACCCGTAGATTTCTGGCCGAACAATATGCAGAAAAACTAGAAGACATTTTGAGCAAGACAGAACAATATAACAATGCGCTGGCTGAACTGCCAGGAGCAAAACGCAAACCAACGGAAGAACCTTCTCGGAAAAATAATCTAGAACAGTCTTCCCATTCTTCTCACCACATTAACACCAGAGAAACTGTACCCCAGAATTCCCCTCCGGAAAAATCTAAATATGATAAAAACAAGTACCCCACCAACAACAAAAATTATGATCAACCCGACCGGTCTTCATGGCAGCGTGCCCAGAAAAAACAGGGTGACAAATGGTAAACCCCTGCGCACGGGACATCTGATCAGAGCAAGCACAACGAGCCGAATCGCATCGGATGCTAGCAAGCAGCATCGCAAGGAAGAATTAGTGTAAATGATTCTCAACCTCAAATTGAGGAATTGTTATTTTGAACGGGACTTCAACTTATTGTTTGTTTGATACAGGGTTGTCCTTCGATTCCATTGTCGCAAGACACTTGGTCAAACCCGGTCAAGAAACAGAAGAAACCGTCAAACATTGTGGAGTTTTCAAAGGAGATGCACCCATGACGCTTCCCATCGCATTTATGGAAATACACTCTGATTTTGTCAGAGGTGTGATCAAAGTGGCTATCATGGATAACCCGATCTACCCAGTCATACTTGGCTGGAGATATGTGTTCATTGGGAGACCGAAAGAAAGAATTCTGGCAGCAGTAACCACATGAGAGCAAACCAAAAAGGAACGGGAGCCTGCGCCAAATTTGTAACCTAAGGAACTAAAAGAGGCGCAACAAAAGGACCTTACCTTGGAGCCCTGCTTTAGGAAACTGCCCCTGGCCAAGGACCCCAGATACAACGGGGACATTTTTTCCAAGGATGGCGTACTTTATCGTAGAACAGGCAACCCTGAACAATTGCATAATCAACTCCTAGTACCGACGCAAAACAGAGGCCAAATCTTAGAAATGGAGCACTCTCTTCCCTTTAGCGGACATATGGGACAAAACGCCACAAATCAGCGAATATCGACTCACTATTGGTGGCCACGAATGAACTCTGATATTAACAGGTACGTGAAATCCTGCGCCAAGTGCCAACGGGTGGCACCCAAGCATTGGGCACCCCCAGTTCCCATGGGTGAGATGCCAGTAGTGGGGACGCCATTTGAACGGGTTGCTGTCGACATTATAGGACCCCTAGAAAAGACTAAAAAAATGAACAGGTTTATCCTGACTTTAGTCGACACTTGCACTATGTGAGCCGAAGCTATACCGCTAACATGCACGGATTCCAAGCATGTCGCAGAAGCTCTCGTGCAAATTTTTTCACGGTTGAGATTCCCTCAAAAGTTTTGACGGATAATGGATCCCAATTCCATAGCCTGTTAATGGAGGAGATCTTTAAGATCTTGAGCGCCAAACACATCGACACAAGCCCTTTACCATCCGGCCGGAAATGGGCTCGTGAAACGTTTCAACGGCAGCCTCGCCATGATGTTACGTAAGCAGGGACAAGAGAAACCTGAAGATTGGAACCTTTTCATTCCTGCAGCCTTATTCGCCTACAGGGAAGTCCCACAGGCCTCTACAGGGTTTACCCAAGCTACTCTTTTTATTCGGCAGACCTATCAGGGGCGACTAAGGAGGGTTGGGCATGGAGCTGGTTAACCCTTTCTGTAAAAAATGTAAACCCCAACAAACTTCAACCAATATGGACAAGTCAATTAAGGAAAATAAAACACAGCCATCCAAGACAGGGGAAGGTCCTCTCGCAGGGTGGCGTATGATGCAACAGAGAGAAAGCCGAAAAGAGTCTGTGTTACTGACTAACCTTCTTTCTTCTAGGAGAACTTCCAGATTTGGCACCTGGAATGTTCGGACATTAAACGAACAAGGGAAAGTGGCACAAGTAGCAGCAGAAATGAGGGAATATAAACTCGACGTTCTGGGACTGTGTGAAACAAAGTGGAAGGGGGTTGTGGTAAGTTGGGATTATATAAATAATTATAGGGGACTTAGTGTACTGATTGAGATCAGCTGTGAAGGTATCTGTATCTAATAAGTGTGGTGTGTTACAGATAACCTTACTTTGCTACCACATTTAGACCTCAATCAGACTTTTTCTGGAATATTGTGATGACTACGTTGAATGTCTAGGGTTATGATAGTGATGAAGTGTACGTTCACAACAACCAACAGACAGATAAACACTTTAATTAAAATCCACAATACTTTACCACACTGTGACAAGCACATACATATAACACTCTAGAAGACTATCTTAAGTAAGTCAAGTGTTAACTTTTAAAGTATGTATTAATTTCTTTCAATACTAGATATCCTGATCCAACTACAGAGTGAATCAGGAATCACAATCAAATGTAAACACAATGTTTATGTACACAATTTATACAAAGGATCTGTGTCCTGACATATAATATTATTACAATATGTGTGGAGGATTGTAGTATAGTATTATGAGGTAATACTGGCTTGTGAAGCTAGGTTGTTGTTTGTCATCACGACTTCATGTGTTTGTTAATGGTGGAAATACTATTGGAGGGATCACAGTTTCTGTTTATTTGACAAATAATTACTGTCCCTCTTGATTTACTATTACAGTCAATTTTAGGTTGGGTTATACAAGGGTGAGCTGCTCTGGCTGACAAAGTCTTAACTTCTGTGTCGGCGGCAGGAAAACTGTCTCCTCTGCTCGCTTGCTTCTCAGTTATCTTGAAATACACCACTGGTCGATATCTTGGACAAGGAGTCTGCTGCCAGCCCTCTGGATCCAGTAAAACTCAGACCAGGTGCTGCTCTAACACTTCAGTACCACGGTCCCTGAAATAAGAAGGTTGTACCTCCTTCTTCAGAACTAATATACATACTCTTTTTCCACACTGAAGCACAGGACATTACAAACACAGAGTTCAGCGCTGTAGGCCAACTGCTAGCTTCTCATGTGACACTATACCCAGTATTCCTCTCCCTAATGGTTACAACGCCTCTGCAATTTCAGCGTTAATTCCTTCTATACAATAGGATAGGTGTCATGTTACTATTTGGCAATCCCATATATGCCTAGGCAGTGATACTCCTCTCCGACAAGTTTTTACATGGTGGAGCAATATCTAGGCTTTGCTTCATGTTTGCTACTGAACCACACACATACAGACATAATTTATCATTTCACATTCAATTTTCATCTAAAAGATATAAAATATGTCTAGCTTACCACAATTCAAGGAAATATGAAACAAGTACGTTGACTGGCGAGGAGTTAAGGCACAATTTCGATCTGCCTCTGTCCCAGGCTTTTATTAGACAAATATGAGCTGGTTCTCAACGCACTTGCTTCTCACAAAGTTTATTTTCAAAAGTGGCCCTGAACTGACGCTTCTATTTGACTATATCAAACGGTCTAACCAATGAGACCATGTTTACAAGAGCCTTTGAAAAAATTTACCCATCCTACCGTTTCCATTAACAACCCTATTAGTATTTGCAGTCCGACTAATCAGGTTTCGCCTTACATATGACTACCGCCAATCAAATCGTATCTAACTAGTTGGCCTCATTTCCCCTAAAGCAGTGTTTCAAGCATGCCATTATGAGCAAATATGATCTTGTGCTGTCAGACAGCCCCACTATAGTATTTTGGCTATAATTTGTTAATTACTAGATGTCACATAATATCTTTTGTTGCGCACATGGACTTTGGTGGAATAAACATATATTTTGGTGCGCACATCAGCTTTCAAAGAAAATGGTGCAAAGGGGTGCAATGGAATGGAGTGAACAGGAAGCCTGACAGAGAAAGATGTCAGTTGGCCGGCTTTAGAAGCCGCATTGCATATTAATCGTGCTCTATTTATGGTTGCTGGCTTTTGTACAGCATTGTTGTATAGTCCAGGGGTAGTAGGACTTCTTGATCCAACCATATGGTTATTGCCGACAATGTATTGCTATTATTATTGAATTCCTACGTGTTTCATTGTTATTATTAAAAAGGGAGATTGTCAGCATGCCTTCGTGTACGCTTTGTGAATGGCGTTTACAAGTATATTGATTGTGTGACCTCTCGCAGTTTGATACGAGCTTAGAGGACAATGTCATGAAGGTGTAGATATTATACTGTGACATATTTTTGGGGGCTGTGGTCCTCTATACAGGTGTATTTTAGCGTTCCACTTTGTTAGTGACTGCTTGTATCTGGATATTTGTAGTATTGATCTTATTACGGGCTCCCTCATAGCAAGTTTACAGTTGTCGAAGCTTTTGTTGGCGATTGGGTTGCATCCCATTAAATGTGCGATTGTTTTTTCTGATGAGGACATTTTGCAATGGGTTTGTTGTCGGCGAAAACAAGCTACAAGTTCGTGCATGGACTCATTTCGCAGTGTGCAGACTATGAAGTTAAGGTTTAATGAGTTCCTGTCTGGCTGGGGCGTCGACGACGCCGTCTTATTGTTGGATTGGTTCCATTGTCATTGATTTGGAGAGCTGATTGTGGGTCTGTCGTAATTGTGGTGGAAAATATGAGGTTTTAGTTCCTTCCAGGCGTAAGCGAAGATGTTTTAAAGTTGTCGGTCGTTGCAGTTGGCTGCTGATTTTTTGGATTATCGGTTGTCCAGTGGTGGCCTACCTGCTGAGAGCACGAAGACGTCGCCTACATTGGGATTTGCGGTACAACAAATTATGTGGATACTACACATGTGTACCTGCCAGTACACATCTTACAGCTTGCCTCTACCGTGAATACGTTGCCTTGCCTGCGCATGCTTATTGCGCGACGCTGCTGCAGTGACCTTTTGTCCGCATGAAAATTTAACTCGTTTATGAATACTACCGACTATCATTGTCGTGCTGAGAAACTGTTCGTGATGAGGAACTATACGTGATTTGCTGAGCAGCATTATCCGTGAATGCTGATACTGATATACAGCGTTGGATGAGACGGAACATTGTAGTCGTGCTGATTAATTGTACGTGAATGGTGGATACGACCATGTCACATTTTCTGATGCAGTGGTCTATGTTACGCAGCTGATAAAAGACGTGATGTCTTGCTGATGGACTTTATGTCGTTTCTTGCTGCAGCCATAGTTCAATAACGAATGATAATTTCTGGACGTCGCTTAGTTACCAGTTATCATTTATTATGCTGGTATAGCCTTTCTTGGACACAGACATAAGAAGGCCAGTTACACTGGTGTGGATTTTTGAGAGCGGAACGGAATGGGAAATACTGAACATTGATTTATTTTCTTATTACTACATCCATTGGTGGCTTCAAGGCTTCAGCTACGAGAATAACTGACGCCGATTGTGGATCTTGTCTTTGAATTTGTTCAGAACATTTTGCCGCAACCGGACAGTGCAGAGTGCACTAAGTGTAACTGATTGTGGCAATAACATTTGTTGGTACTATTCGTGCTTTTGTCTCGTGATTCATTATCATCATTCGATTGAAGAGCTGGGATTGGACATTTGAGGATTCAGTTTACAGAAAGACAGTCATAAATTTAGTTATATTTCTTGTTTTCTTTTCTCTTGCTCTTCTACTTTCTTTTTTGACGTCATTTTATTTTATGTGTTTCCCTTATCGTCATGTTTTTAATTACTGGTCTACTCTGCTCATCCATTTGAATTTTTTTCGTTTAGCTCGTTTCTCCATATGCTGGTAGTTGCAATGATGCTTTTCTGTTACTATTTTATTATCTGTTATTTTCATTGTCTCTGATACTTTCATTTGCAATTTCATTTGTTTTACATATTTCAATTATTTGTGTGACTTCTTTCTGCCTTTTGATATTGCCTTGCTACAGACCTCGTCGCTTCACCGTCCACTACTGGTTTTCGTGCCGTCTTTGTTGTCTTATTATTGTAATGCATTGGTTTTAAGTGTGGTATTGGTGGCATCTTTAACAGATTTTTTTTTCCTTATGGGAAAGGGATTTTGTTGAACTGATTTCTTTAGGCAGTAACACTGTCAGTGTTGCAGTGGGGTACAGGCACAGAGAGTTGACCCTGTTGACTGTCCAGCATAGCTGACCGTGCACATTCTCAGTGTCTTAGCGGTGATTGTCTTGTTTGTATGCATAGTGTCATATTTTGCAAGTATTCTTTTTCGTCATCTTTTGCTGTCGTATTCACCTGTTTTCTTCTTGCTATCTTGTACATAAGTTATATTGACAATCTCCTTGTTCTCGTTTGTTAACAGTACGGTTTGTATATACTTATGTGTTTCTATCTCATATCTGTCATCACTTTCTTATCGTACTGTTGGTGTTTGTTTGTCAAGTGAGTTCGTGTCTCATCATTATATGTACTGTTCATAGTATATGAATTTTTGATTTCCTTTGTTACATAATAAGTATTTCTAAAATCACGATTGCATTATTGTGATTGGAGTAGGTGAACGGACATCATTTGTTAGCCATTATGCGGATGTCCTTGTCAAAAGCTACCACTTTTTGAGCTTGAGTTTGTGTCATTGTATCGTGACATTGATTGGGTATAGACAAGTAAGGATTCGTTTCACCGAATCCCTTATTTGGAATTGACTTGTCATACTGTATTTTCACCTGCTTGTTTTTTTTTAATGAGGTGTATTCATAACTGCAGATACATCGTACCATCGTCTGCAAATATATATCGGGCGTGTGCAACAATATATCTATTATTATTTTGTAGGGGTATGGGTACAATTTGAGGAATTGGTAAACTTCATAATTTTACTTATTTCGTAGTTTGACACCGCATTTGTATTGCACCTTGACCATAACTATGTCTAGCCTTAAAGATTTTATTGAAATTGGAGAGAAGACAGGAAAGTCTGGGGATTCTTTGCTTGAGTGGGCAAAGGCCGAACACAAAGAGTATGAGTTACAGAAAAAACAAGATGATGACAGACGAGAACGCTATGAGGAGCGTCAACTACAAAAATTGAAGATTGAAGCAGATAAAGAAATGAAACAGATTGAAGCAGATAGGGAACTGAGACAGATTCAAGCAGATACAGAAAATAAAAAAATTGAGGCAGATCTAAGACGCATGGAGTTAGAAAAAAATGAAGATTGAGGCGGACAAGGAAATTGCTATAAAAAAGTTGGAGCTTGATGCTGGCAATCCTAGTTCGACTTCTAGGGAGCCAGCTCGCCCTTATAGGCTACGATTACCGAATTTTCGGGAGGAAGTAGATAGCATGGACTTCTTTTGGAGAGATTTGAATCAGGGGCTCTTGCCTGGAGGGCAAGGAAGGAGGAATGGCCTTCACTTTTATCTGCATTGCTTTCCGGCTCTGCTTTAAACACCGTATATAGTTTGCCTGTGGCTGACAGAACTAATTATTATACCGTAAAGGCAACATTGCTGAGAGAATTTAAGCTGACAGCTGAAGGGTATCGCTCTCGTTTCAGAGATGCGATGCCTAGTGCCGACCAAGATTTCGGCTCTTTTGTCACCAAAATTAAACTTCTCCTTAATAGATGGACAGAGCTGGAGGAAATAACAAGGGATTTTGATGGACTCTTTGATCTCATGTTGCGGGACAAGGTGTTGTCCTCATGTTGTTCTGACATGGTTGCATTTTTTCAAGAACGCAAACCCAGAGACATTACTGCTATGTCAGAGTTGGGGCGGCAGTACGTTACCGCTCACCCTGGTAAGACAATTCACAAGTCATTTGTCCCTGAGCCTTTCGCTACATGTGTTGGCAAGGTTATTGGGAAACCTTTCCGGCAGCATCGGTCCAAGAGTGCGGACAGGTTTGTCAGGAGAAGGTTTGATCGGCAATACTCTAGTGGGCATGGATCTCATGGGAACTATGATAATTTTAAGGGATACAGATCTCCGAAAAAACAATCGTTCTACCGTCAGGATAGATCTCCGTTTAGATACACGGGAGATAGACATGAAAGGTCTACTCGGAGGCAAGTCCGAATAGACACTACCAGCGATCCCGATCACCGCTGGTATAGAAGAAGTGGTCTGAGTAAAAGGAATGACAGGGATGACAAACGAGAGCAAGAACTCCTCAATTCACCAAAGGGTAGTCCTAAAAAAGATGATGGTAGTCAGCTTCGTTGTGGCGCATGTGACGGAAGGGGACATGCTGCAAGAGTCTGTCCAAACAATTCAGAAAAGGCTAATGCTGCATGCGTTCTGAAAACCTTTAATAACGAAGATTGCGAAGGATGTAGGCCTTTGTTTGAACCTGATGGCAGACCATTACTAATTTGTGGTCATACTCTGCCTTGCCTCTCTTCTCTTGATGGGAGCGGAAGCTTAGAATTACACCAGGGCATGGTTCAGAACCGGTTGGTGTCTGTGTTGAGGGACACAGGATGCACTACGATAGGAGTCGCCGATCATGTATTGACGAATCGTGCCTTATTGGTAAGACTGTCGGATGCGTGACATTTGGGGGAAATGTTGAATATTACCCCATAGCCATTATAGAGGTGGATACGTGATAATTTATCCGTGGCGGGGGCGCGGTACCGGCAATACGCTAACCGTGGATCCAAACTACTGTTCTTGGTTCCCGGTGAAGAGGTATGGCTTCTTCTTCCATCAAAGGAAGACCGTTTGAGCATTACATGGCAGAGGCCGTTTAAGGTGCTTAAGAAGGTAACAGATGTTGATTATTTAATCCAGGTTCGGAACAAGGAGAAAGTATTCCACATTAATATGTTAAAACCTTATATGGAACGGCCAGAGGCTCTAAAAGGGGTGGACACTGGGTTGTCTGGGAAGACCCCGACGATGGCATGTTCTGTGGTCATTAATGAATTGGGTGACATGGGAGATGATATTAATCTCCAGCTGTCTCTCGTTCCCCTTGCTCCTTCCGAGTCTTGGGAGAATGTGCAGATATGTAACGACCTAACGATAACACAGAAATCGGAGGCACGATCGGTCATTGGAGAGTTTAAGGATGTTCTCATTGATTTGCCAGGACGTACCGATTTGATCTGCCACAATATCATCCTGACGGACGACCAACCGATCAGGGTAAAGCCGTATCCGCAGCCATTACATTTCAAGTCGGCGATTGAAAAAGAACTAGATGACATGTTACGGTTGGGGATCATTTCTCCATCGGAGTCTACTTACTCCTTCCCTATGGTCGTGGTACGAAAGAAAAATGGATCCTTGCGTGTCTGCATCGACTTCCGTAAATTAAATAGTGTCACTGTGATTGACGCTGAGCCAATACCGAACCAAGAGGACCTGCTTACGCAACTTTCCCATGCCAGGTTTTTTAGTAAACTGGATTTATCTCGGGGATACTGGCAGGTTCCTCTTGTCGAGTCGGCTAAACCTTTGACGGCATTTTCTACCCCAAAGGGACTATTTCAGTTTAATTTTATGTGTTTCGGGCTAGTTAATGCACCCGCAACTTTCATCAGAATGATGAGAAAGTTACTAGGTCATCGTACGGATGTGATTACGTACATCGATGACATCTGCATGTTCCATGAAACATGGGAACAACATATGTCGGGGTTGTCTTCCCTGTTGCGTTGTTTACGTAAGCACTACAAGCGCCAAGGACTAAGAGGCAGGTCAGAAGCCTGATGGGACTTGTCAATTTTTATCGCAAATTCATCCCTCAATTTTCTACAATTTCTGATGCTTTAACCTCTCTTACTAGTAAAGGGATGCCTAACAGGGTTGTATGGTCGGCAGAATGCGAGAAAGCATTATCAAAAATCAAGGAGTTATTTTCCAGACGACCAATCCTTCTTTTGCCTGATTTGAGCAAACCCTTTATACTGCGGACCGACGCGTCATCTGTGGGAATTGGCGCATGTCTTATGCAAGACCACGAGGGTACACTACATCCTGTGATGTATGTTAGTCGGAAACTGTTACCGGCAGAGACCAGGTACTCAACAATCGAAAGAGAATGCCTGGCTATAGTATGGGCAGTGTCAAAACTGTCCCGTTACTTGATAGGGTCCCAGTTTATACTTCAGACAGATCATCGACCTCTACTGTTTTTGAAATCTTCGAAGTCGACAAGCTCACGGTTGACTCGTTGGGCCTTGTTGCTACAACAGTTCCAGTTCACAATTATCCCATTAGAGGGTAGACTTAATGTCGTGGCAGATGCTCTGTCTAGATTGAAATTTTCGGGACATGAGATATATGTGTTTGTAGGCACGACGTCTACGTACACCAGTGTAAAATTGTTTTTTTTTTGGGTTGAACTTGTCTAATATTTTGTTGTTTGGTGTGCAATCTACTACTCTCAGAGAGAAGAAAACTCCTTTTTCTTTTCTGGGGAAGGGGGTAGATGTCACATAATATCTTTTGTTGCGCACATGGACTTTGGTGGAATAAACATATATTTTGGTGCGCACATCAGCTTTCAAAGAAAATGGTGCAAAGGGGTGCAATGGAATGGAGTGAACAGGAAGCCTGACAGAGAAAGATGTCAGTTGGCCGGCTTTAGAAGCCGCATTGCATATTAATCGTGCTCTATTTATGGTTGCTGGCTTTTGTACAGCATTGTTGTATAGTCCAGGGGTAGTAGGACTTGTTGATCCAACCATATGGTTATTGCCGACAATGTATTGCTATTATTATTGAATTCCTACGTGTTTCATTGTTATTATTAAAAAGGGAGATTGTCAGCATGCCTTCGTGTACGCTTTGTGAATGGCGTTTACAAGTATATTTATTGTGTGACCTCTCGCAGTTTGATACGAGCTTAGAGGACAATGTCATGAAGGTGTAGATATTATACTGTGACACTAGACTATTTGCGTAACACCTAACATATTCTTTGTCAGCAAGTCCTAAGGCACCCAAATATATAAGTTTAATGGGGCCAAGTGGCTTCGTTACAAATTTGTATTATTCTAGGATAGTCGTGTATTTGTTTTTTTATTTATTGTTTTAGAACCGCCACCTGTTCTGCCTTTTCGACTGTTCCGTCAGAATAAAGTCAGGATTTCAGACGTAAAACAGTATTGTGTCATGTTTCCTAATAAGCATTAAACATGTTTTTTAAAACCTTACCTCGTATCGTTAGTGTTTTTTATTACTGTTTATTTGAAAAAAACAGGCCTGCATGCCTTTCGCGTTCACTTTTTAATCGCGAGACGACGTGGTAGTATTTCCTGCGTTCCTCCGTGCAACTCTCTCTCTCTCTTCTAAGCCCGTCTGTCTTTTAGGTTAACGCAGTGTATATAATGACATTAATGCTAGTATTATATCTAGGTCATTAAGCAGTGTGCCTATCAAGGTCGTATAAGAAATACAGTACTAGTTTTATTTTTAGAAACGCGTGTAGTTTATGCAGACGGAGAAGAAAAAGGGAGTTTTCGTGTTCAGCCATTATGGCGTTCTACAACACAGGCGTACGCTATTGTGACAGCACTGATCTTTTACCATTCTTCTTTCTTTCTATTGAATTACTTCGTTAGGCTTTACATTTATTTTCTAATTTATATATGTGGATTAGAATTTTCACGACAAATTCTCCCCACTTAAAACAGACATCATATGTCAGTCTCAAATTATATATACACATAGATAAATTTAATATTATTCCTGGTGATCACTGTGATTCTCCTCACACGGATGGCGGCTTAGAAAATCCGCACCCAGGTTAGTTTTTCCAGAAATATATTCTATGCTGAACTGAAATGGCTGCAAAAGCAAGGACCAGCGGAGTAAACTCGAATTTTCATGCCTAGCCTGCGCTAGAAAAGCCAGGGGTTTGTGATCCGTTTGCAACTTGAAGGGCTTCTCATACAGATAAATATTGAACTTCTTGATCGCCATATTACGGCAAGACATTCTTTTTCGCTAGTTGAATAATGTTTTTCAGCTTTATTCAACTTTCTGCTAGCATATGCCACTGGGGTTAATTCCCCATCCAGTGCATCTGACTTCTGTAACAGGGTATCGCCCAAGCCGATACTACTTGCATCCATTCTCACACTGAATTCTTGACTTAAGTCAGGTAATTTCAAAATGGGTTTGCTTGTGAGCTTTTCCTTCAATTCTTGGTATGCCACTTCACACTGTGCTGTCCAGGTAATTCGATCTGGATTTCCCCTGCGTGTCAAATCAGTCAACGGTGCACATATGGAATTAAAGTTTTTGATATACATTTGGTAGAAACCACATAATGAGACAAAGGATCTCACGTCTTTCTTTGTTTGTGGTCTCGGGGCTTTCTTTAGTTTCTCTAAATTCTTGGGGTCAGGGGTCATGTTTCTCTGATGGACTGTGTGTCTCAAGAATTCTAATTCTTTACATCCAACGCAACATTTGGTTGGTCGGGCTGTCAAATTCGCTTCTTTAAGTCGATCAAACAACATGTTCAGAGAGTCAATGTGTTCCTCAAATGTTTCTGTCGCTATAAGGATATCATCCATGAAGTTTGTGATGCATGGATTATTCAGAGAATCCAACAATTTTCTCATCATTCTAGAGAAGACACTAGGCGCATTCTTCAATCCAAATGGCAATCTGTTAAACTCATAGTGTCCCTCTGAGGTACTAAAAGCTAGGGACGGTCTAACCTCAGACTTTACTGGAATCTGATAGTATCCTTTGCTCAGATCCACCCTCGAGAAATATTTAGCTTTATTTAGCCTGGCAAACAACTGATTTGTATCCGGCAATGGATCCACCTGACCTTCTGTGATAGCATTCAGTCTCCTGTAATCTATACAGAGTCTATGTTCTCCACAGGGTTTTCTTAAGAGCACCACACTGGAACTATACGAAGATTCACTGCGTGAAATTATTCCTTCCTTCAACAAATAGTCTATCTCTTCCTTCAAGGCTTTCTCCTTAGCAAAAGGAATCGAATAGGCTTTCATACAGACAGGTGTGGGGTCTATAAGTTTCATATCATATTCCAATAAGTTTGTATGCCCCGGTCGGTCCGTTAACACCTCTGTATGATCATCTAGAACCTGTTGCACTCTCTCCTTCTGATTTTTCGTTAAACGTGTACTGATTTTCACCTGTGCAGCTGTCTCACAGGGGTGTAATGGATATTCAAATGATGAAAGTGGTTCCTTTTCCATCTCCATTGCAATAGACAAGGTCAAAAAATGTGTCTCTTCCTGAGTTTCTCTTTCCAAATATTTCTTCAGGAAATTCACATGATAGATTTTTTCTTTCCCCTTCTTATCTATCTTATAATTTGTTCTAGACACCTTCTCTAGAAATGTATATGGACCTTGCCATCCAATTTGCAACTTATTCTGACTACCGGGTAGAAGAAGCAGTACCTTCTCTCCCACAGCCAAATCTCTATCTGTAGCTTTCTTGCCTATTTTTACATGCACCGGTAGGGTCTCTTCCATTAGAAGCACTGTAGTGATGATTTTTCTTCCCAGAATCATCATGCACAAAACGACCACTACCAATTTTTTTCTTGGGGCTCTCTCCCCACTTAGAATTCTTGATGAGAGATTTCCTCTCTACATCTTCTTCCTCCAGTTTACATAAGTCCGATTGAGGGATTTTCGGCTTATCCTGGGGTACGACATCTTTTTGCACTCTCTGCATAGTGGCCATTGTAAAACAGTCAATTGAAGATTGTCCGTGAAAAGGGCTTCCCATTCCACTTGGTCCACTTTATTAAATTTATTTTTCTTTTCAGTGTCAGGCCTTCGTTTGCCCCTTGGCGTGTCTAGGTTCTGATCACTGTTCCCACTTGTGGGTGTTCCCTCATGTGCTATGCTACACCTTTCTACAAAATTCACAATGTCAATCATTGCCTTGGGCCAATAATAATTTTTCGCTACCTTTTGGATGATGGTACCTATTTTCTCATGGTCCCCATCTTTTCTCACATGTAAGCTCCTTATTAAGTCTGTCCTATACCTTTTAGGAAGTACCAGCTGTCTCTGACCTTTGGATCTAGTTCCGGTCTTCCGGTATATCAGTTTGTTCTTCATATAGAAGTCTCCTTTTCCTGGAGGTGTATGGCAATTGGACAATTTCCTAAAACAAGGCTTGAGGGTCTTATCCCCAGCCTGTGCCTTCCTCATCTCTTCTAGAGTGGTATCTATTAGAATATCCTCCTCCTTTCTTGAGGTAGACCTGACCTGAAGGGTGCCCATATACACAGGTTTCCTTCTGCAATGGTCAGAATCATGATTGTCCATCCGACAATTCTTACACCACCTCCTTTTTGGTTGAAAGATTTTCGTTCATCAAATTTCCTTTCATCGAATTGTGGGGTTTTATTTTTATTTTCATACCGTGGCCTATCAAAATGGTGCTTACCTTTGTTCTGATCTCGATGATCAAATTTTTCAAAGTTTTGTGGTGCCTTAAAATTGTCTACCTGTTTCTTTTTATTATCTGTTACCTCTGCTTGAGCTGCCTGATATCTTTCAGCAACATTTAGTAACTCACCCAGCCTCTCTGCACCTTGTTCCATGAGAAACTTTCTCAGGTCTGGAGCCATGGACTCTCTTAGTTGTTCTATAAGGATCATTTCCTTAAGATCTTGGGTTTTCCCCAGAGCCGTCCATTTCTCCAAGTATGTCTCTAACCGTGCAGAGAACTGGTGATATGTTTCACCTGACAGTAGTTTAGCATTCCTGAACTTTTTTCTATAAAATTCTCCATTCTTTTCATATCTTATCAAAAGAGCCTGCTTTAACATGTCATAATTGTCTTGATCATCTCTGCTCATTTTGGCAAAAACATCATAATCTGTACCACGAAGCCCTTGTGATAACTTTAAGCTCCACCTTTCTCTCTCTAACCCATACGTGGTAGCTAACAGTTCATATCTATTTAGATAGCTCTCGATATCATCGTCTTTCTCAACAAAATGATCATAGCTGAGGTTGAGGCTCCCTGACTAGCAGTGGCATCGGAGGCAAAGGGACTGGCATCATTTTCAGGAGCATGGCCTTGAAATTCTAACTCCCTTAGTCGTAATTCGTGCTCCCTTTGTAATCTCTTATCTTCTGCTTCCCTCTCTGCAGCCAATCGCTTGTCTTCCCTCTCTGCAGCCTGCCTTCTTTCCTCTGCTTCCCTTTCTGCAGCCTGTCTCTTTTCTTCTCTTTCTGCCTCCAATTGTAACTTCTTAGCCTCAGCCTCCAATTGTAACTTCTTAGCCTCAGCCTCTAATGCCCTAGCCTCCTTGTCAGCCTCAATCTGCAACCTCTTAAGTTCTTTTCAGCCTCTAACTTTCTTTCAGCCTCTTTTTCTAATCTTTCAGATTCTAACTTTCTTTCAGCCTCTTTTTCTAATCTTTTTTCTTCGCGTTCAATAAATTTGTCACATTCAGTAGTGACATAAGCAATCATAACTTGCCCGTCCATTCCTAACTCTTTAGCAGCCTGCATAGCAGCAGATCGAAATTTTGCCAGGTCGGCCATTTTCTAACAGGCAAATTTATACAATGTCTAACTAAACAATTTTATCTATGACTAATTAACTAAGGACAACCACAAGCACTGAGAGCTCAACCTTATTTTTCCACCCAAGAATACCTTTTTAATTTTAATTTTTCCCTGAAGTGAATTACCCCCAATATATGTAATATGAGAAGATTCAAAATCCCGGACAGGACCCCAATATATGTGGTAAGTTGGGATTATATAAATAATTATAGGGGACTTAGTGTACTGATTGAGATCAGCTGTGAAGGTATCTGTATCTAATAAGTGTGGTGTGTTACAGATAACCTTACTTTGCTACCACATTTAGACCTCAATCAGACTTATTCTGGAATATTGTGATGACTACGTTGAATGTCTAGGGTTATGATAGTGATGAAGTGTACGTTCACAACAACCAACAGACAGATAAACACTTTAATTAAAATCCACAATACTTTACCACACTGTGACAAGCACATACATATAACACTCTAGAAGACTATCTTAAGTAAGTCAAGTGTTAACTTTTAAAGTATGTATTAATTTCTTTCAATACTAGATATCCTGATCCAACTACAGAGTGAATCAGGAATCACAATCAAATGTAAACACAATGTTTATGTACACAATTTATACAAAGGATCTGTGTCCTGACATATAATATTATTACAATATGTGTGGAGGATTGTAGTATAGTATTATGAGGTAATACTGGCTTGTGAAGCTAGGTTGTTGTTTGTCATCACGACTTCATGTGTTTGTTAATGGTGGAAATATTATTGGAGGGATCACAGTTTCTGTTTATTTGACAAATAATTACTGTCCCTCTTGATTTACTATTACAGTCAATTTTAGGTTGGGTTATACAAGGGTGAGCTGCTCTGGCTGACAAAGTCTTAACTTCTGTGTCGGCGGCAGGAAAACTGTCTCCTCTGCTCGCTTGCTTCCCAGTTATCTTGAAATACACCACTGGTCGATATCTTGGACAAGGAGTCTGCTGCCAGCCCTCTGGATCCAGCAAAACTCAGACCAGGTGCTGCTCTAACACTTCAGTATCACGGTCCCTGAAATAAGAAGGTTGTATCTCCTTCTTCAGAACTAATATACATACTCTATTTCCACACTGAAGCACAGGACATTACAAACACAGAGTTCAGCGCTGTAGGCCAACTGCTAGCTTCTCATGTGACACTATACCCAGTATTCCTCTCCCTAATGGTTACAACGCCTCTGCAATTTCAGCGTTAATTCCTTCTATACAATAGGATAGGTGTCATGTTACTATTTGGCAATCCCATATATGCCTAGGCAGTGATACTCCTCTCCGACAAGTTTTTACATGGTGGAGCAATATCTAGGTCTTTGCCTCATGTTTGCTACTGAACCACACACATACAGACATAATTTATCATTTCACATTCAATTTTCATCTAAAAGATATCAAATATGTCTAGCTTACCACAATTCAAGGAAATATTAAACAAGTACGTTGACTGGCGATCAGTTATGGCACAATTTCGATCTGCCTCTGTCCCAGTCTTTTATTAGAAAAATATGAGCTGGTTCTCAACGCACTTGCTTCTCACAAAGTTTATTTTCAAAAGTGGCCCTGAACTGACGCTTCTATTTGACTATATCAAACGGTCTAACCAATGAGACCATGTTTACAAGAGCCTTTAAAAAAATTTGCCAATCCTACCGTTTCCATTAACAACCCTAATAGTATTTGCAGTCCGACTAATCAGGTTTCGCCTTACATATGACTACCGCCAATCAAATCGTATCTAACTAGTTGGCCTCATTTCCCCTAAAGCAGTGTTTCAAGCATGCCATTATGAGCAAATATGATCTTGTGCTGTCAGACAGCCCCACTATAGTATTTTGGCTATAATTTGTTAATTACTAGACTATTTGCGTAACACCTAACATATTCTTTGCCAGCAAGTCCTAAGGCACCCAAATATATAAGTTTAATGGGGCCAAGTGGCTTCGTTACAAATATGTATTATTCTAGGATAGTCGTGTATTTGTTTTTTTATTTATTGTTTTAGAACCGCCACCTGTTCTGCCTTTTCGACTGTTCCGTTAGTATAAAGTCAGGATTTCAGACGTAAAACAGTATTGTGTCATGTTTCCTAATAAGCACTAAACATGTTTTTTAAAACCTTACCTCGTATCGTTAGTGTTTTTTATTACTGTTTATTTGAAAAAAACAGGCCTGCATGCCTTTCGCGTTCACTTTTTAATCGCGAGACGACGTGGTAGTATTTCCTGCGTTCCTCCGTGCATCTCTCTCTCTCTCTTCTAAGCCCGTCTGTCTTTTAGGTTAACGCAGTGTATATAATGACATTAATGCTAGTATTATATCTAGGTCATTAAGCAGTGTGCCTATCAAGGTCGTATAAGAAATACAGTACTAGTTTCAAGAAACAAGAGACAAATTTGCGGTCACAATATCCAAAAAATTCCAAGTGCTCCAACAGCTGGAAGAGGTAGAGAATACAGAAGACTACTGGCAGCAAATAAAAACGGTATGGTATGAGACATGTGAAGAAATACTGGGGAAAAGGGAACGACAACAAAAAGCACGGATAACAACAGAAACCATCAATAAGATAAAAGACAGAAAAAAACAAGAAAGCAGATTTAAACACAAGCAAAACCAGAAGTTCCAAAGCCAAGGCTCAAGAAGTGTACACAGAAGCAAACAAAGAAGTGAAAAGAAGTATCAAAAGACACAAGAGGAAGTATATTGAGGAGTTGGCAAGAGAGGCAGAAGATGCTGCAGCCAAAAGAAATATGAGAGAACTGTATAAAAGCACAAAAAAGCTGACAGGTAAATACAAGCAAACAAGTTGCCTCATAAAAGACAAGAATGGAAAACTGCTCAGCAATATACAAGAGCAAATGAAGAGGTGGACAGAATATTTTGAGGATCTTCTCAAAAGACCAGCTCCACAAAACCCCCCCCCCCTTCCCCCCCCCCCCCCCCCCCCCCTCCCATCCCCTGCAGACATCCAGCCAGCAGACGAAGAGCTACAAATTAACGGTCAAAGACCAACGAAGAAAGAAATAAAGAAAGCCATAAAGCTTCTAAGAGATGGAAAAGCGTCTGGACCTGATGGCATTCCAGCAGAGGCCATTAAAGCAGAAATCGACACGGCTACATAAATGTTATATAAATTACTTGGTAAAGTCCGGAAAAAGGAAGAGATACCCGCAGAATTGAAGGAAGGATATCTGGTTAAGTTGTCTAAGAAGGGAAATGTACAATTGTGCACAAATTATAGAGGAATAATGTTACTATCAGTGCCAGGAAAAGTATTAAACAGGATTGTCCTCGAGAGATTAAACGAGTCCATAGACAAGAAACTAAGAGATGAACAAGCAGGTTTTCGACAAAACAGATCCTGTACAGACCAGATAGCCACTTTGAGAATAATAGTTGAACAAAGTCTGGAATGGAATTCACCACTATACATGGGATTTCTGGACTTAGAAAAGGCATTTGACAGCGTGGACAGAGAATCACTATGGAAATTGATGAGGCATTTTGGAGTTCCCCTGAAGATCATTAATTTTATAAAGAATACATATGAAGACATGACATGCATAGTTCTTCATGAACGACAGCTTACAGAACCGTTTGGGATAAGAACAGGAGTGCGACAGGGATGCCTCTTGTCTCCATTTCTTTTCTTACTAGCAATAGACTGGGTTATGAGAACATCGACAACACACAACAGAAATGGAATCCAGTGGACTCTGACTAAGCAGTTGGATGATCTGGATTTTGCTGATGACTTGGCTCTTCTGTCCCATAACCGTAACCAGATGCAGGACAAATTGAAAACACCCGATGAGAGGTCACAACAATTGGGTCTGAAAATTCACAGTGAAAAGACAAAGATAATAAGAATAAATGCAGGTAATGATAACAGGGTTGAACTTGAAGAAGCACCAATACAAAATGTAGAATCGTACATATCTTGGCAGCAATATAGACAAAGTTGGAGGGACAGGCAGTGGTATTAAAAAAAGAATACAAAAAGCAAGAGGAGCTTTCATTGCATTGGGAAATATATGGAGATCAAGAGAAATCGGATTCAACACGAAAATAAGAATTTTAAACTCAAATGTGAAGTCAGTCCTATTGTATGGCTCTGAGACATGGAGAACAACAAAGACAACAACCAAAAAGCTAGAGACTTTCATAAATGAGTGCTTGCGTAGAATAGAGGGATTGAAATGGTATGATAAGGTTACCAACGTGGAACTAATGACAAGAGCTAGACAAGTGCCAGTGAAACAAGAGATGAGAAGACGACGATGGCGATTAATAGGACAAACGCTGAAGAAACCTGTTGATAGCATTACAAGGCAGTCCTTGTTCTGGAATCCCCAGGACAAGAGAAGCAGGGGTAGACCAAGAAACACATGGAGAAGGGAGCTGGAAACAGAGGTGAAAATGATGAGGAGAACGTGGAAAGAACTTGAGATGATGGCACGTGACAGGAGGACTTGTCATGAGTTTGTTGAAGGACTATGCTCCTTTGGGAGTAGAGGGTTATGAATGACAGTGGTCTTGGTTTCTGACTCATCTTTTGGAATGAATCTGGTTCCACTTTTCTCCTGGCAGGATTGTTTATTGAGATACCTCCAGACAGTAGACACTTTGGTAACTTGCCTTCTGAACTTCAAAGGCGCTTGCACCAGTAGTGCCCTCATTAGTGGCTGACTCTTATGAGCAGTTAGGTTTACAGGATAGAACCCTGAGGCACACACAGTGTAGATGTTAATGGTTGTAATGGTCTGCTCTCAGATGCAAACGGCAACGGCAAAATCACTGTTCACTAACACTTTTGCGCTCGCTGTGTTTTTTAAAATATGTCTGGCCTGATTTCGTTTTGAACACACGTTATTTATAGTGCGAGGTTGAGTGTCAGGGAAGGGGGGGGGGGGGGGGGGGGGGTTGGGGGGGGGGGGGGGGGGGGGGGGGAGGGGGGGGGGCGGAGGGGGGGGGGGGGGGGGGGGGTGGTTCCATGCTCGCTAGTATTTGCTTCCAAAATGTTTGTAAAATCTGCCTAGTTGTGCAAATCAGAAAAACTAAGAATTTATTTATCTACGTTATTCCTGGAGCGATTTTCTTCATCTAAAGCTTAAAATACACCCTGTGTTATTCTACATCTTTCTAGCTTATAATGTTTTATTTTCCAAAATGCATTTTATTTTATGCGTAGTTTACTCAGCAAAACTATGGACTTTCGTGATGCCTCGATGCATTCATCCAGAGATTTCTCCCTGCTTATAATAGTATTCGAGGAAGTCTCTGCAGAGCCGTGCAGAGCAACATTACCAACATTTCACTGGTGACCTTTTTCCGGTCGTACTTCTTTCCTAAGTCTGTAACTAAATATAATCCTCCACTCGGTTGCACATATTAGGACTAGTCATTTTGACGGTCTAATGCTTTAGTAAACAAGGCATAAAGGTACTCTCTGATTGGTCCGTGTATCAAGAAGTTCCTACAAAGTATGGCTTGCAGTTTGGTTAGAGTTACTTAGAATTCCGTGTTGTGAAACGGGCCACTTCACGACAATAGCCTCCCATTTCAAAAGCGTAAACCTGCTGTTGGAGCTTCCTTGTCTGGATTCACAATCACGGCATTCTCCCAATATGGGATTAACTCTTCCTTCCTACTCTCCTGGTTTCCTTCAGGTGGGTGCTTACTTAAAAAATCTGCCCCAACGTTCTCAGATCCAGAGATATCCACCGCATGTTGTGTTAATAAACAGCACAGGTGCTGCTGCCTGTCTTATTGCTGATTATCAACTAATATTCCTTTTCCACCTCTCTGAGTCTGTCCAATAACATGTCCAGAGATGATGGATGCTCCTCAAAAGATCCGTTGTTATGAGGATGTCATCCATAAAATTGGTGATAGCTGGGTTTTGCAAGGGATCCAATAATTTCCACATCATCCTGGAGAAAACACTCGGAGCATTCTTCAACCCAAAAGGCAACATATGGAACTCATAGTGCCCCTCCAAAGTGCTAAAGTCCAGCAATCGTCTGATCTCAGGCTTGAGGGGAATCTGGTAATACCCTTTACTTAGATTCGCTTTAGGCTCTGTTATATCCTTAAATCTCCTGTAATCCAGGCAGAGTCTATGTTCACCAGACGGGTTCCTCAGGTAACCCACACTGGCGCTATAATATTATTCATATGGGGAAATGAATTTTTTCTGCATCAAGAAATCAATTCTCCCGTTAAAGTTGCTATAATATATGTTATATTCAGTCCATGTCCGTGTCAATATTTCCAATGTACCGTGTATGGGCCGGCCAACTACCACTGTTGCCGGTGCCCTTTCTACTGCTAATTTAATAGCGGTATAATGAGTTGGGATGAACATCAGTCCAACTGCCCAATCTCCCACTACCAATTTTTCTGGGGTGTCTCCTCAGTTTCGTTATCAAAGGTGGCCTACTAACCACATTTCTATTTATAGCCAGTTCCTGGTGTTCCGAACAACATTTTGTCGGTATGGGACGGGCTGTGTCCCCTCTCTGTATAATATGGAGAGTTGCCATGGTAACTGGTTTACTGGAAGACTTTTTGTGAGAAGGTGTTGTCCTATCCACTATGTCTACCTTGATATCTCTCATGACAATTTAACCTAACATATTCTTAAATAATTGGATGAACAGAGTGGTCTTCATCACCCGTGATGGACGAACAACCATGTCTACCTAATTATTTTCATTTTCAGGCCTACGTTCGCCCCAATGCGTTGCTAGGTCCTGTTGATTTTCCCAACGTGTGGAGTTAACCTTGCTACACAGTGCGCAGGCAGTCACATACCGAGCTATGTCTTCCGCAACGCCTGGCCAATGGTAATGCACTGATGTTCTTTGACAGTTAGTACCAATTTTCATATGTCTACCGTCTGATACAAAATGTGCTTGTTCCATAACCTTGTCCCTATATTATTATTATTATTATTGCTGTTGACTCTGCTAGGGGTATAAACTAAATTATTTACCAACAAGAACTTGAACTCAACTTAATTAATTAAGTAAGTCTGCTGGTAAATATTTACAATTTATTTATACAGTTTCTCTTTTCTGTTTGAAAAGCTTGAAATAAAATCAAATTTAATTACAACATTAAATCAATAAGGCATTGGAAAATAGTCAAAAAAGTCTAAAAAAACATGAAACTTGTTGAAGGTTATCACTTTAGTTAATTATCTCCGCAGGAAGAACATGTATATAATACTAACACGTTTATTTCTCTGTCACTTGAATGTGAAGCTATCACTGGATAAATCTATGCCCACGTTTGTCATCACAAGTAATTTTTGTCTATCATTGTGGTGGGATTTGGACACTCTACAGTGGTCTTGGTTTCTGACTCATCTTTTGGAATGAATCTGGTTCCACTTTTCTCCTGGCAGGAATGTTAATTGAGATACCTCCAGACAGTAGACACTTTGGTAACTGGCCTTCTGAACTTCAAAGGCGCTTGCACCAGTAGTGCCCTCATTAGTGGCTGACTCTTATGAGCAGTTAGGTTTACAGGATAGAACCCTCACACTAAGGCATTTGATATAGTGAAAGATGAGGAAATTATAACAATAATAGAAAGCATCAACACTGATGGTTTCTTTCTGAGCTGCTTGATATCTCTCAGCAACTGTTAAAATCTCCCCCAATCTCTCTGCACCTTGTTCCATAAGAAATTTTCTCATGTCTGGAGGCATAGACTCTCTCACTTGTTCCATCATGACAATTTAACCTAACATATTCTTAAATAATTGGATGAACAGAGTGGTCTTCATCACCCGTGATGGACGAACAACCATGTCTACCTAATTATTTTCATTTTCAGGCCTACGTTCGCCCCAATGCGTTGCTAGGTCCTGTTGATTTTCCCAACGTGTGGAGTTAACCTTGCTACACTGTGCGCAGGCAGTCACATACCGAGCTATGTCTTCCGCAACGCCTAACCAATGGTAATGCACTGATGTTCTTTGACAGTTGGTACCAATTTTCATATGTCTACCGTCTGATACAAAATGTGCTTGTTCCATAACCTTGTCCCTATATGAAGATGACAGTACTAACTATCCATGCTCCTTGGGTCCTTGTCCAGCTTTCCTGTAAAGCAATCCATCATTCAAATTAAACTGTCCTTTCTTGGGGGTGGGGGGATTTATGGCTGTTTAGCAATTTGCCAAAACAGGGTTTTAATGTGCTATCTCTAGCTTGTTCCTTTTTCATCTTTCTCGGATGAATGTTCAGTGGATTTCCCTCCACTTTTCTAGGGCTTGACCTGGTCTGGAGTGTTGCCGTGATCACAGGTTTTATTGGGGCACCCAGGAAGACATATCTCCTTCCTATTACCAGCGGGTAACTAGGATCATCACACACTGCTGTACTTATCACTCCTTCCACATAGCGAGTCCTGACATTGATTCTTGCTATCGGAAGTGTCATGGTGGCAGTTCCCTTTTATGCCCCTTGTATCTCCGCTTTTTCTGTGGTGTATTGATCAGGGTGCACTAGAGATGCACTCACGACTGAGTCAAATTCCAATCCTCAATCATAAAGACACATTATCTTAGTGCCATAACATGTTACTTCTTCACAGATTGGGAAGGGGGGGGGATATTGGAGATCTATCTGACTGTCTGTCAGTTCCTTCCTTCCCTTGTCCACTGTTCTAAGGCATGCAGCGTAATATGGAGGGATTTTCTTACCACAGTCCAGTGTATTGTGGTTGTTCATTTTGCAAATTTTGCACCACTTATAACCCTGCCCGTAAGATTTCTTAACTTGTACCTGAGGGTTCCTGTCTCTATGGTCAAATTTAGGTTTTTCAAAACCTTGTTTGTATTTGTGATGTTGGTCCCTTTTTTCTCCTTGTTTCTTCTTAATTCCTGCTATTTCTTTCTGAGCTGCTTGATATCTCTCAGCAACTGTTAAAATCTCCCCCAATCTCTCTGCACCTTGTTCCATAAGAAATTTTCTCATGTCTGGAGGCATAGACTCTCTCACTTGTTCCATCATGACAATTTCTTTTAGGTCTTGAGATTTTCCCAGAGCAGTCCTCTTCTCCAAGTAGGTTTCTAATCTGGCAGAGAATTGTTGGTAGGTTTCTCCAGAAAACAGCTTAGCAGTTGTGAATTTCTTCATATAAAATTCTGAGTTCTTTTCATATCTAACCAGCAGTGCCTGCTTCAAGATTTCATAATCTTCCTGGTCTTCTTTTCCATGTTTTGCATAAACTTCATAAGAGACTCCTCTCAGCCTTTGTGATAACTTAAGGCTCCATTTATCTTTCTCTAGGCCATAGTTAGTGGTTTGCCTCTCATTTCTACTTAGATATGACTCAATTTCATCATCTTTCTCACAAATGGATCCAAGTAAAAGTTCAAGACTCCATTTGAAGCACCTTGACTTGCACTAGTGTCAAAGGTAGTTGGGCTACTTCCATTACCTGTAACATTTTCTTGAAGTTCAAGCTCTTTCATTCTCAATTCATGTTCCCCTTGCAACCTCTTTTCCTCAGCCTCCCTTTCGGCAGCCTGCCTTCTCTCCTCAGCTTCTAATTTCTTAGCATCCCTGTCAGCTTCTGTTTGTAATCTTTTAGCTTCAGTTTCTATTTTTAATCTTTTAACTTCAGCTTCTATTTGTAATCTTCTTTGGTTTTTCTTCTCTTTCTATAAACTTGTCACACTCAGTAGTGACATATTGAATAAGAGCCTCCCTACTTAACCCAAACTCTTTTGCCGACTCACTGTAGCACATCTAAACTTTGCCAAGTCTGCCATACTCATACACTAATAACTTGCAGACACTCAAACACTCTTATTACCAATCGAACACTAATTAATACAAATCTAATTAATTAAAAGACTACTGTCAGTGTATCCAGTCACCACAATTTTCTTTTGTACTCAATGGTACTAATAATAATAATAATAATAATAATAATAGCCCCTTCAGTCATAACTGACTATGGGAATGCGCCCCTGAGGTGGCAGCCCTCAGCTGCTTATTTTCCTGGTGCTCCTTTCGACGTTTTCTCCTCACCTCTGCTTCTTGTGTGAGCCTCTCTTCGCCCAATCTGAGGTGGTGCCGTAAATAGCATCGCCACTTAGTGCGATCAGCAGCTTCATCCTCCCATGTTGCTGGATCCATGTCCAGTGCCCTCATATCTCTCTTGCACACATCTTTGAACCTCAGCTGTGGTCGCCCAACTGTTCTCTTGCCATCTGCTAATTGTCCGTAGAAGATATCTTTTGGGATGCGACCATCTTCCATGCGGCGAACATGGCCAAGCCAGCGAAGTCTGCGCTGTCTAAGCAGCGTATACATACTTTGAAGGCCAGCACGTGACAACACCTCGACATTTGTCACTTTATCTTTCCACGAGATGCCGAGGATGCGGCGTAGACACCGCAAATGGAAGGTATTGAGCCTTCTTTCTTGCTTAGCATAGGTCGTCCAGGTCTCGCTGCCATATAGGAGTGTGCTGGTGACGCAGGCATTATATACCGCAGCTTTGGTCTTCATTGTGAGTTTAGAGTTTCCCCCAAACACGCGATGTGAGGCGGGCAAAGGTAGCTGCAGCTTTGCCAATGCGGCTGTCGATTTCTGTATCCAGCGAGAGTTTGTCATTGATGGTAGACCCTAGGTATGTGAAGTGGTGCACCACTGCCAATTCATAGTTATCGATAGTGATAACTGGTGCCGCACCAACATCCTGAGTCAGCACATTCGTTTTCTTTAGACTTATTGTGAGGCCAAAGTCCTTGCATGCTTTAGTGAAGCGATTCATCAAGCTCTGAAGCTCCTGTTGGCTTTGAGTGACGACTGCAGCATCATCAGCGAACAACAAGTCTCTTATAGTGACCCTTCTGATTTTTGTTTTTGCCTTCAGCCTTGAAAGATAAACAGACGGCCATCTGACCTAGTGTGAAGGCATATTCCTTCAGTTGCATCTCTGAATGCATGTTTCAAGAGTAAGGCAAAGAAGATTCCGAAGAGGGTCGGAGCCAGAACACAGCCTTGTTTAACGCCACTTCGTATATCAAAGGGCTGTGACGTGCTTCCAGCATATTGGACTGTTCCCTTCATGTCGTCATGGAATGACTTTATCATTTCCAGCATTTTAGAAGGGCAGCCTATTTTCAGGAGGATTTTAAAGAGTCCATCCCTACTAACCAGGTCGAATGCTTTTGTGAGGTCAATGGTACTACAAAGTGCTTTACTTAATATTACTATTACTAACTTTTATTTTATTATTAACTTTTACTCCCACTGCTAACTCAGAGGATGTAAGTAATACTATAAGACTGAATGTCTCAAAGAAAAGACCCAAGGGTGGTAGATGAAATCCCGGACTGAAACACCAGTGTCACGAGAGGGTTGATTATTACTGAATTTCTAAGATATCCTGGAAAAAATGTTGTATCAGATGATACCAGGATAGTGCCAGATAAGAGACTGGTCTTACAAGAAATACACCCTTTTCTGAAAAGAATAAGGGTGTATCGACATCAAAGGTGGGATCAAGCTGTATAGGTTTCTAGGTATAATGATATTATATGTTTCTAGATCCCTATGGGCTACCTCTCAAGATCATCCAATGATTATATTATTATTATTGCTGTTGACTCTGCTAGGGGTATAAACTAAATTATTTACCAACAAGAACTTGAACTCAACTTAATTAATTAAGTAAGTCTGCTGGTAAATATTTACAATTTATTTATACAGTTTCTCTTTTCTGTTTGAAAAGCTTGAAATAAAATCAAATTTAATTACAACATTAAATCAATAAGGCATTGGAAAATAGTCAAAAAAGTCTAAAAAAACATGAAACTTGTTGAAGGTTATCACTTTAGTTAATTATCTCCGCAGGAAGAACATGTATATAATACTAACACGTTTATTTCTCTGTCACTTGAATGTGAAGCTATCACTGGATAAATCTATGCCCACGTTTGTCATCACAAGTAATTTTTGTCTATCATTGTGGTGGGATTTGGACACTCTACAGTGGTCTTGGTTTCTGACTCATCTTTTGGAATGAATCTGGTTCCACTTTTCTCCTGGCAGGAATGTTAATTGAGATACCTCCAGACAGTAGACACTTTGGTAACTGGCCTTCTGAACTTCAAAGGCGCTTGCACCAGTAGTGCCCTCATTAGTGGCTGACTCTTATGAGCAGTTAGGTTTACAGGATAGAACCCTCACACTAAGGCATTTGATATAGTGAAAGATGAGGAAATTATAACAATAATAGAAAGCATCAACACTGATGGTACAGATTTGAGGATAATAAAGAACATTTACCGGGAACAAACAGTAGCTGTAAGAATTAGCAGGCACATAGCAACGTTTCATAAAGTAAAAAAGGGTTTCAGGCAGGGATGTCTGCTGTCACCGGATCTGTTCAATCTGTACAGTGAAAATATAATGAGATCTTTTGAGGACATGTCAGAAATATCATTCAGCGGACATAATATAAACCACGTGAGATACGCTGATGATACAGTGTTAATAGCAAAAAGTGAAAATGAGCTGCAGGACATGGTTGATACAAAAGTGATTGAAAGCGAAATAAAGGCATCAGCCTTAATAGTAAAAAGACAGAAGTAATGGTCGTCTCAAAGAAAAGGTTTTCCCCAGGATGCATTATAAAAGTAAATGGAACAGTTTTAAAACAGGTCAATAAATTCAAATACCCGGGCACTTTAATAACAACGGTGAAGAGCTAAAATACCTCAGACAAAAGCAGTATTCTATAAAATGAAGAGTATTTTATGCAACAATTCTTTGCTATTAGAAGTAAGAAAGAGAGTTCCTCTCTTTGTTATATAGAGCCAATTCTGACATATGTGAGTGTGTCATGGACAATTAGTAAACAAGTAAAGAAGCCACTAGAGGCCACAGAGATGTAGTTTTACAGAAGAATGCCCCATGGACAGCCAAAAAGAGTAATGAGGATGTCCTGAAAGAGGCCAATGCGCAAAGGAAACTTATTTCACAAGTTAGAAAGAGGCAATCGACTTTTTAGGGCATGTTATGAGAAGAGCACATCTGGAATATATCAAAACAACAGGTAAGATTGAAGGAAAAAGATATAGAGGAAGACAAAGAGAGCAAATACTGGACAGTTTGACATCGTGGCATGGAAAGAAGTCAACAACAGAATTGATAAGTTGAACTGGAGACAGGAAGTTGTGGTGAGACATGATCGCTTACACCACTAGGTACGGTACTTGAAGAAGTAGAAGTTCGTAATTATAGCCACATGCCTGTGCGACTGTCTTTGATTTCAGGGAGTACAATAAAGATCTGAGCCAACACTTCCACCATGCATATCGCAAGAGCCGACTATGGTTAACTTGTGCGTGGGACATGCTACCTGATCATGTGCAAGAAATTACTAGAGAAACCATCACCTCATGAGTACATGAAGTGGTTTCAAACAGGCTTCCTGGAAGAAAAATAACTGTAGCAGAAGATCATTGATCATTTGTTAGCTACAAATTATTGAAAAATGCAACATTGCACAAAAATATTATGTTGTAATCAGTATGCAATTTTCTTTTCTGAATTCAAGGCTGCTTCAGTCTTGTAAGTTCACAAATGATCTTGATCATATTTCTTACATTTGGTCTGTCAATTATCTATTCTTTCGTGCATTAGTCGTCTTTTTTATGGCGTTCGTGTAAAAAACCGGGTAGTCATTGTTTTCGTTCATCTTTTCCCCAAGATTAGGTACCGCATTTCATACGTTTTACCTTTTACTTAAGAATTTCTATAATAATGTTGTTCTCATTTGACCAATATTTAATCACGTCTTTTAGTCAAGCCTGAAGTAAACATGCTTTGTATTATGTCTCTTCCCCATCTGTTATTTACAAAGTGTAAGTACAACATACTTTCTATTTAACATGACACTTACATTAAACGTAAAAGTGTGCCACTGTCCATCGTTAAAAACGTCTGACATATTACCGATCTGAACCATGCTTCTTCGCGCTGCCTTAGCACATGTCAAGGTAAAGTAAAGATTCCCGTTTTCCAAGGACAAGTCATAAGCGTTACCTACCGACTTCTGGAAGAAGAGCAATATAACACGTGGGCTCTCTGTGTGGAACTTTGCTGTTAAACTGCAATTTAACAAGATAAAAAGTTTATATAATAAAGAATGGTCATTCAATTTTAAAACACTCTGTTATGGAATAAAGTTATGTGCAAAGTTTTTTTTTTTAAATTATTTCATTGTATATATGTACGCATAAGGTGCTTATTTTAAAAACAAAGGTTTTCGTGACCCACAAAGCGTGAAATATGAGTAATTACGCGACTTTCATAGACTTGCTTGTTGCACTAGGTCTCATTTGTAGAACGTTTTTCTTTATGTAGCCAGAACTAGGAAAACTGCAGAAACTATAAATTACAAGATTGATATCCTGCGTCTTTGCGTGACAAGCTGGAAGGGCATAGGAATAACCTGATCACATGAAAAATGGTGTTCTTTCCAGGACAGGAGGAAGAAAGAAAGTGTTCACATAAAAGGGTGGCTCTTTGCTATCTACGGAAAATGGAAAGCAACATTCAAAATGACCAAAAAGATAATAAAGATACAACTAATCCAATGTTATTTACCAACTAATGATAAAAAAGAGTTTATAAAGGAATACATTTACAATGAAATACAAAATATCTTGGATCACAACTGTCATGGCGTCCTAAATCAAAAAACTGGAACAGACAAAACAGTCTTCAAAGAAATCATAATTCTTTCTTTCTTTCTTTCTTTTCTGCTTGTGTGGCAAATATTTTGTACGTGCACACATTTGTTGACACTCCTCACCTTGAGGTCACCTGTTTGTTACCCGGTGTAAAAATCTGGCTGATAGTGGTAGCCACCACTGTAAAGTATAAGGTGTTCTGTAATTGCAACCTCTCTTGTAATGGATATGGTCAATGATGGCTGGTAGTACTGTTGCGTTCAAAGGGGTGCTTTCACCGTGAAGACAGACACAGGTCAACTCGACCTACACAGGGTAGTGTAAACATTGAAGTGAGAGTACATTGTACGCGAATGGTAGTATGGTTCTGTAGAGTTGACAACTTGGTAACAATATATTCATACTCTCACATGTAGCAGTCAAGGATTACTGGGACTACTGTGTTCTTTTTATAATGTTTAATGAGACGCACACTGGAACAGTACGTGTATGGTTACAGGAACACATGACGACATAAACAGCATAGGGTGATCACTGGTGTATCATCTTAAGTTAGCATACATGCTGAATAATCTCATACTGGAATATTTGTAGACAAGCATTCAGAGTTCCATAGTTAATACACACACACACATATATATATATATATATATATATATATATATATATATATATATATATATATATATATATATATATATATATATATATATATATATATCAGGTTATACTGACAGATCACGTCAGTTTATACATAATGTTCATAGTGACTTCTAGACAGAACCTCTCTTAGCATGAGTGTAGCTTGTACATATGAACGTAAGTAGATTCATGTAAACATATGCCCATCGTAAGCCTAGGAACGAACGAAGTCAGTAAAAGTATGTTTACCTTGGCATAGAATAAACTAGCTAGCACAAACACACTCTCCTGGTGTTATAGAATGAATAATGGGGAACACAAAGACTAAACAGTCCTGGAAGACAACTATCATCTTCCCCCATGATAACTTGAGATCACACAATATAGGACAGCTCGAAGACATCACGTCTCCCGCCAGGCTCCATAACCGAAGGACACACTCACTTATCTTCATCCGCTGAGCGTGTAAGAAGAAATAATCCAGCCAAGACACACAAAGATAACATGATATAAGACCGAATCGTCTCAAACAGACAAACAGTAAACCTAGATTCGGACTTTCAATATTCCTGCAAAACCTTAAGCGAGAACAATCTGTTTCCAGCTATAATAGACATAAAATGATATAAATCTAGATTCCTCCGCTTGTTCAATATACGGAAACAAAACAGGAACCGATCACCCAAAGAATAAACACACATTTACTATTCTGAGTTATTCCCCTTTCTTAAAAGTTGTAAGTTCATAAATAAATATCCTTTTATCAAACAGATAGTTACATTTTCATTTGTAATCGTATCAACTGTAATCTGTGCGACATATAAAAAATATGTACGCAACACCCGGTCATCCTGGCTTGCGGTGAGCCACTGAGATAAGATAGTCACCTGCGTCTTTAGACTGAACCGCTGATAAGACGACCCGTTTTGTAACATAGCTGGGCAAACACGGAGTTTTTGCGTACTCATACGCCAGATAAAGAGATTACTGTCTGACACATGTGGGCAGACAAGTGTGGCATAATCGTTTCCGCTCACTTGTTTAAAAGTAATCATGGATTTATTAAATTTGAGACAATATGAGTCTACAAATGTGTTTGTGAGAGTGTATGCAAGGCATCAGATGTCCATTTATGGTAATACGTGACCTTTGCATGCACGCACCTTATTTCACGTGTGACTATTTTAAAAATATCACACTCTATCTGCATGATTTGAAATTATTGGAACTTTCTGATTAAATTCATAACAACAATGCGTGGGAAGATAGGAATATAGTCTGACCATTTCGCATTTTTATTTCACTGTGAATTTCACGCTCGCCAAGACAACATCAGACCTCGCCAGAGTGAAGACTATAGTCATGATTCCTTTTTTAACCGGACCTTTTATTGGAGAACCAAATAGGACTTACAAAGCACAGGAAATCTCTACATTTTAATAAGGAACACCTGCATTAGGAACACTGAAACACAGGGAGTCGGAGAGGGAATCGATTGTCAAATTAAAGACACCGCAAACGCGTGTAAGAGACCGAGCAGTCTCTTTTATTCATCTGAGCAACAAGTCTGTAGTCAAGATTGGCGTGGGTACTGCACCTTTTATTCTATGTTAATTAATATCATGTGTGACCGTATATCCACTATTCTTGATTGAAACAGACGAAATATCGCTTACAAAAACAAGGGAAGAGAAAAAAAGTTAACCAAGGACAAGGGAATTGATAAGGAGGCATTAGCGTCAACATAAAATGCAGGCCAATTGCCATCTGTTACCATGGTGTTAGCAAGCAGTTTGAGTTTGGCGGGACACGTGATATTTTAATCCAATAATTGAGCTCAAGCTGTCCCACGCTGTCAGCAGTTTTCCCCAGCCAAAGATCAGTCAGATCCATAGCCTTAGAGACAATAAGAAGTGCGATTAAGAAGAAGTCTTGAACATGCGGTTCAGGCAAGCAGTATTCGTTTTACCTTAACTAGCTCTGTACAAGACAGTGAGATATTCCACTATGTACAAGGTATCTACATCGACCTAGAATGGTGTATTTCAGATATTTTCTGGATTTTGCTTGTGAGTACAAAATGCAACTATTTTATCCATGTATCAGCTTGCTTTGCCACACGTTATGAAGAAATGAATAACCAAAGGCCATTAGAAAAGGTTGAACTATACTGTTGGAAAACAAAAAGAAAATAAGTAAACCAATTGTATTACCGGGAAGAAAAGGAGGGAAAAATAACAGGAAAAAGATTAATGCATAGAAATAACATGAAATGTTTGACGCCATTCATATTATGCTGAGGAAATGGCTAACGTCAGAAACTGCACATACCTGTATATTCTTATTTTGACATTTGGTTGTTCAACTATTTGCAGTATTATTGGAAACAAATAAAATAAGCCTTGAAAAACTATATGCTGTTGATGACTTTAATGGAACGATAAAACTGTGGAAAATGCATGGCCCATTTAAAATCAAGTATAAGACTCTCAATAAAAAAAAACACAACATCAGCAGAAGAGGGACTTTAAAATAAAAACGAACCTGTGTCCCCCAAAAAAGTGGGAAAATCACCACCTCTGGCAGACTTTAAGCCTGTAACATACAACCTAAAATCTCACGTCCAAAATGAATTAACCAGTCACATATAAAATTAACCCCGCACTGTCACATATCTCTAAATGGTGTCCGTGACCAGTCCTTCTGAGAGCAAATACATATAGAGAGGATCACGAAACCACTATAACACGGAAAACAGATGAAATTTATCTATAAGGAATAGAAGAAAACGGAAGACATTAATAGACATGGAACAACGACAGATGCAACAGAAATATTGTCAGAGGCGTACCTATCCATTCCCCTCCCCACAGTTGTACCCATACTACGCCCCTCGCTACCCCCACGGTTCTGACATGTTGAACAAAATTTTGTTGCTGGGAGATTATCCCCAACAATGCACCCTGAGGATACGTTCCTCTACAGAACATTAAAACGTTTTCCGTTCAGGCGGATATGATCACATAAAACCCAAAGTAACATACGCAGACGCAAGAAGTTACGCTTATAATGAGATCAGAAACCCTAAGAAAACAGACGATACTTTGTATAGATCAAATAAACGCAAAAAGAACCACTGGACCAGTCTCAACAGACGAGATTACCGTATTGCAGTCAGGAATTTCATTAACAATGTGAAACATCACAAGATTTGGGAAGTAACAAATCTAAAAACATCTACCCCAAACACACGTATGATCACAACAGACCATAGTTTCAGAGCATTTATCTAACCGCTTCACAGACGGCAGCAGGTTGGTGCTACAAACATAAAAGCGAATACGACGCTATGTACCCCCATTCCAAATAGACTAACCCGAATCAGGCACAAACAAGACGAATTTATGAATGAACCAAAGGCGACCTCTGTCGCAACACAGACAGATGTTGCTAGGTCAAGTCAGGCATGTGGCACGTTCAACACTCGCACATCATCCAGCCACACTCGTACACCATTGCAACAGTTCGCCCAACAAAAATCCTTGAAAACAATCCCAGTCACTAGCCCAAGCACAGAGGAGCTGAGGGCAGAGATAAATAAAATTTTGAGAAAGAGTAACCGCAACATCCTCACAGTCAAGATGGTGTATTATTTGCTGGAGATCAAATTTGATATGGACATCTGCCAAACGAGACGAAATTCGTTGCTTGATAAACGACGAGGTAAATAGGGATGAAAGAGAGATGACTACTAACACTGTCTACCGGGATGAAGGCATTTGTAGACAGACCACAGACACTGTTTACCGGGATGAAGGATTTTGTAAACAGTCCATGAGCAAACCTTATCAAGATGAAATCGAGATGACCACTAACACTGTTTACCGGGATGAAGGTATTTGAAAACAGTACACAAGCAGGTTTTACAGGGATGAAGGCATTTTTTCTCCAACTGATATAGATTGACCAGCTCCAGATGGCAGTGACAACAGATCATTCATACCCTGCAAGAAAATAGTCATTCCTCTTGAACAGTACAACAGCACTTTTAATCTAGACGTCTCCACCAGACCATTTAGAAGAGCTAAATTCCGTTATCGATCCTCTGGTTGCACCTCTACGAATGACACTGAATCTGATATGGAACTCTTACCCCTGACAGTACAGGGGATGAATCAGCTGCTGATTCTTCATTCTTTCAGATCCGCACCACTGCCAAACGCCCGTATTTCCCTGAGTCAGACAAATCGCCTCCCATCACCAAATTCGTAAAATTACTGCAGAATCATGTCAGAAGAAAGATCAAGACGAAACGTAGACACGTTTCTAAACAGCATCAAGACGTACCAGTTGCATTCCCCCAAGCCACATTGCAATCGTCAACGAACACTATACCTACTCAACGAACAGTAAACGTTATCGTGTCACCTACTGTACCCACCACTGTACAATACAAGGTATGATGCCCAACTCACCAGCAGAGAGATTGCAATGCTAGAGCTGGCGAAACTTTTATAAACACACCCACTTGTGTCCCATATGCGTGCCAGTCCAAGCTTGGTCTACGCGAATGTGAAAATACTCTGTTTAATAACATTTTACATTTTCGATATACTCTATTTTCAGACTGTGTTAAATTTAACTATTTACAGCCTGAAATGTGGGAGCCTAACCAAGCAAGTTTTTCCCCGGCCATCCTACTGCCGATGACCAGATTACCTCTAGAACAACCATCATCTTTGTGAACTTATTCCCAGATATTTAAGTAGTTTTAAAAATTGCTCACACATTATTGATCATGTGAAATAAAAATGACACAAGCAATTAAGGTGTTTTAACATTGCAGTCATGCTTAGTAACAGACAGTTGATGTTCAGTTACAAGACCCTAAAGTCATATCACATGTATTGCACACAGATGTTGTCATACTAATGATTTATACCTTGTGACTTTATGATCTGCCATTTTTCGCTTTTCCTTGTTATTACAGAGACCAGTTATTCCTTTCACATGCATCTTTGTGCATTTTTACGCAGGCAATTCTCACATTGCATTAGTAGTTCTTCTATCACTTATTACTAATGTATCCTTTTAATCTATGATACATATTCCGCTAAACTCATCTATACCTATAACTTTCCCTTGAATCAACTATAACATCTTTTAACAGCATGTATACGCCACATTATTTCAAATTAATACCCATATTTGTCATGCTATATATTTTTTTCTCCACAGAGATATTTATTTTTGAATGTACATCAAATTTTTTTGAGAGTTGTAAATTTTTCTAGTTTATTGTTACCACCACAAAAACTCACATTGTTTACAAAACGGTCATATATGACATCCTTTTTGACAAGAGATGTTAAATCACTTTGATAAATTGTTAAGAAATTGGTATATAATAGTATTGTTCAAATATTTGACATTTTCCAAAAAAGATTGTACATCCAACCTTTGCCCCACCATTATCAGATAATTCACTCTACCCTTCACAACCCCTTATCTTACTGTTTCCCCTCCTTTAATTTGAGAAGACATTTTGGACTTGTGAATCTTTTCTTTTCAAATAATCTTCATTCCTTTGAATTACAATATTGTTGTAATCCGGAGATCTTTTGTTTCTCTCTATTCATTACGAAACCACAGTACTCTATCCTTGCAACTAGTTGACAACAAGTCATACCCATTGTCCTTGTTCGCTTTCTGACTTGACTATTTCTAATAGCCCCACTGATAGGAGTTTATTATAACACAGATATTAGTAAATGCTGATAGAAAATTTTTTATGGTTATTTTAACTCTATGGTAGATTTTGTTTATGAAATAACCTTTGCGTAGCAAATGAAGATAGATGGTAATACAGCAAACTGTTTAATAGAAAAGTTGACATAAATCACTGATGATGAATGTCCATGAACCACCCCCACACATGTTGATGAAAACAGTTGACTATTTTGTTTATTTTTGTAAACATTGCTCCACATGCGTTTTATAGTGAAAATTGATTCCCCATGATATTATAGGCCCATGCCACATGAGATTGGCTGCTTTGATGATAGCAGCTGACATAGAAGAAGAAACAAAAAAAAAGAAGAAAACAGATCACCCTATGAAATGGAGCAACCAGTTGTTTGCATATACTGACTTTGCCATTGATACCCCTTCATAGCATTTTCATATGCTGCCTATGCCAGATACCTCTGATGACATTTACACATGAATAACATTTGCATGCTGATTTTGCATTTTATATATGGGTTCCATTTATTGAGATTGATAATGAGACATACGAGATAAGGAAACCAGTGTTTAATTGTGAATCCCAACGAGAATAATGTTAGACATTGAATATTGCTGTTTTAACGTGCATACGGAAGACAGTGGAAAATATGATTGATAATCTTAGAGATTTTAAATAATATAAGATTTCAGAAGAAATTTGCCGAATACTGGAACCATACGTGTAAGGACACACACGACGAGGAGATAACACGGTTATATGACTAGATTGTGATAGTCATATTTGAACTATACGTATCAAGGATATACACGGACACACAAAAAATGTTGATGAGAAAATCCGAAAATACTGGAAAAATATTGCTGCACCCAGAAGATTATAGAAAAGAGATACTCCCATACCAGAGATGGTATTCCCCTTTGAGGTTCATTGATAAATGAATATGTCGTATAAGCATAAACTGATGATTACCAGTAAAGTAATGATGGTTACAGTACTGATTAAGAATGTTGATGACCTTTGCTGTACTTAGACATTTCTGTCTTTATGAAATGACATGATGTGACAGATAGTTAAAAATGACTGATGCATTTTGACATACTGAGGTCTGTTCACCCCTGATGATTCATAGATAGAATATGATACACTCCCACGGATAATACGGGTTCAGGACACACACGATGGATATATATATATGAAAGAAAAAGATAATATAATACATAGATCAAGAAGGATATCTACCCCCACCAAAGATACTGTGTTGCAGAAACATAGAAAAAAAATACATGCTGATGATTCCTTGATGATATATGATAAATGACATATGATACCCATACCCAAATGCCCCATGCCTATACGGTAAATGACTGAAATTTTTTTTGAATTTAAGAATAATAGACTGCCCATCTGGCTGTTTCAGACATAATGTACTGACAGCAGATGTTATAAACACTACATAGATCTGAAAAATCCTCGACCTGCGAAGACAGATCTAGTGTTGAGAACACTGCACATATGTAAAATAAATTTTTTTGCATTTTATCAAAATGTTATGACATAACTAAAATGTTGATAGTTGCATCCATGGTTGTTTGTATGAATTTTTGAAAATATATTATTAAATATAGTAAGTAATATGTTACTAAATGATTGACTCGGAGAAAAAAAAAATAAATGACAGGAGGACTAGAAATGACTTTGCTGTGTTGGATCACCACAAATGATAGAGAGAGACATGGAACATTTTTACAGATGGACACGTAGAGATAACACGGATACTTTGGAAAAAAAAGGACCATTTTTCTGTAGTGATAGATACTTGAGAGGAACTTTGACACATATTGCCTAGAGAATGTAAACTACATGAAGATAATTCATAAAAAGAATTAATAGGGCTAATCCATGAGGTTTGGACCATTTTTCACTTGGTACATTTATGATGACATATTAAAATGCAGATTAGTACAGTGCAGTTATAAATTTTTTAATATGTATTATTGCACATGTGAAGTTCAGGACCACCACTGGTGTAAGACAAGGTGATATCCTATCACCTTACCTCTTCATACTCCTTATGGACGATGTCATCAAGGCATGTAAGGAGAGAACAAGAAAGTATTCAGTGGGGTACTGGAAGATGAGACAGGTCTATATTTCGGAGCTGGCATTTGCTGATGATGTTGCCCTGATTGCTAAATCAGAGGCACATCTCCAATCCAACCTGCAAGTCTGGAAGGAAGAGCTGGAGAAGAGAGGGATGGTCATAAGCAGCTCTAAAACAAAATCCATGGTGATATCACGAGAAGAAAGAAAACATCAGATTAAGTTGGGAGAACAGGTCCTGGAGCAGGTCGACCACTTTAAATATCTCGGAGCTATTATAGACCGAAAGGGAGGCATCAAAGAAGAGTTGGCCACTCGAAAAGCAGCGGCTGGGAGACTTTTTCAGGCCATAAATCGTGGATTCCTCAGCAAGAAAGAGGTTGGTAAGAAAACGAAGATGGCTGTATACCGCTCCACCTATGTCCCAGTCTTGACATATGGATGCGAGTCGTGGGCAATGACTACAACCCACAAAAGCCAGATCCAAACCTCAGAAATGAGGTATCTGAGGAAAGTGGTTGAAGTAACAAGAAGAGACATGGTCCGCAACCAGACGATCCGTCAAGGCCTAAAATCCCATCCGCTGCAGACCCAAATAGAACAGTCCCAACTAAGATGGTTTGGCCATGTCTGCAGAATGGGAGAAGATCGGCTACCACGACAAGCATGGGAAACAAAGAGCCAGGGATCCAGACCTCCAGGACGACCCAGAGTCCGCTGGGAGGACAACATTAGACAATCTTTGAAGGACCGAGGACTAGAATGGAACCAGGCCAGGAAGAAGACAGCTGATAGAATGGTCTGGCGCTCTCTCTTCCAAACCTCTACACCTCACGGTAGAAGGGGAACGACTAAGTAAGTAAGTAAGTTATTGCACATGTTTTGTACATATAGTAGGTAATGTGGAAATAGGAAATTGACTTTGAAAACAATAACAAAGGAGCAGCTAGCAATAACTTAGATGTTTATGAATTTGGACCATCATTACCATAAGGACTTAGAGAGTTTGAAATTTTTTGAATACTTTATACTTGGAAGCTTGGAAATAACAGAACATATATTAATTGGAGCACCAGGAAGAATTTTCAAAATGGAGATCATGACATACTTTGAGGATTCTCATATAAGAGCCAATAACAGAAAAACATATGATATTAAAATGTTTTCTCCATTTACTAAGTGAGAATAGATTGTCAGAAATTGATGTGCTTTATAAGTACATAATAACTATAAGAATTTACATTCTATTAGATAAACTGTCATTGATATTGGTTCAGATTGTTCAGGGTTCCCACTGGTATACTTTTTGGAGTGGCGACCCTATAAATTAAATTGATGTCGAACATTTTGTTACCCAATGTTGCCACTCGGCAACATTTTGTTTGCATATAACCTGATAGGATAAAGGCTTAGGAAATTTTTTTTGAAATGATTGTCCATTAATAGGCCTTAGTCAGATTATGACAGTCTCATATATATATATATATATATATATATATATATATATATATATATATATATATATATATATATATATATATATATATATATATATATACAGTAGAACCTCTATAAGTTGACAACCCAAGGGACTGTAGCAAACCAGTCAACATACGGAGGTGGTCAACATACGGAACGAAGCCTATTGTTCTGATATTTACTTCCTTGAACAGCTTATATTGGAGAATACAGTATCATACGAAATCATACATAATCACAACATCAAATCAAAATCATCAACATCTGTTTTATCATGGTTTAATCATTCTTTCTGAAAAAAGGAGTCAATCTTGGTCTGTGTCTTATTCTTATTACAAACATAAGTGGAGAAAGCACTCTCAACGCTGGCTACACCACTCAACATACCGGGCATTTTTCCACAGCAAATGACTTCAACTGCATTATCAGATGCCTGACAGCCTCTTCTTTTGGAGTCTCTGCAATTTCTGTGTCATCGTCACTTACTTCTTAAACTTCACCAGCTGCTTCATGCACTGTTATGCTTGTCTGTACTTCGGTCAATATCGCTTGGAAAATTCCTTCTGGGTCAGGTTCATTACAGGATGCCACATCATCATCCATTGCAACAACACCTTCAAAATCTACTCCTTCGAATTCTGCCATTGGCGATGGACTGTCCGATGGGGCTAAAACGTCATGCTGTTGGGTTGTGACAAATCCACATTTCTTGAAACACTTCTGTATCGTTTCCGGCTGAACTTTATTCCAAGCAGAACAGATCCAGAGGACAGCATCCAGAGCGTTAACTGATGCAGAGGATGAAGTTGCTTCCATAGGCGGACCACAGATCTGTGTTTTAGTAATGACCCACTGCAGGAGCTGGGCCCGGTAGTGCATTTTAAATGTTTTGATGATGCCTTGGTCAAGAGGTTGGGTTTTTTAGGTCGTGTTTGGAGGCAAAAATTGCAGTGTCACGTTTGTGAAATGTTCCACTTGTTGGTGGCCAGGACAATTATCTACTGTCAGTAGAATAGACCGTTTCTTCTTCTTCATTTCTCGGTCGATGCCCCTTACCCACTCCTCAAATAGGGCGCCAGTCATCCATGCGGATTTGTTTGATCTCCAAGTGACGGGGAGGTCTTCGGGCTTCATGTTCGTGAATGCGCGTGGCTTTTCCGATTTACCAATCACCAAGGGCTTTAGTTTCTCTCCGGTTGAGCTAGCGCAAAGCATAACTGTGAAACGTTCTTTGGATAGTTTTCCGCTCTCACATTTGTCACCCTTCATGGCGAGACTCCTGTCAGGCATCGCCTTGAAAAAGAGTCCGCACTCGTCAGCATTAAAGATATCGTCGTTTTTGAAGCCTCTGGCGAAGTAAAGAAACTTTTTGATGAACTCTTCCACAGCTTCTACTGGAACTTCATTGGATTCATCACACAACACTTTCATGGAGATCGCGTGTCGCAGTTTAAATTTCTCGAGCCAACCACTTGATGCTTGGAAATCTTCTGCCACCCCGAATTCTCTTGTGAATTTTTTAGCAACTTCTTGAATCATCGCCCCGGAGATTCTGGCGTTAACTGCCCTCATTTGTTTGAACCAGTTTAATGTGGCTTCATTGGCTTTATCTAGGTGAGTTTTCCTCCTTTTTCGCTGTAGATCTCCGCTTTCCTTACCACATCTCTCCAAGTACTCGTGTTTACGTTTTTGGATGTTGCTAACTGTGGTCTTGCTAACCCCAAAATGTTCTGCCGTCTTTCTTTGGCTGCTGCTTTCCAGAAAATGTAGAAGATCAACCTTTTCATTCATTGTCAGCTCCTTGAGTTCTTTCCTTTGGGCCATCAAAAAGGTTAGGTTAATTTTGTCAACGATAAAGTGTATAAAACAGTCTGAGAGAGAGAACTTACAGTTTAGTAGTTGATTTACTATCAACCGGCAGGGCAGTCATAGAAAGAATGAAGATTTTGCTTAGAAGTTGGTCTTTTTATACCACATGTTTGCGAAAAAATCAAAGAGGTTAGGTTAATTTTCTTTGTCGGTGTTGAGGCTGCTTCATGGTGCGATTTTTATCAGGGCAACTTATTATTAGTGCCAGGGTTTTGTCACACAATGTCGTACCTCAACTGAACGCAAGAAATACATGAAAGCGGTCGCTGTGAGATGAGTATCGAGGTATGACGTATAGGCAGATTGGGATGGGACGTCATAGCGTCGAGATGTGTGTCTAATGGCTTGTGTATCAGCCAGTATATTGGATTGTATATTCAATAAATATTTCTGAGGAAAAGGGTAAGCTATATGCTTTAAATGAAAGGCATGAGAATATGCCAGGATTATAATTGAAGGCAATACGGGACGATAATTCCCAAGATATAGAAGTATGTTAAACTAGAATTATATGAACAGTGTTATAACGGGAGGTCTCATTCCCCGAAGTTTATGGAGTGGAAATTATGATGTATAAATATTAAACATACCGGAACGCTCAAATCCCCCGATGTTGTTGGAAAAAGATATAATGAATATTTGATATGCCGGGATGCTCAATACCCCGATGTTAAATGGAATCAAGGAATGATATTATAAAAGTATCAACTATGGAAAAGTTGAGTGACATTGTATAGAAGCGAACCAAGATAATGTTAGACTGAAAGTTAGAGAGGGGGTATTCATGCCATATTCGTGATTGTGACGTTTTGTGAATTCGTGCTTACTGAGTATTAAACTGTTGCCAAATCGTCTAAGTCGAGAGGTTCGTTCAATCATTCAAGGTTCATTTAAACAGTTGATAGCCTTATTCAGTATTTGAAGATTGACAGAAGGGGATATCCAAGAAGATTGACTTCCAGAATATTTGACAATGCAAACCAAATTAAAAACAAAAGAACTTCCACATCTTTATTAAAACGAATGGACCCTAGACAACAAACGAATTCGGGCAATTTCTCCATCCCTTAACAGGTGAGAAATAACTGGGGGTTACGTCCTATCAAATAACTGGAAGCCCGTCCGATAACTGGCAGGTTGGTCTACTTGGGACATCAAGAAACGAATTTTTCTTCATATTACGAATCTGAAATCAACTGAAGCTGGACTACTGCACTGAACTTTTACGCAGGACTTTTATTATTTGAAAAACTATACGATTATAAAGTGTCGATAAAAACTGTACATTCACCGAATTTCACAATGGAGGATGACAATTAACGGCTGCTCCTTGTAGATGCATCAAAGATCGTTGACCTGACCTTGAGGATTGTCAAGATTCAACACTGCGATATCAAATTGATTCGGTTAGAACTTTACATCTCTACATTCAAGATTTTAAATACTGGCAAAGCACGCAATTTTCGATGTTGAACGATAAATGGACAATCTGGCAAATTTTACTCGATGACGTCATCAAAACCGAAAAACTTGCAAACTACCGTTACTGAAATTGGAGTCAGGACATGGTTTCATCCATTTATGTATTCCTGAAGTTGAGGTGTGGCACAAACACACTGATTCCTTATCTGGAAAGTTTCTGAGCTAAACAAGAAAGATAAGTAGAGTTATGATTTGTCTAATGCATGACATTATTTGACCATTTCAGAAACTTTGCCAGTCAACATCCAGTCCTACGTGTTTTATTCATCTGCATGTTTATTTGTATAAAGTAAATGCTTGCTATTTGTAAATTTTCTTCGGAAATTTTGCAAATGACGATGTTCTATTAGGTTATTGTTGGTTGTCCAGTCAAAGAAAATAACAGTGAAATTTTAGTCTTTGACTGCATAACAGACATCAGTATTTGTATAGATTGTTTCGTCAAGTCTACGTCATAGGCCTACATTTTCATTCACTAATTTACATATTGGGTCATTGTCTGTACAGCTGTTGTCTATCACTCTTGTCTCATTGTGAAATTTGACGATTTGCTGTTTTTGTTCGTGCTTCTCTGTCTTGTTTATTTTACAAGTAATTATTCTAAGTTGTTGTTGCTTGCCAACATGTATTTGTTTCTTTTATTCCCGTTATATTTGTCGAGTAATGTGCTGTAATTCGACATGTCACTTTATTATTATCATCATTGACTTGTACTATTCTTTTTCACTGTGCTCGTCTCTCATTCTTTGTATGTTCATTCCTTCATAATATATAAATTCAGTCAACACCATAATTTATTGTACTTAATTAATTGAGATTAAGAGGAGTTTGGACACTTGGTGATTCGAATAAGAATACAAGATGCCGTCATTATCGTAATTTATTGTACTTAATTAATTGAGATTAAGAGAAGTTTGGACACTTGGTGATTCGAATTAGAATACAAGATGTCGTCATTATCAGAATTTATTGAGATGGGTTTGCGTTTGGGCAAATCTGGAGTTGAGTTAGAATCGTATGCTGAAAAAAACTATCATGACTATTTGGAACGGATGGAACGAAAGGAGCAACGAGATTTAAAGAAGCAGGAGCTTGATCAAGCAAGGGAATTGGAAGAGAAAATACTTGCTCAAGCAAAAGAATTAAAGGAATTGGAAGAGAAGAAATTGGTTCACGAAAGGGAACTTGAAGAGAAGAAATTAGTTCAACTAGAAGCAGTTAGAAAAGAACAAGAATTGATTCGAAGAGATCAAGAAGCATCTAGAGAACTAGAACGGGAAAAAATGAAACTACGTAAGTTGGAACTTCTTGAGTTGGATCAAGCACACAGAAATGCTATAGAACTTCAGTCATTGAAATTACAGGCTGATAAAGAAAAAGAGATTGAGATTGCAAAGATTAGTGCCCAACATACTGGTGCTAATCCACAAGGTTCTCAGGGTAATAATTTTAGTTATCCAAAAATTAATTTACCAAATTTTGATGATAAACGGGACTGCATGGACTCGTTTATTATGAGGTTTAAAATGAGGGCTATAGATTTGAAGATCCTAAAAGATAGGTGGCCGATTATCTTTTCAGACTATTTCACAGGGAAGCAATGCGGTGTTTCATGTCAATTGATGAAACAAGTAGATCTGATTTTGATATTGTTGCCAATACATTGATGGCAAAATTTCAGCTCCCGGAGGAGGGTTTTCGATCCAGATTTAACTCTGCAGCTCCGTCCAAGAATGCAGATTTTGGAGAGTTCATCTCTTCTATTAAATTGTACTTGGGTCGATGGATAGATTTATCTGGTATCAATAAATCTTTCGATGAATTATTTGACCTAATGCTCAGGGATAAAGTTTTATCTACCTGTGGCGCAGATTTTGTTAGTTTTTTGCAGGAGAGAAAGCCAAAATCTATCAATGAATATCAAGAATTGGGGAGAAACTACATGTCTGCACATCCAAACAAGGAAATTCGTAAGGTTTCTTTTGATAATGCATTACCTGTATGTGTTTCGTACCACGACGGAGGAGTTGGTGACCACCGTTCTCGCCCAAGGAGTGCAGAGGGCAGATATAGGAATGATTATCGATCTTCCTTTCGAGGACGGTACGATTTTCCTCGTCGTCAGTCACCATCTCACTTCGGTGGGTATAGATATTCTAATTACTCTAACCGAGGTCGTGGACAACACTACGGTAATAGCAGTGATGATAGACATCACAGAGACTATAGAAGAAATTCAGTTGAACGATCCAATGGGAATGGTAGGTGTTATTTAGGTGATGTAAATAATAAGCACGGTAAACAATGCAATCACAAACCAGATCACAAAAATTATTGTAAACTGGCAAAAGGGAAAGCAGACCATGCTAACGTCTGTACCCCACTTTGTGGTCACGATAGCCATGTTGAACAGGCTAATGCATGCATTGTACGCTCAAGCAAAGAAAACAATTGCACTGAGTGTAATACACTTTATGAGCCAGGTGCTAAAACTAGACTTTTGTGTGGCCATATTTTACCAGCGATGTCTGTCTGCGATTTTATCGGTCACCTTACATTACACAAATGGTTTATAGGTGACAGACCAACCACCATTCTTCGTGACACGGGATGTACGATTGTCGGGATACGGAAATCGTTGCTAGATAAATCATCATTTACAGGAAAGTCACTGAAATGCGTTACTTTTGGAGGTAACATTGAATGGTTTCCCATGGCAAAGGCAGAGATCGACACACCTTTTTATTCAGGGACTGTACTCGTGTGTGGCTTGGAGAATCCTGTAAGTGACGTGATACTAGGTAAAATTCCAGGTGTAAAAGACTATTCACCTGAGGAAACTGCAGAATTGGTCAGCAAGCACCCATTAATGGCGAATGCGGTCACTACAAGAGCTCAGCATGAAGCGAGCATTTTGACCGATGCATCTCCATCTGTCATGGAGGAGACGCCACTGAGAAATGCTCAAAACATTTCTCCGACTATCTTTACACAAAAACAAAATGAGGATGAATCTTTAAAGAAATTATTCACTTTAGCTGAAACAAAACAAATTAAAATTACTAAAAGCTCATCATATTGGTTTGAGTTTCGTAACAAGGTTTTGATCAGATGTTTCAAAAAGGGAGATGATCATGTAAAGAAACAGATTGTGGTAGTAAAAAGTTTTAGACCTTTAGTTTTAAATACAGGTCATGATGTACCTATGGCAGGACACTTAGGTCGTAATCCGACTTTGTTTCGAATTACTACAAATTTTTATTGGCCTGGTATCAACACAGATGTAAAAAGATACTGTAGATCTTGTCATATTTGTCAAAAAGTCGCACGCAGGGGTAAGAACAAGACAGCACCCTTGCAAGTCACAGATGTGCCTGTGCGCGCATTTAAGAAACTAGCTATAGACATCATCGGTCCATTGTCTGTAATGTCGGATCGAGGTTCTCAATATATTTTAACGTGCATCGATTTGTGCACTAGATGGCCTGAGGCCATACCGTTAAAAAACACTAATACCATATCAGTTGCGGAAGCTTTGAACTTGATTTTTACAAGGATAGGTTTTCCGGAGGAAATACTGTCGGATAGAGGGACAAAGTTTAAGTCGGAACTTATGAGCGCGATAGAAAGCTTGTACTGTATAAAACATTCATTCACAAGTCCATATAGACCAAGTGCAAATGGGGTTTGTGAAAGATTTAACGGCTCTCTTAAGTTAATGCTTGGGAAGGTTACTGATGCACACCCTCGGGATTGGGATAAGATTATCCCATCGGTTCTCTTTGCTTACAGAGAGATCCCTCAGGAGAGTACTGGGTTCTCTCCCTTTGAACTCGTGTATGGCGCGAATCCGAGAGGCCCGTTGTATCAATTGAAGGATCTAATCCTTGGTACTTCTCAGGATGACACAACTCGCAGTAGTTACGAATTCGTTGTTGATTTACGACAAAGGTTAGTAGATGCATGTCAGATCGCATCACAGAGTATTCAAACATCAACTCAAAGATCGACGTTGCTACATAACCAAATCTCGTACCCTAAGATCATTTATCCCAGGGGATGAAGTCTTACTGCTCTTACCTATTAAGGAAAATAAATTGTTAATTTCATGGCAGGGGCCATACAAAGTAGTGAAAAAGATCACAGATGTTGATTACTCAATTGATATTAAAGGGAAAATTAAAACGTATCATCTAAATATGTAGAAATTATACACACCACGACCATCTGAATTGGTAGATGTCTTGGAATGAGGTTCATCGATCCTCATGCGCTGTTCTTCAGTCTGAGGATGCTACATCTGATATTCCGTTGGAATTTACTTTACCTTCTATTTCTGCTCATGAAACGTGGCAGGATGTTTCTATTTCTTCATCACTTTCGCATTCTGAACAAACTCAGATCCGTGATGTTTTACGTTCTTTCTCTGACGTATTTTCAGAACATCCAGGTCAGACTGACTTAATATCGTGATCACTGATTCTACTCCGATTAAAATCAGACCATATCCTATTCCTCTTCCCTACAGAGATAGGGTAGATAAAGAAATCTCAGATGTGCTTAAAATGGGTATTATTTTACACTCTTCATCTTCGTATTCTTCTCCAATGGTATTGGTGAAGAAACCAGATGGATCTTTACGCATCTGTATTAATTTTTGGAAACTAAATCAAGTTACAGTTACAGATGCTGAGCCAATTCCAATTTTGGAAGATCTTCTTCCACAGCTGGCTAATGCTACATTCTTTACTAAACTAGATTTGGCAAAAGGATACTGGCAAATTCCGTTGTCTGAAAATTCTAGACATTTGACAGCATTTGCCACACCAAGATGGTTATTAGAATGGAATTATATGTGTTTCGGGTTGGTGAATGCACCTGCGACATTTGATTGCATGATGGCCGTTTAGTTGGCGATAGACCCGATATCATCACATATATAGATGACATTTGTTTATTCCATAACACATGGGAAGAACATATTGTAGGTTTCATTTCTTTGCTGGAACAGCTAAGAAAGCATCATTTGACAGTTAGACCTTCGAAAGTACAGATAGATTTTCAGGAAATATCTTTCCTGGGTCATAAAATCGGTAATCATCGGCTTTATCCTTCGGATAGTCTGGTGAATAAAATCCTGAACATTCAGATACCGAAAAATAAGAACAGAGTTGACGCGCAAAGGTGCTCCTCTTAAAGTAATGTGGTCAAAGACGTGTCAGTTAGCATTGGATAAGATTAAAATTCTATTCTCGAATCATCCTATTTTGATTCTGCCAGATATCCATGAACCATTCTATATTCGCACAGACGCTTCTCAGATGGGAATCGGTGGCAGTTTGATGCAACTTGTCAACGACGTACTCCATCCTTGCTTCTTTGTGAGCCGGAAGTTGTCTATAGCAGAAAAGAAATATTCGGCGGGAGAAAGAGAGCTCCTTGCTCTTGTCTGGACTATATCAAAACTTTCTTGCTACTTGCTCGGACGAAAATTTTACTTTGAAGTCGATCAACATCCTTTGACGTCAATGAAACCTAAAGCGTTTAAGAACTCAAGAATTTACAGATGGTTTCTGCTACTGCAACAGTTTTCTTTTGAAATCAAGCATATACGCGGTGAGGACAATTGGTTAGCTGACTTATTGTCGCGATTTGCAACTCACCAGGATTGATATATTTCACATGGAACTTTGGATCCAGGTTTATGGTTCCAGTTTGTTTGGACATCTTATTGTGTCTTCTGGACTTGCTATTTCGTCCGGATATATGGACTCAAATTTTATTGCAATTTTGTTTATTTAATAATTGCTCTTCATAATTTTATATGTCTCAATGCCTGATACTTCTCAGTAGATTGCTTGTCTGTAAGATGTATCTGTACGTAAGATTGCTGGAAGTTATACCCTGCAGGATCTTGCGCGTTTCCTGAAGTAAACGCTCGGGAGCGTGAGGGGTAATGTTGAGGCTGCTTCATCGTGCGATTTTTATCAGGGCAACTTATTATTAGTGCCAGGGTTTTGTCACACCATGTCGGACCTCAACTGAACGCAAGAAATACATGAAAGCGGTCGCTGTGAGATGAGTATCGAGGTATGACGTATAGGCAGATTGGGATGGGACTTCATAGCGTCGAGATGTGTGTCTAATGGCTTGTGTATCAGCCAGTATATTGGATTGTATATTCAATAAATATTTCTGAGGAAAAGGGTAAGCTATATGCTTTAAATGAAAGGCATGAGAATATGCCAGGATTATAATTGAAGGCAATACGGGACGATAATTCCCAAGATATAGGAGTATGTTAAACTAGAATTATATGAATAGTGTTATAACGGGAGGTCTCATTCCCCGAAGTTTATGGAGTGGAAATTATGATGTATAAATATTAAACATACCGGGACGCTCAAATCCCCCGATGTTGTTGGAAAAAGATATAATGAATATTTGATATGCCGGGATGCTCAATACCCCGATGTTAAATGGAATCAAGGAATGATATTATAAAAGTATCAACTATGGAAAAGTTGAGTGACATTGTATAAAAGCGAACCAAGATAATGTTAGACTGAAAGTTAGAGAGGGAGTATTCATGCCATATTCGTGATTGGGACGTTTTGTGAATTCGTACTTACTGAGTATTAAACTGTTGCCAAATCGTCTAAGACTAGAGGTTCGTTCAATCATTCAAGATTCATTTAAACAGTTGATAGCCTTATTCAGTATTTGAAGATTGACAGAAGGGGGTATCCAAGAAGGTTGACTTCCAGAATATTTGACAATGCAAACCAACTTAAAAATAAAAGAACTTCCACATCTTTATTAAAACGCACTGACCCTAGACAACAAACGAATTCGGGCAATTTGTCCATCCCTTAACAGTCGGCAAGCATCATTCAAAAAGCGGCCAGAAAGCCTGTGCCGACAAAATTCAAAGACACTGATTTTTTAAAAACTGGTCAAGTAAGAGAGGGTAAATTACTATTGTGTGTCATAGTCCAAGTGGTCAAGATACAACTTACAGAGGTGGTCAACTTATAGAGCTCGTCTTCCATTGAGTACATGTGGTGCGAGTCCGGTCTATGAAAATGTGGTCAACTTTGTGAGGTGGTCAATGTAGGGAGGTAGTCAACTATGAAGGTTCTACTGTATATATATATGTATATATATATATATATATATATATATATATATATATATATATATATATATATATATATATATATATATATATATATATATATATATATATATATATATATATATATACCGGAGCGCAGGTTTAAAAATTATGTTAAAAATTTTTGGACTTTTCAATTTTTGTTGTTGAAATTTTTACATTGATAATACTCAAATGTCTCCCTCCGAGATACATTTGCAGGGCCCCGGGATCTATATGTGACCGTATATCCACTATTCTTGATTGAAACAGACGAAATATCGCTTACAAAAACAAGGGAAGAGAAAAAAAAGTTAACCCAGGAGAAGGGAATTGATAAGGAGGCATTAGCGTCCACATAAGATGCAGGCCAATTGCCATCTGTTACCATGGTGTTAGCAAGCAGCTTGAGTTTGGCGGGACACGTGATATTTTAATAAAATAATTGAGCTCAAGCTGTCCCACGCTGTCAGCAGTTTTCCCCAGCCAAAGATCAGTCAGATCCATAGCCTTAGAGGCAATAAGAAGTGCGATTAAGAAGAAGTCTTGAACATGCGGTTCAGGCAAGCAGTGTTCGTTTTATCTTAACTAGTTCTGTACAAGACAGTGAGATATTCCACTATGTACAAGGTATCTACATCGACCTAGAATGGTGTATTTCAGATATTTTCTGGATTTTGCTTGTGAGTATAAAATGCAACTATTTTATCCATGTATCAGCTTGCTCTGCCACACGTTATGAAGAAATGAATAACCAAAGGCCATTAGAAAAGGTTAAACTAAACTGTTGGAAAACAAAAGAAAATAAGTAAACCAATTGTATTACCGGGAAGAAAAGGAGGGGAAAATAACAGGAAAAAGAATAATGCATAGAAATAACATGAAATGTTTGATGCCATTCATATTATGCTGAGGAAATGGCTAACGTCAGAAACTGTGCATACCTGTATATTCTTATTTTGAAATTTGGTTGTTCAACTATTTGCAGTATTATTGGAAACAATTAAAATAAGCCTTGAAAAACTATATGCTGTTGATGACTTTAATGGAACGATAAAACTGTGGAAAATGCATGGCCCATTTAAAATCAAGTATAAGACTCTCAATACAAAAAAACACAACATCAGCAGAAAAAGGACTTTAAAATATAAACGTACCTGTGTCCCCAAAGAAAGTGGGAAAATCACCACCTCTGGCAGACTTTAAGCCTGTAACATACAACCTAAAATCTTCGTCCAAAAATGAATTAACCAGTCATATTAAAACTAACCCCACGGTCACATAACTCTAAATGGTGCCTTTGAACCAGTCATAAAGTCATATGCACGGTGACATATTACTGAATAGTGCCGTTCCAAACCTAAAAGGAACCCCGCACTGTGACAGATGTGGACTAACATATATATATATATATATATATATATATATATATATATATATATATATATATATATATATGTATATATATATATATATATATATATATATATATATATTACCATGTGAATTTTAATGTGTGAAAATTGCTACAGGACGCACAAGTCATTTGAGGCCGGCAACCTCAGTATCTAGAATGATGATTCATGAACCACCACTGCACGGGCTGGTGATTGCTTTACTGATAGTTTCGTAAAGAGAACTAAAAGCATAAAATAGTTCCAGGTTCCTCATCGAGCAGGGAGGGAAAGATGAAAGAAATGATGTACATTCTAAGTATAATACTTACATTTTCAAAGCAGTGTGAATGTCCCTTTAAATATAGTCGCTTTAAAACTAATGTAAGTTTTCAAGCTTTAAACCAGTGTAAATGTCTTTATGGAAATATTCATTTTAAAGTAATGGAAGTTTCACACTTTTCAATCAGTGTAAAACATAAATGAACGCATATTCAATTTATGTTGTTAACATTTTTCAATCAGTGGAGATGTATTTGTAAACAGACTCTATCTGTATTCCTTTTCATTTAAATATAAAGTAACTGTGACATGTTATGTAAAATAGACTACTTGAATCCGTCCGCTTGCTTCCCACCTTTGCCCCTCATTCCGTTCAACCTTGCTTCCCACCTTATTTCCTCATTAGTATGCAAGTTTTGTTACGCCAAACCCAGGGATTCTTCGCTATCGGTCTAACTCACATGTTAGCCTCGCCTGTTTTTCTTGTTTCTAACGCTGATGGGCGTCTAACTAGATTCGCAACTGTCATTGCTTTAAAAGGGAAGAATCAAGTGCGTTTCCCTGAAGCTCGATGCGAGCAGAGCCGTCAGTGTTACGACAACTGACAGAATGCACGAGCCCAAAACACGCGGAAGGTAACGGCTTTGAAGCTCCCCAAAAGCCCGAGCGAATCCTGTGATGTTGTAAAACACGGGGAGACGATGGCTGAGATCAGAAGCCTTTGTTGTCGATGCAACGGCGAACAGAGCGAAGGAAATTCTTTATCTCTGAAGAAAACCCCGCTGATTTCCGCTGATTTTGCCCGAGGCGCGACTTTTGTCACAGTCCAGCGAGATTACACTATACCTGCATATATATTCCATCTCCTCAAAGTCAGATTATCTAGTCGCTTCAGAATTTTGGAATTTATCTAGCTCGTCATTCTACCATTGTAAAAAAGTGGATTATAGGATTCCGAGGAGATTAATTCATTTTTCTGAGTGTAATTCTATTAGTGACTAGTGTAATATCTTGTGACGAAACAAATAGCTAGTAATGACGAGTGATCTTTTGATAAGATGAGTCATAATTAGAATAAACTCTGATACTGTGCGCTGATTGTTCTACTGAGAAAGGGGGGGGGGGGGGGGCATACCTAACCAACCCGTAACAGTGAGCAAAGCGATAAGATAGACTACACACTTGTGGTTTAAAATCTAATTTAATAACAAGTGGATAAGAGATTTTACTTTTACGCGTGATAGGAGAAGATATGTATATTGTGGTAAAACGTTTTTATTTTCTTCATATTAAGACGGATCACAAACCAGCTACCAGCGGCAAAACACGGTCTAAACACGATCTATTCGTACCAGAAACTATTTCTATTTACTATCGGGTTTTCAATGTTGACCTGTTAGGTCCTATTGATTCATACAGAAAAATTCCAAACCGATAAACAATAAGATTTAAGTATAACTGGACAGACGCGATACCCAGATTTTTTTTTTTTTGGTATTAAAGTTACCAGCCCACAGCGGCAAAACGGTATACACATAACATAGTTTTCTGACTACAAACAATTGTGGTTACAAGGGGGTATCCCGGAGAATACATTGTTCAGAAAAATCGGCACTCAACATCACAGAGAAAATCGATTAAAAAAAAACCATACCTTCACCATCGCCATTATCTCTTGCTAACAGTTACCTACCGGATGTTTATCTCTAGCTTCGGAAAAGTATTTTTTTACTGTCTACTGTGAATACTAGAGCCCGAATTATATTTTGCTACCTGAACTATCGGATGTGACACTGTGTTCATACCCAATACGTCAATACCAAAGTAAGCGTTTCCACATTATACAACTTGATTATTCGTGGAGAAACTGGGGCTCACTTTCGGAGAAGCACAACAAGGGATTGTATTTTGAGTGCATGTCCATCTGCTGTATACGTTCAAGAGGTTGATTATCAACTAATAGGTAAGCGAGATTGAATGTGGCCACAGATTGACAGAGTGACAGAAAAGAGGAGGGAATATTTATATTTTTAAATAATCATTGTACCAACTTTTTTGATTGTTCACTAACTTGATTATTTTACTGGGATAGCTTAAGTGAAACTTTGGTTCCTTACTATAACTATCTATTCTATATACCCTAAATGCTAACCTTTGACCTAATGGGTTATTAACTTCTTTTTGGGAATCTTTCTTTCTTTAAAAGAGGGGAGGGCATTTAAGGGGGTATTTTTTTATAATTCTGCAAAAGCTATGATTATATATATATATATATATATATATATATATATATATATATATATATATATATATATATATATATATATATATATATATATATATATATATATATATATATATATGTTTGATGTTGTGACGAGTTTAATGATAATAAACTAAACAAAACTTAATTTATCGTGTTGGTTAGCACAGCTCATACCCATACTACCTTTACCAAAGTTTTTCAAGTTTGTGCGTCTTGTTGTCGTAAAATTGTATGTGTGTGCGTGAGTGGTTAAACGTATATGTTATATTTACGGAGCGTAGGATTGTCTGATAACAACTTACAGTGGTAAAAATAGGCTGGACTAGAGTGTCTTCTCAAATCCAGTGACAGATTCTATTTCTTATACCTTATTTCTCACTTATTCTCCACTTTTGCTGTTCTATTTAGGCGGGACAAAATCCATCTTAAATTCCTATCTAAATTTACGACAGTAACTATAAAAGCTATTCTATTTAAATGTAAAGGAAGTTTTATCCCAAGGGATTACATTTAATTCTCATCGAGGGTAAAGTATGAGTGATTGGGATGGTGGTATGGGAAGATAGAAACCCATAACTATGGGGTGGAAAATGTCATACCCAGAAGAGCGCTTTGTTCTATTCTTTTACAATAGTTATTGGTGGTACCAACAGAATGTACTATCTCTAGAACAAGAAGGTAACCGTGGCCTAAGCTTTAAGACGAAGGACGCAGGTGGTAGACTCTCCTTGAAGTTTCTGGGAAAAGAGCTACACCTGACAACCTTGATCAGAGACGAGCGGGAGCAGAGTGAAAAGAACCAACCCATAAGAAGGGGCAGAATCGTCATTGGCAGGTAAGTTCAAATATATGCTGCCACTTGAACTTCTAGTAATGTTACAAATTTAACTTCGATTTAATCATTTTAAAGTCACTGCATGTTTGTCTCAGTAAAATTACTACACACAGAGCTATACTAGAATAATAGAATTCCACTGAGCTTAAACGAGCTGAACTTAAGAAGTGCTTAAATCCATCACAGAAGCGTCGGCTGAATTACGGAGTTAACATACTCAGCCAAAGCAGTATTGTTCTCACTTAATCTGAATATCTTGTGAAGACTCCCTTTGTAATAGATGTGTCATCACCCTTCTATCTACCACTCTGCCAAGAATAATCTTGTGCAAAGGTACGAGGGGCGTTCAGAAAGTAATGCACCACATCGTTTTTCTCAGACAATAATGAAGATAGAAGCATGACATTTTTCACACTTCAAATATGGCATGTGCCAATTGTGTGCACATAATTGCACCGCGACCGGCCAAATAATACGGCTGCACTAAACCGTTGAAATGGAGCGTGTTAGCAACTTGCGTTATAAACAGCGAATTGTCATAAAATTTCTCGTTGCAGAGAAGGAAACTGTTGTGAATATTCACAAGCGTCTATGTGATGTGTATGGAAGTTTTGCAGTCGACAGGAGTACAGTCAGTCGCTGGGTTCAGAGAATCACAGAATCAGGAAGTGGGGATACGGAGCTGCTTGATCGACCGCGCTGTGGACGTCCTGCCACAGCCACCAACGCAGAAATGTTGAAATGCGCTGAGTTCATTATTCTTACTGATAGGCGAATCACTACTCAACAATTGGCCTTACAGCTGTCAGGCAGCAATGGTAGTGCAAATGCAGTTATAAAAACTCTCGGATTTCTAAGGTTTGCGCAAGATGGGTTCCTCGAAGTCTCACAAATGACCACCGATTGCAAAGGAAAGCAATTTCTTCTGAATTGTTGGAGCATTTCAATGCTGATGGAGAGAACTTTTTGGCTAAGATCGTTACAGGTGACGAAACCTGGGCACATCATTTTGAACCTGAGACAAAAAGACAGTTAATGGAGTGGCATCATCCGCAATCACCACGAAGAAAGAAATTCAAGACAATTCATTCAGCTGGAAAGGTCATGATCACTGTCTTTTGGGACATTGAAGGTGTGATTCTTGTGGACGTTATGCCAAGAGGAGAGACAATCAATTCGCAAGCTTACATTAAGACATTGAAAAAACTCAATCAACGTTTTCGCAGAGTTCGGCCGCACAAGAATCCAGCAGACCTGCTTCTCCTTCACGACAATGCGCAACCTCACCTAAGTCTGGCAACACGGGAAGCAATCACCAAATTGGGTTGGACTGTACTACCCCATCCACCCTATAGTCCCGATTTGGCACCCTCTGATTTTCATCTATTTGGTCTACTTAAAGATGCACTCCGTGGGACAAGGTTTGAAGATGATGAAGAAGTGATTCATGCAGCGAAGACATGGCTACATGATCAAGACAAAATCTGGTACGGGCTAGGAATACATGCAGTTGTTTCGCGCTGGCATAAAGCCGTACAAGTTGATGGGGATTATGTTGAATAATACCGATGTTTACATGACATATCCATGTATATTGTGTATAAATGTCATGCTTTTTGAATAAACAGCTCCTCAGAAAAACGATGTGGTACATTACTTTCTGAACTCCCCTCGTAGATATCTCTGAAGCCCATATTAGATACTCTTGAGTTTTGGCCACTGGTGGACCACTACTGCAAAGCAGGGGAGGTAATACCGTCACAGCTATAAACACCATTTTGATACAGGATATGTAAGAAATAAAAAAAATTTAAGAAGTACAATTTCGTAATACTACAACTGGCTTATGCAGCAAATAAAAGATAAAGGATCCCGTTACACGCCCATTGGGGCATATTGCAAATATGGTGTTAGGCCCATATTTTCTTGACCATCGGCACACTAAGGGTGATGTGGTCAGCAAAGTGTACATTGAAGCAAAGAAGTTAGAAGAAACATCAAAATATATAAGAGGAAATTTTTCGAGGTATTCGCACTGGAAGCAGAAAAAGCTGCAGCGAAAGGAAATGTGAATAACCTATATCAATAATACAAAGAAGATAACAGGGAACTAAATGCAAGCCTCTTCACAGACAATAATCGAATCTTGCTAGTAATATACTAGAACAAATGAAGAGATTGACAGAACATATTGAGGAACTTCTCAATATACCAGCTGCACTAAATCTCCCACAAATTCAGCCAGCGAAAGAGGGGTTACAAATCAACGGTAAACGACCTAATGAGAAAGAGATAAAGAAAGCCATAAAGCTTATAAAAGGTGGAAAAGCATCTTATCCATTTGGCATTCAAGCAGTTACAAGAGTGTACGAATTACAGAGAAATAATGTTACTATAAATGCCAAGAAAAATATTAAAAAGGATCATCCGTGAGAGATAATAGAGGCCATAGACAACTGAGAGATGACCAAGCAGGTTTCCAAAAAAAAAGCATACCATGTAAAGACAAAGATAGCCACATCCAGAACAATAATAGAACAAAGTTTGGAATATAATTCAGTGCTATATACTGGATTTGTGGTCTCTGAACGAACGAACGAACGACCTTTATTTTCATAGGGTTAAGAATTAGGCGAGCAGGCCCGTCTAACATTCTTCCCTTCAACTTTCATCTATCTTGTATATTACATCCAATCATTAATTTAAAGGCATGCAACATTATAAATATAGTTAAACAGTATACAGTAACAGTATCCAATCGCAATCAAAATTGAGTATGTTTAAACATAAAACAAAACAAAAAACAAATGGCATAACAATGTCACCAATATGGAACTGATGACAAGAACCAGACAAGTGTCAGTGAAAAAAGATAAGACGCTGGCGATAAAAAAGACACACATCCTTATTGTTGATAGCATTGCAAGGTGGGGATTGTTCTAGAGTCCCATTTAAAAAGAAGCAAAAAATAGATCAATAAACTCACAGAGAAGAGAAATGGAGAAAACAATAAAACTGATGAGCTGTCGTGGAAAGGACTTAAGCTGATGCCACATGACAGACTAAATTTGCATGTGCTGGTAGAATTTCTATGCTTCTTCGAGAGCTACAGGGTAATGATTGATTTATTGACTGAATTTCATATTAAAATCATTATGAACCTTCAAATCTCGCATATTCATTCATTTCCCTTCATAACCTTTCACGACAGGGTTTGTTCATAATTGTTTATTCTATGAAAGGCTTTATTTTCACTCCAGAATGCTCTCCTACTTGAAATGGAAAAAAATCTATCTATCTATCTATCTATCTATCTATCTATCTATCTATCTATCTATCTATCTATCTATCTATCTATCTATCTATCTATCTATCTATCTATCTATCTATCTATCTATCTATCTATCTATCTATCTATCTATCTATCTATCTATCTATCTATCTATCTATCTATCTATCTGTCTGTCTGTCTGTCTGTCTGTCTGTCTATCTGTCTGTCTGTCTGTCTGTCTGTCTGTCTGTCTGTCTGTCTGTCTGTCTGTCTGTCTGTCTGTCTGTCTGTCTGTCTATCTATCTATCTATCTATCTATCTATCTATCTACCTACCTACCTACCTACCTACCTACCTACCTACCTACCTGTCTGTCTGATCTACCTAGTCTGATTCTGGTCTTGAGTTTGGGACGCAACGACAGCGAGGAAAGTAACTGTTTACCCCACCTCATCTTGATGAACCTAAAAAAAGTCCCTAAGTCATTCACTTGCACACCGTTTGAATATTTCACGAGTTCTTATAACATACCTCTGAATATGTCTCAAACCACTAATTTACTCAACGAAGAATTCGAATTTTATGTCTTGTTGTTGTTTTTTTTTTTTTTTTTTTTAATGTTTATTTTTTATTTATTTTATTTTTAAATTCATTATTATTTTTATTTTTTTATTTTTTTTTATTTTAAAAACATACTTTAATTATGATGATTGCAAATGTAATATTACTTTTAAAATGATAAATGCCTTAATTATGCTTAAAGTAAATGTGAGGATGAAAGGATACAGTATACATGATGAGAGAGAGTGGAAGGACAGAATGTCAGACGGGCCTACGTGCCCAATTCTTAACCCTTTGAAAATAAAGTTAGTTCGTTCGTTCGTTCGTTCTGTCTGTCTGTCTGTTTGTCTGTCTACCTACCTATCTATCTATCTATCTATCTATCTATCTATCTATCTATCTATCTATCTATCTATCTATCTATCTATCTATCTATCTATCTATCTATCTATCTATCTATCTATCTATCTATCTCTCTTCCGGTTCCTGTCCAATATGTTGGACATTGTTTTTCAAGCGTTAGATTCGATGAAGTAATTTGATTTTTTCGTTTATATAATTTGCACAGTTCGTGTCAACATCTTTATGTTTGAAGACATTGACAGTTTCAACCTGAATATGTAGATACCTTGTGAGTATTTGCTTCGAGCGAGGACTTTTAAATACACAATCATTTCAGCGATCCTATCAGTCATCTTGGTTATTTTTGTGCATGAATATGGTGACGTGAAATAAAAGTGATTAACGCAACTTACGTCACTTTGCATTTAAGCAGCTCAGCATGACAAGATAAAACATAAACCGATTAAAATTTCTGTGCAGTATGATGAAACATGATCTAAATATACACATACTAATAGATCGAGGCAATAAAAACCAGCAAGATGTCGAATGTAACAAACTAAATTGGCCTTTAAAAGCAAATTTACTTGATTTCTTACAACTCGCTTCGGTATTATTATAGCTAATTATCAGGAACAATGGCACACGTGAACTCGGTCACCACTATTCAACCTAAAACCAAAAAACAAAAAAATTACACATTAAACGTGACAAGAGCGGCGAAGAAATAGACCAAGATCACTAAAGATAACACCCTGTGCATGCCTTCATTGAATATAACTTATAAAAACAACAAGCAGTGTGCCATACTAAATTTCTCCACATTGCTTGAGAAGTCTTTAGAAGATGTACTATAAATCAAATGCACTTGTGACCGCATGGCCTTCCACGCTAGCATTATCCCTACTACTTCCACGCTAAGCATTTTTACGTGCTATAATATGCTACATATAAGAATGACAGACCTCAAAAGCAAATAAGACGTTTTAACACAAAACGCAGTATCATTCAAAGTTCACTTGGCAGTTACTGCTCTGACAGGGCAAACGTAGGTCAGTCCCAGATAAAAATAATGAATGGGTTTTATGCGCGGAAAGTGGGAAATGAATGTTTGTGTGATCTGGTTTTTTTTTTATCCAATTGTTAAGTTGGAAAAGATCACCAGTGTGAAAAAAGTCGAAATAACAGAAAGTCGTGTGCAAAAGGTCGAAAACAGAGAGACGTGTGCAGAAATTGTAACGTGTGGAAAAAAGAACGGGACGTGTGAAAAAGGCGGGAAAAAAGACAGGAACAGTATAAAAGAGGAGAGATGTGGGCGATAGGCAGTGATTTCAGGATTTACGATTCTAATGATTCCATGATTTTGGACTTTTTGAGGATTTTACAAATAGTGTTAAGAGAACTTCGTCTTTAAGAATATCAAGACAAGTATATTATTCTATTGGATATATGTATATATATATATATATATATATATATATATATATATATATATATATATATATATATATATATATATATATATATATATATATATATATATATATATATATATATATATATATATATATATATATATATATACTTCATTCTGTTGGATATAAATATTCCTCTTGGATAACCAATCATCATTGTGAAAATGTACAGTGTTTGTCTAATGACATCAATAAACTCTAATATACTTTTCTACTGAATTGCTGTTTGTGGAAATTTACAGTAATCTCTTTTGGATATACGTTGTTATGCTGAAACTGTTTTGCTTATCACCAAACTTAAAGGGAAGAACAAACCTGGGAAGAAGAAGAATAATGAGTAAAGGTCAAGTATTACCATCTCTGGCGGAAGGCCAGTTAGCACTTGAACCACAACAACAAATGAAGGATTAACTCAAATTTAATATAACAATCAATATAACTACTTGCACATTTTACTGACGCGGGCACACACTTATTGAGTCAAGAACAGATGCTAGTGGTGCATACGTTGAAGATGTTATTTCCACTGAAGATGTTTTCCTCCATTTTTATAACACCTCTAACAATGTCATGATTCAAGGTTCAGAGACTGCTGTGAAAAATTGGATACAGAAAGATTTAAACAAATTATGGATAACTGCAACTACTGCTCACCCGTGTGTTGCCGGGGCCCGAAAGGGGAGCAAAGAATAGTAACACTGCACCCTACCACGCATGTCGTAAAAAGCGACTAAGGAGGGTTGGGCATGGGGCTGTTTACCCCATCCCGTAAAAACTTCGCACAGTGGGCTGATCACCTGCTTGCCAACCAATCTGATTACGGAAACAACGATAGATTGTTTGGTCTGTTTTTGTTCCACAAAGACGCCACTAGGCGTGGTGGAAACAGCGATAGACTGATCAATTTGTTGTTGCCCTAAGACGCCACTAGGCGTACTGGCCACATACTGCTTTGCCGGTTGGTGGCTAAGGATGGGAGAGAGGGAGAGCAACTACTGCTGGAGTCAGTCAACAGGCCATCACACCCAACTTAGCTCTTTCCAACTTACCAGACATATCTTCGCATTGTCATACACCCGTTGACAACAATGTAGAACCACATATGCCATGCATTGATGAATGCAACACATTATCACAAACTGAGCTGAAAAGACTAGTTACAGCAGAAACAAAATATGGAATCACTGAGGCGGATCACCATTCACTCACAGAATTTGTTCTTAGCGGTCCAGCACCATCATCACCACAACCCTTACAAGTAGCATATCATCATGATGTATTTACAAGTATTATGTCTGAGATAAATTTACTTAGAGCAGAGCTGAACAGCCTAAGACAGTCGTATGAGAAGATTCAGACAGAACATACGGTACTTAAAAGTAGCTATGAAAAAAGCCAGCATTATACGGTGGAGCTTTGTGCGCCACAAGAGAAAACGGACAGACTGTGTCAAAAACTGAAAAATACTAGCGACGAATCCAAGCAAAACATTACGCAACTAAAACTCTTTCACAGCCAAAATAGTGTCCTGGATTCTCCGAAATTCACTACAGACAATGCAGACAATGTTTGCAGAATCCCGGTAAACATTTCGAATCGGCACTCTCCGCCAAGGCAAATAACTCACAGCATGCGTTATTATCAGAAATCCAATATCAGAACACACAGGTAACACAAGAACAGGCACGTCCTATCACATGCACCAACACAAGGATTCAGAATAAAAGGAAGCACCTTATTTTCGGGGACAAGAATGTCAAGGAAGTACGAAAATCTAGATTGTTAACAAACGATATGGACTCGGTCACTGTTCGCTTCAAGAACTGGGCATCCACTCAGAACTTACTGTCACTCCTTAAACGTTTTCCGTCTGATCCCATTGTCACCAGAATAACTACTCATATAGGTCTATCAGACTCGCTCAAAGATATTGAAATGTCCCAAGCTGATCTAAACCAGATCACATCAAAATTCCATTCGTTATTCCCTAATGCGAAAATCTACTTCTCGTCCATTATTCCTACAGTCAGAGCCCATTACCGCAAATCCATTGATATCAACAATTCTAAACTTAAGAGGCACTGTGTCAGACACAACTATAAATTCATTGATCACTCCTCGTACTTCCTTGCGAAATCAGGAGCCCCTAAAAAACATCTTTACAGCGGTGATATTGCCTTATCTACTGAAGGAATCAGCAAGCTGGCAACAAACATCAGGTACCCAGAACGCACCTTCAAAGGAGTCGGCCACACACCAGGATCTCAAAATCCAACCAATAATCTATCAACAGTGAATACCTGCTTCTCAGATAGTAATTATGGCCTTGACTTTCCACCATTACTTACTACTTCTAACAACACCCCCTCAACATCATCTCATAATCATGAACATCAAATCTCACATGTTCTTATAAATCGCGAAGTGCAGGGAACAGCTTGTGATGTCTCCCTACAGCAACGACCACCTATGTTTTCTGCACTTACTCAACAGGAACGATGTGATAGACTCTATCCTCAAAAGTGTACAAATGAAACAACTCAACAAACTAAGTCTTCATGTCCTTATACATCCTCACTCCAACTATCAATGTCACAGACACGAGAAACCCATCCCCCGTCACCGCATTTGTACCATATATTTGTACCAACATCTGAACCCAACCTTTCCTAATTTCCCGCGACAACAAAGACTCTTGAACTATTTACCTTCTGCCGGGAGATCTTACTGGTCAACAGACTCCCATCCCACAATAAGAACACATGAATATCCCACAACCACATTCTACCCCATGCATCACCCTTCACGTCCTAATCTACCAAATTTGTACTTTCAACAGCCCTGTTATCAATATTAAGGACTAACATTTTTACTTTCACTTACTTGGTGAAGTTAATTAGTCTAAATATTCCTGATTTTTGTGTTAACGCTGCTTTTGTGATTGACATTTTAAACCCCCCCTCTGCAAAGTTAAATGCATACAAATCAGACACAATGGTTAATTAAGGATGGTCTACGACTGGGTCATCTAAACATATACCATCTATTAGGCATACTTCCTGAACTTACACGAATTCTGAATCAAAATTTTCATGTTTTTGGACTTTCGGAAAGTCGTTTAAATGACAAAATATCAGATTATGATATTACACTACAAGGCTTTACAACTGTTTGACGAGACTCAAGTAGTAAGCTAGAAACAGGTGTTGTAGTATATATTTTCAATTCCATTAGTTTTCGCCGCAGAAGTGATTTAGAGACAGCAGAGACCGAGTGCATTTGGTTAGAAATAAAAATACCCAGTCAGGGACTATTTCTAATCGGGTACCTTTATAGAAATCCCAGTGCAGGAACCATCTGGTATGAAAATGTCACCACTATGATGGACACAGTATTTACCACTGCCAAAGAAATTATTCTTTTGGGTGACTTCAACATTGACATGCATAACACAAACCAAACGTGGAAAAACATCATACTATCTTATAACTTAAAACAAATAGTCAACCAGCCTACCAGGGTAACAACATCATCCACAACAATTGACCACATCTACGTCACCTGTACAGATAACATCATAGAATGCTCTGTTCCTATTGTAGCAATGAGTGACCACTATCCAATATGTTGCACGTGGTCAAAGAATAAATATAAAGCTCCCAGAAATAAACATTTAAGTATTAAATTTAGAAGTTTCAAAAATTTTAACCATGGACTTTTTTTACATGATTTGCGAGCTGCACCACTGGCCAATGTTTACCAGCTTTCTGATCCCGATGACGCCATAGCTCATTGGACACGTATCTTTCATTGTGTGTTTGATAACCATGCACCAGCTAAAGAAGTTCGTGTGAAACGACAGATCAAATCTCCTTGGATCACACAAGCAGTGCTGGAAGCCATGAGGCAGCGAGATCGAGCTCACAGAAATAAGGACTTTAACACATACAGAGCACAAAGAAACAAGGTACAATATTTAATACGTAGAGAAAAGAAAACATACTTTAAAAACTTAATTCAGAACAAAACAAACAGTAAAGATATGTAGAAAGCAATCAACACTCTAGCAAAAAAACCAAGTTCGCCAGACTCATTAAGCCGCAATACCTCAATTACGTGTACGGACTTTAGCAATTACTTTCAGGCAGAAATAACCAGTCTTAAATCTACGATACCAGATTCCCATTGTGACCTAAGCCAACTGTTCGCATTCTGTGAGAACAAATGCACGAACACAGTCCCATCCGTCATTCCGTATATGACAGTTAATGAAGTGTATAACTATCTTCTAGGCCTTAAAGAGAACAACTCATCGGGACTTGATGGAATCAGTAATCGAATACTGCGCTATGCTGCGCCAGTTATTATTGATTCACTAACATACATATACAATCTATGTATCGCAAAGAGTTACTTCCCGTTGCACTTTAAAGTCGCTAAGGTATATCCTCTTTTCAAACCTGGTTCCTCTGATACTCGTAACATTGGTAACTATAGGCCAATCTCTCTAATATCATCGCTATCCAAACCACTGGAAAAACACATTCACAAAATAACACTACAACACCTAGTTAACAACGACTTGCTAATTGATAGTCAATCAGGGTTTAGGCCTAAACATTCATGTCACACTGCTCTAACTAAGATGATAGACAACTGGCACCTAATTATTAACAACGATAACATGTGTGGGGCAGTCTTTGTAGACTTTAAAAAAGCATTTGATATGATAGATCACGCTATTTTAATTAGCAAACTAGAAACATCAAAAATAAACTTTCAACTGATGACAATGATTACATCATTCCTGTCAGACAGAAAACATGTAGTTTCTTACAATAACTCTTATTCTAGCCCAGTAGTAATAAATACTGGCGTTCCTCAGGGTTCTATACTTGGTCCTCTACTTTTTACCATATACATTAATGACCTTCCTCTTCACATCAAGCACTCATCCTGTGATCTGTTTGCGGACGACTGTACTGTTTACAAGAGTTATAAAAGTTGTAAAACACTCGAACTACCGTTACAAAAGGATAGAGATAATCTGATTAAGTGGAGCAACGGTAATCGCATGCTAATAAATATCATTAAAACAAAATGCATGTTAATATCAACTAGACAAAAATTACAAAATTCAGAGAAAACAACACTTCAGATCTACATTGGTACCTCACTAATTGAAAACGTTATGAACATAAAACTCTAGGTATAATCGTTGACCAGCATCTAAAGTGGAACTCACATGTACATGCAATGACCAAGCAAACGGCACAGAAAGTTTACCAGTTAGCTAAAATCAAACATTTCCTAGATGAAGATGCACGAAAATTGTTCTATATATCTCACATACAAGCAAACCTTGACTATTGCTCCACAATATGGGATGGTTGCTCAATGTCCAACACAAAGAGACTCCGTTCACTACAAAAGCGTGCAGTGCGTCTAAGTCTTTGACAACTGCCAAACTCAGCGTGTAGATTTCTATAAAAACCTCCGAATACTGCCCTTAAGAAAGCGCCTTCTGTTTAACAAAGCTAAATTTGTTCACAAAATCCTGTCACACAATGCTCCAGCATATCTGTGGCCAATGTTCAATTACAATGAAAGACGCAGTCTACGCTTTAACAGATTGCAAGTGCCCAAGCCTAGGCTTGACTTATTCAAGAAAAGCTTAGCGTACTCTGCTGCTCATCTTTGGAATTGTCTTCCACATAACCTAAGAAACAACCTCAGTCCCCATTCATACAATCATAGACTTTTTGAATACTTTCTGAATTCTGATTACATGCCCCCCTAATGGGATTATCTTTTCTTATAACATCAACTGTAGGTTCTAATGACGATGTTTGTACTTTTCAGCATATGTTATGTCATGCTTATAAGTAATTAATGTTAATATGAGTGTGCTATATTATTATTTTACTTTACGTTGAATTTATTAAAATTGATATGTAACATGCATATGAGAATAAATGAATTCAGTATGAAAGGTGAGCGACAGGAAGGGCAGAATGTTAGACGGGCCTGCGTGGCCAATTCTCAACTCTTTGAAAATAAAGTTCGTTCGCTCGTTCGTTCGTTCGTTCGTTCGTAATGACTGTCTATCTGTCTGTCTGTCTGTCTGTCTGTCTATCTATCTGCAATGAAACTTACTTCAAATAGTCTATGCCGCCTTCTGGAAAGCGCATTTCCAACTGATCAGTGTTCTATAATGCAGAAATATTTATGAAGAATTAAATTTGTTTAAAAGTATTAAATTATTATCAATAGTTACAATGTTAAGTTAGTATCTTTTGATAATAAGACTTGGATGTATGATTAAAATGACGATTGTCTTATACCGGACAATAAAAGTGATAGAAGATGCTAAATATAGTAAGGAGAGGAAACGAGAAGACAAAGTAGTTGACGTAGAAAAAAAAGATAAAAAAATAGAAATGTATATATATAAATATCTTGGAATATATTGTAGTCAGAAATATAATTGTATGATATACTATAGTGAGATCTATATCATGTGATATATTATAATGAGATTTATACTATGTGATACATTATCAATCAATCAATCAATCAATCAATACCCTTTAGCTCCGCATGGAGCATAGGCCTTATACAAACATGTGCCAAGTCCTGTCACGTGCCATCCGCTCAAGTTCTTACCATATTTTTCCTCATCATTTTTACTTCTGTAGCTAGTTCTTTTCTCCGTGTGTTTTTTTTTTTTTTTTGGTCAACCTCTGCCTCTCTTTCCATCGGGATTTCAGAAGACATACTGCCTTGTAATGCTATGGAACAGATTTCCACGATGTGTGTCATGTCCATCGCCAGCGTCTTCTCATCTCTTGTTCCACTGCACAAGGCAGGAGGATTTGGCATGTAATTTTTGAAGGCTGTTACAACCAAGTATTGAGATGGTGGTGTTTATTAGTAAAATTGGCCCAGTTGATTGTGCATACCATTTTTGGTACTAGCTATTTGTTAATGCGAATGTTCGTGTATCGGTTCTTGCAGGAGTATGCGTTTAAAACCAACACCGTAACTTGAACGTTGAAACAACTGGTAATGATAAACTGCATCCGAAGCCTGCATCACGAGGAGGCGACATTTAATAACAGCATTTGGTGTATAGTACATGATAAATAGCATCAAGGAGCAACAATCCTGGTTTGACAGGCATATATATATAAATATGTAGCAGACGTCAACAGTCTTGGCCGATACAACTAGCAACTGGATACTGTGTGATCCAGTTGGAGCACTACGGCAAGATGCGAAATGTATCTCTGTGGCCCCTTAACAAATGAATATACTTCGTGACTAACATTGCATCCTTGCAACGACAGCACAGCATGGCTGGTAAAAATACTGGCCTAATGGCTCAAGCCGCATAACGAATGCGCTTATAAATTAGCAAAGCTCACAATAGGGAGCAAATTCAGAATACGTCCACACAGAACCACGTCTACTAATGAACAGGCCATAAACATAGTCGTCTAGAAACGAACACGGACACTTGCTAGTGTCACATAGAGACACTGCACTAGTGCGGTATTGTCTCTAACAAAAATCATATATAATTTGAAAAATGCGCGTAACTATATCTCTTTAAATATATATGGCATATGCCTTAAAGCATAACCATGCCTTAACAACTTTACTTGCTCTCCCCAGCAAAAAAATAAAAATCAACATAGCGTAATCGGTCAATCACAACTGGCAATAATTTAAAACAAGTATGTCAATTGCATACGTAATATTCAAGTAAATCATAAAGCAAACGAAACAAGTAAAAAAATACGTCAGTAGTTGTCGATAGTCATGTCGAGAAGAAGTAGGTTGACAGAAACTCGAAACCAACAGAAATTGATAAAGTATTATGAAGACATGACGGAAGAAACAATTAAAAGATAGTTAAATGAAAATTGGAAAATATGCAACAAATTGGCAATAAAATGCAATTTAAAAAATATTAAGGGCGGTAATCAAGCACTTACTAAATGAATGCGAGAAGAAAAAAACTAAGTTATATCCCCTCGCTTTTACAAAGGACAACAAAAGAACAAATATCGAACAACAATCAAATATGAGTGCATAAGAATGAAAATGCAAAACAAAATATAAAGTTCATCGCAAAAATCACTAAAATAGTTCAAAGGACTACGAAGATGTAGTGATGTGGCACTTTAGGGGCATCAAAACGAAGCGTACGATGATGTTCTTCCATACGAAGATGTGGGCATGTACAATGTATAGTTGCCCATATAATAATTTCAATCGGAAAGTCAGGCCGAATGTCATAGTAATACTAGGGTATATCAACACTCGATATGAAGACATTAATAACTGTTATAAGTACATCTGACAGACAGTCACGAAAAAAAAAAAATGCGAATATCCATAAGCAATGGGAAATCATCATATTAACAAGCTCGAAATAGATTGAAGCGGAGTAACAATGTGCATTCGATCCAAATAGTCACGTACAAAATATTAATTAGTTCCAAACGGGAGCTGACATCACTGACAAACGTACTGCAACAGGTCATAAAGTTATACCAACGTGTTCACGTCTATGATAGTCTCTTAAATGAAATGGGTCATCAGCTGACATCAATTCAGTAGAATGAACGTATCAAGTTCATAGAGTGCGTATTCTGTTATATAAATGTGATGTTCACGGACAATTGGACATCGGTATGACATAAAGTGTAGTAATGATCTCGATATGTGCTGAAGTCATTATACATCAAGCAGCTATAACTGACCCATCCATGTCCTGTTGAGGGCAGCGAGACAGAACATTGGCCACTGCATTGTCCGTTCCACGTATCGCACGTACGTCGATGTGAAAAGTCTGCAACGAAATTGCGTAACGTGCAGATTTCGCACTTTTGTGATCCTTATGCTTGAGAAGTGAGAAGGCACGCTGGTCCGTCTCTACTGCGAAATGTGCGCCCAGCAGGAATCTCTGAAGTTAATTTATTGACCACACCAGAGCAAGTAGTTCACGACCAACAACGGAACATTTTTTATCAGAATCAGATAACTTGCGTGATACGCAAAGGATAGGAGGAAGTGTCCCATCGAAGCTCTGCATTAAAGCACCGATTCCTTTGACAAGCCACCTGTGCAACGGATAAATTGTATATTTTTTCAAGTAGTCACAAAATAGGCGATGAAAAAAAAGTAACTCAATTTGAGCTAAAGTGACTTGGCAATCTTGCAACCACTATACATTATTGGTAGAACCTGTCCTCAAAGAATTGACAGATTTGAAGTGATAGTTGACTACAAAGGCAACTGAATGATATGTAGAACTGTCATATGACAATATGTCCATCGAGAAAACTATGAAGGATAGCGACGGAAACCATGAAATGACATAAGATACCAAGTGAAATACTGAATAGGCGTGTAAACAAATAGAAAGAGTAATGAGCATAGGGCATATAAAGTAGCCGAAAATTAAAAAACGAAGATAGGTGTGATGACTGAAGGTCTGAGTCATCAGAGATAATGAGAAGCAATCAATTTGGGTCGACAAATCGTCAATGGCTTTATGACCGACTGACGGCTGACTTAAGTAAGAAACAACTACTATGTTCATGACTGTAAAAAGCATAATAATGTTAAAGAACAACGTGCATACAAATCGGTGACCACCGATAGACGATAAGGAATGATGAATAAAAGGCGTGAGAATCCCTGAACTAGCTGGTCCAGTAATACTCTGAAATATATAACTTAGCCAGAAGAATGGCCAAAACAATAAAAGTGTACTACTCTCAGTCTTATCACGAATATCGTGATGAGCAGTGCTAATATGAGAACATGTCTGAGTACCAACAGAACTAGTATGCGGTTCCGCAGAACCGAGATTAAACTAATTAGGGAGTACATTAAGCCTGTCCCCAAGATCTGTACAATCAGTTCCAACATGAACATCCATGTGATCACTTTTAGTAACTTCAGTAATGGCGGGTAATCTACGATATGAAGCAAGAATTCGCAGCAATTATTTTTGACTGGCCTACGACAAAGCCAGGTGCGTGTGAAGCACAAGAATTATATAAGCCAGAAGGTTGCCTTAATTTAGCACTACTATTTTTCCTATGTCGAGGTGATACATTAGTAATGGTAGAGTGTGAATGGCCCCTGCTAGTGTTACAAAATGCGGTACCTGATCCGTGAATAGGACCATGTGACGTGGGTGTGACTGCATAAGCAGACAACATATGTTGCTGTTCCCACTTAAGAGTTTCGCCAGGTGTACATGCTCGAACATCGTGGATACAGCCAACTGTCACATCATCAATTGGATTTAATAAAAGGCATAATGTAATATACCCAGAATAAAATGGTGTATGGATAAAAACTATAGCAGTAGGATAATTTTCAATAGATCCACTAAAGGTCCTACATTGCACAAAATCTCCTGTGGAGCAGGTTGGATGCACCAATGACTGCCTTTCCCCAACAGTCGCCCATCCCGTATCCCTGAGAATTGATACTGGAATGTTATTCAATAGGCCTTTATGTAATATGAAAGAACCTGAATCATCGTGTACTAACAGAGCTGGGATAATAGGAAGAGGGTGGTAACAAATCAACGTAGACACCACATCTAGCTAAAATAATGTGCGTCATTCAGGACATTGCTCAACTTAGTCAAAATAAAAAGAGTAACAAGAAGCAGCAGGTAATATATTATCACCTGACCCGGAAGGAGCACTACACTCAATGCGTGCAGAATTAGCATGCACGTTAGATCTCTCAGCATTTCGAGATCGAGCAAAACCATTTGACCTATTTTGATTATTTCTATGATTGTTTTAATATTACCTTGTGATCTACTATAATTGTCAAAATTAGACCTTCTAGAGAAATGATTATTATTATTATTATGAGAAAAATTTCTTTTATTCCCCTATGAAAAATTATCATGTTTCCATCCTCTAGCGGATTGGCTATAATTCTGTTGTGGTCTGTGGAATGAATTAAACTTTCCCATCCTTTGTGGAGAAAAAATTCTATGATTCTGACCATCCGGTATGATCCAAAATTATTTGAGTGACTCCTACCAAAATTTCGATCAACACTGTGAGATCTGTAGCGCTGGTTCTGATTATTCCATGTTGATGCTGAAGCAGCAGGTTGGGTTAAAATTCCTTAAAATGTGAATTGCTTACCACCACATTTGGATGTGCTGTTAAATATTGTCGACCAAATTCTTCTACAGATGAAAGATCCTTTGGCTTACGTTCATGTAAAAATTCCAAAAGTTGTTGGTTGATTGACGACATCACCTTGTCCCTTAATACCAGATCCATCAAGGCATCATATGTGTGGTCAATACTTGCAAGTTCAACCCATAGGTTAAACGTTAACCTAGTAGAAGTAATAAACTCTGAAAAATTCCTCCCAGTTTCAGGAGACATAGACTGAAATCTAAGTCGATAGCCATTCTCGTCGATCTGATATTTTTTTAATAATATTGCTCGAGCAGCATCATAGTTATTTTTATCCGTCCCCTGCTTTGTACATATAGCTGTAAGGGCTTCTCCAGTGAGAATCTGCATCAAATGTTTACACCATTGTGACCTATCAACATTACGAGACTGATATACAGTCTCAAGTCTATTTTAAAAACAAGTTGTCATCTGTATTTGGCTGAAATTTAGGCAAGTGAATTTTAAAATATGAACCATGATCCCTATTTGAGGACCCTTGAGCCTCAGAAACATTCTGGGTAACATTATTAGTGGCAATCTTGAGTTTCTCAAGTTCCAGAGTAAGATTACCTTTCCTCTTGTAATCTATTATTCTCAGCTTCTCTCTGAAATATTTTATTTTCAGCTTCTACCTGAAGTCTTCTATTTTTAGCTTCTATCTGAAGTCTTTTATTTTCAGCTTCTATCTGAAATATTTGTAATTTGATCCTGTCTTTAAGCATCCTCCAGGTTTTTAGGTTCAGTTTCCTGAGTTTTTGCGTACTCCGTGGTAGCAAATTTTTAAAATCATCAGCCTCCATTACCAAAGCTTTACCTTTGTTTTATAAAATAATCTAAGGTAGACATTGTGCATGTCCTTTTATAACTAGTCTTTAATCTTTGTATTGGTAACAAAGTTACTGATTTCTTTCAGCAGTACCAATGCCTTTTAAATTTTATGATTTAAAAGTGATTATAATTAATCATGCATAAGTAAACAAAATATAATAGCAAAATACATAATATCAGTGCATAAAATAATAAAATCGACAGTGACAAAATACAATGACAACGGAAAACGTTTGCAGTAATCAAATACAAAAATATAGCGAAAACAAAGAGGAAAAGTGTTTCAAAACAACCATATTGCAAAAACAAATGACAAGACAAGCTGACAGGACAGTGTATAAATGTAAAGTTTGTATACAACTCAGTGATAGTAAGACTAGGCAAACGACGACGAACAAAACTTCAATAAACCAAGGCAGAAGTAATTATACAACACCAGGAAAAACAACGACTGCACATATAAACAGTTATGGATCACTGAAAACCAACACAGTGGACTGAAATAGATTACGCGGCCAATAATAGCCGGATTTCCACTGCGGGAAATCTGCAACAGACCTATAGAACGTATGGCGTAAGGTCATCTTACAATGACATGGGTCTCTAACACCAGATCACCAACCCAACCATACCCACATTATGACATTAAACAAGGAACATAAAATAGCACTAGAATTAGAAAGGCTCACACCCAACATGCGAGTGGACCACAAGACTGTACAGTAAAACAAAGAAACTTAGCTTATTTTATTTAATGCCTGTGGTGAAAATAGGGTGATACAACGATAAAATTCCTCCATTTATAAAGATAAACGTTAAAATAACATGTAGGGATAAAATATAGAGAAGATACGCTGCTACATAGTCACCCACGCCATCGTTTTCTAGTGTCATTGAAAACCAACTAGTTATAACATGGAGACAAAATGCCTATTCGTTTAGACGGGGTAGAGACGGAGAGAAAAGGAAAAAATGATGCGGTCTGCACACGTGTTTGAATCTAATGCATAGCAGACGCAATTTGTAGTTTAAAAAAAAAATTACGCCACTAGTTGACACAATGTAATAAATTGGACTCGAAAACGACCTTAGCTCTTGTCAGAAACAGACTTATCTTGGACGTTCTACGGTAAATAGTCGTTTTAATTTGAATATAGCGGCAAACGCCGTGAACAAGTAGTAAAAACAAATTTCATGACTAACATGGGAAAAATTATGTATTTCCTTAATAATAAGTTTAGAAGAATAAAAGTTAGCTAGTTTGATAGTCCATCATTTCCTGAGAAATAATATACTTTCAATTACGAAGACGGACAGATAACACGGAAGATATTGACGAAAGACTGTATTGTTCAATACAGACGAGCAGACAGTTATTTGTGCATACTTCCACTAAAGTTACTTTTGACACGTCCTTGAGACTAAAGCAGAAAAACAAATTATATGTGGACAAGGGGCAGACAAGGAGGGTAGAATCTAAAAATAACTTAGCGTAGAAATCCTATACGTAAGTGAGACAAAATTTGTGTAGTTTTTTTTGTAGTTGATCTAAAACCAAGTGTAATTTTGGGAAAACCCAAGTTCAGACGGACAGACCTATCGAAATACATTACACACTAGACCGAAACTGGACTTAAATTGGACATTTAGGTTTAAATATTTAAACTGTAGAGGGGAAGTACTCCGATTGGACGAAAGAGTAATGGTATTGATAAAATTTTAGCCGGCAAGTGCCATTTGTTGAAGACTGTCCACAGACATAGATCGTTGATGCTTAGAAGTGTGACGACCATTAACGATATATATAATATTACCAGTGGACGTAATAGTCTAGCCAGCAGCTCAGCTGAGTTTATGCTAGTACAACGTATCTGTGTTTTTTTCATTTTGAATTGTGGTAAGGGAAAAATTATTCACCTTTTATTTAACAATTCTGAGTGATTGATACTGCCATATAATGAAAAATGATTACGACAAGTGAGTACTTATTCTAGGTCCCCAGCGACAGTCCAGGGCCTAGAGGCGAATTAATAAAATGAAAAAAAAACATATCCAAGAATGTAGAATACAAATCTTTATTTCAGGAGATCAGTGGGAACATATCACCCACCTTATTATATGGAAAAAAGAGATTAATGAAAATATTTCAGATGCAGTGCAGTTCATAGAGGAATGGGAAACTGGTGCTATTTGATAACAGCCTGGATGAGATGTGCTGGGTCGGTCAGAGAGATCTGATCATGTCTTGTTATTTTATGTATTAGGGTTAGTAAACATGGTGAAGTAGGCAGTGTGTTAACACATGGCCTAATTTTGTGGTTTCAGAGTTTCTTTGTCTGGCACTGTGTTAGTGCCAGCTGTTCTGAAGAAGTCCAACGGTGGATGAATAAGAAGCCTATCATTTTACCTCAGCAACTGTGAGGAGTGGGCCAAGTGAACAACTTTACTACATCGTCACAGGCCAGTTAAGTACTGAAGACCTGGCCTGCTGCTGATTCATCAACTTCAATAAATAAAGTTAAAACCACTATGCATACGAACTTTACCCCATTTACCCTGTTAGAAAGTCAATGAACAGTAATAACAAGGACTAGATATGATGACACCACCACGACCCAACATCCAGTACTAGTTTTCCCAAAGACTGTAGTTATTATCAATATTATCAAATTTCACTTATATATCTATGTACAAACTTTTCATGTAATTATTCAATTATATGCTCTTTTATTGATATAAATTCATATTGTTTCATACGTCCTGACCAGAAGAAAACTTGGTTCAGGGCCAAATAAATTTGAAAAAAATGTAAATTTTAAATTTTAAAACCCAGTGTTAACTGACTTGATCATTAGAGCTTAGTATTAGACCTAGTGTTTATATGTGTGTGTCTGTGTACTTAATTACCTGTACACCACATTTCAGTACCCTAGACATTAAACGTAGCTAACATACATAATAGCAGAATAGGTCTGTTTGAGGTCATAGGTGGTAGCAGAAAGGTAACCCGTAAACTCACATAAACTGTTATCTTCAGGAACCTTCACAGCTGACCTCATTCAGTACACTAGGTAACATAGCAACCGCACTTAATAACATCAAAACCACCACATATATTGGGTAGCTCGTGTCCGGGGATTTTAATTTATCAATCAGATAAGGGACTCCTGGTCCTTGAATTAAACTATTAGGATTAAGCTTGTATAAATTTAACAGGGTCCCTAAAATTAAAAGTTATTCATAAGTAAAATTTAAGGTGGAAAGTAAAAGTTGATGAATCTTCACAGCCAGTGGTAATTAATTAATTAGTGTTACTTTGGTAATTAGATTTGGTAATCTATCTTAGAACAGTATTAAAGAGTGTGATACAGAATGGCAGATCTAGCCAAATTCAGATCGGCTGCTGTGCTGACTGCTAAGGAAATGAACATGGAGGGTCAGGTTTTGATCCAATATGTAACTTCAGAATGCGACAAGTATATTGAAAGGGAAGATAGGAGGTTAGCTGAAGAGAAAAGGTTACAAATTGAGGCTGACAGTGAACTTAAGAGGCTGCAGATTGAGGCTGACAAAGAGGCTAAGGCATTGGAGGCGGATAGGGAGGCTGAAATAAAGCGGCTCCAATTGGAAGAGAAGAAATTAGAAGCAGAGGAAAAGAGACAGGCTGCTGAAAGAGTGGAAAAGAGACTGGCTGCTGAAAGAGAGGAAAAGAGACAGGCTGCTGAGATGGAAGCAGAAGATAGGAGATTGCAAAGGGAGCACGAGTTACGACTAAGGGAGTTGGAAGTTCAAGGCCATGCTCCTGAAAATGGTGCCAGCCCCTTTCTCTCCGATGCCACTCCTAGTCAGGGAGCCTCAACCTCGGCTATGGGTTTTCATTTAGACCCTTTTGTTGAGAAAGACGATGACATAGAAGGGTATCTAAGTAGATTTGAACTTTTGGCTACTACGTATGGGTTAGAGAGAGAGAGAGAGAGAGAGAGAGAGAGAGAGAGAGAGAGAGAGAGAGAGGTGGAGCCTCAAGTTATCCCAGGGGCTTAGGGGTACATCTTATGAAGTTTTTGCCAAAATGAATAGAGACGACCAAGACAATTATGACATGCTAAAGCAGGCTCTGTTATTAAGATATGAAAAGAATGGTGAATTTTATCGTAAGAAGTTTAGAAATGTCAAGCTTTTGTCTGGTGAGACATACCACCAATTCTCTGCCAGACTGGAAACCTATTTGGAGAAATGGACTGCTCTGGGGAAAACCCAAGATCTCAAAGAAATGATCATGATAGAGCAATTAAGAGAGTCCATGGCTCCAGACCTGAGAAAATTTCTCATGGAACAAGGTGCAGAGAGGTTGGGGGAGGTATTGAATGTCGCTGAGAGGTATCAAGCAGCCCAGGCAGAGGTAGCTGGCTCTAAAAAGAAATATATAGAGAATTTTAAAGCCCCACAGCACTTTAATAAATTTGATACCAAAGAACAAGGTAACAGAGGTAGGATAAATTTTGATAGGCCACGAAATGATTATCGTGATAGAAACTCACAGTTCAATGACCAAAAATATAATGAAAGAAAACCTTTTAACCAAGGAAAGAGGTGGTGTAAATGGTGTAAGAAGGACAACCTAACACCGAATTTTGTAAAAGGAAACCTTCTAACATTGCTGCAATGAAATCAGGGAACCAGAGATTAAAGGTTAAACCTACTGGACAGCAGGAACCTTATCACCCCCCAGTTTGTGAGGATGTTGTTTGTAACGGGGTCACCATAAGGTGCCTATATGATACAGGTTTGGATTTTGATTCAAATGTGAGGTCGAGCCTAGTGGACCCAAGTCAGTATACCACCGAAACAGTGGAAATACAAGGGGCGACTAAGGACATACCACTCATGACACTTCCCATCGCAAGGATAACGGTGAAAACTCGCTATGTGGAAGGAGAAATCAGAGCAGCAGTGATAGATGAACCAATCTACCCTCTGATATTGAGGTGTAGATACTTCTTCTTGGGGAATCCCGAGAGACCTGTGATCATGGCGACAGTGCAGACCAGGTCACAGTCAAAGGAGGAAGAAGGTGAACTTATAAATGCTCATCCAGAAGAGATGAGGAAGGCGCAGGCTGAGGATAGGACCCTCAAGCCATGTTTTAAAAAATTGCCCAAATGCCACACACCTCCAAGCAAGGGAGATTATTATATGAAGAACAAATTGCTATACAGGAAGACCGGAACTAGATCCACTGGTCACGGACAGTTGGTTCTTCCCAAGGCATATAGGGCAAATTTGATAAGGAGCTTACATGTTGGAAAAGATGGTGACCATGAGAAAATAGGTACCATCTGCCAAAAGGTTGCTCGAAAATACTATTGGCCCGACGTAAATGTCGACATTGAGAACTTTGTACAAGCATGTGGCGTATTTCATGAGGGAACACCCACAAAGGGAAAAAATGTGCAGGACCTAGAAACGCCACGGGGCAAACTTAGGCCTGGAAGGAAAAAAAATTATAATAAAGTAGGCAAAGTGGAATGGGAGCCCCCTTTTCACACGCAGTCTTCACTTGAATGTATTAACATGGCCACTATGCGACGAGTACAAAGAGTAATTTTACCCCAGAATAAGCTGACAATCCCTCGGTCAGAATTATATAAACTGGAGGAAACTAAAAGAGAGCGAAGATCTCTCACAAGTAATCTAAAGTGGGACGACAACCCCAAGAAAAAAATTGGTAGTGGTCGATTTGTGAGTGATGATTCTAGGAAGAAAAGTCCTCACTATAATGCTTCTAGTGGAAAGGACCCGACGGGTGCCATGAAAAATAAGTATGAAAATTTAAAAGTCCATATGTAAATTTATTGAGGACCTGGACAGAAGGCAGAAGAGACTGTTACCTCATCATATCAATATGTGAACGAGCTGACCACTCGTCTGAAAGCTGGATGGAAACTGGCAAATGATAATTTGAGACAAGCCAGGAAGAAACATGCAGCTTATTTTAATAGGAAAGCAAAGGACAGAGAATTAGCTGTGGGAGAGAAAGTGCTTCTTCTACTACCCAGCAGCAATAATAAGTTGCAAATTGGATGGCAAGGTCCATATACGGTTCTAGAGAAGGTGTCTAGAACAAACTATAAAATTGACAAAAAGGGGAAGGAGAAGATATATCATGTGAACCTTTTAAAGAAGTATCTGGACAGACTAATCCAGGAAGGCACCCCTTTACTGACCTTGGCTATCGCAACTGAAACGAAAAAAGAACCACTCACCTCACATGAATACCCATTACACCCCTGTGAGACAGCCGCACAGGTAAAAGTCAGTAAACACCTGACTAAAAATCAGAGGGAGAGAGTTCAACAGGTTCTGGAGGAACATACGGATGTGTTAACAGACAAACCAGGGCATACTAATTTGCTACAGTATGACATGAAGCTGGTAGACTTAACACCAATCTGTATGAGAGCCTATTCTGTTCCGTTCGCTAAGGAGAAGGCATTGAAAGAATAGATAGATTATTTGTTGAAAGAAGGGATTATTTCTCACAGTGAATCTTCTTTTAGCTCCAGTGTAGTTTTGTTGAGGAAACCGTCTGGGGAACATAGACTGTGCATAGATTACAGGAAACTGAATGCTGTCACAGAAAGTCAGGTGGATCCATTACCTGACACAAAACAGTTATTTGCCAGACTGAACAAGGCAAAATATTTTTCGAAGGTGGATCTTAGCAAAGGCTATTACCAGATTCCAGTGAAGCCTGAAGTTAGACCTTATTTAGCTTTTAGCACCTCGGAAGGGCATTACGAATTCAACATGTTGCCATTCGGATTGAAAAATTCTCCTAGTGTGTTCTCTAGAATGTTGCGCAAATTGTTGGATCCCTTGAATAATCCATGTATCACGAATTTCATGGATGATATCCTCATCGCCACAGAAACATTTGAAGAACACATTAACTCTCTGAATATGCTATTTGATAGGCTCAGAGAAGCGAACTTGACTGCTAGACCAACAAAATGTTGTATTGGATGCAAAGAGTTAGAATTCTTGGGACATACTGTATATCAGGGTAACATGATCCCTGACCCCAAGAATTTGGAAAAACTGCAGAGGGCACCGAGACCGCAAACAAAAAAAGACGTGCGATCATTCGTGTCGTTGTGGGGGTTTTACCAAAAATATATCAAAAATTTTAACTCTATCTGTGCTCCTCTGACTGATTTGACTCGCAAGGGAAATCCAGATAAAATTGTTTGGTCAGCGCAATGTGAATTGGCATTCCAAGAGTTAAAGGAAAAACTCACTAGCAAGCCTATTCTCAAATTGCCTGATTTGACTCAGGACTTTGTGGTGAGAACGGACGCAAGCAATGTAGGCCTGGGGGCTACTTTGTTGCAAAGGTCCTCTTCACCCAATGGGGAACTGAACCCAGTCGCTTATGCTAGCCGCAAGTTGAACAAAGCGGAACAAGGCTATTCCACGAGCGAAAAAGAATTTTTAGCGTTAATCTGGGCAATAAAGAAGTTCCAAATCTATCTGTATGGTAGGACTTTTGTGGTCCAAACAGATCACCAGCCGCTCGTGTTCTTATCTCAGGCCAAGCATGAAAATGCTAGATTGTTACGTTGGTCTTTATTGTTACAACCATATCAATTTCACATTGAATATATCCCGGGCTCACAGAATGTCGGTGCAGATTTCCTCAGTAGGCACCCCTGTGATCAAATTTAGAGTAGTTAGCAGGCGGGAGGAGTTAATTTTATCTATGTGTATCACTGGTTTAGAACTTGCATTAGTGCATGTTCTCATGTGGGGAGATGTGTGGTGAAAATACAGTGATACAACGATAAAATTCCTCCATTTATAAAGATAAACGTTAAAATAACATGTAGGGATAAAATATAGAGAAGATACGCTGCTACATAGTCGCCCACGCCATCGTTTTCTAGTGTCATTGAAAACCAACTAGTTATAACATGGAGACAAAATGCCTATTCGTTTAGATGGGGTAGAGACGGAGAGAAAAGGAAAAAAATGATGCGGTCTGCACACGTGTTTGAATCTAAAGCATAGCAGACGCAATTTGTAGTTTAAAAAAAAAATTACGCCACTAGTTGACACAATGTAATAAATTGGACTCGAAAACGACCTTACCTCTTGTCAGAAACAGACTTATCTTGGACGTTCTACGGTAAATAGTCGTTTTAATTTGAATATAGCGGCAAACGCCGTGAACGAGTAGTAAAAACAAATTTCAAGACTAACATGGGAAAAATTATGTATTTCCTTAATAATAAGTTTAGAAGAATAAAAGTTAGCTAGTTTGATAGTCTATCTTTTCCTGAGAAATAATATACTTTTAATTACGAAGACGGACAGATAACACGGAAGATATTGACGAAAGACTGTATTGTTCAATACAGACGAGCAGACAGTTATTTGTGCATACTTCCACTAAAGTTACTTTTGACACGTCCTTGAGACTAAAGCAGAAAAACAAATTACATGTGGACAAGGGGCAGACAAGGAGGGTAGAATCTAAAAATAACTTAGGATAGAAATCCTATACGTAAGTGAGACAAAATTTGTGTAGTTTTTTTTTGTAGTTGGTCTAAAACCAAGTGTAATTTTGGGAAAACCCAAGTTCAGACGGACAGACCTATCGAAATACATTACACACTAGACCGAAACTGGACTTAAATTGGACATTTAGGTTTAAATATTTAAACTGTAGAGGGGAAGTACTCCGATTGGACGAAAGAGTAACGGTATTGACAAAATTTTAACCGGCAAGTGCCATTTGTTGAAGACTGTCCACAGACATAGATCGTTGATGCTTAGAAGTGTGACGACCATTAACGATATATATAATATTACCAGTGGGACGCCATAGTCAAGCCAGCAGATCAGCTGAGTTTATGCTAGTACAACGTATCTGTGTTTTTTCATTTTGAATTGTGGTAAGGGAAAAATTATTCACCTTTTATTTAACAATTCTGAGTGATTGATACTGCCATATAATGAAAAATGATTACGACAAGTGAGTACTTATTCTAGGTCCCCAGCGACAGTCCAGGGCCTAGAGGCGAATTAATAAAATAAAAAAAAAACATATCCAAGAATGTAGAATACAAATCTTTATTTCAGGAGATCAGTGGGAACATATCACCCACCTTATTACATGGAAAGAAGAGATTAATGAAAATATTTCAGATGCAGTGCAGTTCATAGAGGAATGGGAAACTGGTGCTATTTGATAACAGCCTGGATGAGATGTGCTGGGTCGGTCAGAGAGATCTGATCATGTCTTGTTATTTTATGTATTAGGGTTAGTAAACATGGTGAATTAGGCAGTGTGTTAACACATGGCCTAATTTTGTGGTTTCAGAGTTTCTTTGTCTGGCACTGTGTTAGTGCCAGCTGTTCTGAAGAAGTCCAACGGTGGATGAATAAGAAGCCTATCATTTTACCTCAGCAACTGTGAGGAGTGGGCCAAGTGAACAACTTTACTACATCGTCACAGGCCAGTTAAGTACTGAAGACCTGGCCTGCTGCTGATTCATCAACTTCAATAAATAAAGTTAAAACCACTATGCATACGAACTTTACCCCATTTACCCTGTTAGAAAGTCAATGAACAGTAATAACAAGGACTAGATATGATGACACCACCACGACCCGACATCCAGTACTAGTTTTCCCAAAGACTAGTTATTATCAATATTATCAAATTTCACTTATATATCTATGTACAAACTTTTCATGTAATTATTCAATTATATGCTCTTTTATTGATATAAATTCATATTGTTTCATACGTCCTGACCAGAAGAAAACTATGTTCAGGGCTAAATAAATTTGAAAAAATTGTAAATTTTAAATTTTAAAACCCAGTGTTAACTGACTTGATCATTAGAGCTTAGTATTAGACCTAGTGTTTATATGTGTGTGTCTGTGTACTTAATTACCTGTACACCACATTTCAGTACCCTAGACATTAAACGTAGCTAACATACATAATAGCAGAATAGGTTTGTTTGAGGTCATAGGTGGTAGCAGAAAGGTAACCTGTAAACTCACATAAACTGTTATCTTTAGGAACCTTCACAGCTGACCTCATTCAGTACACTAGGTAACATAGCAACCGCACTTAATAACATCAAAACCACCACAATGCCCAATCCTTCCAAAAGTGTCTCTTCGAAAGGTGTCGAATAGAAATACTTATGTCCAGTCATGGTAGAGCGAGGTACTTGATCATGCACGATATGAAGCAGTGTCATACCACATCTTGAGAGCAGAACGTTGAAGATCGGAGAAAAAAGTACTTCTTAGTACTCAGACGAAATCCTTGATCAAATAAAATCTTGGCTGGTTCCTTGGTGTAACTTGACCGTTCAGGTTTGACCTCTATGGTTGTCAACACGATAAAATTGGCAGAATAAACGATCTTCAAAAAAATGATGATTGTTTTCATTCAATCGTGCAGCAGCTGTGACCTTTTGATACCGGATATGTAATATATGCGCTATACATTTTGCGCCGAAGTACACATAACGATGGGTTTTTTTTCAAAACTTTATTTGGAAGCGTTTTTGAAACAAATTACGATCCCCACGCTAGCCACCAGTTTTGTTGTTACAACCGAGTATTGAGATGGTGGTGTTGATTAGTAAAATTGGCTCAATTGATTGTGCATTCCATTATTGGTACTGGCTCATTGGTTAATGTGAATGTTCGTGTATCGGTTCTTGAAGGAGTATGCGTTTAAAACCAACACCATAACTTGAAGGTTAAAACAACTGGTAATTAAAAACTGCATTCGAAGCCTGCATCACGAGGAGACGACATTTAATAACAGCATTTGGTGTATAGTACATGATAAATAGCATCGAGGAGCAACAATCCTGGTTTGACAGCCATATATATTAATATGTAGTAGACGTCAACAGTCTTGACCGATACAACTAGCAACTGGATACTGTGTGATCCAGTTGGAGCACTACTGCAAGATGCGAAATGTATCTCTGTGGCCCCTTAACAACTGAATATACAGGGTGTCCGAAAAGTTACTGTGCACTTGAACATACGGCAGACTAGAGTAGCGGTTCTGATGTGAGAGTTGTCCGTTCTACCCTGCAGAAAGTCTTCGACAATATGAAGAAGCGAGCTCAGACATATCTTGAGACCAATGGTGGACATTTTCAACATCTGCTGAGAAACTGCTACGTGGTACTACAACGTTGTACGAAGTACTTAACTGCACAATAACTTTTAGGACACCCTGTACTCGGTGACTAACATTTCATCCTTGCAACGACAGCACGGCATGGCTGGTAAAAATACTGGCCTAATGGCTCAAGCCGCATTACGAATGCGCTTATAAATTAGCATAGCGCACAATAGAGAGCAAATTCAGAATACGTCCACACAGGACCACGTCTACTAATGAAAAGGCCACGAACATAGTCGTCTAGAAACGAACGCAGACGCTTGCTAGCGTCACATAGAGACACTGCACTAGTGCGGCATCGTCTCTAACAAAAATCATATATAATTTGAAAAATGCGCGTAACTATATCTCATTAAATGTAAATGCATATGCCTTGAAACATAACCATGCCTTAACAAAGGCTATGGTTCATTGAAAGCTAAAAGGTATTGATTGACACAAAAAGCTGGGACAAACCTACGACCATATGTGTTATTTTCCATAGTTATTTCTTCATTGTTATTACTGGTGTTATTTAATACAATTAACACCATTTGATTAGTAAATATATCACTCGTAGAATCAGCAGCCACTGTGCAATGTGTTTTAAAACTCCTAAATCTTGAGGACGGATTCATCCAGATGTGGACATATAGCGGCGCATTGCGTCTTATCTGTGACAAGATGGTTGCGAAGATTCTCAATGTTCATATTAGTTTGTTGAAATACAGGTTTTAGAATTTTGCATTATGCTTGCAATAACTCTGGGAAGGTTAAGGCGGTGGCGTGATGCTGAACATATCACCCTTGGTGTGCCGATGGTCAAGAAAATTTGGGCCTAACGCCATATTAGCAATATGGCTCAATGGACGACTAACAGGATCCTTTACTTCCTTTTACTATGATTGCAATTATTATCTTTTTTCGGAAATGTGTGACTTTTCTTACTTTTATTCAACTTATAATTCATTCGGCTTAAACTTTTTTTCTCTGTCATGAATATATTTTCTTCCCACTAGGTTATTAGGTTCCCATAGTTAGGATCGAGAATATAGTTCATTATAGGGAGAGCACGTAATTAATTATTTGTTTCTCATTCATTTTATTTTTGTAGTTTTTAATCATTTTCATAGTCATTTGTTACTGTAAACTTTCCTTGCTTCCCCATCTATTCATAGTCTTGCAGAGAAATGTTCTTCAGTGTAAAACAAGAATATACATCTAAATAGATTTGCTAAAGTTCTTCTTCATACACTCTCAGACGTCCACTTGAATGTTCTCATAGAAAGCAGTAGTCAGTTTGAGGCTATTTGAATCCCCGTAAAGCTTTTCCACGAAAGGAGCTGGCGTCGGCCATATGCACTTTCTCTGAACCACATATAAGGGGCAACTTTGAAGCAGATGTTTAGCAGTCATTTTATTAGTGCCACAGTTACACTGATCGGTAGTTCCTATCTTTAGCTTGTTGAATAGATGGTATCTCAATCTGTTGTGGCCAGGGCGGAGTCTGAAGATTACCACTTCAGACTACTTCTTCTGTGAAGCTGGTAGTAAGCATCATTCTGAGTGTGCCCTGGATGTTCTACATTCCATTTGTTTCTGTATCTGATTCTGATAAAACTCTTTGCCTCCTCAAAAGTTATGCTAGCATCAGGCTGAGGTAGATGTGAACCTTTTTTCGCCATTCTGTCAGCCTCTTCATTGCCGGTAATGTTACAATGAGATGGGATCCATTGGATCTCAACACTTTTGAATCGTTGACAAAGTTTGTGGAGCACTATTCTGAGATCATCCAGGTCTGTATTACTTTGGCTTTTCAACGTTGCAATTACTGACTGTGCATCAGTAAAGAATGCAAATTGTCTCTCTGCTCTTTCTTCTGTCAATATAACCTCTGCTGCAGTTTTCAAGGTCTCTGCCTCTGCTCTGAAGTTGCTGGAGAATCGTCCTGTCGCCACTGACAGCCTTTTTTCTGCACCAGTGCTTAAGGTCAGAAAGACACCCCCACCTCCATTTTCTGTTGCATTTGTTGCTGATCCATCTGTCTATGCATGGGTCCAGGTGTTGCGTGGGTAATATTTCTCTATGTATTTTGTCGCTATCGATTTTCTATTTCTTGCAGTTTTGCTCTTTTTTCTTTCAATTCCAGGAATGTTTTCTATCATTTTAGGGAAACGATTTTGTTTCCAAACTGGAAGCTTGTGTGCAGTGTAGATGGGTATAACAGTGGATATTTCATCTATGGATACTGCTCTCATTTGTGGTTTGGTTGATTCTACAAAATTGCTTCGTCTGAGTCTTTGCCTTCTAAGAGCATTCATTCTATGGCACTTTGGGTGGTCTGGTAGTCTTTTGAATTTTTCGGCCTGTTGCTGAGCCCTGCAGTCTCTTCTATCTGTCATTGGCTGCAGGCGTGTAATCTTTTCGAGTTCTTTTATAGGTGTTGACTTCATGCCTCCCGTTATAATTCTCATTGCTTGATTTTGGAGTCTGCTAATTTTATCGAAGTTTGTCTTAGCTGCTGTTGTCCATGCTGCCATGCCATATTCAAGAACTGGCCTCACTCGCCCTGTGTACAACGTCTTTAGCACTTTCTAATCTAAGTTGTTCCAGTAAGTTTTTTGCCATTCTTTGTCTTGCTCTCATTCGATTTCTGTCAACTTGTTTTTTTTTCCAAGTCAGACGGCGATCAAAAATAATGCCTAGGTAGTTTGGAGTTTCATTTAAATGAAGATTTTCTCCGTTTAGTACTAGTTTGAAGCTCTGAGGTCTAGTTGAGAGGGAAAATACAGTGTACGTTGTTTTCTCTTCATTAATCTTCCTGAGCCATGTTTTGGCCCACTATTCCAGTGATGTTAGTGCTTGCTGCATCAGAATGTTTGCAGTAGTGATACGTTCTTCAGAGACCCACAAGGTTAAGTCATCTGCAAAGAAAGCATTGTGTGCTATTTGTTGAATATTATGAGTTATGTCATTTATGTATGCAAGGAACAGTGTAGGTGACAGGACTCCCCCCTGTGGGACCCCCAGCTCTAATATAAACTTTTTACTAGTCTGTCCTTGCAGCTGTACTCTGGCGGTTCTATTTTCAAGGTAGTGACCAATCCATGTGTACATTCGCCCACATACACCACTTCTCTGAAGTTTTATTTTCAATCCCTCTTTCCATACTCTATCGAAAGCTTTTTCTAAATCTACCCAAACCACAAGCGTGTGTTTCTATTCGTAGAAGGCATCGTCGATTTCCTGGGCTATATATGTTATTTGATCTTCGGTGGATCTGTGTTGTCTGAATCCTGCTAGTTGATGATTTAATAGGTGTTTGCTTTCCAGGTGCCACATCAGTCTGGTATTAATCATGCGCTCCATCAGTTTTCATACACTACTTAGTAGGCTGATCGGTCTGTAACCATTTGGTTCTTTCAGGTCCTTGTCTTTCTTTGGTATATGTATCAGTATAGCTTCATTCTATGCCTGCGGGACAATTCCTCTTTTCCAACTGTAGTTCAGTACTGCCAGAAGCTTCTTTTTTGCCCTTGTGCCGAGACCTATTAACATTTCATTGGTTCTTCCATCTTTTCCAGGTGACTTCTTTTTCTTTAGTGACTTTATTGCCTCTTCCATTTCTGCCATTGTCAAATTTGTCATAATATGCTCTTCATGTGCATTCTGTGTGTTGTCATGAATCAACTGTTCATCTGTGACGATTTTCTTCCTATCAGCGGGGACATCAATGTGATTTGCGATCGCAAAGTATTCTATAAATGCATTTGCAGCTTTTTTGCCTATCAGCATATTGTTGCCGTGTTCGAGTGCGATTTGTTTGTAATGAAATCCTTTGTTAAGCAAGGCTCTAACCAGTTTCCATAGCTTATTGCCGTCTTTATCTAAGTTTAGATTTTCTGTTTTTTTCTTTTCATCAGTCTTTGTTATTTTATTTAATGTTTTTCGGTATTTTGCAGTGGTGGCTTTGAGTAATATGTTTGCTTCAGTTCTTTGTTCTCTTTCTGCTGTGTTTCTGACCGCTGTTACTTCATCTTCGAGCGTTTGAAGTTCTTCAGTCCATTAAGGTTTGTAATTTTTTCTTGCCTCTCTGGGAATGGAATCAATTGCTGCTTGCAGTATTGCTCTGTTTAGGCTTTCGACAATCGTTTTCATATTGTCGTGCCGCGTGTTAATGGTTTCACAAAACCTGTCTGACAAAATTGAAAACTTGTCCCAGTCAGCTCGTTTGTAGTTCCATCGAGGAAGTAGTTTTACTTCCTGCGGAACAAATTCCATATTTATGACCAGCTTTATTGGTTTATGGTCACTACCTGCTAGCTGATCTAGCACATGTCTGTCTATGTTGTGTCTGATATCTCCTGTAGAAAAGGCTAGATCTGGAGTAGAAGTAGTGTGCCATCTTGTGGAGTAAAAACTGGGGTTGTCATCGGGACTGTTAAATGGGTGAAGATTTGTATCTATCTCCCAGTCCTCCACTTCGTCTCCTCTGTTGTCTGTATCTGGACATCCCCATCTTTCAGAATGGCTATTGAAATCTCCTACCACTACGCAATTTGAGTCCTTTATTTCCATGCAGGAAAGTGAAAGATCCTTGTTTGGTGGGCCATACAAATTGTAAATACGGATGCACGTTTCATTGATTGTTATGGCCACCCCAATTATTTCAGACTGATTGCTGAGGTTCACGGATACTTCGTTGCTTGGTAGAGAATTTCGCGTGAGTATCAGAACACCTCCTTTGTGTCCTTCTCGGTCGAGTCGGAAGGCCTGGTATCCTCTAAGTGAAAATCTGTGGTTGTTGTTGAGGTGAGTCTCTTGAATGCATGCAACATCTATATCTTCTGCGTATAGACGGTTGTTAAAGGAACTTTTTTGTTGCGAACTCCTTCTGCATTCCACAGCAGAATGCTGAGTGTTTTGTGACCTTTGTCAGTAATTCTAGCCTTTTGCCTCTGTGTAGCCCAGCGGAACGCTACGGAGTTATTGACAATTTGCTTTCGAGGTAACGACGTCATCATGGAGCGGCGTAGGTTGTAATGTTTCGTTATGCCTGTGGCCCAGTACATCCGATTTCAACGGGCATTTATGTCGGGTTGCGTTCCTTAGCCTTTGACTGTCCCGAGCCTACCTGCAAGGCAGCAGTGTGGTCTCACTGTCTGACTGGATTCTAAAAAAACATGTAGATAATCACTAACGTCAAAAGTTAAGTCGCCATATTGGCAAGGGGAGATCACTCGTTTCAAGCTAAAGTTCGAGGATCAACATTGAACACATTCCATGAAAATAAATGTTGCTCTAGATTTGTTAGATCTGAAGAAAAGTAAACACACCACAGTGAAGATGCCTTGAACAAACAGGCTAAGAAATTCAAACTTTCTATCCACCTCTTTAAATTCAGATATTGAAATCTGTGGTGGGTTTTGGTGTTATTGATTAAATTATTAATTGTCTACAGAGTGAGGTCAGCTATGCAAGCCCCTGAGTCTAATAGTTGAAGAATCTTTTTCTCAGGGAACCTGTCTGCTACCAACCTACGACCTCAATCTGCGATATATTTTTATCCTACTTATATGTTAAAGTGTATGGTTGTTATCTGGCTAAATGTCTAGGGTAATGTGAATGTGATGTAAAGAAAATGACAACAACCACTAATGTAATTAAATGCAAAAGATCAAACAAATCAATGTTTAAAGTTTTTATTAACAATTTTTTTACAATTTATTTTTCTGTACCTCAATTTCTTGGGCACAGAAATGTTAAAACTCAAATTGAATTGAAAATATTTACATAAAATGTGAATCAAATCAAAAGACTACTTGTCTGTTTATATCTTAAAATGTCTGTGACTTGAAATACACTGATGAAGCACTATATTATGAATATATGTCACTATTTTGAAGGAACTAATGGGTTCATCATTTCAAGAACTTTGTGTTGATTTTAATATTGGAGAGAATCTGTCAGGTGAAAACACATGAACCCGTTAGTGGTTCTTATCTGATATTCGGGATCACTGTGGCCTTTAGTCCAGCACGATAGTAATCACGACTGCAATATATAGACCCTTCTGCAGCTCTCTTTACAATGTTTAGGGCAATCAGATGATTCTTGCCACGAATGCGCAGATACAATATGTCTGTTATGGCTCACTGAAGGTTTCAGCATGGAACCATGAAATAAAGAGGATTAATGCCTCCTCAGTATTTCACACATATCTCTCCTTCCCTAATCAACTAAGCATCATCAACCATTTCAAGATCAGCATCAATGGCTACATAAACATCTATTGTTCCTATCTGATGGGGTGACAGCTTCGTACTCAGGTAATTTCAATCATCTGTTTGATATATTCCTTTCATAGGAAACTTATAATTAACTTTATAAAGTCATGGGAAAACACGGTGACTTTCTGAAGACGGCCAGTGGTTTTCTGGCCTACCAATTATAATAATGTCATTTTCATCTATATTTTTTCATTCTCTCCCAAAGTTTAAGAAAGCCTGCCTGGCTTTTAATAGAAATGGTAATCTTCCCTACTGTCACTTGTCTCATACACAAAGTGTTGAGTTTGGCGCTTTTCTAGTTTAGCCTCTACCCATCAATTCTGCATATACATTCAATAATATACATACATATTCAATCATAAAGTTTTCATAAATGTTCTCTTATCGCATCAATGAAATAAATGCACAATTTGTAGGTTAACCGGCGATCAATGGACACATACAGATCGCCCGTGATGCAGAACAGCGAAGGCACTAATTAAGAATTCCTTGCGTCTGATGACAACACTATTAGTTACTAATTTTTCTTCAAGTGGCAGCTAATGCTAGTTTCAAATCGTTTTTATCACTCTGTTAGTATATTCTGCTACAACCAATCAAATTATGTTATGCCCCACTTTTCTTTTTTTCAAAATAAATTACACTTTCAAAATAAGCAACGCGTCTGAATTTCATTCGATACTACAAATCTGCAGGAAATAAAAGCTTGTCTGACTGTTTTTCATTACAGTCTCGCTATCTAAGTGTTTATATATTTTCAAACTGTTCTAATAGTGAACGGGGTGGTAAGGGGTTTGTAATGGCTTTGCACCGCTTTTTCAAAATCTGCCAGCAACAAAGTCACGCACGCTCGTTAGTAAGCAATGTCTAAGGCCACTGTCTTCCTCTTTTCCATCATTCCTCCGTTTGTCTATCACTCTTTTCTTGGAACGAATTTGCCTAAGCTTGCAAAATGTTATATTTAGTTTCAAGGACGGGGTATGAAAAAGCTTGTACTATTGAGCGAGAGATGGCATCGTTCACTTGGCGTTACGGCTTTCCCAAAACCTGCGAGTCTGAGGGCGATGGCGACAATGAGGGGTGCAACTAACCTATTTTGTTTCTATAGTATTTGACTTTAGAATCTATAGTATTTTAACCATTTGATCGGGGTATCAGGGATCTTACTACATATCTCCCCACTTAAGAACATGCATTCTGATGCAAGTTTGTGATCCGTGATGCACATAGATCAAATTAGTTCACTAGTCTTTCTGAATATCCTGATTTTCTTCAACAGGGTGCCTACTCAAGAAATCTGCTCCCACATTTTGCGAACCAGGAATGTATTCAATAGTAAATGAATAAGGTTGGATGAGCAACGACCACCTTAATAAACGGGCATTCCCATGTTTGGCTTGTGCCAAAAATACTAGCGGCTGATGATCTGTTTGTACCACGAAAGTTCTACCATAAAGATAGATCTGGAACTTCTTTATAGCCCAGACTAAAGCTAGACATTCTTTTTCACTTGTTGAATAGATTTGTTCCGCTTTGTTTAATTTGCGGCTGGCATAAGCAACTGGGTTCAATTCCCCATCTGGTGAAGTGGACCTTTGTAACAATGTGGCGCCCAATCTCACGTTACTTGCGTCCGTTCTTACCACAAACTCCTGACTCAGATCAGGAAGTTTAAAGATAGGCTTGCTGGTAAGTTTGTCCTTTAACTCATTGTATGCCAATTCGCACTGTGCTGACCAATTAATTTTATCAGGTTGTCCCTTACGCGTTAAATCCGTCAGAGGAGCACATACAGAATTAAAATTTTTAATGTACTTTTGGTAAAACCCACACAGTGACACAAAGGATTGCACATCCTTTTTAGTCTGTGGTCTCGGTGCTCTCTGCAATTTCTCCAGGTTCTTGGGGTCAGGGGTCATGCTACCCTGATAAACGTATGTCCCAAGAATTTCAACTCCTTGCATCCAATACAACATTTTGTTGGTCTAGCAGTCAAGTTTGCCTCTCTGAGTCTATCAAATAGCATATTCAAAGAGTTAGCGTGTTCTTCAAATGTTTCAGTAGCGATGAGGATATCATCCATGAAGTTCGTAATGCATGGATTTTTCAGTGGATCCAACAAGTTTCGCATCATCCTAGAAAACACACTCGGGGCATTTTTAACCCAAACGGCAACATGTTGAACTCATAATGACCTTCCGAGATGCTAAAGGCTAGATAAGGTTGAACCTCAGGCTTTACTGGAATCTGATAATAGCCTTTGCTAAGATCCACCTTAGAAAAATATTTTGCCTTGTTCAACCTGGCAAACAGTTGACTAGTATCAGGTAATGGATCCACCTGACTTTCTGTGACAGCATTCAGTTTCCTGTCATCTATGCACAGTCTATGTTCCCCAGATGGTTTCCTCAACAAAACCACACTAGAGCTATAAGAAGATTCACTGTGAGAAATAATCCCTTCCTTTAACAGGTAATCTATCTCCTCTTTCAAAGCTTTTTCTTTTGCGAATGGGATAGTATAGGCTCTCATACAGATGGGTGTTGGGTCTAATAGTTTCATGTCATATTCCAACAAGTTGGTGTGCTCCGGTTTGTCCGTTAACACGTCCGTATGATTTTCCAGAACCTTTTGAATTCGCTCCCTCTGCCCTTTCGTTATGTGTTTACTGACTTTGACCTGTGCAGGTGTTTCACAGGGTTTCAATGGGTATTCGTGAGAGGTGAGGGGTTCGTTTCTCATTTTTGTTGCAATGGCCAAGGTCATTAGATGTGTCCCTTCCTGGTCTTGTCTATCCAGATACTTCTTTAGGAGGTTCACGTGATAGATTTTCTCTTTCCCTTTCTTATCTATCTTATAATTAGTTCTAGACACCTTTTCTAGAACCGTGTATGGACCTTGCCATCCAATTTGCAATTTGTTGCTGCTGCCGGGTAGTAGAAGAAGCACCTTTTCCCCCACAGCTAGCTCCCTATCCTTCGATTTCTTATTATAGTATGCAGCATGTTTCTTCCTGGCTTGTTTTAGATTATCATTCGCGAGTTTTCAGACGAGTGGTCAGCTCGTTCACATACTGATATGATGAGGTAACAGTCTCTTCTGCCTTCTCATCTGTCCACGTCCTCAATAAGGCTTCCAATGGACCTTTGATTGGCCTGCCGAACAACAATGTGGCCAGTGCCATTCCAGTCGAATTATGGGGCACTTCCCGATAAGCAAACAACGCAGCGGGTAAGTATTGATCCCACGTATCAGGTTTTTCATCGGCCAGCTTTCGCAGGATAGAAATGAGTGTCCCGTTGAAACTTTCTACCTGGCCGTTCCCTTGGGGGTGATACGGACTACAGTGAAAGTGCTTGGCTTGGAATATCCTGAAAACTTCTTCCGTTAGTCTCCCTTTGAACTGTGAGCCGTTATCAGTCAAGATTTGGTGGGAAAATCCTAACCTAGTGAATATCATGAGTAATGCCTCTTCCACATGCTTCGAGTCGATTGATGGCAAGGCCACCGCCTCTCCCCACATAGAACAAGTGTCCACCAGAGTAAGAATGTAACTGTTCCTCCTCTTGGTACGTGGGAGAGGTCCCACAATATCCACAGCAACCCTTTCGAAAGGGGTCCCCACTATGGGCATCTCCCCTAAGGTTGCAGGAGCAGTCCAATGTTTTGGAGCTACCCTTTGGTATTCTGGGCAGGATTTGACATATCTTTTTATATCTTCCGTTATCCCTGGCCAGAAGTAATTACAAGCTATACGCTGTCCTGTGGCGCTGATCCCCATATGACCACTGAAGGGAATCGCATGTCCTAACTCCATCACTTTCTCCCTATATGAAGTGGGAAGTACCAGCTGTCCGTGACCATTGGAACTAGTTCCAGCCTTCCTATAGATCAGTTTATTCTTCATATAGTAGTCTCCTTTTGTTGGAGGTGTATGGCATTTAGGTAATTTCCTGAAACACGGCTTGAGTGACCTATCCTCCGCCTGTGCCTTCCTCATCTCCTCTGGATGAGTATTTATTGGATTTTCTTCCTCCTTCCTTGACTGTGACCTGGTCTGTACTGTAGCCATGACCATAGGTCTTTTGGGATTTCCCAAGAAGACATACCTACACCCCAATATCAGAGGGTAAATTGGTTCTTTTATCACTGCTGCTCTAATCACTCCTTCCACATAGCTAGTTTTTACATTGATTCTAGCAATGGGAAGTGTCTGGTTGCTACGTCCTTGGTTGCCCCTTGGATCTCCACTGTTTCCGTGGTGATTTGAACTGAGTGCACCAGGTGAGAGCTCACGACTGAGTAAAAATCCAATCCTGTATCATACAGGCACCTAATGGTGGTCTCGTTGCTTACAACATCTACACAAACTGGGGGTGATAAGGTTCCTGTTGTCCAGTAGGTTTGTCCTTTAATCCCTTGTTCCCCGTTTTCATTGCAGCGAAGTGAGGAGGTTTCTTTTTACAGTCTTTGGTTTCATGATTGTCCCTCTTACACCATTCACACCATTTCCTTTCTTGGTTAGAAGGTTTTCTTTCATTGAATTGTGGGTTTCTATCTCGTTGGTCATACCTGGGCCTATCATAGTTGGGTTTACCTTGGTTGTACTTATCCCTATTATCAAATTTATTTTGGTTTTGGTTTTGGGGGCCTTTATTATGTTCTGATTGCTTCTTCTTCATCCCTGCTATCTCAGACTGGGCTGTCTGATATCTTTCAGCCACATTGAAGATCTCCCCCAGTCTCTCAGCACCCTGTTCCGTGAGAAATTTTCTCAAGTCTGGAGTCATGGACTCTCTTAACTGCTCCATCATAATCATTTCCTTTAAATCTTGGGTTATCCCCAGAGCAGTCCATTTCTTCAAGTATGTCTCCAGGCGTGCAGAGAACTGGTGGTAAGTCTCCCCAGTAAGTAGTTTAGCATTTCTAAATTTCTTTCGATAAAATTCACTGTTCTTATCATACCTAACTAAGAGAGCCTGCTTTACAATGTCATAGTCTTCCTGATTTTCCTTACTCAACTTGGAAAATACCTCATACGAGGTTCTTCTAAGCCCTTGTGATACTTTTAGACTCCACCTTTCTCTGTCCAACCCATACGTTGTAGCTAGTGTCTCAAATCTACTTAAGAATGATTCGATGTCATCATCCTTTTCGATAAAAGGGTCTAAATGAAAACTCATGGCTGAGTTGGAGGTCACCTGGCTTGCAGCAGAGTCGGAGGTGGATGGGTTGTTACCATTTTCTGGAGCATGGCCTTGCAACTCTTACTCCCTTAGTCGTAGCTCATGTTCCCTCTGTAATCGTTTTTCCTCCTTTTCAGCCTCCATCTGTAATCGTTTTTCCTCCTTTTCAGCCTCCAATCTCTTTGCCTCAGCCTCCAATCTCTTCTCCTCCAACTGCAACCTTTTTATTTCAGCCTCCCTATCACCTTCTAATCTCTTAGCTTCCCTAGCATCTTCTAATAAAATTCTTTTCTCCTCTGCTAATCTATCAGCCTCTAATTTCCTTTCTTCGGCTAACCTTCTATCTTCTCGTTCAATACATTTATCACACTCTGCTGTTACGTATCAATCAGACCTTGCCCCTCCATTCCCATTTCCTTCGCAGCCTGTATAGCAGCAGATCTGAATTTGACCAAGTCCGCCATCCTATAGTTAATACTAAATATGAGTAACTAAACAAAATAGCTAACAAATATTTCTAATAAATTAACTAATAGAGCCAACAAATATTTCTAATTAATTAACAAATATTGGGCAATGATATTTCACCTGGCTCTCCACTCAGTTAAATATTATAAATTTTGAAAACCCGGGGCGAGCGTCCCAATATATGTGGTGGGTTTTGGTGTTATTGATTAAATTATTAATTGTCTACAGAGTGAGGTCAGCTATGCAAGCCTTTGAATCTAATAGTTGAAGAATCTTTTTCTCAGGGAACCTGTCTGCTACCACCCTAAGACCTCAATCTGCGATATATTTTTATCCTACTTATATGTTAAAGTGTATGGCTGTTATCTGGCTAAATGTCTAGGGTAATGTGAATGTGATGTAAAGAAAATGACAACAACCACTAATGTAATTAAATGCAAAAGATCAAACAAATCAATGTTTAAAGTTTTTAGTAACAATTTTTTTACAATTTATTTTTCTGTACCTCAATTTCTTGGGCACAGAAATGTTTAAACTGACATTGAATTGAAAATATTTATATAAAATGTGAATCAAATCAAAAGACTACTTGTCTGTTTATATCTTAAAATGTCTGTGACTTGAAATACACTGATGAAGCACTATATTATGAATATATGACACTATTTTGAAGGAACTAATGGGTTCATCATTTCAAGAACTTTGTGTTGATTTTAATATTGGAGAGAATCTGTCAGGTGAAAGCACATGAACTCGTTACTGGTTCTTATCTGATATTCGGGATCACTGTGGCCTTTAGTCTAGCACGATAGTAATCACGACTGCAATATATAGACCCTTCTGCAGCACTCTTTACAATCTTTAAGGCAATCAGATGATTCTTGCCACGAATGCGCAGATACAATATGTCTGTTATGGCTCACTGAAGGTTTCAGCATGGAACCCTGAAATAAAGAGGATTAATGCCTCCTCAGTATTTCACACATATCTCTCCTTCCCTAATCAACTAAGCATCATCAACCATTTCAAGATCAGCATCAATGGCTACATAAACATCTATTGTTCCTATCTGATGGAGTGACAGCTTCATAATCAGGTAATTTCAATCATCTGTTTGATATATTCCTTTCATAGGAAACTTATAATTAACTTTATAAAGTCATGGGAAAACACGGTGACTTTCTGAAGACGGCCAGTGGTTTTCTGGCCTACCAATTATAATAATGTCATTTTCATCTATATTTTTTCATTCTCTCCCAAAGTTTAAGAAAGCCTGCCTGGCTTTTAATAGAAATGGTAATCTTCCCTACTGTCACTTGTCTCATACACAAAGTGTTGAGTTTGGCGCTTTTCTAGTTTAGCCTCTACCCATCAATTCTGCATATACATTCAATAATATACATACATATTCAATCATAAAGTTTTCATAAATGTTCTCTTACCGCTTCAATGAAATAAATGCACAATTTGTAGGTTAACCGGCGATCAATGGACACATACAGATCGCCCGTGATGCAGAACAGCGAAGGCACTAATTAAGAATTCCTTGCGTCTGATGATAACACTACTAGTTACTAATTTTTCTTCAAGTGGCAGCTAATGCTAGTTTCAAATCGTTTTTATCACTCTGTTAGTATATTCTGCTACAACCAATCAAATTATGTTATGCCCCACTTTTTTTTTCTTCAAAATAAATTACACTTTCAAAATAAGCAACGCGTCTGAATTTCATTTGATACTACAAATCTGCAGGAAATAAAAGCTTGTCTGTGTGTTTTTCATTACAGTCTCGCTATCTAAGTGTTTATATATTTTCAAACTGTTCTAACAGTGAACGGGGTGGTAAGGGGTTTGTAATGGCTTTGCACCGCTTTTTCAAAATCTGCCAGCAACAAAGTCACGCACGCTCGTTTGTAAGCGATGCCTAAGGCCACTTTCTTCCTCTCTTCCATCATTCCTCCGTTTGTCTATCACTCTTTTCTTGGAACGAACACGCCTAAGCTTGCAAAATGTTACATTTAGTTTCAAGAACGGAGTATGAAAAAGCTTGTACTATTGAGCGAGAGATGGCATCGTTCACTTGGCGTTACGGCTTTCCCAAAACCTGCGCGTCTGAGGGCGATGGCGACAATGATGGGCGCAACTAACATACTTTGTTTCTATAGTATTTGACTTTAGAATCTATAGTATTTTAACTATTTGATCGTGGTATCAGGGATCTTACTACAAAATCAAAAAGGAAAATGAAGATTTTTTTTCTAATTAATGAAGGAAAATATCCCGTTCTACCTTTGATGGGTTATAATTAGGATATAAATTGTTTTCAATTCCTAATAATATGAACAACTGCCGATATGAGAAAGTGGCATCATACTTGTCAAGTCAGTGTAAACAGGGAAAATTTATACCAATTATGCCTATATGTTATGTTTTTAAAAAGGACAAAAAGAAATAGAAAAAAACCAACAAAATCAAGAAGAAACTGAACAAGAATAATATTAAAGTGGAGGGGTGTAAAGGCCTGGTGATTCCAGTTATATAACTGACTTTAACAGCTATTTAATTGACTTTCATCTGTTAAAAGGCATATGCATTGTAAGAACAGCATCAGACCTTCACATTCCCAGCCATTTGTTCGTGTTAAATATTATTTGACTATATTATGCAGTTCCCTAGGTCTGTCTATTCTTAACACTTCTTCTATATTTATAGGTAAGTTTGGTGCCTGCAAATAATCTAATATTGGTATTCTCATTTGTTCATACCTCTTACGTTTAAACGAGAAATGTTCTATATTATTGTCTTGTAGACATTCTGTACAGTAAGGTTCTTCAATTCTGAAATAGCCTTTTCCCAGCTGTAGTCTGAGAAGTTTCTTATTACTGGGAATTTTCAATTCCCTAGATATCTGATATTTTCTTATTGGAGCATTGAACATCGTATATGCATGTCTTCCTGTCAGATTTTTATCCCACTCTGCTTTCAATTCATCTGTTATTAATTCTTTAATTAAGCTCATAATCTCTGATTTACTCATCCCTATATTTATTATATTTTTATCAGATCTACCTTTCTTGGCTTCTTTATCTGCCTTTTCATTTCCTTCTATGCCAACATGTGAAGGTATCCAAGCAATTAAGATTGAACATCCTCTGGAATATAAGTATGTAGTAGCTAGAAATATATCCTCTGCTATATCAGGTCTACTACATTCTCGTAAGTTTCTATGTGCTTGAATTGTTGAAAGAGAGTCAGTTAAAACTGTTAGTTTTTTGGGAGGGTTATTAGAGAATATTTCTAGTGCTTTTAGTATTGCCACCATCTCTGCAGTGAAAATGAATGTATTTTCCGTGATACTATATTCTTTTGCCATTTTCCAAATTGGAATATATATTCCTATCCCCAATTTGCCATCCTCTCCCTTGGATCCATCTGTGTAATGCTGTCTTTTGATATTTGTTGTATGTATTTATTGGCTGTGTTTTTAATATTTTCTATATTATTTGTTTTCTGAAGTATTTCTGCTAGGTGGTAGAAAAGGCAGACGATACGTCAAGGCCTTAAATCCTACCCCCTGCAGACTCAAGTAGAACAGTCCCAATTAAGATGGTTTGGCCATGTCTGCAGAATGGGAGAAGATCGGATACCACGACAAGCATGGGAAACAAAGAGCCAAGGATCCAGACCCCGAGGACGACCCAGAGTCCGCTGGGAGGACAACATTAGACAATCTTTGAAGGATCGAGGACTAGAATGGAACCAGGCCAGGAGGAAGACAGCCGATAGGATAGTCTGGCGCTCTCTCTTCCAAACCTCTACACCTCACGGTAGAAGGGGAACGACTAAGTAAGTAAGGTAGAAAAGGAAGAGAAAGACACAAAGAATATAACTTTTGACAGGACAAGTGCTTGAAGGGTACATTTGGCGGGAGACGTAAATCTTCCATTCAAATATTTTTCCGGTATCAGTGTTAAGCGCAATACATCCACATGTCCTATCAAATAAAGGCAATACTGGTAATACGTAGTTTAAACTACGTAGTGATAGAAAAGAACAGAAATATAACTATAACTAGTAAACATACCCGTCAAAATATTGATGGAGAAGTAATGTATTCTCTTATCAAAGGGAAACAATCAACGAGCAACAACAACAAAAAAATAATAATCAAATTTATTATGTATTTTTTTACATTCTGCTATATGTTTTCTATTTATTGCATAATATACGCAAACCTGTTGTGAAAAAAGATGCCTGCTGTATTAAACGTTGTGCAGTTTAGTATAAAGCCCAGAAGCGCATGACTTTTCCAGACTGCAACAAAAAGCTTGTGTAGAACGGGACAGACGTTATTAAAGAACTAAGTAGTATAAATGACTTGTATTTCGGTAAACATCTGATACACAGCTTCTTCTTCTTCTTCCATCCTTAGCCACCAACCGACAAAGCAGTCGGTGGCCAGTACGCCTAGTGGCGTCTTAGGGCAACAACAAATTGATTTCTTTGCCGCTGTAACCCATCATGCCTAATGGCATCTTTAGGGCAACAACAAATTAATCGATTTGCCATTGTTTCCGTAATCTGATACACAGCAAACAACTTTATTTCTTCATTCGTTATGGCCAGAGAAAATCACTCTTTGTTCTTGTGAAGAAATATTATATGAGCTTTAATGTTGGTGTAATGCTGAAAGGATCAGTCATTACTGGATCCACATGGAATTTAGTTTAAGAACACAGGTTAAGTATAACTTTAACTTGAAGTCAGTTACAAACAATTAACAATATCTCATAAAAACGTTTGCTTGGCACTGGCAAAATATCGGTTGGCTAGCAATGCTGGCAGAGCACCGCTGACAAACAAAATTTAATGAAATGTGATAATTTGGCCTGTGCATTCACGGAAGCCAAAATTATACATAGCAGACTCTTTAATGTGCTCACTCATAACAAGCAAATAATTTGTTTTTAATACATCAAGTAATATCATTTCGAACTTCAAAAATAACACATCCTTATCTAATTCTTGCTCTTTCTTTTACGTGCATCATTATCTATTTCTTGAAATAATCAGCAAGTTTATATATATATATATATATAATGTATGTGTTACCAATATGATGGTTGCAAACATATGTTCAACTGATGCAATAAGGCTGATATATATATATATATATATATATATATATATATATATATATATATATATATATATATATATATATATATATATATATATATATATATATATATATATATATATATATATATATATATATTAGGCCTCTATAGAACAGTAAACACTGTGAAAGTTCTCATCTGCAGACATAAGCGTCTAAGTTCGAAGATATACCGCTAAACATGCGGGTTGATGAATACTAGCTATACTCATGGGTCTCTGTGTGTAAATCTAGACAAACAGTCTTAGATGGCTCCAACGAGCGTAACAAGAGGAATATTCTGCCTTCCAACCATTCGTGAGTTCTCGTCACTTGGTTGACTCGAAATATGATCCTTACAAAGGAAGTGTGAAAGTTTCGTTATTTTACCTGAATACGAATTCCGAACACAACTTCGAAGCAACTGTCGTCTTCCTGACGAACAGAAATAACACAGGGGACTCTAAATACCGTGGAAGAGTTTCCATCCCCAAAAAGCAATGCAGAGAAATAATCAGACATTCTGTCTGATGGACCCACAACAAAAACACGGCCTCTCGCCGGAAAACTTCTTCAAACTCTCGTTTGGACATGCGCAGTTCGCATCCCCTATGACCTTTTAAGAGGAGTAATTACATATTTACTTTTCCTCAAAGTAAAAGATGAGTATTCGCCCTTGGATTAGAGTTCTAAAAATCTTATTCAAAATATTTCTAAACATAACAAGTATACAGACAGACTACATTATCAGTTATGAAAAACTGCCGTTAACAGTATGTAGGACAAGAACTAGACAAGTGCCAGTGGAACAAGAGATGAGAAGAAGACATGGTGAAGGATAGGACACTCACTGAGGAAACCTGCTGATAGCATTACAAGGCAGTCCTTGTTCTGGAACCCCCAGGGCAAGAGAGGCAGAAGTAGACCAAGAAGCACACGGAGAAGAGAGATGGAAACAGAGGTGAAAACGATGAGGAGAACGTGGAAAGAACTTGAGATGATGGCACGTGACATGAGAACTTGGCATGTGTTTATTGAAGGCCTATGCTCATTTGGGAGTGGAGGGCTATGAATGAAATAAATAAATAAATATATATATATATATATATAGCCTGGTGAAGTTCCAGTGGTCCCCTGAAGAGGAAAAAAGAACAAGATCTACTCCCTGAAGCATGACGCATAAGCCATCTATTATAAGGTTGGGCATGGGGCTAGCAACTACATCATGTAAAACAAATTTCTACCGCTGCAACATCATTATTATTTAATTCCGTTCCTCGTGGAACTATAGGGCTGAAACTTTTCCTCTCCATCGATTTATATTCTGGGCTGTCTTTTTTCAGCTGTGCCCAAGTCATTCCAGTTTCGTGAGCCTCCTCTTCAACTGTTCTTCTCCAAGTTCTCCTTGGCCTCCCTACTCTTCTTTTCCCTTGTGGGTTCCAGTCAAGGGCAATTCTGGTTTTGCTTGATGTTTCTCTTCTGAGAGTACGTTCTATCCATCCTCACCTTCTTACCTTAATTTCCATTTGTATTGTTTGTTGCCCGCATCTTTTCCTTAGTTCTTTATTTGTTAGTACGTCTTATACGCAGGATCCTTCAGAGACATTTATTTCCAAATGTCTGTAGTTTGGAGGTGATACTCTTTGAGACGTGCCATGTCTCTGAGCTATACAAGAATATTGACTTTACATCTGAGTTAAAGATTCTCATTTTGTTCTCTCTGGATATAGCTGTGGAGTTCCATATTGGTCGTAGGGCATTAAAAGCGTATCTGGCTTTATTTATCTTAGAACAGACGTCACCATCGGTTAACCATCCTTTGTCAATGCTACTCCCCAGATATGTAAAGCTTTCCACTTCTTCAATACAACAGGTTGTGAATGCTACGTGCGGCTCCCTACAAAGGGACCAGTTACAGTGGTACCTCTATGCTCTGTAAGGATCATGCAGGCAAAGGTATGATTATGACGTGTATATCCGTTATACTTCATTACATTTTGCTACACGCAAAAAAAAACACCAAAACAAAAACACAAAAAACAAAAACAAAGGTCATGCAGTAATTACTTATGATTTTCAACACGTACGTTATTATTCTTTTATTACTTGAATCACTTACATTACATGGCTTCAACATCGTTCTGCCCTCTGCTACGTTTATGACGAACATGGTAGCGAGGAGAGTCAACAACGTGCCGGTGCTGAAAGCCATACTGTGAGTGAGAATAAATGCAAGTTTTAAAAAAATTGTAAACAGCCGTCTCTTTCTGTCAATGATTAGACACGACTGACGTCTGGTCACTGAAACTGTCATCAACAAAAACTAAAGACGATTAATCACGCAGGTTCAGCTCCGCCCCTTACTATTTTTGTTGTTTTTGTCAGTCAAATGTTAAATTACTGTCCGTGTTGTGTTATCTAATAAAAGGCGCGTGGAAAATATAAAACTTTAACTTGAGTGGCAGGACACGTAAACAAAAGTATCATGATAAGAAAATTGGTTTGCTTTGGTTTTAAGGACTATCTTCAATATACACGGACAACTCCATCAGTGCTCCGATCGCCTCCCTTAGATCACACCTGGAAGATCTCAGCACAGTGCACGAACTAAGTAGCACCGGCAAGAATCCCAACGTGTGTATATAGGAATCACACATTCTATAAATAATTTTGAGGTGGGTAGGTTTCTTATTTTTAAATGATGCCAGGGAAACGGCCTGTTAGGCCTACTCTTTACGATTTCCAACTGCCGCGATTTTTATCGTGCACAAATTGCATACGGGGCATCCTATTTTTCGTCCTTATCCGAGAAGGCAAGGCATCGGGTTTAATTACCCAGAAGACCAGGGGGGAGTATAACATCATTAGGACCTATGGTTCTGAAAAACAAGTTCCATAAATTATATTCCACCAACTGGGAATCGAACCAGGTACCTGATAAGAAGAACGATGGGGTAAACAAATATAGGAACATCTTACTAGGACAAAGTCAAAAGAACATTTCCTGCGGCACGGTTACAAAGACTTGGTCTGTGACATACGAATTTGTTGTTTAAAAAAGTGGGGGGAGGGGGGAGAAAACAAGTGCTAAGTGAAATACCGTAACACCACAATCGTACGGCAGCTTAGGTTTCAGACAACCGTTGAAAAGTGGAAAACTGCAGGAAAGCGGGACAAACCTATTTTGACTTGCAAATACACATAAAATCGTAACTTATTTACACTATGATATATTAAGTGCGCTATTGAGCTGAGTCTAAAACAAAACAATACGAACGTAAAATTAATATGCAACATTTAAAATAAATGATTTTTGTATCACTACTACACTTAGATGCCACTTTAATTGAAAAACAATTTTTAAATAATATAATATTATAAATTTAAACAGTTTGAAAGCTTGGAAAAAAGTCAGAATGCAGACAGCCGATGACCAAACAAATGCTGAAAACAAGACTGAATTACACATAATAAATTGACCAGAATACAGATAGCCGCGGAGCGAACAAATACTGAAAAAAGACTGAATTACAGATAATAAATGTTCCAGAATACAGATAGCCGCGGACTAACAAATGCTGAAAAAAGACTGAATTACAGATAATAAAATGGCCAAAATACAGACAGCCGCTGAGTGAACAAATGCTGAAAAAAAAAATTGAACGACTGATAATAAAATGGTCAGAATACAGCTAGCCGCTGAGCGAACAAATGCTGAAAAGAAGTCTGAATTTCAGATAAGAAAATAGCCACAATACAGACAGCCGCAGAGTGAACAAATGCTGAAAGAATTCTGAATTACAGATAATAAAATGGCCAGAATACAGACAGTGGTTGACCGAACAAATGCTGAGAAAAAAAAAAATTATTGAATCACAGATAATAAAATGGTCAGAATACAGACAGCCGCTGGGCGAACAAATGCTGAAAAAAGACTGAATTACAGATAATAAAATGGCCAGAATACAGACAGCCGCTGGGCGAACAAATGCTGAAAAAAGACTGAATTACAGATAAGAAAATGGTCAGAATACAGACAGCCGCGGAGCGAACACATGCTGAAAAAAAAAAAGACTGAGTTAATGAGAATAAAATGGCTCCTAAAGCCACTCTCTGAAAAACGCCGAATTAATAGAACAAGCAACGAACGTTTTTAACATGTTATATAAGAGCTCTGATCTCTCGCGGCATAGGTGCTGGGTTCAAATCGTGGTACGACACGCTCCGATCTACCCAGCTGTAAAAAGGTACCTGACTTTGAGTTAGGGAATGAAAAGGTAGCGAGGAAGGGAACTGGTTACCACACCTCTCAATGTTGGACCTAGTATGGTGAAGTCTCTAACACTTCTCTCCCCTCGGGCAGTATCTGCTATGGGACTACCTTGACCTTTTATAATTGAAAAACCGCCGTATTAGCTGGACGCCGAAAAGCGGGGTCCTACTGTATATTTTATAAAAATTCCTGTCGATTAACGTGGCTGGTTATGGCAGAATCGATTAACGTGCCTGGTTATGGCTGGAACGATTAACGTGGCTGGTTATGGCTGGATCGATTAACGCGGCTGGTTATGACTGCAGGACACATACATTTTATTAGCGCCTACTGAAGTCATCATCATTTTCTTATGACAAGGACAAGGTCGTCGGCCATCGTTGGCTATGTAATCAAGATTAGTAGTTTGTAGGCGCAAAACAGGTCGAATTGTAGAGGTGGCGCTGACTTTTTATATAGCAAAATACTCCGCTCAATAATGGCAGGCGTGTAGGTAGTGTGTAGGTATTTTAAGTGTGTTACGAACATATATTACAATATTTAGACAATATTTATTTTACAAACATATATACACACAATAGTTATACATATATACATACAATATTTATACACCATAGATAACAAAGGTTTTTTTTTCATAAATATGTTTTATTTTGACAGTGCTTTGTTACAGCAGTAACAACATTATATGAGCAGGAGCATATATTGGAAGGCGGAAAGAGGGAGACGTGTACAATTTGGGGTGTAGCTGGCGGGTGTGGGTTTTTTGTGTAGGCATTTTAATTGTTGTGTGTTGTTGTATTGTTGTTGTATTTTTTATTATATATATATATATATATATATATATATATATATATATATATATATATATATATATATATATATATATATATATATATATATATATATATATATATACATATACATACATACATACATACAGGTAGACAACGTACATAAAAAGCGATAAACGCCTGCAATCTTGAGATAAAAAGGAAAATATAAAAATCGATAATACCAGCGTAGGTTACTAAGGGGGTTTTTGAGTGCGCAAAGTGGGTATTGGTTTTTGCTGGCTGGGGCGACGACGCACGGGTGTGTTGGGGTGTAGCTGGTGGGTGTAGGTTAGTAGGTAGGTTGTATTGTGTGTAGGTATTTTAATTGTTATGTGTTGCTGTATTGTGCTGGTATTGTGTTGTGTATACAATATATATATTTTACAACATAGATAACAAAGGTTTATAAATAGAAGTATATATTTAATGATCTCTTTTAAAAGAATACTTGAGTTAAAGAGGAAAATATAAAAAAATCGATAAATTAGCTAAGTATGAGTTTTATAGGGGAAGATGGCTAATGAACAGGGTGTTGTGCTGATTTTTTAGTGCGCGGGGTGGGAATTGGTTTTGGCTGGCGGGGGGGATGACGCATGGGGATGTTGGGGTGTAGCTGACGGATGTGGGTTAGTAGGTAGGTTGTATCGTGTGTAGGTATGTTAATTGTTATGTGTTGTTGTATTGTGCTGGTATTGTGTTGTTTATACAATATATATTTTACAACATGTAAGCACAAATAAGTGATAATATATAAATTTTATTATATTATTATTATAAAGTGGGGGGCATTTTCGGCGAGTACCTGTCTTTTTACGTAAAAATAGGACACGGAATATCCGTTGTTGAGTGAATGTAATTACATATTGATACGGACTCTGGTCCACGGGGTAGTTTTATTTATATTATAGCATGAGTAATAAGGCTACTCAGGCCAATATCTATCTAGTGGTATGTAAGTGACCCCGCCCACAGCCGTATTCTCCAACATAAAAAATACTGTCAAAGACCAGGCTGGACAATTCCAAATAGACAGTTTTATTGAACACAACAAAACGCTAGTTTCGGACGCTTTGTAGCTCTTTGCTTCTTCCGTGGTGGTGACTGTTTATAGACATCGTCCGGGTGAGTGTCTATGGTTAGAGTTGATGTCGGGGTACAACGGTTGGTGTTAGGACACCAACTCGGTTCTGGGGATATTGGTTGATAACAACTGGATTTGATGTAGTGGTCAAACGGGTTACTGGGGCAAGTAGTAGGACAGGTGTCTGTGTTTGATAATTGTAGTCGGTCAAATTCGGCGAGGATTTCGCCCTGTAAAGCCAGCAGATGTTCAAATTCAGGTCGAGTCAACGTAATACCGATTTTGGTAGGAAACTTTAGATGTGATTTACCAAAGTATTTTCGCACGTGTAGTAAAGGCTAACTTCTGTAAAAACTTACAGACGCGACCTTTAGCCTACTACCCAACGGTTTAAGCATGTTATCACTTCTACGCATGTACACCCAGTCTGTAGGGATGGTGCCAGGGGTTCTCATCTTCAGTGAGGTGTGATCATGAGTGTCTGCCGTTGTCGCGTTTTAACGCTAGTTATGAAACCGGATCGATGGTCCGCGCAACACGTCGGATGGGAATCATTGATAGTATACTTTATAAAATTCTGTTAGCATAGAGGCTGACGTCAGGGCTAAATATAGCTATCTAGAAAAGCGTAATAAAAGTCTAACATGCACAGTTTTGCGTATTGGTAGACGAAAAAAGCCTATCTGCAACGGGATTTACCTTTGTAAGACTAACATTTACCTTTGTAAGACTAACCCTGCTACTTATTTCTGTTCACTTCACTGCAGACAAGCTCAAAACACAAGAGATCAATAGTAGAAATTTATAAAAGAAGCATTCCTTCGTTCGTTTGTTCGAACCCCCAGGATTTAAGGTTTCCATTTTTTTTACACTTGCGACAACAGGTGATAGGTTTTATATTGTCTCCCAAGCGTCTCAAACATGTTGCGACCATAGAAATTTAGTACATTAAATAAAGATAACTAGGTATGTGTGCCAGTTATCAAACGGTTATCTACTTTTTTGTCCTACAATTTTCAAACTTTAGCGAAAACTTTTCTTCCAATCAGCAAAGATGATCCTAAAATTTTTCCCAGTCCTGATCGAAGGTTCCAACTTGTAGGTAAATAGATCAGCTGTCAAATAATTCTTTAAATATTTCATGCAGTTTTCCAAACTTTTCATTACATATTTGTTTTCATTAAATAATTTTTTTCATGTTGTCAGTACACTACAATGCAAATAATTCTTGCCACTGTCAAAAATTTCTTCCACTTGTCAATTATTTCTTCACATGTTTCTTGCATGTGTCAAATTGTTCTTCAAATGTTTTTTCCACCTGTCACATAATTCTTACAGTTGTCAAATATTTATGCAAATATTTCTTCCACTTGTCAAATATTTCTTACAATTGTCAAATATTTATGCAAATATTTTTTTCCAGTTGCCATATATTTCTTCAAATTTTTTTACCACTTGGCAAACATTTCTTACAGTTGTCAAATATTTCTTCAAATGTTTTTTTCCCACTTGGCAAATATTTCTTACAGTTGTCAAATATTTCATCAAATGTTTTTTCCAGTTGTCAATTTTTTTCCATGTGTCAAATATTTCATCAACATTTTTTTCTACTTGTCAAATATTTCTTACAGTTGTCAAATATTTCTTCAAATATTTTTTCCACTTGTCAAATTTATTTTCCATGTGTTAAATATTTCTTCAAATTTTTTTCCACTTGTCAAATTTTTTTTGCATGTGTCAAATATTTGTTCAATTTTTTTTTCACTTGTCAAAATTTTTGCCATGTGTCAAATATTTCTTCAATTTTTTTTCCACTTGTTTAATTTTTGTGTGTGTGTTTCAAATATTTCTTCAAATTGTTGCCCTCTTGTCAAATATTTATGCAAATATGTTTTTACAATTGCCAATATTTCTTAAATTTTTTTTCCACTTGTCAAATATTTATGCAGATGTTTTTGTCAGTTGTCAAATATTTCTTTCACTTGTCAAATATTTCTTCAAATGTTTTCCAACTTGGGAAATGTTTCTTACAGTTGTCAAATATTTCTTGGAGTTGTTAAATATTTCTTCCACTTGTCAAATATTTCTTACAGTTGTGAAATATTTATGCAAATGTTTCTTTCACTTTTCAAATATTTCTTCAAATTGATGTCCACTTGGCAGATATTTCTTACAATTGTCAAATATTTCTTCAAATATTTCTTCTACTTGTCAAATTCTTTTTTTGCGTGTGTCAAATATCTCTTCAAATGTTTTTTTCCTCTTGTCAAATATTTATGCAAAAATGTTTTTGTCAGTTGTCAATTTCTTCCCAAATAATTCTTTCCAGCTTTCAAATACCTCTTCAGATGTTTTTTGTATAGCTGTCAAATATTTATGCAAATGTTTTTTTGTCCAGTAGTTAAATATTTCTTCAAATTTTTTTTTTGCGTGTGTCAAATATTTCTTACAGTTGTAAAATATTTCTGCCATGTGTCAAATGTTTCTTTAAACTGGTCTGCCATGTGTTAAATTTTTCTGACATTTGTCAAATAGTTCTTCAAACGTTTCTTGCAAGTGTCAAATATTTCTTCAAATGTTTTTTCCAGTTGTCAAATATTTCTTCAAATGTTTTTTTTTCTAGTAGTCAAATATTTCTTACAGTTGTCAAACGTTTTTGCCATGTGTCAAATGTTTCTTCAAATGGTTTTTGTAGGTGCCACATATTTCTTCAAATATTTCTTATAGTTGTCAAATATTTATGCAAATGTTTTTTTTTCCAGTTGCCATATATTTCTTCAAATATTTCTTCAAAGAGGTCTTGCAGTTGTCACTTACTTCATCAAATGACTAATACGGTTGCCAATATTTCTTGCAGTTTTCAAAACTTTTCAATAAATATTTTTTCATTAAATATGTTTTCCTGTTGTCAGTGCTTGACATTTCAAATAATTCTTGTAGCTGTCAAAGATATCTTCCAGTTATCAAACATTTCTCATAACTGTCAAATATTTCTTCAAATATTTCTTCTAGTTGCCAAATATTTCTTCAAATGTTTCTTCAAATAGTTCTTGCCGTTGTCACATATTTCATCAAATGACTAATCCGGTTGTCAAAATTTCTCGCAGCTGTCAAATACTTCATTAAATATTTGTTCATTATATATTTTTTCCTGTTGTCAGTACTTGACAATCCAAATAAGCCTTGCAGCTTTCAGCAATGTCTTCCAGTTGTCAAATGTTTCTTACAGTTGTCAAATATTTCTAACAGTTGTCAAATATTTCTTACAGTTGTCAAATATTTCTTAAAAAATTACTGCTAGTCACCAAACATTTCTTCAAAGGCGACCATCTTTCATGTGGCGGATATGGCCAAGCCAGCGTAGTCTTCCCTGTCTCAACCGGGTATAAAGGCTTTAATGGCCAACACGTGACAAAACCTCGACATTTGGCACTTTATCTTTCACGAAATGCCGAGGAGGTGGCGCAGACACGGTAGATGGAAGGTATTGAGCTTTCTTTCATGCTTAGCATAGAGTGCACAGGTCTCACTGACATAAAGAAGTGTGCTGGTGATGCAGGTGTTATAAACCGCAGCTTTGGTATTCGTTGTGAGCGTGTAGTTTCCCCAAACACGTGATGTTAGGCGGGTAAATGTAGCGGCAACTTTGTTAATGAAGATTTCAAATTCGGTGTCCAGAGAGAGTTTGTCATTGATGATATACACAAGGTATGTGTGATGCACCGCACACAACCCGTCAGGGCCGACCCAGTTTTAACTGGGCACCAGAGCTACTCTGGGAAGTTTAAGGCGGCCACCGTGATGATGACCACAGCATCACGCCGGCCGACTTAACACCACGTAAGAAATATTTGACACACGAAAAAAAACGTTTGAAGAAATATTTGACAACAGGACAAAAAAAAACATTTGCATAAATATTTGACAATTGGACAAAAAACATCTGAAGAAATATTTTAAAGCTGGAAAGAAATATGTGACAACTGACAAAAAAGTTTGCATAAATATTTGAAAAGCGGAAAAAACATTTGAAGAGATATTTGACACATGCAAAAAACAATTTGACAAGTGTAAGAAATATTTGAAGAAATATTTGACAACTGTAAGAAATATCTACCAAGTGGACAACAATTTGAAGAAATATTTGACAAGTGAAAGAAACATTTGCATAAATATTTGACAACTTTAAGAAATATTTGACAAGTGGAAGAAATATTTGACAACTGTAAGAAATATTTGACAACTGTAAGAAACATTTGCCAAGTGTGAAAACATTTGAAGAAATATTTGACAAATGGAAGAAATATTTGACACCTGACAAAAACATCTGCAAAAATATTTGACAAGTGGAAAAAAAATAGAAGAAATATTTGAAAACTGTAAAAAATTATTTGCATAAAGATTTGACTAGTGGGAAAAAATTTGAAGAAATAATTGAAACACACACACACACACACACACACACACACACAAATTAAACAAGTGGAAAAAATTGAAAAAACATTTAACACATTGACAAAAAATTTGACAAGTTGAAGAAATATTTGAAGAAATATTTGACAACTGTAAGAAATATTTGACAAGTGGACAAAATGTTGGAAAAATATTTGACACATGGAAAAAAATTGACAACTGGAAAAAAAACATTTGAAGAAATATTTGACAACTGTAAAAAATATTTGCCAATTGGGAATAAAACATTTGAAGAAATATTTGACAACTGACAAAAACATTTGCATAAATATTTAGACAGTGGAAAAAAATAGAAGAAATATTTGAAAACTGTAAAAAAATATTTGCATAAATATTTGACCAGTGGGAAATAATTTGAAGAAATAATTGACACACACACACACAAATTAAACAAGTGGAAAAAATTGAAGAAACATTTGACACATGGAAAAAATTTTGATAAGTGGAAAAAAAATTTGAAGAAGTATTTGATACATGCAAAAAAAAAATTGACAAGGGGAAAAAAATTTGAAGAAATATTTGGCACATGGAAAAAAAATTTGACCAGTTGAAATGTTTGAAGAAATATTTGACAACTGTAAAAAATATTTGACAATTGGGAATAAAACATTTGAAGAAATATTTGACAATTGACAAAAACATTTGCATAAATATTTGGCAAGTGGAAAAAAATTGAAGAAACATTTGATAACTGGAAAAAAACATTTGAAGAAATATTTTTAAAGGACAAGCAAGGCAAATTGCTTACTGCCCCGAAGGAAGTAATGGAAAGATGGAAAGAATATTTCTCAGAACTCCTGGATGGTGAGCATGGCGAAGCATCAGAAATGATAACCACTAGCACAGAAGACAAAACCAATGATGGTGAAGATGACATAAAGATGGAAGAACTGAAGGCAGCACTGGAGAAAATCATGATGGGCAAAGCAGCAGGGCATGATGGTATAACACCAGAAATGGTTAAGTACATGGGAGCATCAGGCGACCTATTACTCTTAAGGGTTCTACAGGCAGCGTGGTACAACAAGACCATACCAAAGGATTGGGAGATTGCCATCATAACACCAATTTTCAAAAAGGGTGACAATCGACAGTGTGGAAACCAGGGAGGCATATCCCTTCTCAGTGTCCCTGGTAAAATCTACTCTAGAATCCTAGAGCAGAGACTCCGCCGCCTAGCTGAGCCACAACTGGATGAGGTCCAGTGCGGATTCCGAGTGAACCGAAGTACTCAAGACCTAATCTTCACACTCAGACAGCTGTGTGAAAAGGCCCTTGAGTATAAGAGTGAGATGCATCTTTTTTTCATAGATCTGGAAAAGGCGTTTGACAGGGACCCCTGGAGCAAACTTTGGGATTGTTTGGCAAGGAAGAACATTCCAGCACCTCTGATTCATGCTATACAGAACTTCTACAAGTCTTGCAGAAATTATGTGAGGACAGCAAACCATAAGTCAAAAGAGTTCAGGACCACCACTGGTGTAAGACAAGGTGATATACTGTCACCTTACCTTTTCATACTCCTCATGGACGATGTCATTAAGGCATGTAAGGAGAGAACAAGAAAGTATTCAGTGGGGTACTGGAAGATGAGACAGGTCTGTATTTCGGAGCTGGCATTTGCTGATGATGTTGCCCTGATTGCTAAATCAGAGGCACATCTCCAATTCAACCTGCAAGTCTGGAAGGAAGAGCTGGAGAAGAGAGGGATGGTCATAAGCAGCTCTAAAACAAAATCCATGGTGATATCACGAGAAGAAAGAAGACATCAGATTAAGCTGGGAGAACAGGTCCTGGAGCAAGTAGACCACTTTAAATACCTCGGAGCTATTATAGACCGAAAGGGATGCATCAAAGAAGAGTTGGCTACTCGAAAAGCAGCAGCTGGGAGACTTTTCAGGCCATAAATCGAGGATTCCTCAGCAAGAGAGAGGTTGGTAAGAAAACGAAGATGGCTGTATACTGCTCCACCTATGTCCCAGTCTTGACATATGGATGCGAGTCATGGGCAATGATAACAACCCACAAAAGCCAGATCGAAACCTCAGAAATGAGGTATCTGAGGAAAGTGGTTGAAGTAACAAGAAGAGACATGGTACGCAGTCAGACGATACGTCAAGGCCTTAAATCCCCCCCCCCCCTGCAGACCCAAGTAGAACAGTACCAACTAAGATGGTTTGGCCATGTCTGCAGAATGGGAGAAGACCGGCTACCACGACAAGCATGGGAAACAAAGAGCCAAGGATCCAAACCCCCAAGACGACCCAGAGTCTGCTGGGAGGACAACATTAGACAATCTTTGATGGACCGAGGACTAGAATGGAACCAGGACAGCAGGAAGACAGCCGATAGGATAGTCTGGCGTTCTCTCTTCCAAACCTCTACACCTCACGGTAGAAGGGGAACGACTAAGTAAGTAAGTAAGTAAGAAATATTTGAAAAGTGGAAAAAATGTTGAAAAAATATTTGACACATGGAAAAAAATTGACAACTGGAAAAAAAAACATTTGAAGAAATATTTGACAACTGTAAAAAATATTTGCCAATTGGGAATAAAACATTTGAAGAAATATTTGACAACTGACAAAAACATTTGCATAAATATTTGGCAAGTGGAAAAAAATTGAAGAAACATTTGATAACTGGAAAAAACATTTGAAGAAATATTTGACAACTGTAAGAAATATTTGCCAAGTGGTAAAAAATTTGAAGGAATATTTGGCAACTGGAAAAAAATATTTGCATAAATATGTGAAAACTGTAAGAAATATTTGACAAGTAGAAAAAAAACGTTGATGAAATATTTGACAGATGGAAAAAAAATTGACAACTGGAAAAAACATTTGAAGAAATATTTGACAACTGTAAGAAATATTTGCCAAATGGTAAAAAATTTGAAGAAATATTTGGCAACTGGAAAAAAATATTTTCATAAATATTTGACAACTGTAAGAATTCTTTGACAGGTGGAAAGAACATTTGAAGAAATATTTGACACATACAAGAAACATTTGAAGAAATATTTGACAAGTGGAGGAAATTTTGACAGTTGCAAAAATTATTTGCATTGTCAAGTACTGACAACATGAAAAAAATATTTTAATGAAAAAAAATATTAATGAAAAGTTTGGAAAACTGCATGAAATATTTAAAGAAATATTTGACAGCTGATCTATTTACCTACTGGTTGGAACCTTTGAACAGGACTGGGAAAAATTTGGGACCATCTTTGCTGATTGGAAGAAATGTTTTCGCTAAAGTTTGAAAATTGTAGGACAAAAAAGTAGATAACCGTTTGATAACTGGCACAAATGCTTAGTTACCTTTATTTAATGTACTAAATTTCCGTGGTCGCCGCATGGTTGAGACGCTTGGGAGACAATATAAAACCTATCACCAGATGTCGCATGTGTAAAAAAAGGGAAACATTAAATCCTGATGGTTCGAACACACGAACAACGGAACGCTTCTTTTATAAATTTCTACTATTGATCTCTTGTGTTTTGAGCTTGTCTGCAGTGAAGTGAACAGAAATAAGTAGCAGGGTTAGTCTTACAAAGGTAAATGTTAGTCTTACAAAGGTAAATCCCGTTGCAGATAGGCTTTTTCGTTTACCAATACGCAAAACTCTGCATGTTAGAATTTTATTACGCTTTTCTAGATAGCTATATTTAGCCCTGACGTGAGCCTCTATGCTAACGGAATTTTATAAAGTATACGATCAATGGTTCCCATCCGACGTGTTGTGCGGACCATCGATCCGGTTTCATAAATAGCGGTAAAACGCGACAACAGCAGACACTCATGTTCACACCTCACTGAAGTTGAGAACCCTTGGCACCGTCCCCACAGACTGGGTGTACATGCGTAGAAGTGATGACATGCTTAAACCGTTGGGTAGTGGGCTGAAGGTCGCATCTGTAAATTTTTACAGAAGTCAGAGCTTACTACACGTGCGAAAATACTTTGGTAAATCACATTTAAAGTGTCCTACCAAAATCGGCATTACGTTGACTCGACCTGAATTTGAACATCTGCTGGTTTTACAGGGCGAAATCCTCGCCGAATTTGACCGACTACAATTACCAAACACAGACACCTGTCCTACTACTTGCCCCAGTAACACGTTTGACCACTACATCAAATCCAGTTGTTATCAACCAATATCCACAGAACCGAGTTGGTGTCCTAACACCAACCCCTGTACCCCGACATCAACTCCAACCATAGACACTCACCCGGACGATGTCTATTGACAACCACCACCACCAAAGAAGCAAAGAGCTACAAAGCGTCTCAAACTAGCGTTTTGTTGTGTTCAATAAAACTGTCTATTTGGAATTGTCCAGCCTGGTCTTTGACAGTATTTTTTATGTTGAAGAATACGGCTGTGGGCGGGGTCACTTACATACCACTAGATTGATATTGGCCTGAGTAGCCTTATTACTCATGCTATAATATAAATAATAAAGAAATCTACCCCGTGGACCAGAGCCCATATCAATATGTAATTACATTCACTCAACAACGGAAATTCCCTGCCCTATTTTTACATAAAAAGACAGGTACCCGCCGACAATGCCCCAACTTCATAATAATAATATAATAAAATTTAAATATGATTACTTATTACGCCTCTGTGCTTATACATTGGCTTACGCCCACGCCAATACACCAATGCGTCATCACCCCCGCCAGTCAGAATCAATACACTCTTCATTAAAAAAATATATATATTGTGTGAAGAAACAACACAATACCAACACAAAACAACACACAACAATTAAAATACCTACACAAAAACCCACACCCGCCAGCTACACCCCAAATTGTACACGCCTCCCTCTTTCCGCCTTCCAATATTTGCTCCTGCTCATATAATGTTGTTACTGCTGTAAAAAACACTGTCAAAATAAAATATATTTATTTAAAAAAACCGTTGTTATCTATGGTGTATAAATATTGTATGTATATATGTATAACTATTGTGTGTATATATGTTTGTAAAATAAATATTGTCTAAATATTGTAATATATGTTTGTAACACACTTAAAATACCTATACACTACCTACACGCCCGCCATTATTAAGCGGAGTATTTTACTATATAAAAAGACATGCGCCTCCTCCACAATCGATCGGAGAATTTTGGTATATAAAAAGTCATCGCCTCCTCCACATGTCGACCTGTTTTGCGCCCCCTATACTACTAAGATAATCAGATTTCCTAGTGTCCTGTCCCGTAACAAATCCTTACTGACATCTATTCTTTTCATTGTGCTTCTTCGGGAAGTACTGAAAAGTCATGCTCAATGCCGTCTGGAAATTATTAACATGCCTGTTTGAACAAAAGAATTGGAATCCAGTGGACTCTGACTAAGCAGTTGGATAACCTGGATTTTGCTGATGACTTGGTTCTTCTGTCCCATAACCGTAATCAGATACAGGACAAAATGGAAACACTCGATGAGAGGTCACAGCAATTAGGTCTCAAAATACACATCGAAAAGACAAAAATAATGAGAATAAATGCAGGTAATGATAACAGGGTTGAACTTGAAGAAACACCAATACAAGATGTAGAATCGTACACATATCTTGGCAGCAATATAGACAAAGTTGGTGGGTCAGGCAGTGATATCAAAATAAGAATACAAAAAGCAAAACAAGCTTTCATTCCATTGGGAAATATTTGGAGATCAAGAGAAATCGGATCCACCACGAAAATAAGAATCTTCAACTCAAATGTGAAATCAGTCCTATTTTATGGCTCAGAGACATGGAGAACAAAGACAACAACAAAAAGCTACAGACTTTCATAAATGGGTGCTTGCGTAGAATAGACGATTAAAATGGTATGACAAGGTTTCCAACACGGAACTGAGGACAAGAACTAGACAAGCTGTCAGCTGGACAAGGAAGTTAAACGCCAAACCCGAGCCAACAAAAGGCATTTCCTAGACGATCTTGCAAGACAGGCAGAAGAGGCAGCACTGAGAAATGAACAAAGTACAGTATACAAAATAACTAAAATCATCAGTGGAAAACGAGGTGCAAAAAATATTACATTAGTAAGAGATAAGCAAGGAAATCTCATCAAGACAGCAGAGGGACAGGAAACAAGATGGGCAGAGCATTTCAGAGAAACACTGAACAAGGAAGCACCAGAGACACAATTGAATGTTCCTGAGGCTGAAAACGATCTAGATACAGACATTCAACGAAAAGAAGAAATCATCACAGCAAACAAAGGGTTAAAGAATGGAAAAGCTCCTGGCCATGATAACTTACATGCAGAGCTATTTAAGACAGACCCTGAGCTAGCAGCAGAACTATTAGAACCACTATTTGCACAAGTCTGGAAAACAGGGACAACACCAACGGAGTGGAACAAAGGAATAATTGTCAAATTACACAAGAAGGGAGATCTTGCAGACTGCAATAATTGGAGAGAAATCACTCTTTTCTCAGTTCCCAGCAAAATACTAGGCAGGATAATTATATAGAGAATTTCAAAAGCAGTAGACCACAAACTGAGGAAAGAACAAGCATGATTTAGAAAGAACAGAAGATGTGTAGCTCATATATTTACCCTCAGGAACATTATAGAGCAGTGCTCAGAATAGCAAAGACAACTGTACATTAATTTCGTTGATTTTGAAAAGGCTTTTGACAGTATACATAGGGACAGTTTAAGAAAATACTGAGAGCCTATGGAATTCCAAGCTGCATAGTGTCAATCAGAAAAGGCCTCTATGCCAACTTTACGTATAGCGTTGGGCAGAGATCCTAACCTTTGAGGTGAAGACAGGAGTACGACAGGGATACCCCTTATCAATCACTCTTTTTTTAACAGTCGTAGACTTTGTGATGCGCCAAACAACAGAGGGCAGTCCAAGAGGAATAAGATGGACAACATTGTCTACATTAGAAGATCTGGAATATGCAGCTGACATTGCACTACTAGCATATTCACATCAACACATCCAGGAAAAAACGGATAGACTTAATAAGTATAGCCAGCAGGTGGGCTTGAACATCAATCTAAAGAAGTCAGAGGTCATGACGCTCAATATGAACAACCCTGAGCCCATATCAGTAATGAATCAGCAACTGGAACAGACAGACACCTTCACATACGTAGGATGCATAGTAACACCACACGGCAGAGCAAGCAAACACATCAACAACAAAATGAACAAAGCAAGAAAAAGCTTTTTTTAGGCTAAACAATATCTGGAAGTCCTCTCAGTACAAGCACAAAATTAAGATTATATCAGAGCTGTGTGCTTTCTGTGCTTCTCTATGGTGCGGAATGCTGGAGAGTTACAGAGAAGGAAATGTCGAAATTATCATCTTTTCAAACAACATGCCTAAGAAAAGTTCACCTAATCTTTTGGCCGAATACCATCACCAACCAAGATCTGCTTACTCGGAGCAAGCAAGAGGCCATGCACACCATCATAGCTGGCAGACGCTGGAGCTGGGTTGGCCATGTCCTCAGAAGAGACCCCGATTTCATCACAAGAAGAGCTATGCTATGGACCCCTGAAGGAAAACGAAAGAAAGGCAGACCAAAAACAACTTGCTGGAGGATTGTGGAGGCTGAGATGCAAAGAATGAACCAGATTTGGGACACTGTACGAAGGATGGCCACCGACCGAGCAAAGTGGAGTCAATGTGTTGTTGCCCTACAAGACGCCACTAGGCGTGATGGCCACTGACTGCTTTGACGGTCGGCGTCTAAGGATCGAAGCAGAAGAAGAAGAAGAGAAATCGGATCCAACACTAAAATAAGAATCTTCAACTTAAATGTGAATTCAGTCCTATTGTATGGCTCTGAGACATGGAGAACAAAGACGACAACCAAAAAGCTACAGACTTTCATAAATGGGTGCTTGCGTAGAATAGACGATTAAAATGGTATGACAAGGTAACCAACATGGAATTGAGGACAAGAACTAGACAGCTGTCAGCTGGACAAGGAAGTTAAACGCCAAATCCGAGCCAACAAAAGGCATTTCCTAGACGATCTTGCAAGACAGGCAGAAGAGGCAGCACTGAGAAATGAACAAAGCACAGTATACAAAATAACTAAAATCATCAGTGGAAAACGAGGTGCAAACAATATTACATTAGTAAGAGATAAGCAAGGAAATCTCATCAAGACAGCAGAGGGACAGGAAACAAGATGGGCAGAGCATTTCAGAGAAACACTGAACAAGGAAGCACCAGAGACACAATTGAATGTTCCTGAGGCTGAAAACGATCTAGATACAGACATTCTACGAAAAGAAGAAATCATCACAGCAATCAAAGGGTTAAAGAATGGAAAAGCTCCTGGCCATGATAACTTACATGCAGAGCTATTTAAGACAAACCCTGAGCTAGCAGCAGAACTTTTAGAACCACTATTTGCACAAGTCTGGAAAACAGGGACAACACCAACGGAGTGGAACAAAGGAATAATTGTCAAATTGCCCAAGAAGGGAGATCTTGCAGACTGCAATAATTGGAGAGAAATCACTCTTTTCTCAGTTCCCAGCAAAATACTAGGCACGATAATTATACAGAGAATTTCAAAAGCAGTAGACCACAAACTGAGGAAAGAACAAGCATGATTTAGAAAGAACAGAAGATGTGTAGCTCATATATTTACCCTCAGGAACATTATAGAGCAGTGCTCAGAATAGCAAAGACAGCTGTACATTAATTTCGTTGATTTTGAAAAGGCTTTTGACAGTATACATAGGGACAGTTTAAGAAAATACTGAGAGCCTATGGAATTCCAAGCTGCATAGTGTCAATCAGAAAAGGCCTCTATGCCAACTTTACGTGTAGCGTTGGGGAGAGATCCTAACCTTTGAGGTGAAGACAGGAGTACGACCGGGATACCCCTTATCAATCACTCTATTTTTAACAGTCATAGACTGGGTGATGCGCCAGACAACAGAGGGCAGTCCAAGACGAATAAGATGGACTACATTGTTGTCGCAAAATGGTTTCAAGTCATTGCAAACGGGTTCAGTTAGATTTATAAACCCGTCAACGATCGATTGACCGCTTTCAAAATGGCGGCGTATCAGCGAAATGTGTATCAGACAGAGGAAATCGCCAAGGATAAATAAAAGCAGAAGGGAATCACTAGGAAAAGGATTTCACATTTTGGTCCAGGAAACGATTGTGTATAACTGCATATAAGAAGGAACGGTAGGAAGTTCTCATTTACGGAGATATATGCGTATTTCGGCTGCCCACAGTTACGCGGAAAAGCAAGTAAACCCACTTCTGTTCTAAATATTAAAATCAACAAATAACAGTTTGGGAAATTACATGGATAGGAGGGTAGAGAATTATCAACGGTATAAAACTAGATAAGATAGAACAATATGGATATTATATATGCCGAGAATGAGAAAGGCAAAATTTCAGTCGACGCACAGATCGGCTGGAGTCGCTGTTCGGGAAAGATTTTTCAGGCATAGTCTTAGGCTGTGACGTCACTGCTCTCCGATACGGCCGCGTGATGCGTATAAGTAGCGGATCGGTAAACTGGAGACATACACAACGAAAGAGGTTTGAGACAGACTGGAGGCAGAGTTTCGCCACTACCCATGAATTGTGAGCGGATCGCCAGAAACATTTTTAAGTCCAGTATCTGAAGTCTGAGGGTAAGCGAAATTATGATAACTACCGTGTATAATATTTGTTATTTCAGGTCCATATAGAATTCACAAAATATGCCTGTATAATAGTCATTGATATACTGTATTGTATTTTTAATATGATCTAAACATGTGCATTGTGGATGATTGTTGCTTGTACAAAAATTAATCACAAATAGCCCCACAGCCTAATGAAGATATATTTATCATATTGCTTTATCGCTTACGAAGATAAAGGCAGTCCCATGGCAGAGATTGTCATAGGGAAATGAAGTGTTAGAAACTTCATCATGGAAGATCCCAGTTTACGAGGTTAAGGTGACTAGTCCCCTTCCTCGCTGCCTTTGCCTTCCGTAGTTCGAGCGCACAACTTTGTACCCATTTACAGCTGGTAAACTGGAGTGTTCTACAGCCAGTTTCAGTAGAAAGCAACCTGATCACGTGGTCACTCACTTTATTTATTTTATGTATTAATTTTGGGTAGTTGCTAAGATAGCATCAGTATTTGAATTTGTACTTGATATGATTTAGAAGGATCAAGTTATAGATCAGAAAAGGATGTATAGGAGCGGAATAAACCAGATGATGTTTTGAAATGTTAATATTAATGCTATATCACTGAAATGATGTCCTTACTTACTATGATTGTATAACGGTGACATCTGATGACTGACTGGTCTGACATCTGTGCTAGTCAGCTACAGGTCTAGCCAGATACTAGCCAAGGCTGATATGTTGCAGGTTCCATGAAATAACTCAAACCAGACTGTCCAGTATCAGAAGCCGGTGTCGTTCATCAGAGGCAATCCCACAAAAGTGCAGGACCCCAAAGAGTGAACTACAACTGGTCATTGGCATCCCTACTGTTGGGCCTACCAAGTCTGATATCAGCAAAGGACAGTTCAGTTTCAGCAGTATCAAGTTGAACAGATAAGTGTCACTTAGGACACTGACTACCACAATATATGAAACATAGTAAATAGTCAAGTGATGACATTTATCAGAGGACTAAGATCAGTGATATATTTAAAATGAATGCAGTCTAAATAGACAATAATAGGAATTGTGTGACTTACTTTTATATATATATATTTCACTGCTCTTTTCCAACTAGTAGAAATAGAATATTAGTGTAATTATTAAACTATTTTAACTGTACCTGAGGATTTATTCACTTCTTCCATTTGTGGTTTCAGTGAATGTACATTTTACTTATCCCCTAGAGTATAAGTAATCATAAGATAGTCATAGGGAGGAGACACCTTAAATCCTGGTACTACTTCTTACCAACTGGGCCAGGGTTTTCACAGTCTGACTATTTTTATGATAACAATACACCAGTGCTTATTTCTAAGACTGGGGTATTACTTGTAAGGTCAGAACTCTTTACTGGCATACTCTTACATAAATAAATAATTTTAAATAACCTCCCGCTACAATTGTCTACATTAGAAGATCTGGAATATGCAGCTGACATTGCACTACTAGCACATTCACATCAACACATCCAGGAAAAAACGGATAGACTTAATAAGTATAGCCAGCAGGTGGGCTTGAACATCAATCTAAAGAAGTCAGAGGTCATGACGCTCAATATGAGCAACCCTGAGCCCATATCAGTAATGAATCAGCAACTGGAACAGACAGACACCTTCACATACGTAGGATGCATAGTAACACCACACAGCAGAGCACGCAAACACATCAACAACAAAATGAACAAAGCAAGAAAAGATTTTTTTAGGCTAAACAATATCTGGAAGTCCTCTCAGTACAAGCACAAAATTTAGATTATATCACAGCTGTGTGCTTTCTGTGCTTCTCTATGGTGCAAAATGCTGGAGAGTTACAGAGAAGGAAATGTCGAAATTATCATCTTTTCACACAACATGGCTAAGAAAAATTCACCGAATCTTTTGGCCGAATACCATCACCAACCAAGATCTGCTTATTCGAAGCAAGCAAGAGGACATGCACACCATCATAGCTGGCAGACGCTGGAGCTGGGTTGGCCATGTCCTCAGAAGAGACCCCGATTTCATCACAAGAACAGCTATGCTATGGACCCCTGAAGGAAAACGAAAGAGAGGCAGACCAAAAACAACTTGCCGGAGGACTGTGGAGGCTGAGATACAAAGAATGAACCAGAGTTGGGGCACTATACGAAGGATGGCCACCGACCGAGCAAAGTGGAATCAATTTGTTGTTGCCCTACAAGACGCCACCAGGCGTGATGGCCACTGACTGCTTTGACGGTCGGCGTCTAAGGATCAAAGAAGAAGAAGAAGAAGAGAAATCGGATCCAACACGAAAATAAGAATCTTCAACTCAAATGTGAAATCAGTCCTATTGTATGGCTCTGAGACATGGAGAACAACAAAGACAACAACCAAAAAGCTAGACTTTCATAAATGGGTGCTTGCGTGGAATGGAGGGATTGAAATGGTGTGACAAGGTTAGCAACATGGAACTGAGGACAAGAGCTAGACAAGTGCCAGTGGAACAAGAGATGAGAAGAAGACGATGGCGATGGATAAGACACACACTGAGGAAACCTGTTGATAGCATTACATGGCAGTCCTTGTTCTGGAACACCCAGGGCAAGAGAGGCAGAGGTAGAAACACATGGAGAAGAGAGCTGGAAACAGAGGTGAAAATGATGAGGAGAACGTTTAATGAACTTGAGATGATGGCACGTGACAGGAGGACTTAGCATGTGTTTGTTGAAGGCCTATGCTCCTTTGAGAGTGGAGGGTTATGAATGAATGAATGAATGTTAAAACAAAGGCCATTCTTTTTATGTCTTCGTGACGGGAGCCGCGCTGGTGTAATGGTTACCACATTGCGCTGGCGATCAGGTGTTCAAGGTTCAAGCCCGGGCGGGCATGTGAAGAAGTATCATTGACCGGGATTTTGACTGAATAACCTGAACGGCTCCTGAGATAAACCCTCTGTGGATGGGAAGAAGCAAAGCTCCTGACCGAGTTGGAAGGAAAGTCCACAGGCTCCACAGCCTCGCAATGACATGTCATTGGGCAGAAGGGCTGACAGCCCAAGTGCCGCTGGTTAAGAAAAAAATAAAAAAACCAAAAAAAGTATCTTTTTGACATGGGTTTCAAAATTATTCATTGCTTTTTATTCCTCCGAACAAAAGTTCTGGAATTTTCTCCATTCATATTTCGGGTATCTGTCAGTCAGTATCTCTGATAATTATTTCAATACTATATTTTATTATTTTGTTATTGAAGCAACACGGATCATCATAGATGAAGCTTTGACTCCGGAACAACGCTCAAAGTGTTGGACAAATTTGACACCTGTGCCAAAACCAGTTTCTGAGCGTTGTTTTTAGTCTATTACGAATTAAAATTACGGCACAGGATGGAAAATGATTGTGAAGTCAAAGAGTTGAAAGATTTCGTGACACTCTTTTCCGTGTCATTTTTTTGTTTTACTTCTGAATGAATAAAAAAACAAATGAAATGAGCAAAAGAAATTTATTCTTATTTCTTATAAGTTATACAGAGAAATAGCACAGTTTAATTATTACCCGCAGTATTTTGGAGGGTTATAAATAGAAATAAATGAAAAAAGAAAAGTTTAAAACAGTGTACCGTCTGTAAAAATATAAGACAGAATAGTGTGGTGGAATTCCAACAAGAAACAGCAGTAGGCAGCTGAGACCTTTAGATAAGGACGGTTTCAGCAACAGGGTTTATGAAGAACATGCAAGATCTAAAATTTCGAAGAAATAACATGCCAAAACAATAGCATGACAATAAACAGGGCAATGAATGTAATATCTACTCACGATACAGTGTTGTTGTTGTTGTCGATATCCCAACTCACAGTACAACGTTGTTTTTGTCGATATCCCAACTCAAGTACACTAGAACTCGAACCCTCGGCGCTACAAAACGTCATGTATAGTAAGCAGAAGTACAAGAACAACTTATTACCCTAATGAAAGCGTTTATATCATAGAAAGCAGGCACCCACTTACTTGAGCTGACTGAGCGTGAGCCAATCACAGAGCGTAAAATTGTTTTCATGACAGACTAATTTCAGAGTGAGTGACTTGTTATCTGTCATGAAAAGATTTTTATGCTCTATGATTGGCGCTCAAGTAATTGGACGCCTTCCTTTTATGATATAACCCTTCAAAAAGTACCCTGGAGAACTGCCGCAAGATTGACAGAGCCAACATCTGCTGCAAAATGATAATAATGATCATCATCACTATAATCATCCCTTAGCTTGCCAAGGAGAAACGCTTTCAACAAACGTATACCAAGTCTTATATGTGCAAAAAAAAAAAATAATAATTTATTGTCACGAAAACGAATTATGATACGGTTGAATATGAGAATGAAAGTGGGATATAATCTCCTGGCCCTCTTTGGTAATGGCTCGTCATGTGTGCACAGCTACTTAGGACACCGACATTGAAATATAAGTTAATCCTAACTGAGAATAAAAAGGTTTCAGGAGGTAATCTGATTGCTGGCGACAACTGAAGAATAAATATGAGTGATGACAGAGTAAATGTGTCCAATATTTATTTACACTTTACAGGCCTCGAGTTTCCTATCTTTATTTGTTTAAAAATGTACATACAAACAAAGCTAACCTGTATTTACTCAGAAGATTGAGCATACAGATAAAAAGAAACGAACAAAGGCGAGAAATTTATGAAAAAAAGACACGTCGATAGAATGATAACCACACACAGGCAAGCATATAGATAGATAGATAGATAGATAGATAGATAGATAGATAGATAGATAGATAGATAGATAGATAGATAGATAGATAGATAGATAGATAGATAGATAGATAGATAGATAAATAGATAGATAGATAGATAGATAGATAGATAGATAGATAGATAGATAGATAGATAGATAGATAGATAGATAGATAGATAGATAGATAGATAGATAGATAGATAGATAGATAGATAGATAGATAGATAGATAGATAGATAGATAGATAGATAGATAGATAGATAGATAGATAGATAGATAGATATGTCATGTTTAAAATTAAAGTTAATATTATTACATTTACAAGTAAACTTTCAAGGAAATATTGTATTAACAGAAACATAAAGTTTTCATTAGGTGATTGTTAAATATTTCGTGACATGTAACTGCAGATGCCTTTTGAAAGTGGTGTAATGATTAGGTATAACAGAGCTGGGTAAAGCATTCCATAATAAAGCAGCAACATAACTAAAGAAACTTCGAAAGAGGTCAGTCTAAAGTTTTGATTGGTCCAAAACCAGGTCGCCTCTTATAAAATGTAAGCAGTATTTATAGCGAAAGTACGAATGCAAGTAATAATGTGTACTGGCGTGTAAAATTTGATGTACAAACGAGATCGTGGAAGAGGAAGACTTTTATAAGAGGAAGAACATTCAGCGGTGAAAATAGTTGATCGCTGGAAATATTATCTGTTAAGCAAACAAGCTTTAACGCTCTTTTCTGTAGGGACTCTAGACATTTCAAAAGCGAGAAGCTACAGCGACTCCAGGTATTTGAGCAATACGGAAGGTGACTTTAAATAGAATATAAGCCAATATAAGTGTGAGGACATAATCTTTTTTGGATTTTTGAGAGTTGAAACAATTTTTGAGAGATCTTGTTGGCTGTGAAATAGACATGTGACCTCCAGCTTAGATACAGGTCTATGACCACACCCAACAGACTGTGCTCCGTAACTTGTTTAATATGTTCACCATCTAGAGATAATGGACCTCAAGACGCAGCAATAGAGACCGCAGTCAGCGACTCATAGCTTGACTGCCTGCGTCAGGACCAGCGAACCAGAGCTGGTCAAGACCGCACTCCACCTCCACGTGGTGGTCCTGGAAACAGTCTGCAGCTGTGCAGGCTGGCTGAGCGAGTGTGGATCGAAATGGGAAGGCAAACCCGGTCCTAAAAAATGCTGTGCAGAAGTCGGATGTGTCGACCGAAAGGTGCAGATATCACAGCTACGTTGTAAACAGACACAACGCAACCACCGTCCTTTTCAGGGCGAAGAAGAAGAAGAAGAAGAAGAAGTACCATATGATGCTGACAGTGTAGAATCTTTTGGCAGGCTGATATAATTAAATACTGAGTTTTTATCAATGGACATACTGTTAATGTTACTCCATGTTTGTACAATGTATAAGTGATGTTTGTCACATAATTTTTTGGGTCGATCTCTTCTTTTCTACGGTCGTATTCAGTTACATTTGTTGTGAGTACTCATTACGTGCAACTTCCATTGTGGGCACACGTCTTTATTTGCTATCAAGTAGACAATAGCTATTTTCAAATAATCTTAAATTCCTTTCAATAAAAGTCGTCATGTATGTTTGTCTACCTTCCTATCCCTGCTGATAGAGTAAAAGTGATGCAATACTGACCGACAGAAATCCTAGTGTACCAAACGGGTTCGACTGTTTTCACGCGTAAATGGCCAAGCGAGTTTACTTAGCGGTGATATGGCTCGTGTAACATGCTAATTATTGTCGTGATAAGTCACAGCCCAGATGGTCAAACGGGGGTTTGTGTTTGCTCAAGGAGAGCCGGTCAAGTATCGACCTGGTGGTATGATAGACACACCTGAGCGGAAATGTTGTACTATTCTCGGGTAGATATAAAAACTCGTATGTAATCATTGACGAGAATATGTGAATGTCTCGATTGCCATATATAGAAGACGTGACCTTTGCAGTCATGCGCAGAATTTGTCATGAAGAAGTTTTTGAATAACCCATCCTGCCATACGCATGTTTGAAGCTATTGGCAGGCCTTCGGGATGTAAACATAACAACATTTCTGATTGGGACCTGGTCTAATAAAAACAGCTGTGTGCGTGGGACGTCAAGGGCGGAATATAACCTGACACTTTTGCAGTTTTAAGACACTATAAAAAATAAAAAAAATCCACCTCGCGCAAAGACGACAACCACACTACCAGAGTTAAGAATAGATTCCATTTATAAGACCGGACTTTGTTGGAGCATCTTGGAGGACTTAAACAGCCCAGGAAAACTCTACAATTTAACAAGGAAAACCGGAATCTGAGGAAACTGAAACACAGAGTCAAAGTGGGATCTTATTGTTAAAGTAACAACCCCCAAGAAGATGGGATTGTGGAATTGGAAGAAGGGGACACATACGTATGTTTCGGGAAACTCAATACTCAGGAGGGTATTTGTTTCTCTTCTTTTGAAATACTAGTTGGCGGTACCAGTTGACGGTACTATCCCTGGAACAAGAAGGGTATACGTGGCCTGAAGTCGACGCTAGACATCATCATCAGACGGGTCTTAGAGACGCGGGTCCAACTTCGTAGACACTCCCTTGCACTTTAGGGAACGTGCTGCGTCTTTCAACCTTGACCAGTGACGAGCGTGATGCAGCGATCCAGTCTACCAAGAAGCAAAACATCAGAAGGAGCAGAAACCTCATTTACAGCTAAGTAGAACATAAAAGCTGCCATGTGAACACTTACTCAACCCTCCATCACATCAGTGATGATGAGCATTTTTGTTTAAAGAATTATCCATCCTTTTTAATAACCGTTCAAAAACTTAATTGATGATTAAATTTGTTCTTTGTATATATACTAGAGGCCATACCCACTTTTCTTAGTCCGGGTCAATGTCGGAATTGGTGAAAGTCGGGTGTGGTGCAAATAGTTTTAGGAAGGTTTAACGTTTTTTTTTTGTTTTAATTGTACTATTGCATTGAGGTGTGCTTCTAACGCAAAAAATTTAAGTAAGGGCTTCTTTGTAGACGACGTTGGTAATACTTGTACAGTCACTTGACGTGTAAGTGCTCCCAGATGATGGTGTGGTGGGTTTGGGATGTCAGGTATTGGTAGTACCTCTGGAGAAGGAGCTGTCATGCCCTTGTCAGGACAGCACGGCCACTTTTGGTCCAAACCTGGCATCCAGCTCTCACCTGTGGCTCCTCGTAGCTGTTAGCATGGCGACAGCGGCCACCCCCCGTGAAACGGCTTTGACGGGCCGGCTAAACTAGGTGAGGGAAGCCGACTAGTTATAAACCTTCGGTGAGTTAGGGTTTGCCTACCCATGCATGCGAAGACTGGATTCAATAGACTGCGCGAAAGAAACCCTGTTGGTTCAACGGGCATGACGGCCATTACCAGCAACTCGCTGTGGAGCGTAAGGCACACGGCGAGGCACGTAGAAAGCTCTGATCATCCACTGCTCCTAACTTCATCTCCAGTCATCTTGTTTTGTCTTGCCACTGGTATAAGATGGACTCAGGCGAGAGAGTGAGATCGACGAATTGCGAAACTCTTCCTCACTTTAAACCAAATCACTGCGCAAGTCACTCTTTCATCCACTCATCCATCCACTCGCAACAAGTCTTGTGGCGATGGGCGAGCGGCGAAGCGGCAGGCGTGGGTACGCTGGCAGTCGTAGTCGCAGACCTACACACAAGCGGCTCAGGCCATATGGTCGTCTTAGACTGATCGGAGCAACAGTGGGATTCGGCAGCCCCCCCTGGGTGACTGAGCAGTTCTCTTTAAGAAAGCACTGCTCACCTCCGTGGCATGAGGAATGGGCTAGAAAAGGTGCCCAAAACATTGCCTGCTCCACTATTATCAAACCAGCTTACCGCGGTTCGTAGGTACCATACTTCGGCGGGCGACAGATAAGAACAAGAAAGGAAAGATTCCCCCCCCCCTCATTCTAGGCCCACGAAATGTGCGCACTCTCCTTGACAAAGACGTTAAATCAAAAAGAACTGAGAGGCAAACTGCCCTGATCGGGAGAGAACTGGCCAGATACAACATGGACATAGCAGCACTGAGTTAAACTCGACTTGCAGACGAGGGCCAACTTTGCGAAAAGGGTGCAGGTTATACATTCTATTGGAGCGGAAGAGGAACTGAAGAAAGACGAGAAGCAGGGGTTGGATTTGCTATCAGAACAGCAATTGTCGGCAAGTTAGTGGGGCCCACAAAGGGAATAAATGACCGACTCATGACGGTCAAGATCCCATTGCTTTATGGAAGGAAACATGCCACCATCATTCGCGCGTATGCACCAACTATAACAAACCAGGATGACGTCAAGGACAAGTTTTAAGAAGAACTGCATGCAGTCATTGCATCAGTTCCTAAAGCAGATAAGCTCATCATTCTTGATGACTTAAATGCAAGGGTAGGCTCAGATAACATCTCCTGGAATGGCACTATTGGAAAGTACTGCGTGGGTCGCTGTAACAGCAATGGACTTCTTCTCCTCCAGACTTGTGTAGAACATGACTTTCTTGTCACCGACACCATTTTTCGACTTCCTACACGCATCAGGACCTCCTGGATGCACCCTCGCTCAAAGCATTGGCACATAATTGACTATGTAATTGTTAGGAAGAAAGACAGGCAAGATGTCCGGGTGACCAAGTCCATGTGTGGTGCCGAATGCTGAACTGATCATCGCCTCATTGTGTCTAAACTTGAAATTCGTTTCCAACCAGCCAGGCGCCCTCAGGGGAAGAAAACTTAAAAAAGGCTGGATGTCACCAAACTAAAGAAGATAAACATCAAACAGTCATTTACTGACACCCTAGAAGACCGTCTCAAATCTATCTCGTTAGACGGCCAAAGTGTGGAAACAAATTGCGTAGCCCTAAGTGAGCAGATCTACAACACTGCTACAAAGGTCCTGGGTCCCGCCATCAAGAAACAAAATGACTGGTTTGATGAGAACTCTGATGATATAAAGAAGATGGTTGCTGAGAAACACCATCTCCATATAGCATATTTAAATGATCCAAAATCTACATCCAAGAAAGACGCTTTCAACAACATGCGCAGAATCGTCAATCATAAACTACGCCAGATGTGGGATTCATGGCTGAGTAATAAAGCAGATGAGCTCCAAGGCTTTGCTGACAGCCATGACTTGAAATATTTTTTACCATGCACTCAAAGCGGTCTATGGTCCAACATCATCAGGATCATTTCCCCCTCCTTAATGCAGATGGAAAAACACTAATTGCAGACAAGGAAAAAATTATCCAACGCTGGGTCGAACATTTTAATAATATTCTGAACCAGCTACCATCTATTAACGACGAAGCCATTAACCGCCTGCTCCAAATTCCTATAAATGAAGCACTAGATGAAATACCAATTCTGGAGGAAACTCAAAAAGCGATTCGTCAACTTTCTAGTGGAAAGGCTCGTGGCTCCGGTTCAATTCCTGTTGAGGTCTATAAAGATGGTGCTACAGTTCTGATAGAGAAACTTCACATGATCTTCCAGCAAATATGGCAGAGTGAAACCATCCCACACGATCTCAAAGATGCGTCAATTATACATCTATATAAACGTTAAGGTAATCGCCAAGACTGTAACAATCCTCGAGGCATCTCTCTTTTATCAATCGCTGGGAAGATATTTGCCAGAATCCTTCTGAATCGCCTTATGGCTCATCTTGACAAAGGTCTTTTACCTGAAAGTCAGTGTGGATTCTGGAAAGAACATGGAACCACCGATATGATGTTCGCTGCAAGACAGCTACAAGAAAAATGCCAAGAACAGCACTGTGGCCTGTACACAGCATTCATCGACTTGACAAAGGCGTTTGACACGGTCAGTAGAGAGGGTCTATGGAAGATTATGGCAAAATACGGCTGCCCAACGAAATTTATCACAATAGTGCAGCAACTGCATGATAGAATGCAGGCTGGAGTTCAGGAAAACGGTGAGCTATCGGAGCCTTTCCCAGTCTCAAATGGAGTTAAACAAGGGTGTGAACTTGCATCGACTCTGTTCAGTATCATGTTTTCTGCTATGCCGACTGATGCTTTCAGAGATGAGAATACATGAATCGACGTCAGATATCGTATTGATGGAAAATTGCTTATCCTTTGGAGGCTTCAAGCAAAAACCAAGGTCAAATCACACACCATCAGATATCTTTTGTTTGCTGACGATTGTGCCCTCAATGCTGGCTCAGAGGCTGATCTGCAGAAAAGCGTGGATAGATTCTCCAAAGCCAACTTTGGGCTTACCATCAACACGGAGAAAACATAAATCATGTACGAACCAGCTCCTGTCACAATTTATACTGAGCCAATCATCAAGGTAAATGGTGAGAAACTGAAAGTTGTGAAGAGATTTACATACCTTGGTTGCACACTATCCCAGAACATCGCCATTGATGATGAGGTGAACACCAGGATCTCCAAAGCCAGCAGCACATTTGGCAGACTATACACCAACGTTTGGCATCGAAGTGGCATTAGTCTACAGACAAAGCTGAAAGTGTACAGTGGTGCTTCCGGTGCTGCTTTATTGTGACATATTATGGAAATAGCTTTCATCTATCTATTTCATTATCTACACTTTTCTTTTACCTTTCTTTCATCTACGCACGTTTGTTAACATAAAAAACCCTCCTATACTCAGATATCTGGGTTTTTTTTCTAATTTAGCACGCAGATTTTATTGCTGTTCGCTATTTCCTTTGATGAACGTTCTCGAGCAGGCTATTAGCTAACGCTGAGCGGGGTACCTGTAAAATTTTAACGCCAGCGATTGAAAATCGTGTAATAGATCAGACAGCGATCAGAGCAGATTATGGCGAACCAAAGCGAGGCAAATTTCTATTACCTCCCTTGTAAATCCGTTCGCTAGAAAGTGATTAAACACGGCGAATTGCCAGATCAAAAGACATTGCTTGCTAGAAGGCCGTACGAGCAGAGACGTGTAAAATTTGCACTGATTAGCAAATTACGTTACGCCTGATCTAAGAGAGACCGTTCCGCTCGGTGCACGAGTTTGCAGCGGTACAGGGTGTAGATTTCTTATCATCTAGAATTTGAGCAGAGATTTCCCAGTAGGTGCTAAATCTGGCAGAGAGTCTGGTTTTTTCGGTGAATAGTGGCCATTCCCTTTGATTTCAGAGATATATATATATATATATATATATATATATATATATATATATATATATATATACATATATATATATATATATATATATATATATATATATATATATATATACATACCCCAGCATTCTAACTAAATTTATCCGGTACCGCCACAGCTTCAGAAGACATCTAGCTACGATTCTAGAATCACTTGTATTAAGTAGAGTTCTTAGTTCTCGGTGGAGATAGCCTGAGTAGTTTGTGTGAAGGTAAATACTATACTAGTAGTGTAGAGTGATATAAGTGGTAAAATCGTCGATTATTTTTCACTAGATTTGGTGCAGAGTGATTTACTAGATAAGTCCGTCATTTATATTTCTCTAGGTTTTACTATGTTACAGTGGCTAGCAGAATAAATGGTATTTCTAGCTAAACTATGCCAGCTATAAAATAAATTTAATTAATAGCTAGTAACCAGTCAGAGAATATTTTAACCAACTAGTAATGCACTGTTCATCATGAGTATTGATGAAATATGTATTAATTTCTAATTCGTGATGATTGATTTTTTTTTTAAATGAGACTAGAATTTATTTCACGGGAGGTTTTTAAACGATGAGGCAAGCTCTAAGCTTGTAGTTTCAATTTAAGTTAATTAACCGAAGTGGATAAATATATTATATTTTACGCGGGGTAAGGATAGGATTGAGAATACTACATTATGGTTACGTATTTGAATTTTTACTCCTTTACACAGTATTGGGTCAAACCCTAAACCTTACCAGCGGCTTCCATGTAAATCTGAGAGTAACCATACAAAAGAACAATTTAATTAGTATCTGGGTTTCTTCAAGGTAAAAACTGTCTGAGGTTGTGTTTACACCCAGAAAGAGACAGAATATTACCCAAAGAACATTAAGAGTGACTTTGTAACTGGGCATATAGATCCAGATTTCTTTGCAAATTTCATTTACAGTCAGCCCGTTGCGGCGACTTAACAAACATCACCATTTCCCGACATTTGACCAGTTGTGGTGTGACCAAGAATTTTATACTGAGAGAAGTTACCAACCTGACATTTCCTATGTACTGGAAACCTCAAGCTATTGACACTGTGAGCTCTGTTAAATTTCTTACCTGGACAAATTTAATGTGACATAAACAGTTAATCCTAAATAAAACCTAACAAAAGGAACGCTCCCCGGAGAATTGAAGTTAACCTGTCTTTGAGGAGCTGGGGTTCTCTTTGCCAAAAATAACACTGGATTTGCTGTGTTTGTGTGTGTCGTAAAGATTGTTCCAGAAGATACAACACAAGTATTTAGGTAAGAAAGAATGTTCGTGGCCACGGTCGTCTGAGAAGAGAGGAAGAATGAATGAATAATTCTCACATATATCTTGTAGATGCCATGTACTCGCTTTGTGTATTTTCTATGCAGGTTTTGCTAATGCTGTCCCTTTTCAGAAGAGATTAATGTATAACTCTGTTCTTTATCGTAGAAGAAAATACTAGATAATAGAGTATAAATCTTTGACTCTTTGGGGTTAATAACTTTCGTCTAACGGGATCTTGTCTCAACAGAGGGAGGGAGGATTACACCTATGAGTCTAACTCTTTAACTAATTCATTAACTTATGTTTATTTGTATTTGATTTGATATTCAAAATTTTGCTGTTGTGAAGTTCTTTATGATAAATAAAATTTACATAAACTTTATTTACGTGTGTTGGTCAGCTCGTCCCAGAAGACCCTATTCCATAGATATATACTACTCGTCAAAAGTCAAGGGCCACCCTATTATTTTCAATTCTTTTTTATATAAGCGCGTAGAATGATTAAATGAAGGAAGTTTTTAGTAAAAATGGGTGCAATATCTTCCTCTGACAGTCCACTTTGCACGTTAAGCATAAAAACAACTCACCGACAACCATGGTGATCACGTGCAATTTGGTTTGCTGACCATAAATTCACATTTTTTATCTGTTTTTTCAAACTTCCGTACAACCAAACAGGTGAAGTAATCGTGCTGATTGACATTCCACGTGCAATGGCGACTTTTCGTGAACAGAGTTCACTCTTAATTTGTTTTACAATCAGCAGACTTAGGGTAGTTTCCTCCCTTGCAAAAACCATGCCACCGAGAAGAAGTCTTGACACCTTACAAAGAATGAGGACTATAGCGTGGGTTGAAAGTGGTTTATCTGTCCGTGAGGTTGCTAGACGGCTTGCAGTGTCACACTCTACTATCCAAAGAATTTTGGAGAGATTTCAGGCGACAGGAAGTATGGAAGATCGCCACCGACCAGGTCGCCCAAGAAGCACCAATAGACATGATGACCGTTACCTCTTGTTGTTAGCCCTGCGCCATCGAACAGTGACTTGTTCCACTCTAAGATGTCAGCTGAGACAAACTGTAAACGTGAATGTCAGTCAAAGCACCATTCGCAGACGTTTACATGAATTTGGTCTGGCTGCTCAACGTCCTGCAGTCAAAATCCCTCTTACTCCTGCTCATCGCAGAGCCCGTGTTGCTTGGTGTCACGAGCACATCCGATGGACAAGGCAACAATGAAGGCAAGTTCTCTTCACTGATGAATCTCGCTTCACTGTGTCATTCAATGATGGCAGGATTCGAGTTTGGAGACGACCAGGAGAGCGATTTACTGATGACACAATTCGAGAGGTGGATCGTTATGGTAGGGGTTCTGTCATGGGCTGGGGAGGCTTCTACAGACACGGCAGGGCCCCACTCTACATCATCCAAGGCAACTTGATCGGCCCAAGATACCAGAACAAAATCTTGAGACCAATTGTTCACCCTGCTCTGGAGGCCATAGGTGGTAATGCCATCTTCCAAGATGATAACGCTCGACCCCATCGAGCTCGTGTGGTGAATGAGTTTATTCAGCAACATGGGATCATCAGGATGGCGTGGCCAGCTCATTCACCTGACCTTTCTCCGATTGAGCACCTCTTGGATGTCGTTGGTCGAAGAGTGTAAACAAATCACCCCCTGCCAATGGATGTTGCAAAGCTGACTGCATTTCTGCTTCAGGAATGGCAAGCTGTTCCTCAGAATACTCTTCGGACCCTTTTGGACTCGATGCATCTACGCTGTCTTGAATGCCTTGCTGCAAACGGTGGTCATACTCGATTTTGAAATGTCTATTTGTCCAATATCTATTGTGTGACTATTGAAAAGGTGGGTGACACACTTCACAGCTTCATTGCGTTTGAATGTTTGTTTCCATTTTTTTACGTGACATGTCAATTTGGTATTCAATAAATGCCGTTTTGATTGATAAGAATTACGTTTATATCAGATTTGTTTTATGGTTTCAACCACTGTTTTTCTAAGTGGCCCTTGACTTTTGACGAGCAGTATAGTTTTCACGTCTGTGCGTCTAATTGTTGTCACGTATCTGTGTGTGTAGATGTGAGTGGTTGAATATATATTAATGTATATTTTGGTAGACTGTCTGACTAACAAAGTTCTGTTGTAGAGATAGACTGAATGAGAGAAGCTTCTCGAGTTCAGGGACAGACTCTACTTAATTTTCACCATATCACAAGTGAAAATCTATTTCTTTACCTTATCTCTCACTGAGTCACCATATGTTCTAGTCTATTCAGAAAGGACCAATCTATGTCTTAATTCCCCTATCAAAAATCTACGACAAATTTGTGCTCGTTTTCAGGGAATTGAACTCTAATTCTGAGCAAGCACGACAAATGTCAGCTCGTCTATAGGATTACATTTTCTTTAGTCTAGATAGAGGAAGTGTGTGTTTGTCTCGTGAGATTTAGTAACATTAAAAATAACTATCCCCTAGACTAACGATCTGTTTATTGGCTTGCTGACCACACATTTATATCTATTGTTTTTCCACAGCATTGTTAGAGTATATACAAGTAGATTTACTGGGTAATCTTTGTCGGAATTATGTTATGTATTCATTTTGTAATACTAAGCCGCTGGTAGTGTGTGATTGTGTAACAATCACAGGGTTGTTTGAAGCAGAAGGTGTTTGAGCTAAGCGAAGGAGTGCGTTCGGACTATTCATTCATTCATAACCCTCCACTCCCAAAGGAGCATAGGCCTTCAACAAACACATGCCAAGTCCTCCTGTCCCGTGCCATCATCTCAAGTTCTTTCCATGTTCTCCTCATCATTTTCACCTCTGTTTCCAACTCTCTTCTTCATGTACTTCTTGGTCTTCCTCTGCCTCTCTTGCCCTGGGGGTTCCAGAACAAGGACTGCCTTGTAATGCTATCAACAGGTTTCCTCAGTGTGTGTCCTATCCATCGCCATCGTCTTCTTCTCATCTCTTGTTCCACTGGCACTTGTCTAGTTCTTGTCATCAGTTCCACGTTGGTAACCTTGTCATACCATTTTAATCCCTCTATTCTACGCAAGCACCCATTTATGAAAGTCTGTAGCTTTTTGGTTGTTGTCTTTGTTGTTCTCCATGTCTCCGAGCCATACAATAGGACTGACTGCACATTTGAATTGAAGATTCTTATTTTCGTGTTGGATCCGATTTCTCTTGATCTCCATATATTTCCCAATGCAATGAAAGCTCCTCTTGCCTTTTGTATTCTTATTTTGATATCGCTGTCTGTCCCTCCAACTTTGTCTATATTACTGCCAAGATATGTGTATGATTCTACATCTTGAATTGGTGTTTCTTCAAGTTCAACCCTGTTATCATTACCTGCATTTATTCTCATTATTTTTGTCTTTTCCCTGTGTATTTTCAGACCCAATTGCTGTGACCTCTCATCGAGTGTTTTCAATTTGTCCTGCATCTGATTACGGTTATGGGACAGAAGAGCCAAGTCATCAGCAAAATCCGGATCATCCAACTGCTTAGTCAGAGTCCACTGGATTCCATTTCTGTTGTGTGTTGTCGATGATCTCATAACCCAATCTATTGCCAGCAAGAAAAGAAATGGAGACAAGAGGCATCCCTGTCGCACTCCTGTTCTTATCCCAAACGGTTCTGTAAGCTCTCCTTCGTGAAGAACTCTGCATGTCATGTCTTCATATGTTTTCTTTATTAAATTAATGATCTTCAGGGGAACTCCATAATGCCTCATCAATTTCCAAAGTGATTCTCTGTCTACACTGTCAAATGCCTTTTCGTAGTCCACAAATCCGATGTATAGTGGTGAATTCCATTCCAGACTTTGTTCAACTATTATTCTCAAAGTGGCTATCTGGTCTGTACATGATCTGTTTTGTCGAAAACCTGCTTGTTCATCTCTTAACTGACTTCAGGGGTTACTTGATAGTTGACTTAAAAATTAAGGGAATTTTTTTTTCGCCTTAAAATTTTTGCCACGGAAATTGTTTTTTGGTTTCTACTTTAAAAACTTAGTTTGGAATAGTTGATTAATCTGTACTACCATTTATTTGGCGTAGTCGTCTGCATTAGGAGCCTTTATTGCCAGTTAATAGCAGCAATAGTTAGATAACTAATTATAAGGAGGAGGTATCCCAGTTAAATAACAAATCTTTACGTTTGTATTTTCTCAAAAGTGATAGGGAACCAATGCATCCTTTTTTTTACTTCTTTCTCGGGTAAGTCACAATCAGCTATTTGCAATGGCAGAGCTAGCAAAGCTTAGGCAGATGCTCAGAGAGGAAGCAAGGGAAGAGGGATTGGAAGGAGAAGAAGCGATAGCTTTTGTCAGGGACGAACAGATATGATTCGGAGAAGAAAGAAGAAGAAGCTAGGAGGAAAGAAGCAGAAGGTAGAGAAAAGGAGAAGGCAGCTCAAGATAGAGCGGAGAGGAAAGAGCGAGAAGAGAGTAAATTAGAACAGAAGAAAATTGATGCAGTAATGGAAGCTCGCAGGGCACAGCATGAGGAAAGAGAAAATGATCAACGACGACAGCATAAGGAAAGAGAGAAACAGATACAGCACGAGTTGGCGATTAAGACTAAAGAGGTCCAAAGTCGTGGGCTGCCTCTACCTCCAGTAATGGTGACTCTCTACCTCAATCACAGCTGACTGATCCTTTTAACATTCAATCTCCTCAACTCACCGTTATGTCTTTTGCTCTAGAATCTTTTCCTTGTCCTAATGAGAAGATTGACACGTATCTAGAAAAATTTGAGAAAATTGCAAATCTGTACGGTTTAGAGAGGTTGCGTTGGTGTTTGAAACTTTCCCAGGCTTTAAAAGGGTCTGCTTATGATGCGTACTCAAAACTGGAAAGCAGCCAACATGACAATTACGACGTGTTGAAGAAAGCTTTACTTGAACGGTTTGAATTGAACGTTCGAAAATTTTTGCATCTGTTCCGTAACAGCAGAAAGGAGAGCTCTGAAACTTTTCAGCAGTTCTCTTCTCGTCTGAAGGGATACTTGACAAAGTGCCTGGAGCTCTCGCAGCTCGCCTCTACCTGTGAAGGACTTCGGGAGTTTGTCATAAGTGAACAAATAAAAAACACTTTGTCAAGTGACACCCGTAGATTTCTAGCTGAGCAGGGCGCAAGAAAGCTGGAAGACATTTTGGAAAAGTCTGAGCGATATCATAATGCACTGGCCGAACTGCCGGCCACAAAACGTAATCCGACAGAAGAGCTTTCTGGGAAGAATAATCTAGACCAGCGGTTCCCACCCTTTTTGCACTTGCGTACCCCTTGGCAGCCCATTACTATAAATTGTACCCCTAATATAAGCAAAATATTTGAAATTAATATAGTTGCTGTTATTCAAAATTCATAGATTATAACCATAAATAAAGGAGCCTACCACGGGATTAAAAAACAATGTAATAAAAAGGTGAACAAACAGTGCATATATTTTTACATTAAAATAAATCAGGTTACAATAAAAATTAACACATTTAATTTATTAATAATAATAATAATAAAAACGTTGTTATTGTTAAAAGTTGAAATCACTTTTTATAACGCACATGTCACGTGACTATGACAAATGTTCAGTGCGATCCTTGAGCTTGTTTTGAGGCACATAGTTTTTTTTTAAATCAGGTTCAAGTGATGTAAGATACAGTCTCAATTCTGGACCTGCATTCAGTTTACTACGGTATTTATTTTTTATAAAGGTATAAGAAGAAAAAGCCCTCTCCACCAGCTCAGTATTTGTAAATGGAAACAGAAACTTAAGCGCCTTGTCGGTCAGCTGTTCATATTCTCTGCCGATGTCTCCCCAAAAGTTAATCAGGAATTTTCCTTTGAATTCAGCTATTAAAGTAGTATCAGTCGAAAGTTCAATCAACTTCTCTTCGGAAAGTACTTCTCGAAAGATGATTTTAGCCTTTTCAAGTGTTCAATTATTTTCTCGCTCATTTCCTGGGAGAGGTGCAGCTCGTTCTCAGATAGGAAATTGTGCAGAGTTTCAAATACCTCAGGCTAGCCTTTTTCAATACACGACCTCCAAAAATCTAATTTTTTTAATCATAGATTCAATTTTGTCTGAAACATTGAACATCGTTACCGAGCTATTCTGAAGTGCCAAATTTAGTTTGTTTATGTGTAGGAAAATATCTGATAAGTATGCAAGACTCTGAAGCCAATCACAGTCGTGTAACTTTGAAGTAAGTTGGAAAGGATGGTCTTCCAAAAAAAGTTGGACTTCATGTCTAAGTTCGAACAGCCGGGTAAGGACTTTACCACGAGAGAGCCACCTTACTTGTGTATGAAGGAGCAGGGTAGAATGAAGACTATTCATCTCTTCACACAGTGCTTTGAAAAGTCTCGAGTTTGTGGACTTTGACTTTATAAAATTAACCACTTTCACAGCTTCATCAAGAACGACTTTTAATTCACCAGGGAGGCGGTTAGATGCAAGGCTTTGCCTGTGGATGCAGCAGTGGCTCCAGGTTATATTGGGGGCTACCTTCGTGATACGAGCGCGAAGACCGGAGTAGCAACCTGACATAGACTTGGCTCCGTCAGTGCATAGTCCACAACAATTAGACCAATTAATGTCCTTTTCTTTGAAATAAGAATCAATATCATGAAATATATCCTCACCTCTTGTAAGCCCTGACAGAGGATGACAAAGCAAAAGGTTTTCTTCAACTTCATTGCTTTTCAAATACCTCATAATAACAAGCAAAACAGCGAAATTAGCAATATCTGTGCTTTGTCAACTTGAATAGCAAAGAATTTACTATTTTTAATTCTACTTATTATTGTCGCTTCAACATCGTCAGACATATCCTGCATTCTTCGAAAAATTGTATTGTTCGAAAGAGGGATAGCGTTAATTTTGCGAACATTTTCCTCTCCGAACATGCACAGAACGGCATCTTTTACACAAGGAGAAATTAAATTCTCAGCTACAGTATGATTTTTACCACATTTAGCAATACGATAACTAATACGGTAGGAGGCTTCAACCGCATTTTCGTTATCTTTGTTAGCTGACGACAAAGTACGATGTCACATTTTGTTGTTTCGATAGGCGCTGAAAAAAAAATTGCGTTCCTTGTTTTCATAACTGGGGTGTTTTGTTTGTAAATGCCGCAAGAGAAACGAAGGTTTCATGCTACCATTGGATAATACTTCCCGACACACTACACAGTGGGGCTTGGCACAGTCCTCATCTCCTATAAACGAAAACCCATACTTCATGTATTCGTCACTGTATTTTCTCTTTTTAGCTCTATGTAAAACTGAAGATCGTGTCTTTTCACTATCCTGCACCAAAGTCTTAGGTGTGTCCTGAGAAGTACTTGGCGATTGATCACATTCCACATTATGTTTCAGCCTTTTTACTGTGCAGGTTTTCAACCACTGATACATATCTGATAATATACAATTGAACAATTAATCACTTTAAGTTAAGTTAAAACAATGACAAAAACTACTGTATATAGAAACACTGTCTCACGTTTGTAAAATTTGGGTCAAGAATCGACACTATTACTTCCGGGACATTAGACATTCATAGATAGTGTGGAAGATCAAACAAGTCATATTTTTGATGAAATATTCAACGGCACAACTATAATCCCATAGTCATCACAATGAAGACTATTGTGTAAACATATTGAATTGTGGTCACACGAAACGCCATAGATTTTCACACAAGCCAGTCCAAGAAGACAGCACGCCAGTGGCGCGCAAGAAAAACGGCGGAGATTGTCTCACACAGTTCATGTTGTATAGTATAGCGTTGAATTAATTTCACAACCTTTGGCTTGTCTTTTACACTGTTGACATATGTATCTTTTTTCCGCCATTACTCCATTTTTTTCGCGTACCCCTGAACGTCCTGTCGCGTACCTCCAGGGGTACGCGTACCACAGGTTGGGAACCGCTGATCTAGACCAATCTTCCCATTCTTCTCAGCAGCATAACCACAGAGAAACTGGACCCCAGAATCCCCCTCCTGAAAAATCTGTTCTATAAAAACAGGTACCCCAACAACAATAACAATTCTGATCAACCCAACCGTCCTACATGGCAGCGCGTTCAGAAAGGACAGGGTGACAAAGGGAAAACCCCTGCGAACGGGACATATGATCAGAGCGAGCACACCGAGCCTAAACGCATCAGATGCTTGCAAACAGTCTCGCAAGGAAGAATTGATGTTAGTGATTTTCAACCTCACGGTAGAAGGGGAACGACTAAGTAAGTAAGATTCTCAACCTGAGGGAGAGAGGCCCTCAACGCGGGGAACTGTTATTTTGAACGGGTCTTCAACTTATTGTCTTTTTGACACGGGGCTTTATTTTGATTGCATTGTTGCCAGACACTTGGTCAAACCTGGTCAAGATAGAGAAGAAACCGTCGAACTTTGTGGAGTTTTTAAGAGTGATGCACCAACGACGCTTCCCGTCGCATTGGAGGAGATCCACTCTGAGTTTGTCAGAGGTGTGATCAAAGCGGCTGTTATTGATGACCCGATGTACCCAGTCATACTTGGCGGTAGATATGTGTTTATTGGGAAACCGGAAGAGCCGATTGTGGCAGCAGTAACCACAAGAAGGCAAACCAAGAAGGAACGGGAGCCTGTGCTAAATTTGTTACCTAAGGAACTTAAAGAGGCGCAACAAAAGGACCATACCTTGGCACCCCGCTTTAGGAAACTGCCCATGGCTTAGACAAAACTGGCGTACTTTATCAGAACGGGGCTAAGGACCCTAGTACCGAAACAGTACTGAAGCCAAATCTTAGAAAACACAGGGGACGGGTGGCACCCAAGCATTTGACTCCCGCAGTTTCCATTTTTTCTAATGAAAATGGCGTACTTTATCGTCTCTGATGATGAGATCGTGAACATGCACGGATTCCAAGCATGTCGCAGAGCTCTAGTGCAGGGCAAGCCTGAACAAGGTCATAAGCCCTTATAATTCGGCGTGAAGTGGGTTAGTAGAACGTGTCAACTTAAGCCTTAACATGATGTTATGTACCTGAAGATTGGGAAACAGCTTTATTACTGAAGCCAAATACACTTTTAGCAAATGGCTTGAAGCCTTACTTCTTGACAGACCTGATGAGACAGTTTAGCAGAAAATATGTGTCGGAATTAAAGGAAAGGTTAAAATTAGGATGGGACATATAGGGAGCACGCGCATAACGCTAACCGATACAGGAAAGCCGCAAATGCAAGCAGAGAGAAAACTCCCAACCGGACTCAAACTACGTATGGTGTTTACCGTCCAGGGAATGTCTTAACTATCTGATATTTATGCAGATACGTGAAATACAGGCGCCCGTAAAGAAGCTAAACTCCAGTCTGTCTCAACGGGTGGACAAGATCCCAAGCGTTTTGACTCCCTAGCATCCGTCACAGATTTTGGGCAGATCATGGTCCGCATGCCAAATGCTAGTAGTGGGGACTCCCAAGGTTTCAAAGAACGGACTTCATTGAAAACCTTTGATCGACATTTTAGACCGACCCTTAGTAAAGGTGCAGCGGCATGGAACTAAGCAAGAAGGAACAGACCGTATAATAAAAACCTTCACATGAAGCAAACATTCCTGCCCACACTGTCCGAGATCTTCAAGGCCCGTCGGGCTCACACATGCTAATCTAACATATTCCTTAATGGGCAGAAGCTATCACCCCGCAAGAAGTGTCCCGGCACGCTAACGGGAAAATGTCACATACACTATGTGAGAAGACTTCTCAAGTCGAGCATTTGAAGCGTTTGACCGCATTGACAAAAGACTTTTCTAGTGCTTAAAAGATTTTTACTCGGTTGGGATTCCCTAAACAAAAGTTTTGACGGATAACGGATCCCCATACCGAATGAGTTAAATTTACACGCCTCTTGAGCTGTAAATGAATAGAGATCGTCAGAGATGCCATTTGGCGATCTGGCAACCAAAGACTTCAAAAACAAATAGAGAAATTTTCAGAGTGGATGAAAAGTTGGGGATTTAAATTAATGTATACAAAACAGTAGGTATGATATTCAACAAAGAATATTTTTTTTTTTAAATAACCTTATAACCATTAAAGGCGTGAAGTGGGCATAACTTTAGATAAACAACTAAATTGGGAATAAACATATGTCAACCCCTAAATATACTAAGGATAGTAAAAGGTAATGGATGAAGCAAATAAAATAAAGCTTATGTTTACAATGTCAGGGGAAACAGGGACATAGTCTATGACTCAGCTGCAGCTTTTAACAAAGCAAAACTGACAGATGCAGGGAAACCATTACATCATTTTATCAACACCAGTGCAGCTTTATTCCCCTACAGGCACAAGAAGCCCCACATACATTTCCACCAAGTGTATGGGATTTCCCTTAAATAAAGATAGATATCCCAGAACTACACAGTTCAAAGAACTTTATTTTGGCCTGTGACATAGACTATAAGTATATGAGGAGAACTGCCGTAAGACGGGGGTAAAACGGTTGAATGGTGGAAAAAAACACAAAAAGTAATACGTCTTACAAGGAGAAAGGACAAGAAAAAAACATAAGTTGCGGCCACAAGGCCTTCGTCAGGGACAGACAAACAAGAGACAGGAGGGAAAGAAAATGAGAATTAAGTAGAGAACATGAAACTATAAAACTAAGAGTACTTAGTCCAGTCACATGCAGCAAGATGCCATGAAAGCGGAAGTCGATAGTACATTAAAAAAAACAAAAAAAGAAATAATGAAAACAAGGACTGGAATACAGAGTGAGGAAAAAAAATAAAAATAAAATAAAATACATCAAAAAAAATAAATTAAAAAAGAAATAAATAAATAATAAATAAATTAAATAATATATATATATATATGATCCTTAGCCGCCGACCGTCAAAGCAGTCAGTGGCCATCACGCCTAATGGCGTCTTGTAGGGCAACAACAAATTGATTCCACTTTGCTCGGTCGGTGGCCATCCTTTAAGCTGGTTCAGCATCTCAGCCTCCACAGTCATAGCAGGTTGTTTTTGGTCGCTCTCTTTCGTTTTCCTTCAGGGGTACACTGAAGCACATTAAAAACGCACCAATATTATATATACTGATGCGAAAGAAAGTGTGGGAGATTTTCCCCGTGTTTTGCGGTAGAAGCGAATGGCTGCTGGAGAGAAAGTTTTGTTGACTACATGAAAACTCCCAACCGGAAACTACTGAAAAACGTTTGTACAGTATATCGGTATAAAAATGAGCAGTAATGTGCTTGGCCACGACTATTGAAAACGACCGAGCCATTGGTATGTTGGAAGAAGGGCCATTGCCAAAAGGATGAATTACCACCACAGCACTATTGTACGTCTCAATGAACGTTACGGAACCACTGTCAGTGCCCGGGATAGATTTCGGAGTGGCCAACCACGAGGGACTACCCCTGCGCAAGATCGTCATATTGTGCTGAGTCACCTTAGTAATTGACTCGCCCGGCACATCAAACAGCAAGTGCAATAGTGGGTAGACATGGGCAAGTTTCTCTAATGACAGTCATCCGACGACTCAGAGATACAGGCCTTACTGTAAAGACCTTATGTTGGGCCAAACTTGACTACAACATCTCAGCGCCTGCAATCATATCAGATGGACTAGACTGCAGTTGAATGCTGTCCTATTCACAGACGAAAACAGATTCAACATATCCTTTGCAGATGGACGTATGCGGATTTAGCGACGGTGTGAAGAGCGCTTTGCAGATTGCTGTGTCAACCGATTTCGAGGTGGCAGTATTCACATTTGGGGAGGATTCAGTTTTCACCATCGCTTGCCTCTTTACGTCTTCCGTGGAAATGTTAATGCTGTGACATATCGAGATGAGGTTCTGGATGCACTGGTTGCTCCTGCGTTCACAATTTATCCAGACTTGCAGCTTCTCCAGCAGGATAACGCACGTGCATTTTTTTTTTTGTATTTTTGGTTTTCTCCCTTGCCTGCACAGAATGCAATGAATTTCATAACAATCAAATGTACAAATTAATGACCAGCATGGATTCATAGGAAAATGAATAAAGATTCCAAATATGTAAACTTGTACACACTTATATTTACATTTCCCACTCTGTTCCTGGATTATACAGGTGGTGCGTTTTTAATGTGCTTCAGTATATATATATATATATATATATATATATATATATATATATATATATATTATATATATATATATATATTATATATATATATATATATATATATATTTATATATATATATATATATATATATGTCCGAGATCTTTCAAGGCCCGCATCGGGCTCATCAGTCACCTTCGTACCCATAGACTAATCTAACATATTCCTAATAATTGGGGCTTCAGTTTTTGCTGCAGAGATGGTAGCAATTCTAAAAAGTTTAGAAATAATCGAAGATAACCCACCAGAAGCTGTTACGATATTTACAGACTCACTATCATCACTACAAGCACTAGAACACCCAGGTAAATGTAGCCGGCCAGACATAAATGAAGAAATTCTAGCAATTAATACATCACTTGGGATTAGAGGATGTAGTGTGAGGCTGGTGTGGGTTCCAGCACACATAGGTATAGCTGGTAACGAGTTGGCAGACCAGAACGCCAAGAATGGAAGAATAAGTAAAAACAAAATAAGAGCAGGACTCGGAAGGTCGGAGATCAAGAGCCAAGTGAAGCTAACAATAAACGAGGAATGGAAGACAACATGGAAGAACAGTAGAAAAGGCAGACACGCGTTCAAACTGCTGAAAGAACCAACAAAATTGGATGAGTCCAGTGCGGATTCCGAGCAAACCGAAGTCTTTTTCTTCTTTGATCCTTAGCCGCCAACCGTCAAAGCAGTCAGTGGCCATCACGCCTAGTGGCGTCTTGTAGGGCAACAACAAATTGATTCCACTGTGTTCGGTCGGTGGCCATTCTTCATACAGTGCCCCAACTCTGGTTCATTATTTGCATCTCAGCCTCCACAGTCCTCCGCCAAGTTGATTTGGTCGGCCTCTCTTTCATTTTCCTTCAGGGGTCCATAGCATAGTTGTTCTTGTGATGGCATCGGGGTCTCTTCTGAGGACATGGCCAACCCAGCTCCAGCGTCTGCTAGCTATAATGGTGTGCATGTCCTCTTGCTTGCTCCGAGTAAGCAAATCTTGTTTGGTGATAGTATTCGGCCAAAAGATTCGGAGAATTTTTCTTAGGCATGTTGTGTGAAAAGATGACAATTTCGACATTTCCATCTCTGTAACTGTCCACCATAGAGAAGCAAAGAAAGCACACAGCTCTGATATAATCTTAATTTTGTGCGTGTGCTGTACAGATAGGACTTCCAGATGTTGTTTAGACTAAAAAAGGCTGTTCTTGCTTTGTTCATTCTGTTGATGTCTGCTTGCTCCACCGTCTGGAGTTACTATGCATCCTAGGTATGTGTTACATGTGGGGATATCTTCTTGCAGTATTAGTTGATCATAGAATTAGAATCATAAAAATGTACATGCATCGTACTGACATACACGAATGGAGACGAATATGATTGAACAGGACATCAATGGTAGAAGAACTCAAGTCGTCAAGTGGAGGGGTCGCCAATATATCTTTACACTGTAATTCACATCAGGAATAGCAACATCATAGGTATGGCATGGCATATTGTACATACATTATAGTAGAATCCTTCATCAGTCTCGTCTCAACCTTTCAGTTCTGGCCGCTATACTAGAGGTGCTTACCACCTAAGTAATGTGGACCAGACAACGTGAATGTAAAATATACTGGAATACTTTCTTCTGTAATATCTCGAACTTGTCGCTAAGTTCTGAATCATCTTAGATAATATAGTGGCGACCTTCTGTTACGGTATTTTCTATTGAAGTCGTCTGCTATGGTTGGCAGTGTGCAATTTTTAGGGTGACAGCATTTAATATAATTTGATGTTAATAATTCATTGTCTGCTGAACGCTATGTACACGATCGAATTATGACGTGTTAGCGTTGATAGGTCACGCACCGTGACTTAGATACGAGACCCTTTTTACGTTGACCGTCAAGCTGTGAAGACGCGTCCTATATCCTTCCAGTGTTGGGCATTGTATTGCCGCACATATATATATATATAGTTACTTCGAAGTAAGGACTCAGGGTCAGTCCAAAGTTATGTGAAAGAGATGAAATGATAAGGTTAGTATATAACCGAATTCAAGGAAGGATTATTAAACAGTCCATAATATTTATTTTCGTCAGATTCATACGCTCACTGTCGGCTGTTGGAATCCCCAACTGCGCGTGCATATAGCTATGCTGTTCTGTCTACATTAATTCATTTATTGGACACGGACAGATACTAAGATGTATTGATTTAACGCTCACATGAATTGTATACGTATTATAAACAATGCTCGTGATGTCTTCAGATGTTATATCGTCAATAAATGTCGGACTCAAATCAAGGACTTACCGCGTTAATATTGTACAATTTGATTCATCATGTTATATTACTATTTACTATTCAGCACGATGAACTCTTAGATATAGAAATTAAAAATCCACAATACTTCTAACGAAGTTCAAAAGGAACTAAGATTGTAGTTGAATTTAATTGCTAACCGATGAAACAAGAATCAATGACCTTCAATATGGTATTTATAATAACCCATGAACATACACAATCAAACGATGAAACACGCCTCGATGAATTGCAACCTGTATCACCTTCGAAGAATATAATATATGCCACTTAGACTCTTCCTCCGCAATACTAGGAGCTTGAATAAAATACGTCTTACCATAAAGACCACAGATAACGAAAGGCCAAGAATATTAGCCGTTAGCATAAACTAGTGCAGAACACGTTACGTCATTAACAACTGGTGACGTATTAAATATGCAGCGTTCAATATAAGTTAAAACCCGTGCAACAACATGATTTACCACAGAGAGACTTATTACCGCAAAAATAACTTTTAATAGCCTATGTGTGGTCATGATACAAAATACATCAATATTCTTTCTTTAACAATACACCCGTTGGTTAAAAATCACATAATATTGTCATCGTCAAACAGTGTTAACAGTTTGAGTCAAAATCTGTATGCATATGTACTAATAGAAGTAATGATGCAAAACAGAAAGACGTATGTCATAAGTCAAGAAAAGAAAAGGAAAGTCGGTCTTATCAATCATACAACAATGAGAAAGAAAAATGTAAATGAACAAAAGTATTCATAAGTGTACAAGGAGACAATATGGAGCCGCGGTAGCATAGTGGTTAGTGCACTGGCTTCCTAGCGCAGTGGTCTATGGTTCGATCCCCAGATGAGGCGGAACATTTTTAGGCCACAAACGGCTCCTGGGTTCCTTTACCTTTACCTTACAAGGAGACAATGAAATCATGAGAAAAGAGAAGTAACTGATAAAAGCAAGTTCGCCCACACAGGGCAGATGATAAATAGGTTAGGACTGAACTGTTAATGTGTATAAAGTCTGTAGTGAGTGGTATGGAGGGTACAGTCACTCACCTTGTACTGTCAAGCATAGATCAACGAATCAGACTGGTGTTCATTTCCAATTGACAGCACATAATTTATTCACACAGCAATATCAATCCGGTACGATACACTACACAGGTACAACAGCATACAAAATCCAATAATAATCAATTGCGCAAAATGTCATAGGTTTCCAGTATGATGTAAACCCTGTTTACATCATGGTTCTAATGTGACATCAGTAAATCCACCAGGACGACTGCTGACAATCGCAGTACTAATAATGTCATCAATGCACTGGCCTCATCATATCTTCTCCATAGAGCTCAACTACTAAATAGAAGTGTAGGTCTTATAGAACGTGCACAAATCTATATGAATACCCCAACGACTGCATACACTGCAGTTACAAAAACGCCACACAGGCTTAAATCTATATATACTCGCAGTTCTAATGTTCCACCAGAACGACTGCTGATACTGCAGTTACTAAACGCCACACATGCTTAAATCTATATATACTCAAAAGACCGTCCGCTCTGCAGTCTACAAGTAATCTGGCCTGCACAAATCCTGGCCTTATAATCTCTCCAATAACTCTGATATCTGTTCATGGATCCTCAAAGAGCAACTGCTGGCATATCAGTGCAATCAAATAATAATACATATGAAATCTGGGGTCGGTACACACAAAGACCCTTAGCACATCTCTTGAGAATAATGTACCTTTTATCCTATCTTATTTACCCTTATCTTCTCTTATCTGCAGATAATCACACCTAAATAGGCAAGTAATAGTACACCTCGAAAAATGGCCAAACATCGTTCCCGAACACTACCATGGGAACACACACAAGACACAGGGCAGACTCCAGTCAACGCCCAAACTTAGACTGCTCAAGACTGCCACGGGAACACACACATCTCCTGCCAAACAGTCACCGGACTCGGCTGTTCACGGACTAGCCGTGAGCTATTCACAGCCGGCCGAAACCAGTACAGAATAACTAACTGGCTAGCGCTCACGACGCTTTTCTGTACACACTGTTTTCTAACATATAAATGTTTAAACAACTCACAATTAAACAAGCCAACAAGTGCCACAACTCTAAATTCACACTGTTCAATCAGCATAGTACGGATCACTTCCCTTTTGACCTTAACAGACTACCACCCCCTCCGGAGAAAAAAATGATTTATCATTTTTTTTTTTAAACTACATTAACGAAAAATGAGGGGTTAGCTAAGCTCTAGTATATGCTTACAACAATAGTTTTATGATAAGGTCAAAATAATACATCACCCAATAATAAAGCAAGTGTACAATAAACAAATTACCCATAATAATCTGCTAAATACACCGAAATAATCATTTACAAACAAAGTTAAGTATGATTACTGTAGACCAAGCAGGATACAATAAATGGAAAGTAAAGTCAAAGAAATCGAAATTGGAAGAAAGATCCATAATACCTAATAGTAACAATTAAGCAAATCAATTTCTTGCATGAAATAAATAGAACTGTCACCAATAGTTAAATATACTAATCCATATTACAATACAAATGATGAAAGTATAAGAAGTGTACAAAGCAGACGTATACAAATAGAATCACGTAACATCCAGATGAAACATGGAAGCATAACCAAAGTATAGACCGCTTCCAAAGAAATGGAGTGAAACGAAGAATCATCTGAAAAGGAAGAAGGAAATTCAAAATATGAATGCATAGAAAGAACGACAACAATACATCCCAACAACTATCCAACTAAATAACGCATAATAAATAATGTTGCCAAATTACAAAACTTATTCATAACTAAAATGACTTATCACAGGCATCACACAAAAAAAATGCGATATATAAAAATATCACAATCTCAAAAAAAATATATATTACTATTTCAAATTCGGAAATATAAACATATATTATTACACCTTATTAAGCGCTTTGGCGCAGAAAAAATATAACAATGTCAACGAAAAATACATTTCCCTAAAAAATTACAATACAAAAAAGTTTCTTAAAGCTAAGTTAAATAAACATATTATTTTAATTTTTTCTCGATTAAATCTATAACTAATATACGAAAAATGAAATCATCTTTAACCAAATGAATGACATCTAACGAAAAGAATTCTAATTCTTAAGTAGACTCATAGTAAACGCATACTAGTTTAAACAGAATTCAGCAGAAAAAAGCACATGGCAAAAAATACCAGAAACCATTGTTTCAAAATATGTTTTCAAATACAAATACAAAATCATAAATAACACATACAAGTTTAGTTTCAAAATTACATTTCACAACACAACAGTTACTGCATATAACCTCTGTATATGGTAATATATTAATTAGACATAGCACCAGAATAAAAGAAAAGAAAAAATAAATTTAATGAATAACAAGACTCTCTGAAACAACTAACGAATATTCCTCGCTAATGAGTTTGTGCATAGGGCTGGCAATCTCATCAAGTACAAAATTATCCTAAGAACCAACGCTGCCAAAACATATCAATGTTTGATGTATCAACTATCATTGCTTCAAACTTCACAATGGAGCACCTATGGTCCAACATAATATGGTCTAAGTGGAATAGTCTTCCGACTAGCGTATGAAAATATCACAAATCCACTATCTCATTACAAAAATTAAAGATAAGTCACTACAAAGTGATATGATACAATTTCATTGCAATCATAATACATACAATGTTTATCCACAAAACAATCATGAAAACCATAACATAGAGTTACAACAGTGCATACATATGAACATACACAATACGCACTAAGACATTATAAATGTATGCTACTATGCAATACAATAATTCATTATCCAAAAAATAAATTAACTGTAAAAAACACTGTAGCAATCTTAAACCAACTCCTAAAGAAAAAAAACTAAATAGGTCACAACTCCGGGGTCCTTGATAGTATTCTGTACACCGCACGAGGTAACGTCATACAATACTGGGTCAACAGGCTGGCTTGGCTGCGCTTGACTAGACACCTGGTCGTTGGTTGACCTACATTCCTCTCACAGTGAAAAAATAACTTCGGTGCGATGATTCTTAACGCAAAGCCGAATACTGTGGGAAAATACAAATGAAAATGTCTATTTTAATCAACTTGTGAGATTTATTGGAAGTAAAACGGAAAGTTAGTCTTACATTTACCCAAACTTGTGGCAGTGAAAACGTCTGGTTTCTATATGATGCCATCATTTCCTCGTCACATAGTAGAAACACAGAAGGATATGAACATCCTGACCGAACTGAAGGTCATCACTGCAGTAGGCTGAAATAAAATCCTACTTAAACACAACGAGATATTCTCTCGAACTCAAAATGCATAACAAGCAGTAGTATTTGAAACAATACCCTTACTGTTACCTTGTTTATAACCAAGTCTGTTCTTTTGTTGTTGTTAAGGGATAGAGAAATTGCCCGAATTCTCTCGTTTGTTGTCTAGGATCCATTCGTTTTAATAAAGCTGTGGAAGTTCTTTTATTTTTTTAATTTGGTTTGCATTGTCAAATATTCTGAAGTCAATCTCCTTGGATACCTCCTTCTGTCAATTCTCAATTACTGAATAAGGCTATCAACTGGTTAACTGAACCTTGAATGATTGAACGAACCTCTCGACTTAGACGATTTGGCAAATAGTTTAATACACAGTAAGTACGAATTCACAAAACGTCACAATCACGAATATGGCATGAATACTCCCTCTAACTTTCAGTCTACCACTATCTTGGTTCGCTTGTATACAATGTCCCTCAACTTTTCCCTAATTGATACTTTTATAATATCATTCCCTGATTCAATTTAGCATCGGGGTATTTAGCCTCCCGGCATATCAAATATTCTTTATATCCTTTTCCAACAACATCGGGGGATTTGAGCGTCCCGGTATGTTTAATATTTATACATCATAACTTCCACTCCATAAACTTCGGGGAATGAGTCCTCCCGTTATAACACTGTTCAATTATATTTTCAACACACTTCTTTGTATTGGGAATCACCGTCCCGTACTGACTTCAACTATACTCCTGGCATATTCTCATGCCTCTCATTTAAAGCACATAGCTTACCATTTTTCCAGAAATATTTCATGAATACATACTCCAACATAATGGCTGATACACAAGCCATTTTTAAGCACACATCTTGACGCTCTGACGTCACATTCCACTCTCTGCATCATACCTCGATACTCATCTCACAGCGACCGCTTTCATATATTTCTTGCGTTCAGTTGAGGTACAACATGGTGTGACAAAACCCTGGCACTAATAATAAGTTGCCCTGATAAAAATCGCACCATGAAGCAGCCTCAACATTACCCCTCACGCTCCCGAGCGTTTACTTCAGGAAACGCGCAAGATCCTGCAGGGTATAACCTTAAGCAATCTTACGTACGGATACACCTTACAGACAAGCAGTCTAATGAAAAGTATCAGGAATTTGACATATATACATAAAACTATGAAGAGCAATTATTAATTAACCAAATTTGCAATAAAATTTGAGTCCATATATCCGGACGAAATAGCAAGTCCAGAAGACATAATATGATGTCCAAACAAACTGGAACCATAAACCTGGATGCAAAGTTCCATGTGAAATATATCAGTCCTGGTGAGTTGCAAATCGCGACAACAAGTCAGCTAACCAATTGTCCTCACCGCGAATATGCTTGATTTCAAAAGAAAACTGTTGCAGTAGCAGAAACCATCTGTAGATTCTTGAGTTCTTAAATGCTTTTGGTTTCATTGAGGTCAAAGGATGATGATCTACCTCAACGTAAAATTTTCGTCCAAGCAAGTAGCGAGAAAGTTTTGATATAGTCCAGACGAGAGCAAGGAGCTCTCTTTCTCCCGCCGAATATTTCTTCTCTGCTGCAGACAACTTCCGGCTCACAAAGAAGCAAGGATGGAGTACGTCGTTGACAAGTTGCATCAAACTGCCACCTATTCCCATCTGAGAAGCGTCTGTGCGAATATAGAAGGGTTCATGGATATCTGGCAGAATCAAAATAGGATGATTCGCAAATAGTATTTTAATCTTATCCAATGCTAACTGACAAGTCTTTGACCACAATAATTTAAGAGGAGCACCTTTGCGGGTCAAATCTGAAAGAGGACCAGAGATAGACGAAAAGTCCGGAATAAATTTATGATAATAGTTAATGAGCCCTAACAGACTACGGACCTCTTTCTTATTTTTCGGTATCTGAATGTTCAGGATTTTATTCACCAGAAGGATAAAGTCGATGATTACCGATTTTATGCCCCAGGAAAGATATTTCCTGAAAACCTATCTGAACTTTCGAAGGTCTAACTGTCAAATGATGCTTTCTAAGCTGTTCTAGCAAAGAAATGAAACCTACAATATGTTCTTCCCATGTGTTATGGAATAAACAAATGTCATCTATATATGTGATGATATCGGGTCTATCGCCAACCAAACGGCGCATCATGTGAACAAAAGTAATGAATCATCGTTACACAAATCAATAAAAGTGAAGTTGTATAGATCAGTGAAGTCAGCAAAGATAATGCAAGTGTCACTGATGACAGTTATGATCAGAGAAAATATATGAAAAGAAAGTAATGTTTATATTACCGAAATAAAATTATCATGTGTACAGAGAAAATAGCACACTAAACTATGGATGTATAAAAGAAGAAAACATCCACAGAAGAAGAAAATAGATAGTCCAACGCAACTATAAAGTGCGTGGTGTAGTATTGCGTGCGAGTTGCACATCTAAATAATGGTGTGCAAACCAAGAACCATTCTTAAATTTTACAGCCCTTCGAGCGTCATAATACCTAGAAAAGCGAACAAACGCTAGTTTGTGAAAGGAATGTTGAAGTTCGAACATACGAACAAATTCAACATCTCCGACACATTGAAAATAGTTTCTAAGTGTATACCAAGTAACACTAGAAGGTAAATTACGCACCACGACAGTGCGATTTGGTGGAATATGATCTCGGCCAGGACGAAACTGAGCACGAGAATCCTTGACCTTATTATGTGTCGTGCGGGTCAAGAGCACGGAACTATTCTTATGTCCTTGGCATGTCGCATTGATGTGACTATTATTGTTATACTTGTGATTATCTGATCGAGCATTAAAACCTCCTACATCCGTAGATTTAGTATGTCGTAACTCATCACCATTGGATGGAACGTGATGGTTAGGACATGTCGTAAAGGCCTGACAATCATGAGTGTCCTCACAACCCATACCAACAGCAGTACAGCTAAAATGTGTCAAGTTATTATATTGATCATTGTTGATCACTTGACTTCTAGGTAAAACCTGCTTATCACGAACACCAGGAGTTGTATTGTTATGTGACACCTTTTTATGTAATTGAAGTTTGTTAAAAACATCCCTTCCAACACATCTACCAGCACTAACAGTTGGAGTATCAGTACCAACCCCATGAGATGTGATATTATCTATAACATGAGTAGGTGGTGTAGCCATGTCTGTAGCTAACTGTTGTGCTCTAGTTACAACAGCATTCGCCACCAATGGGTGCTTGCTGACCCACTCTGCAATTTCCTCAGGTGAACAGTCTTTTACACCTGGAATGTTACCAAGTATCACGTCACTTACAGGGTTCTCCAAGCTACACACGAGTACAGTCCCTGAATAAAATGGTGTGTCGATCTCCGCCTTTGCCATGGGAAACCATTCAATGTTACCACCAAAAGTAACACATTTCAGTGACTTTCCTGTAAATGATGATTTATCCAGCAACGATTTCCGTATCCCGACAATCGTGCATCCTGTGTCCCGAAGAATGGTGGCTGGTTTGTGATCTATAAACCCTTTGTGTAATGTAAGGCGACCAATAAAATCGCAGACAGACATCGCTGGTAAAATATGCCCACACAAAAGTCTAGTTTTAGCACCTGGCTCATAAAGTGTATTACACTCAGTGCAATTGTTATCTTTGCTTGAGCGTACAATGCATGCATTAGCCTGTTCAACATGGCTATCATGATCACAAAGTGGGGTACAGACGTTAGCATGGTCTGCTTTCCCTTTTGCCAGTTTACAATCATTTTTGTGATCAGGTTTGTGATTGCATTGTTTGCCGTGCTTATTGTTTACCCCATCAAAATTACACCTACCATTTCCATTGAAGCGTTCACCTGAATTTCTTCTATCAAATCTGTGATGTATATCATCACTGCTATTACCGTAGTGTTGTCCACGACCTCGGTTAGAGTAATTAGAATATCTATACCCACCGAAGTGAGATGGTGACTGACGACGAGGAAAATTGTACCGTCCTCGAAAGGAAGATCGATAATCACTCCTATATCTGCCCTCTGTACTCCTTGGGCGAGAACGGTGGTCACCTACTCCTCCGTCGTGGTACGAAACACACACAGGTAATGCATTATCAAAGGAAACCTTACGCATTTCCTTGTTTGGATGTGCAGACATGTAGTTTCTCCCCAATTCTTGACACTCATTGATAGATTTTGGCTTTCTCTCCTGCAAAAAACTAACAAAATCTGCGCCACAGGTAGATAAAACTTTATCCCTGAGCATTAGGTCAAATAATTCATCAAAAGATTTATTGATACCCGATAAATCTATCCATCGACCCAAGTACAATTTAATAGAAGAAATGAACTCTCCAAAATCTGCTTTCTTGGACGGAACTGCAGAGTGAAATCTGGATCGAAAACCCTATTCAGTGAGCTGAAATTTTGCCATCAAAGTATTGGCAACAATATCGAAATCAGATCGACTTGTTTCATCAATTGACATGAAACAACGCATTGCTTCCCCTGTTAAGTAGTCTGAAAAGATAATAGGCCACCTATCTTTTGGGATCTTCAAATCCATAGCCCTCATTTTAAATCTCATAATGAACGAGTCCATACAGTCCCGTTTATCGTCAAAATTTGGTAATTTAATTTTTGGATAATTAAAATTATTACCCTGAGAACCTTGTGGATTAGCACCAGTATGCTGTGCATTAATCTTTGCAATCTCAATCTCTTTTTCTTTATCAGCCTGTAATTTCAATGACTGAAGTTCAATAGCGTTTTTGTGTGCTTGGTCCAGCTGAAGTAGTTCCATTCTCCGGAGTTCCATTTTCTGCCGTTCTAGCTCTCTAGATGCTTCTTGATCTCTTCTAGCTGCTTCTAGTTGAACTAATTTCTTCTCTTCAAGTTCTCTTTCATGAACTAATTTCTTCTCTTCCAATTCCTGTAATTCTTTTGCTTGAGCAAGCCTTTTCTCTTCCAATTCCCTTGCCTGATCAAGCTCCTGCTTCTTTAAATCTCGTTGTTCCTTCCGTTCCATACGTTCCAAATAGTCATGATAGTTTTTCTCAGCATAAGCCTCTAGCTCAGCTGCAGATTTGCCTAAACGCAAACCTATGTCAACAAACTCTGACAATGACGACATCTTGTGTTCTGATTCGAATCAACAAGTGTCAAATCTCCCCTTAATATCAATTAATTAATTACACTAAATTATGTTATTGACTGAATTTATATCTTATGAAGGAATGAACATACAAAGAATGAGAGACGAGCACAATGAAAAAGAATGGCACAGGTCAATGATGATGATAATAAGTAACATGTCGAATTACAGAACATTACTCGACAAATATAAAGGAAATAAAATAAACAAAGACATGTTGACAAGCAGCTACAAATTTAAATAATTACTTGTAAAGTAAACAAGACAGAGAATCACGAACCAAAACAGCAAATCGTCAAATTTCACACTGAGACAAGAGTGATAGAAAAAACAGCTGTGCAGACAATGACCCACTTACGTAAATTAATGAATGAAAATATAAAACGTAGACTTGACGGAACAATCTAAACAAATATTGATGTCTGTTATGCAGTCAAAGACTAAAATTCCACTGCTATTTTCTTTGACTGGACAACCAACAAACAATAACCTAATATGATATCGTCATTTGCAAAATTTCCGAAGAAAACTTACAAATAGCGAGCATTTACTTTATACAAATAGACATACAGATGATTAAAACATGTATAGGACTGGATGTTGACTGGCAAACGTGTTCGAAATGGTCAAATACCGTCACGCATTAGACAATTTACAACTCTACTTATCTTTCTTGTATCTCAGAACCTCCCCAGATACGGAATCAGTGTGTTTGTGCCACACATCAACTTTAGGGCTCTATAAATTGACGAAACTATCTCTTGATTCCCATTTCTGCGAACGTCCGTTTGCAAGTTTTCCGGCTTTGATGACGTCATTGAGTAAAATTTGCCAGATTGTCATTTATCTTTCAACTTCGAAAATTTCGTGCTGCTAGTATTTAAAATCTTGAATGTAGAGTTGTAAAGTTCGAACCGAATCACTATGATGTCGAAACGTTGAATCTTGACAGTCCTCAAGGTCAGGTCAACGATCTTTGATGCATCTACATGGAGCAACCGTTACATGTCATCTTCAATTGTGAAATTCAGTGAATGTACAGTTTTCATCGACACTCTAAAATCGTATAGTTCTTCAAATGTTAAAAGTCCTGCGTAGAAGTTAAGTGTAGTAGTCCAGCCTCAGATGATTTCATTTTTGAAAGAAGAAGGAAAAACGGACGACCGCCCCCAGTTTATTTCTCTCCTGTTAAGGGATAGAGAAATTGCCCGAATTCTCTCGTTTGTTGTCTAGGATCCATTCGTTTTAATAAAGCTGTGGAAGTTCTTTTATTTTTTAAATTTGGTTTGCATTGTCAAATATTCTGAAGTCAATCTCCTTGGATACCTCCTTCTGTCAATTCTCAATTACTGAATAAGGCTATCAACTGGTTAACTGAACCGTGAATGATTGAACGAACCTCTCGACTTAGACGATTTGGCAAATAGTTTAATACACAGTAAGTACGAATTCACAAAACGTCACAATCACGAATATGGCATGAATACTCCCTCTAACTTTCAGTCTACCACTATCTTGGTTCGCTTGTATACAATGTCACTCAACTTTTCCCTAGTTGATACTTTTATAATATCATTCCCTGATTCAATTTAGCATCAGGGTATTTAGCCTCCCGGCATATCAAATATTCTTTATATCCTTTTCCAACAACATCGGGGGATTTGAGCGTCCCGGTATGTTTAATATTTATACATCATAACTTCCACTCCATAAACTTCGGGGAATGAGTCCTCCCGTTATAACACTGTTCAATTATATTTTCAACACACTTCTTTGTATTGGGAATCACCGTCCCGTACTGACTTCAACTATACTCCTGGCATATTCTCATGCCTCTCATTTAAAGCACATAGCTTACCATTTTTCCAGAAATATTTCATGAATACATACTCCAACATAATGGCTGATACACAAGCCATTTTTAAGCACACATCTTGACGCTCTGACGTCACATTCCACTCTCTGCATCATACCTCGATACGCATCTCACAGCGACCGCTTTCATATATTTCTTGCGTTCAGTTGAGGTACAACATGGTGTGACAAAACCCTGGCACTAATAATAAGTTGCCCTGATAAAAATCGCACCATGAAGCAGCCTCAACAGTTGTGCAACATTATTATGATTAGTATTTCTCCTCTGATAACAATATCTAACCGATCGATTTTGTTGTGTTCTAGAACCATCATTATAAGGCTGATAACCTTTACTGTAGTTATTTCTTTCACCAAAACTATTTCTATTCTCTTTTGTGACAATATGCTTACCAAATTGCTCAGTACTAGTGATAACAAAATCCTTATAGTTATCAACATTTTGGGCACAAGTATTACTAATAGCCTTGTCTCTTATTATCAGTTTATCAGAATTTCCATAACCAGAATAATGGTTGGTCTTTCGAACTTTACCATGAAAGTTATTTCTATTTTTTTTAAATCTGTCGAACTGACTGTTAAAGTAGAATTATCTTTGCTGGCCTGACGCCAAGAGTCAGTAATGTTAGCAGTAGTAGTACGTGGAAAATTTATTTGCCACGTAAGGATTTACGTCCACCATGCTCGATTTTCGTATCAGCAAAAAGTGTAAAGGGCTGACTTCTTGCTTGTTTTACTTGGTGATAAACAACCTTCTGTCTACCACTGTCAACATTGACAGTAGACAACCCCTTGATGCCTAAAACAACATCTACTAAGCCATCCACTCTATTCCTCAGTTCATTAATCTCTGCATTTCTAAGTGAGATGTCTTCGGTTTGTTTCTTAATTAAGTCATTAGATGTTAAAACCTTACTCTTCTCCTCCATGAGTAATTTCTCAATATCAGTCATTTCCTCTTTCTTAAACGATAACTCCTCCACTCTCTTTTCTACGTCTTTTTCTTTGCTTTGCCTCCTCTGTCGTGCCAATTTCCTTAATCTTTTCCTCTGCACCTCTGCTATCTGTGGCTGAAGTCGGGCCACCTGGGCCTGAAGACCTTTGACTTGAGCAGCTTGTGCTCTCAACTGTGTTAATTCCAGTTGAAGTGCTTTGATCTTATTATCATAGCTATTTTTAAGCTCATCAATTTCCTCCAGAGATACAATATTCTTCTTTATAACAACACTTTGTAAAAAATCCACCTCGCTTCTTAAATCCACAATTATTTCTTGATAAGACTTCTTATCTTGCCTGGCCTGAACTTTTAATTTGCAACACATGTCTTTCTTTTCTTCAATTTATCGAGTGAGATTACATACTTCGCTATTCTTGTGCTCTATCTGAACTTCGAAATCTTTTACTTTACTGCACGCAGAGTCTAATGCTGTTTTTACACCAGCAAGCTCCAAGTTTGATTTCTGTAACTCATTTGTGAGCTTAGACACTGTTTCTTGTAATTTAATCTTTTCAGCACTATCCTGTAAAAACGTAGCTCTCTCTTGTAGAGCACTCTGTTTGTTTACGTTTGTTTGCTTCTCATTTTTCAATTCCCTTTTCTGCACGTCAGAAATATCGTTGTGTATTATTTTGTATATACTTTGCACAATATGTCCGTGCTCAACCTCAATATATTGTTGCAAAAACACACGAAGGTGCCGTAGCAAATTAACCAAATCCTTAGCCATTACCAAATTACAAACAAACTTAAAGTTATGTTCAGCAAATGACTCTAGGGATGCTGACACATTAATCAAAAAATCATCCATCACCCATGCTCCAAGTCGTGGGCCTCTTAATCCCTTATCATCTCTACCTACCACCAATGCACACTCCAACATGGGTCTTATATCTGTAGGATCTACATCACACTCCGGATCCATATCAAAATCCATAGTGACTTATTCACTCAGTTCACTATATGTATCAACCACTTATAATTATAATAAGTTTATATCCTTGGAAATTTAGACAATTAATTTTCACCTCACACAATAAACATTTTCTCAAGAGACTAATGTATTGAATAATGTATAAATTCTCAATTATTATGCAGTAAATCCTATACTAAACAGTTAATAGAATACATAATGCGTGATATGAGAAGACTTGATAGCATACATACATAAACACAGTTTCCACAACAACAAAACCACTTATCTTGCAAATAGTAAATGATCCCGTCCTTTCCCACTACAATCGATGGGTATCAACATCAAAGATGACACGACATAAGCAGACTCTCATGTTGAAAGGTGCAGGCACAGGTACTGGACTCGTCGACAACTCTCACTCCAGGCCATTGAAACAGTATGCTATGTGTTCGTACACAGCACAGGAAACTGGAAACTGGAAACAGTGCAAGTTATCAACTTGTTCCCTCTTTCGTCGCGAAGGTACACTGTCTGTCACTCTTGTTGAAAAGAGTTACATGATATTTCGAACTTGCATATAAAACTGGAACATACTGTAATTCTCATAATGCAGATATCGCTGATGATGACGAATCAGGACAGGTCGTCATAACCATGTCAAAGTTTACTTTAAAATTTCACTCCGAAACGTAGAACTGGAAACGCTGCAGGAACATAATAGGAGGCATATAAACATTTAGACACATCACCGTGTCACCGATTACAGGTCATGAGCGACACAAAACTGTCTTTGAATAATAGAGGCATTGCCGATTACAGGTCACGATCGACACAAAAACTGTAGAAGATTCGCCTTTGTTTCTTAACAATGTAGAAGTAAGAAATGGCGTTCTAAATCCAAGCCACGGAATAGGTACTGGAGTAATGGAGGCGTTGATTAAACTGTGAACGTTTAATATATGGTTTATTTAGGACGGAACACAGCACACTTGTGATCATATCCTTCCAACGCAAATGTTGTAGGTGTCAATCCCCACATTGGCCACCAAAATAATAAAGTATAGTTGTCGTTAAAGTACATTCGCGCACACAGGGCAGATGATAAATAGGTTAGGACTGAACTGTTAATGTGTATAAAGTCTGTAGTGAGTGGTATGGAGGGTACAGTCACTCACCTTGTACTGTCAAGCATAGATCAACGAATCAGACTGGTGTTCATTTCCAATTGACAGCACATAATTTATTCACACAGCAATATCAATCCGGTACGATACACTACACAGGTACAACAGCATACAAAATCCAATAATAATCAATTGCGCAAAATGTCATAGGTTTCCAGTATGATGTAAACCCTGTTTACATCACGGTTCTAATGTGACATCAGTAAATCCACCAGAACGACTGCTGACAATCGCAGTACTAATAATGTCATCAATGCACTGGCCTCATCATATCTTCTCCATAGAGCTCAACTACTAAATAGAAGTGTAGTTCTTATAGAACGTGCACAAATCTATATGAATACCCTAACGATTGCATACACTGCAGTTACAAAAACGCCACACAGGCTTAAATCTATCTATACTCGCAGTTCTAATGTTCCACCAGAACGACTGCTGATACTGCAGTTACTAAACGCCACACAGGCTTAAATCTATATATACTCAAAAGACCGTCCGCTCTGCAGTCTACAAGTAATCTGGCCTGCATAAATCCTGGCCTTATAACCTCTTCAATAACTCTGATATCTGTTCATGGATCCTCAAAGAGCAACTGCTGGCATATCAGTGCAATCAAATAATAATACGTATGAAATCTGGGGTCGGTACACACAAAGACCCTTAGCACATCTCTTAAGAATAATGTACCTTTTATCCTATCTTATTTACCCTTATCTTCTCTTATCTGCAAATAATCACACCTAAATAGGCAAGTAATAGTACACCTCGAAAAATGGCCAAACATCGTTCCCGAACACTACCATGGGAACACACACAAGACACAGGGTTGACTCCAGTCAACGCCCAAACTTAGACTGCTCAAGACTGCCACGGGAACACACACATCTCCCGCCAAACAGTCACCGGACTCGGCTGTTCACGGACTAGCCGTGAGCTATTCATAGCCAGCCGAAACCAGTACAGAATAACTAATTGGCTAGCGCTCACGACGCTTTTCTGTACACTGTTTTCTAACATATAAATGTTTAAACAACTCACAATTAAACAAGCCAACAAGTGCCACAACTCTAAATTCACACTGTTCAATCAGCATAGTACGGATCACTTCCCTTTTGACCTTAACAGATGGATATAAAAAAACAACAAAGCCTAAAGCAACTCAAACATCAAAACCCACAAACAATTTAAACTATATGGAAATATTAAGTGATAAAGAATATGGTCACATACCTAATTAAAATTATTTGCAAGTTATGGCGAGGATAACTATAATGTCAAGAGAATAATAATCACTAGCGCGAAAAATGTTTCTTAAACAGCTAATGTTCATAAATACCACTGCGAGTTTAGTCCACGGGAAAATATAAGTCATTGTGAACATTATTAAAGCCACCACAACACTATTGTTCATGCAACGTTCTTGCATATCGTAAGATAAAGTTCCTAGAGACACATTTTAAAGATGTACGATCAGGGTGTGCAGGTAGATTGTATCAGGATCTCAACTGAATCATGATAGTTAAACCAAAGTAAGAGCAGGAAATGCTGCTAGATCGCATTAGTGTCTCGTCAGACAAAAAATATATGTCATTTCATAGGATGTATCAGGTGACTGGGATATGCTGCTTATCAACATCTGAGATTAATAATACCCAAGTGTCTGTGCTCCGTGACTCGGGATCTACTACTGTTGGGATCAGGCAGTCTCTTGTACATCCTTCCTGTGCTACTGGTGGTTTTGTAAAATGTATTACAATCGGTGGTATTGTTGAATAAGCGCTGTATACAACTAGTCCGAGGTCTCAGGCTGATAATGGATGATGGGCACCCTTCTGTCCACATGGTCCCGGAAATGTTCAATGGGATGTAAGTCAAAGGACAGAGCTGGCCAAGGGTCGACGATGTTCACATTAGCTGCATTCATGTAGTCTAGCCGAGGCGTTGTCCTGCATGTAAATTAAGCCCGGTTCATGTTGGTGAAAGAACGGAAGAGCATGCGGCTGCAGTACGTCACGTATGTAGCGATTGATGGTGAAGGTTCCTTCAGTTCTAACGAGATTGGTTATGTGCCCAGCGGTTATAGCCCCCCCCCCCCCCCACCACCAAACCATAACGCTTCCTCTGCCGAAACTGGCTGCCTCCTGAAAGCAGTAAGAAGAATATCTTTCAACCCTCCTGTGATATACCCGGACCCTGCTATCCTGCTTTTTAAGAAGAAACCTGGATTCGTCAGATCATACGACAGCACGCCATAGATGGTTAGTCCATCTGAGGTGCTGTCTGAGCCATTGGTATCTTGCTGTGATGTGTCACGAAAGCAGGCGCGACCTTTATACTGTTCTGTAAACACGTATGTTTGCTCCTCAAAGGCGACTGAGGACCGTCAGGTTACTGATAGTCCTGAAGCCTAGGAACGTACATGCTGTTACCTGAGCATGTTGAAAGGGTTGCGCAGATGTACCGTCCGTATGTAACGGTCCTCAGCCATTGTTGTTATCCTTGGTCTACCACTTCTGGGCCTGTTTTGAGTTGTCCCTGTGTTGTGCTATAATGTGTCATATTCATAATCCTCCACTCCTAAAGGAGCATAGGCCTTCAACAAACACATGCCAAGTCCTCCTGTCGCGTCCCATCATCTCAAGTTCTTTCCATGTTCTCCTCATCATTTTCACCTCTGTTTCCAGCTCTCTTCTCGATGTGCTTCTTTGTCTACCTCTGCCTCTCTTGCTCTGGGGGTTCCAGAACAAGGACTGCCTTGTAATGCTATCAACAGGTTTCTTCAGTGTGTGTCCTATCCATCGCCATCGTCTTCTCATCTCTTGTTCCACTAGCACTTGTCTAGTTCTTGTCATCAGTTCCACATTGGTAACTTTGTCATATCATTTTAATCCCTCTATTCTACGCAAGCACTCATTTATGAAAGTCTGTAGCTTTTTGGTTGTTGTCTTTGTTGTTCTCCGTGTCTCAGAGCCATACAATAGGACGGACTTCACATTTGAGTTGAAGATTCTTATTTTCGTGTTGGATCTGATTTCTCTTGATCTCCATATATTTCCCAATGCTATGAAAGCTCCTCTTGCTTTTTGTATTCTTATTTTGATATCGCTGTGTATCCCTCCAACTTTGTCTATATTACTGCCAAGATATGTGTACGATTCTACATCTTGTATTGGTGTTTCTTCAAGTTCAACCCTGTTATCATTACCTGCATTTATTCTCATTATCTTCGTCTTTTCCCTATGTATTTTCAGACCCAATTGCTGTGACCTCTCATCGAGTGTTTTCAATTTGTCCTGCATCTGATTACGGTTATGGGACAGAAGAGCCAAGTCATCAGCAAAATCCAGATCATCCAACTGCTTAGTCAGAGTCCACTGGATTCCATTTCTGTTGTGTGTTGTCGATGATCGCATAACCCAGTCTATTGCTAGTAAGAAAAGAAATGGAGACAAGAGGCATCCTTGTCGCACTCCTGTTCTTATCCCAAACGGTTCTGTAAGCTGTCCTTCGTGAAGAACTCTGCATGTGATGTCTTCATATGTTTTCTTTATTAAATTAATGATCTTCAGGGAAACTCCATAATGCCTAATCAATTTCCAAAGTGATTCTCTGTCTACACTGTCAAATGCCTTTTCGTAGTGCACAAATCCGATGTATAGTGGTGAATTCCATTTCAGACGTTGTTCAACTTTTATTCTCAAAGTGGCTATCTGGTCTGTACATGATCTGTTTTGCCGAAAACGTGCTTGTTCATCTTTCAGTTTCTTGTCTATGGACTCTTTTAATCTCTCAAGGATGATTCTGTTTAATACTTTTCCTGGCACTGATAGTAACATTATTCCTCTATAATTTGTGCACTCTTGTAAATTTCCCTTCTTAGGCAACTTAACGAGATATCCTTCCTTCCATTCAGCTGGTATCTCTTCCTTTTCCCAGACTTTACAAAGTAATTTATATAACATCTCTGTAGCCGCGTCTATATCTGCTTTTATGGCCTCTGCTGGAATGCCATCAGGTCCAGCCGCTTTTCCATCTCTTAGAAGCTTTATGGTTTTCTTTATTTCTTCCTTCGTTGGTCTTTCACTGTTAATTTGTAGCTCCTTTTCTGCTGGCTGGATGTCAGGGGGTTTTGTGGAGCTGGTCTATTGAGAAGGTCACGAAAATATTATGTCCACCTCTTCATTTGCTCTTGTATATTGCTTAGCAGTTTCCCATTCTTGTCTTTTATGAGGCAACTTGTTTGCTTGTATTTCCCCGTTAGCTTCTTTGTGCTGCTATACAGTTCTCTCATATTTCCTTTGGCTGCAGCATCTTCTGCCTCTCTCGCCAACTCCTCAATATACTTCCTCTTGTCTCTTTTGATACTTCTTTTAACTTCTTTGTTTGCTTCTGTGTACACTTCTTGAGCCTTGGCTTTGGAACTTCTGGTTTTGCTTGTGTTTAAATCTGCTTTCTTGTTTTTTCTGTCTTTTATCTTATTGATGGTTTCTGTTGTTATCCATGCTTTTTGTTGTCTTTCCCTTTTCCCCAGTATTTCTTCACATGTCTCATTCCATACAGTTTTGAACTGCTGCCAATAGTCTTCTGTATTCTCTACATCTTCCAGCTGTTGGCGCATTTGGAATTTGTTGGATACTGTGACCGCAAATTTGTCTCTTGTTTCTTGATTCCTTAGGTGTCCTACATTAAATTGTTGTCTATAATTTTGCATTGTTACATATCTCTTGAATTTCATTTTTACTTTGGCTATCAGAAGGTGATGATCTGATGCCACATCTGCTCCTCTATATACCTTTACATCCTGCAATGATGATCTGAACTTCTTGTTTATGCATATATTATCAATCTGATTTTCTGTTCTATGGTCTGGTGATATCCATGTTGCCTTGTGTATTCTCTTATGTGGAAACATGCTTCCTCCTATAGCCAGTTGATTTGAAGCACAGAAGTTTGAGAATAGTTCCCCATTTTCATTCATTATTCCTAGCCCATGTTTTCCCATGACTTCTTCAAATCCGGTATTGACTGTACCTGTCTTTGAATTTATGTCAGCCATCAAAATTGTGATGTCTCTTCTTTTTACTTTATCCATAATTTCCTGTAGTCTAGTATAAAATGCTTCTTTCACCGACTTTTTGATAAGGGCGATCTTGGACACCACATTGATAAATGCTGTTTTTAGCCTCAACATTGAATAAGGTTATACTGGACCCATAGATGAACGTTCTCTTGATGTAGAATGAATGTATTGTGGTGTTGTGTGTCAATCCCAATGTTACTTGTATGCCACTGTTAGAGCTGGGCACACAGTAGAATGGTCAACTCGTTCCGACACATTGTTAAGTATTTAGGTCACCTTGTTCGTCAAGTGTTGAGGCGCTGACAACGGACAGTGTTGACATAGAGTGAGAGTGTAGATGTAATTTACGCGAATGGGTGTACAGTTCTGTTAAGTTGACAGGTCATTCACTCAATCATAGCTGGAAGTCAATAAAGTGTAGACTACTGATGACGTTTCATACATTTAATAATAGACGCACTCTAACATCACAGATACAGTCACTTGAACAGGTTGGCAAAACATTGCATGCTTGAAAATGGTCTACGACATCAAATATGCATTCGTATTGAATGTGGATACAACAGAACGTTAGTAGACAGTCACACAGGGTTCTAGTTGCATTTAATCTCAGGCCTAACTGACTGATCGCGTCAGTTAATGCTTCCAAACATAGATATACATAAACAATGGTTCCCTGACAGAACCTCTTCTGTTGAAGAATTACCGGCTGCAATTAGCTGGCTTATATGACGACAATCCTAAACCACCAGTAGTGGATTTCAATAGTAGGCAGGTCTCTGTATAATAATCAGATAGTAAGGCATCCCTGTTCTCTAGATAGTAAGGCATCCCTGTTCTCTGATCAATATTCCGCTAGACAAAGGCGGGATCTAAAAATAGTCCTATCTTCGATGAGCTTCACTCACCAGCGAAGGTGTATAATGGAGCACAAGTAAAGGGCTCTGTTCATGATATAATTATATTGGACTCTGAATATCCTATAATTGGTGCTGCGTACATCAAATACATAGTGCTGCTAGGAAAAATGTCGTCTTAACATAGTCAATCACTCATATGGGCAGACGATAGCACGTCTGCACATCTAGGCATAGGAAAAGGTTCAGTAAATGTCTTTTTTACCTTATTGTCCTAGAAAAATCACACTAGCAAATAGCACACGCCATCTTTTGGCGTAAAGAATGAACATTGGGGAGAATCACTGACATGATAGTCATACAGAGAGAATATCTCATTCCCCAGAATTAACCACAGAGACAAAACTTCGGACCTCTCTGTCCGCACAGCAACTCAGGATCCCATCATCACGGAAGTCTCTCTCAACCTAACTTCGACACATGCGCAGAAGCGCATGACCCCAGAGTTCAACTCAAGAGAAGGTAACAAAAATAATAAAATGTAACATCAACTTAATCAAGAGTTATGTACCTTTGACTATCAAATGAAGTGTTCCACCAGACAGGTAGATATTTTTCTATATATATATTGCCTACGAAAGAATCTGTACGTAACAGACTACCACACCACCCGGGAAAAAAATGACACATTTTTTTAAATACATCTAAGAGCAACATACAATAGGCTCAAGACGCACGAATAATGTGCAGATGAGAAATATCAGCAATAAATATAACGCCAAATTGAGGCCAAGTCGACGTATAGATCGACAGGTGAGAATATATCTCATCATCTCAGAGAAAGTATTTCTCTAAGTATAAATATTTCCAGTGAGGTGCCACCAACGTATACTACAATACTGGCAATGTTACAATGCATACTAAAATTTCATTCAATAATTTCATATTACATAACATAAGTTCATGATTAACAAAGAAGAAAAATCATCAAAGGACCAGCGGTGAATATACATTAATGAACCGCTAAGTGGGGATACAATCACTATATCATATTTTACAAATGTGTACATATTTTGATAAAGAAAAGAACTGTTGTAGAGTTAGACGTATTAGGAAGTCCAAGACATAAAAGTTAGGTGGAATCATGTTGGCATCTAGATAGAATGTCTGCCATCACATTTTCCGCACTACGGATAGCTCGCACAGAGAAATGAAAAGGTTGAAGAGCAATGGCGTATCGAGTTGATCTCGAGCTCTTCAAATTTTTACTTTGAATAGCTGTAAGAGTTTTCGAGTCGGTTTCCACTATGAAATGCGCGCCAAGAAGGAATCTTTGAAGTTTGAGAATTGACCAAACCATCGACAACAGTTCACGGTCTAAAACCGAGTAATTCCTTTCTGCCGCATTAAGTTTTCGAGAGATATACATTACAGGATGCAGAGTTTCTGAGTACTCTTGCATTAGTGCCGCTCCGATCCCAGTGGATGAAGCGTCACTACGAAGAACAAATGCCTTATCTGTAGTAGGTAACATTAAAATAGGTGGAGTTGAAAACAAAGTTTTCATCTTATCCAAAGAGGATTGGCATTCCTGAGACCAGTGGACCATATTAGGAGACCCTTTCTTTAGCAGCGAAGAAAGAGGTGCCATGATAGAGGATAGATTCGGAATGAATCTTCTATAAAATTGTATAAGACCTAAGAGACTTCGCACTTGCTTTTTAGTCTTAGGAATAGAAATGTTAAGTATTTTAGTGGTATTATGGTCCTCTGTTTTTAGGCGACCATGACCGACACGGTGACCTTGGAAAGAAATTTCACTAAAACCAATATAGGCTTTAGAGGGTTTCGCTGTCAACCTATGCTCGCGTAGAGTAGATAGTAATTCATATAACCCCAAATAGTGATCTTCCCAAGTATCACTGAAAAGACAGATGTCGTCCAAGTATGCAATGACATCTGAACGATGGGATAAAGTTCGACGCATCATGCGTACGAATGTGGCTGGGGCGTTCATAAGGCCGAAAGGCATGAAATTCCATTGAAACAAATCACTAGGTGTAGAAAAAGCAGTAAGAGGTTTGGCGCGTTGAGTTAAAGGAACTTGCCAGTAACCTTTAGACAAGTCAAGTTTAGTGAAAAAATGAGATTTAGAAAGCCTAGTAAGTAGCTCTTCTAATAAAGGCATAGGTTCAGCATCGAACTTCGTAATCTGATTCAATTTGCGATAATCAACGCAAAGACGTATGTTATTGTCTTTTTTCGAACAATAACCATCGGCGAAGAGTATGCTGAAGTGGATGGTTCAATTATTGTCAATTCTATCATCTCATCCAACTCTTTCTCGACCTGTGCTTGAAAATGGATAGGGATAGGATACGGTCTGACCCTAATAGGATTATGGTCAGTTAGAATAATGTCATGTTTAATGACATGGGTGTGTCCAGGAATGTCAGTAAAGACATCCTGAAATGTTTGTAACATAGCAAAGACTTGTCGCTGTTCCTCTAGAGATAAATTATGAGAAACAGTAACGTTTTTCCATGATTCACTAGAATGAAGTGGAATCACCGGAAGAGGAAGATTTACATCCGAGAAACTTGTTTCCTCATCCTATATTACTGACAGGGATGAGTAATGACCATGTGGGACTAGAGAGTCGTCCGTTGCCTGGAAAATAGGCTGCAAATAATCTGGACTTTCGTGGAATTCCGTAAGCATGTTGATGTGGAAGGTTTTATGCTTCCCGTCAATATCGACAATATAGTCAACATCGGAAATTTTCGAGATTATATCGTACGGACCTTTCCATGAGATAAGAAGTCTGTTTTCCCTACAAGGTAGCTAAACAAATGCTTTGTCACCAGGACAAAGTTGTCGTAAGCATCTCTTCTTATTGGCAAATTGCCTTGCCTTCTGTTTAGCAAGTTCAGAAGAAGAGGTTGCTAATTTGCATGCTTCGATAATCTTTTGTCTAAGAGCGATGACATATTCATAAGAAGATTGTGTGTCATCGTTAATATTATCAGCGGTTATAAGATCATGAAGCAAAGACACAGGGCCTCGCGGTCTCGCGCTAAAAACAAGTTCAAAGGGAGAAATCCTGTATGTTCATTGGGGACCTCTCTATAAGCAAAGAGGGCCGCGGGCAAAACCCTGTCCCAATCTTGAGGATGATCCTCAGTTATTTTCCCAAGTAAGTTTTTGAGTGTTCTATTTAGACGTTCGACCATCCCATTAGACATTGGGTGATAGATACTACTCAAAGATCTTTCTATCTGCAGAGTAGACATTACTTGAGACATGGTATCCGATATTAGTTGGGTGCCATGGTCTGATAATATTTCTCCGGGGAATCCCAGACGAGAAAATATGAGCTAAAGAGCGTCTGCAATATCAGCAGTGGAAATGCTCTTCAGAGGGATAGCCTCTGGCCAACGTGTGCACATGTCAACACACGTTAAAATAAACTGATGTCCTCTGGCAGACTTGATCTTAAACGGACCAATAATGTCTATTGCCATTTTCTGAAACGGCCGAATAGGAATGTCTGCAGCCTGAATAAGTGCAGCATGGCGTGGGCCCTTAGCTTTGACTTCTTGACATACTTTGCAAGATCTGCAATAAATCCGTAAGTCTTTGTTTACGAAAGGCCAAAAGAAAGCCGCCAGAACTCTTGACTTAGTACGGGAAAAACCCATATGTCCAGCACACTGAGAGTCATGAGCGTGCTGCAAAATTTTAACTCTCATATTCTTGTGCACAAGAATCTGAGAATGCATGGACTTAGTGAAATCTTGAACCATACGTACAAGTACGCCATTCTTCTTTGTAATCCAAGATTTTCGATTTGTATCTTTATTTGGATCACCTATTGTTGCAAGAGTGAAGAATTTCTTTAAAGAGGGATCATCTTCTTGTTGTTTTATAAATGAGTCACGAGAGATTACCAAGGGATCATCTTGGTTATGCACTTCATTATCTTCAGTAGATGAAGTTTGAGGCATATTAAGAGCTTGAGCTCTTGTGTCTACTGCATTAGCAGTTTGCATATTTTGCTTTTCCCAAACAGTAATTTGTTGCGGAGTGCATTCCTTGACTCCGTGAATACAACCGATGATAAGATCAGCGATAGGATTCGGTAGAAGACAAGCATGCACATCTCCCGTAAAGAAAGGAGTAGCAATATTAATGATAGCAGTAGAGTACTTCTCTAAGGTGCCGCCAAATGTTTCACATTTGACTATGGTACTTTACCTGTGGCACGGGAAGGATCTATGAGTGACTGCCTAACACCAATGGTGGTGCATCCAGAATCAAAAAGAACTGAGACTGGATTATCATTTACTAAACCTTTATGCAAGACAAGAGATCCTCTTCCACCATGCGCGACTGACGCAGGAAGAGCGGGAAGAGGGTGACCACAACTTAAAGTAGACACCGTAGTTGGTTCGAATAATGTTTTTCATTGGGGGCATTGAGATGCTCTCCCAAAATCAAAAGCAGAACATGCCATATTATTAGAGTCTTTATTATCATTAGTCTGATTACAGGCTTCATGGGACTCTTGCTGTGCAAAGTTTGCCTGATAATGTGATTTATGTCTTTTGTATCGAGATCTACCTCGGTTATTATTGCCGTCTACAATTATTATTGTTTCCTCTATTGTAACCCCTATTTGGGTTTGAATCATAGTTTTCATGGTTACAATTATCATGCTCACTATAATGAGAATCTCTATAAGTTTGGTTTTGTTGTCTCCATGTTGGATAACTTGGGTAGTTCCTATTATGACTTCCCCTGCGGAAATTTCTATAATTGTGGAAACCACTGTATCGAGGGCTGTCAGCTTGTCTCCAGTTCTTCGAAGAAGAACCCTGATATGATTGATTACCTTGATTTTGATAACTATTACGGTTACCCTTTTTATCAAACCTATTTTGAGCTCCTTGAAATTTGTATGAGTAATTAGGACTGTATGGTGTTGCTGAAGCAACCGGCATACTCTCCTTAATCTTAGTGTTGCCAAGAGTTACGTCAGGGTGTGCAGTGACGTATTGGCAACAATATTCTTCCATTTGTTTTAGTGTTTTGGGTTTACGCTCATGTAGAAATTCAAGGAATGGTTTATTTACACATGACATAATCTTGTCTCTGAGCAACAAGTCCATAAGGGCTTCATATGTTTTTTTCTGTTTTAGACAGCTCAATCCATCGTGTAAATGTAAGACGTGCTTTTGCAATGAATTCTGAGAATTCTACCCCTGTTTCAGGTACCATTGTCTTAAACAAAAGACGGTAACCTTCTTCTGTCAATTGATATTTTTTTATCAAGGCTGCCCTGATAACATCATAATTATCCTTGTCAGCCTCCTCTACTAAGCTTAAACTAGTCAGAGAATCACCTTTCAATATCTCCGATAACTTATTAGCATATTGTGATCTATCCACATTATGAGTTCGACAAGAACGTTCCAACCTATCTAGGTAAAATGTTATATCGTCACTGGATGGATTGAAGGCTGGTAGCTTGACCTTATAAGTAAAAGGCTTACCATTACTACCAGATGACTGATTAGCATTACTCATATTTGTCAAATTTAATTTTTCTAACTCAAATGCTAGGAGTTTTTCCTCATGATACGTTTTTGCTTTTCTCTCTTCTTTTTCAGCTTCTAGTCTTTTATTTTCAGCCTCTTTGTCTAGCTGCATTCGCATCTTTTTTTCCTCAAATTCTCTGTCTAATCTTCTCTCCTCAGCTTGTTTTCCTAATTCTAATCTCTTCTCCTCAGCTTGTTTTTTTAATCTTTTCTCCTCAGTCTCTTTTTTTTTCCATTTCCAACATGAATTTCCTTTCATCTGCTTGCATCTGCAATCTTATATTCTCAGCTTCTATTTTCTTTTGTTCAGCTTCTATTTTCCTTTGTTCCGCTTCTATCTTCTGTCTTTCATTTTCCATTTTCTGTCTCTTTTCTTCTGACTTCAGTGCTTTGGTATACTCAGTCGTAGCAAAAACTCTCAACTCCTCAGGAGGTACTTTAAGGGCTTTCCCTTGCTCAATAATGTAGTCTAAAGTCGACATAATGTCTAACAATATGAGACTAGTTACCTGAAATAATAATGCAATTTATTTCAAAGTAAATGGAAGCAAGTTTTTTAATAAACTTGAATAACCAGCTCACTTTATCCCAATCTCTGTGGGAAACAAGCCTTTAATAAGGTCTTGTATAATCAACTATATAATAATAATAATACTAATAATACACCACCAGTTGATTCTATACCACAAGTGCACTACACAGCTAATAGGGCATGATAAAATATATCCATAAATAGTATATGTCAACCAACAACATAAACAAAGGACAATCATAAAAGACAAAAAGGAAACATTCGCTGAAATCAAATAAATCGAATAGAAAAACTAAAGAAAAATATCACAGAGCCTGTGATGACAACTGCAAAAAAATAAACAAAACAAATGACGTCACAGTGTATAAACATAAAGGTGTAAAGAAATGAATGAAAGAATGGAGTGGCAAACAAATAGAAACAAAACAAGTCAAAACTAAAGAACAGAAAAAAATATAACAAAAACAACGAAAGGTACACTTAGTCACAAAATAAACAAAATTATCGCAAAAGCAACACAAAGTCGCTAGCTATTTCCGCTATGGGAAATTCGCGATAAGTCCCAATAGACACGCTTAAAGTAGACCTTCTGTGACGTGGGATTTTCTATTTTAAGACACCTCCCAACCTAGACCCGCTATGCAAACACAACGAGAAAACAACATACATATAACGTAAACACATAGGATGTAAATATAATGTGTTGAGAGGAAGGCTCAGTTAAGTGATATAATGGTACAGTCCAAGACACAAACTGCCACTTATCTTAACGAAATTTCTGGCCTTAAATACTGTAAAAATCAACACAAGGTAGCAACAAGAAGATCCACCGTTGAAGACATCTGCAACAACGACAATCGAGTGGACTTCGGCGTAGACTAGCAACAACAGTTAGTACCAGAAGATCCAACGCTGATGTGTAGCAATGTCTGTTCAATGTAAGATGTCAACAAGCGCTGACCTAGTTACTGCATACGCTTGACAGGTCACGTGACAAAAATGTTCAGTAGCTGACATCGGCTGTAGACTTGTACTGCTGTACGGTGTACGTGTGTCGTATGAGGCAACGGGAAACAATCTGGTATCAGTAGCTGACTTCCATGCAATGTCCACTGTGCAGGTTAGACCCAGAAATCTGGCCTACCACATTGATAAATGCTGTTTTTAGCCTCCACATTGAATAAGGTTATACTGGACCCATAGATGAACGTTCTCTTGATGTAGAATGAATGTATTGTGGTGTTGTGTGTCAATCCTAATGTTACTTGTATGCCACTGTTAGAGCTGGGCACACAGTAGAATGGTCAACTCGTTCCGACACAGTGTTAAGTATTTAGGTCACCTTGTTCGTCAAGTGTTGAGGCGCTGACAACGGACAGTGTTGACATAGAGTGAGAGTGTAGATGTAATTTACGCGAATGGGTGTACAGTTCTGTTAAGTTGACAGGTCATTCACTCAATCATAGCTGGAAGTCAATAAAGTGTAGACTACTAATGACGTTTCATACATTTAATAATAGACGCACTCTAACATCACAGATACAGTCACTTGAACAGGTTGGCAAAACATTGCATGCTTGAAAATGGTCTACGACATCAAATATGCATTCGTATTGAATGTGGATACAACAGAACGTTAGTAGACAGTCACACAGGGTTCTAGTTGCATTTAATCTCAGGCCTAACTGACTGATCGCGTCATTTCATGCTTCCAAACATAGATATACATAAACAATGGTTCCCTGATAGAACCTCTTCTGTTGAAGAATTACCGGCTGCAATTAGCTGGCTTATATGACGACAATCCTAAATCACCAGTAGTGGATTTCAATAGTAGACAGGTCTCTGTATCATAATCAGATAGTAAGGCATCCCTGTTCTCTAGATAGTAAGGCATCCCTGTTCTCTGATCAATAATCCGCTAGACAAAGGCGGGATCCAAAAATAGTCCTATCTTCGATGAGCTTCACTCACCAGCGAAGGTGTATAATGGAGCACAAGTAAAGGGCTCTGTTCATGATATAATTATATTGGACTCTGAATATCCTATAATTGGTGCTGCGTACATCAAATACATAGTGCTGCTAGGAAAAATGTCGTCTTAACATAGTCAATCACTCATATGGGCAGACGATAGCACGTCTGCACATCTAGGCATAGGAAAAGGTTCAGTAAATGTCTTTTTTACCTTATTGTCCTAGAAAAATCACACTAGCAAATAGCACACGCCATCTTTTGGCATAAAGAATGAACATTGGGGAGAATCACTGACATGATAGTCATACTGAGAGAATATCTCATTCCCCAGAATTAACCACAGAGACAAAACTTCGGACCTCTCTGTCCGCACAGCAACTCAGGATCCCATCATCACGGAAGTCTCTCTCAACCTAACTTCGACACATGCGCAGAAGCGCATGACCCCAGAGTTCAACTCAAGAGAAGGTAACAAACATAATAAAATGTAACATCAACTTAATCAAGAGTTATGTACCTTTGACTATCAAATGAAGTGTTCCACCAGACAGGTAGATATTTTTCTATATATATATATTGCCTACGAAAGAATCTGTGCGTAACACTCTTCTTTGTCATCAGTTGATGCATAACATTGGATGACATTTACATGTATTTTCTTTTTAGCTGTTTTAAAAGTGGCTGTTATTATTCTGGGTCCAACAGCTTCCCATTCAATGAGTGCTTTCTGTGCTTCTTTAGATAACATAAGAGCTACCCTTCACTGTGGTGTGAACTTTCGTTTTCATATCCTGAGGACAGCACCAATTCACCTGTGATGAGTTTCTTCCTGTCTACCCTCTTCCACCTTGTTTCACACATTCCCAGAACCTCAATTTTATATTCTCTCATTTCTGCTGCTACTTGTGCCACTTTTCCTTGTTCGTTTAATGTCCGAACATTCCAGCTGCCAAATCTGGAAGTTCTCCTAGAAGAAAGAAGGTTAGTCAGCAACACAGACTCCTTTCGACTTTCTCTGTGTTGCGTTATGCGCCTTCCTGCGAGAGGACCTTCCCCTGTTTTGGATGGCTGTGTTTTATTTTCCTTATTTGACTTGTCCATATTTATTGAAGTTTTTGTGGTTTAAATTTTTTACAGGATGGGGTAACCAGCCCTATGCCCAACCCTCCTTATTCGCTTTCTACGACATGCATGGAAGGGAACAGTGTTACTATTCTTTGCTCCCCTTTCGGTCCCCGGTAACACACGGATGACTATCGTGTGTGCAAGTTCCTATTTGTGTCTCGGCATACACCGAAGCAGCGGACGGCGTCACTAACGGATGATCATGCAACCAGTAGTCCCATGGCTGGTTTATGCTTGTCTTCAGGCAATCGTGGCATGGTGAAATTTCGGTACAGTCAACATTAAATGCTGTTTTATGGCAAGGGCGATCGCCAAAGCATAGGAATCAGTCGTTAAAACTCACACATTGCGTACGTGGGGCACGTGGTACTCGAAAAATAAATATTGCACATGTCCCACGTGCTGCACGCACCGGTTGTTATCACGACCTGTACTCAGTGCACTAATTGCTCGTACTTCCTGCAACCTGCCCATGCATATTTTACCATCTTTAATGCAATGACCTCGAACATGTTTCAATTCTATACATGACAGGTGTTATGATTAAAATTCATAACAAATATGTCGATATCATTAGGTAGCTCGACAGAGCTTCTTGTTTGTTTATTTTATACGGAGTCATTTATTAATACAGGAAGTGACGTCATTGCCTTGGTGTAGAGGGGCAGACGTGAAAACTAGAGATGCAGAAGGCTGTGATCGTCTGCAACGGATTCGATATGTGTGTGTGTAATGGCGAGAAGACGCTTATGTTTGAGATGCGGAATATCTATATCAATATACATCCCTATGTTGTTACATCACTAATACATCAAGATCTTTTGTGAGGTGTATCTAGCTATCTTAATTTGAAGGGAGTATGCATTCGTAATGTTGAATGAAACTGATTTAATCAAACGTTGGAGATTGTCAAGGATAGTGTTCTAGCTACAAGCGGCACAGAGTTATATCGAAGACTGAATATGTTAGGCTATGTGATATATTGGCTTTTATATTTATGCATGTGGAGCAGTGTTTATCGTCAATAAAATTATATATAATTCGTCCCCTTCGCCTTTTGTGGCTCTACTGCTGCATTTCGTTATTGACTGTTGGCGTTGTCTACAGGTTCAACCCCGTCGAAATGTGACAATGAACACATCACAGTAAGGAGGCCGCATATACCAAAGTCTTGTACACATAATCATGACCAATAGTCTAGAAAATTGCGAAATAACCCAAACAATGGGTAAAATCAGTCCGCTGTAAAATATTCCACGGGATAAGTTTCAGCGCGCACTGACAGTAATAACTAGTGACGTGAACTTGACACCCAAGTTGTAGGAGGATAAATGTTTCAATAGCGTCAGTAATGTAACTGTGCGAGCAGGTTGACATCGATATAAGGAGTTGAATGAAGTATGTCACAAACCGTGAGGGTGTATGGTAAGTTGTGGGATAACTGAACATCGGTTATCTCCATCGCTCAAAAGTACAAGGCGTGTGGGCGACTTAGAATATAAACCAAAGTCATGAGACGACGAATGTGAAGTTCGTCAAAGCATCATGGCATGAAGTAGCGCAGTATATTTCCCTGTCATTTCAATATATACTCGCTGACAAAATATCATACGTGAAGAAAATATTGCTGTCTTGTATAGGACATCCGTATCAGTCAGCCATCGCGAGACTTGCAAAATATGATTGAAGCGTGTCATCAATACCTCTCAGATGCTGTCGTAGATTTTCGATAGGGGAATTAAGACATAGATTGGTCCCTTCTGAATAGAAATAGAACAGGTGATAGCTCAGTGGGATGATAATATTAGAAATAGATTTCACGAGATGGTGGAAATTAATAGAGTCTGTCCCTGAAACGTGAGAAGCTTCTCTCGGTCAGCCTATCTTCTACAACAGATCTAGATTTGTCAGACAGTCTATTAGAATATATATAGTAATCTATACATACCACTCACATACACACACACACATAAGTGACGACAGTTAGACGCACAGACGTGAAAAAACTATAACAATGGAATATAGATATTTTGGAACGAGCTGACCGACACATTTGATTAAGTTTATGTAAATTTTATTTATCTTAAGACAATTCATCAATACCATAAATTTGAATATCAATCACATATAAATACACATAGGTTAAAGATTACTAAAAGAATAGACCCATAGGTGTAATTCTTTCCCCTCTGTTGAGCCCACGATCCCGTTAGCAGAAAACGTTATAGCCCCCAAAGAGTCACAGATTTATACGCTATGGTCTAGGATTTCCCTCTATAGTTTAATAACAGTGTTGATACCTTAATCTATCCTAAGAGGAAATCAGCATTTGCAACAAAATTGCATAAAGAGATTTCAAAGTGGGTGCATGAATATATAAAAATGAAAGAATCACTCGTTCTGCTTTCTCTCTGTTCATTCAACAGGGGCCCCTGACATACTTTCTTACCTACAAAAGTGATGTTTTTCGCCGTCTATCGCAAACTTCAGGACACTTCTCTACAGTGAATCTGTATTCTTTTGATAAAGAGAATCCCAGCTCTGCAGATACAGGTTTCTTCCAATGTTCCGGAGAGCGTTCACTTTACAACTATATTTTAAGATTTCTGTTAGTGTTACTTGAATCGGTTCATGTAAGAAATTATAAACGGGCTCAAAAGGTCAGAATCACGAGGTTTCCACTACTTAAGAAAATGACAGGTTGCTAAACTTCTCTCAAATGTAAAATTCTTGGTCACACCACAATTAGTCAAAAAAAGTCGGAAATGTTACTGTTTTTATTTTCTCTTGCCAAAGGTGCTGAATGTACAACGAGATTGTTGAGAAGAATTATAATCTGGCTCGATAGACCCAGTTATTTCATTTAGTATTAAAGTTCGTGAGATGAGTACTCTGTCCTTTTCTGGATGCAAACACAATGCCAGACAGGTTGTTACGTGGAAACTCACTTATTTAAATTACAAAAATGTTTCTTCTAGGTTATTCTCATATACTAGAACCGCTGGTAGATTTTGGGCTTTATCCAGAATACTATATAAAGAAAAAGAAACATACAGAATACTTAAACATAATATTATACACATCCTATCCTACCCTCGCGTAAAATATAATATTCACTTCGGTTATTAACTTTAAGTTAGAGACTATAAGCTTAGCGCTTGTCTCATCGTTTAAACTTCCGTGAAATAAATTCTAGTCATTAAAAGAATCAATCATCATGAATTAGAAATACGTAAGTATCTCATCAATACTCAATGATGAATCAGTGCATTTACTAGTTAGTTAAAATATTCTCGGCCTGGTTACTAGCAATTTAATTAAATTTTATTTATAGCTGTATGAGTTTAGCTAGAAATTATAATTTATTTTGCTATCCACTGTAACACAGTAAACTTAAAGAATATAACTGACTCATCATTTAATCACTCTGCTCAGAAATAAACTAGTAAAAAGGAAATAGGAGATCTACCACTTAAATCACTCAACACTACTAGATATATATACGTATATATATATGTATGTATATATATATATATATATATATATATATATATATATATATATATATATATATATATATATATATACTGAAGCACATTAAAAACGCACCACCTGTATAATCCAGGAACAGAGTGTGAAATGTAAATATAAGTGTTTACAAGTTTACATATTTGGAATCTTTATTCATTTTCCTATGAATCCATGCTGGTCATTAATTTGTACATTTGATTGTTATGAAATTAATTGCATTCTGTGCAGGCAAGGGAGAAAACCAAAAATACAAAAAAATGCACGTACGTTATCCTGCTGGAGAAGCTGCAAGTCTGGATAAATTGTGAACGCAGGAGCAACCAGTGCATCCAGAACCTCATCTCGATATGTCACAGCATTAACATTTCCACGGAAGACGTGAAGAGGCAAGCGATGGTGAAAACTGAATCATCCCCAAATGTGAATACTGCCACCTCCAAATCGGTTGACACAGCAATCTGCAAAGCGCTCTCCACACCGTCGCCAAATCCGCATACGTCCATCAGCAAAGGATATGTTGAATCTGCTCTCGTCTGTGAATAGGACAGCATTCCACTGCAGTCTAGTCCATCTGACATGTTGCTCTGCCCATTGCAGCCGCTGCAGACGATATCTGTGAGTCACGTTTGGCCCAACATAAGGTCGTCTTGCAGTAAGGCCTGTATCTCTGAGTCGTCGTATGACTGTCATTCAAGAGACTTGCCCATGTCTACCCACTATTGCTCTTGCTGTTTGACTTGCCGGGAGAGTACGATTCCTTAGGTAACTCAGCACAATATGACGATCTTGCGCAGGGGTAGTAACTCGTGGTTGGCCACTCCGAAGTCTATCCCGGGCACTGCCAGTGGTTCCGTAACGTTCATTGAGACGTACAATAGTGCTGTGGTGGCAATTCATCCTTCTGGCAATGGCCCGCGAGCTCATTCCGGTCTCCAACATACCAATGGCTCGTTGGCGGTCGTTTTCAGATAGTCGTGGCATTTCAAGCACATGTACTGGGTGTTTTGTCTCAACGGCCTTTTTATACCGAGTATATTGCCACAACGTGTACACATTTTCAGGGTCATAGCTGTTGGGAATCGTGTTGCACGTGTAACTTTCATCGTTTTCATGTAGTCTGTACACAAACCCGTGGGTTGAATCATGCACTTTCCATTCCAGCAGCCATTCGCTCTCTACCTCTTGGCAAACACGGGGAAAATCCATTCCCACACTTTTTATTTCCAGCTTCTTGGCATCAGTATATATAATAGTGGTGCGTTTTTAATGTGCTTATATATATATATATATATATATATATATATATATATATATATATATATATATATATATATATATATATATATATATATATATATATATATATATATATATATATATATATATATATATATATATATATATATATATATATATATATTATATATATATATATATATATATATATATATATATATATATATATATATATATATATATATATATATATATATATATATATATATATATATATATATATATATATATATATATATATATATATATATATATATATATATATATATATATATATATATATATATATATATATATATATATATATATATATATATATATATATATATATATATATACCATTAGCGCATACGTAAAACGATCTGCAATCGACCAACTAAATCTTCTAATGCCAGCATGTAGCCTTATCATGTTGTTTATGAGACTTATTTGTCTCCGTTGGCATAGGTCTATTTCTTGGACAGTTCGTCACAACATTAATGCAATGGTTTGCCTTTCGCCATGATGTAGTCCCAGATAAGGCAGTGATGTTTTGGCTGGGGCCACTGGCATTAACGTGATCATGAGAGAAGTTATATCGGCCTCGAAAAGAGGTCTTTACTTTACTAGAGCGTGATGACCCATTAACATCACTATTGGTATTGCAGTTACGTTGTACATCATACCTGCTGCCGCCTGAGTGTGACAATATTTTATACTTTAAAACGATATCCAATAAGTCGTCAACCCTTCTTCGCAACTTCGTAATTTCACTCTTTTGATGTGAGAGTTTCTCACTTTGCAGAGCATTTACTTTTTAGAGTAATAGTTTTACTTCTTTCTTTATGAAGTAAAGTCTCATGTGCAGCCAATTTCTCTTTGTATGCAGTTTCAAGCTGCGAATAGTCAAGGGCTGATTTTTCGTTTACCTGAGCGCTTGATCCTATATGATGTACTCGTACTTACAATTTCACCTCTTGAAGTTGGTTAACCTGCGATTGTGTTTTATCAGATTTCAGACGATCAACTGTAAGTAATAAGTCTTGAACGTGCTTGCTTTGCAGGTGAAGTTTTCTCTGGTATGCAGCAGCATTGTCATGTGCACTAATTGCTCGTTCTTCCTGCAACCTGACCATGCGTATTTTACCATTTTTTTATGCAATGACTTGGAACATTTTTCAATTCTATACCTGACCGGTTTCTTTTGTTAGTGGATATATATATATATATATTGACCGTCGGCACACTAGGAGTGATGTGGTCGGCATCACGCCGGCCGCTTTAACCTTCCCAGAGTTGCTCTGGTACCCATTTGGGGCTGGGTCGACCCAGGAGCCGTTTGTGGCCTAAAATATTCCCACCTCATCTGGGGATCGAATCATAGATCACTGCGCTAGGAAGCCAGTGTACTACCCACTATGCTACAGCGGCTCCTTATATATATATATATATATATATATATATATATATATATATATATATATATATATATATATATATATATATATATATATATATATATATATATATATATATCGGGAGCCGCGCTGGTGTAATGGCTACGACGTTGTACTGGCGACCAGGTGTTCATGGTTAAAACCCGGCCGTCGGCGTTTGAAGAAATGTTTACGACCGGAAATTTGACTGAATAATCTGAACGGCTCCTGCACATAAATCCCGTGTGGATGGGAAGGAGCGGAGCTCCTGACCGGGTTGGAAGGAAAGCCCACTGACCCCCCAGCCTCGCAATGACATGTCATTCGTCCGAAAGAGCCGGAAAGCTCGAGTGCCGCTGGTTATAGAAAAAAAATATATATATATATATATATATATATATATATATATATATATATATATATATATATATATATATATATATATATATATATATATATATATGCCCTGGCGACCACCGTCCTTTTCAAGGTGAACGAGGAAGAAGAAGAAGAAGATGCCCTGGCGAACTTCTGTTTCTATCGAATGTGCGTGGCGCCCGTCTCCGTACCCTTCCAGTATCTGCAACCAAGACGGAGAGATGTGTCCGCTCCCAGATGTCGCTCGCACAGTCCGGCATTCTCCTCAGACCATCGGCCTTGAGGTGTCAGCGTCCCTTATAAAATCAGAAATGACTGGAAGGGACGCACAATGTCCGGATTTCCCCCAGACCCTCTGCTCTCGAGGCGTCTGTATCCCTTAAATAGTCACAAATTACTAAAAGGGAAGATGGATTGGAGGACAAGTTCCGTATCCTACTAGTGACAGGCGGTTGCTACTCGTGTCAGACTATAGCGGGCTGACCGCTCCTATGACGTCTAGGCCGCGTCTTGCTGCATGGGCAACAGCTCGATCTATAATTGCCCAACCTCGTGCCACCGAAAGTTATTTCGGGAGGTAAGCTCCTATGGTCAGTAATGACTGGAATGGAATATATATATATATATATATATATATATATATATATATATATATATATATATATATATATATATATATATATATATATATATATATATATATATATATATATATATATATATATATACTTCATTATTGTATGGTGTATAAACATGGACAATGAAAAAGCAATTGGATGAGGCTCTCGAGAGATGTATAAACAGAAGAACGGAGCGCATCTCATGGAAATTGAAAAAAAAAACAAATAAGGAGGTCGTAGTAAACCTAGGTATGAAAAGATAACTAATAAAGGAGATAAAAATGAGGCAGCTAAAATATATTGGCCATGTAAAATAGATGTAACACTTTACTGAAGACCATAATAGAAGGCAAAGTTGGAGGCAAACGTACAAGGGAAAGACAGCATTATAAGTGGGAAAATAACATCAGGACATGGACTGGAAAGAGTCTAGCAGAGTGTACCATCAAGACAAGAGACAGAAGACAATGGAGATCCATTACAGCAAAATTTCGTTGTTGAGATAGCAGCTGTTGAAGATGATGATGATGGTTGTTTTTTAACTTAATTTTGGAATTTCTCATTCTCTCGGAGTGAAATAATTTATGTGAGATAAGCATACTCAAGGGAGCAATACACATCGTGTATAAATATTGTTTTTTATGTCAAAATGTTTAAATTTTTATTTATTTATATTGCCGTTCGTTTGCGCTGTAGTCCATTATTGTACTTATACCACCTCCATCAACACCTGTCATGAGGTAACTATGAGCTTATCACGGTGAACTCTTATCTAGTGATGTTGTGCAGCGCAATCACATAAATATAGTTATGTGTTCTCCGTGTAGTTAAGGGGGTCTCAGAAGAGACCCAGAAATAATAGGATTATGTACCGCTAGGCATATCGTAGAAGGCGATTATCTCGAGATCATTATCATGTACTATTAGTTACCATAGAAACCTCTTCTGCAAGAGTAGAATGAAAAATACAATAACACAAATAGTAATACATCTTACTAAGAGAAAGGACAAGAAAAAACCTACATTGCGGCCACAAGGCCTTCGTCAGGGACAGACAAACAATAGACAGAAGGGAAAGAAAGTGAGAATTAAGTGGAGAACGTGAAACTATAGAAGTAAGAGAAAAATATTCCCTGATGTGTGTCACATGTTGGAAGATAAAATGTCTGCCCAAGAGTAAGAGTGGTGATAGAAGAAGTAGTAATAGTAGGATTACTGGCAATAGGAGCAGTGGTAGAAGGAGTAGTAATAGTTGGATCACTGGCAATAGGAGTGGTGGTATGTCGTGGTTGACTTAAAGTGTAAGAGTATTTGTCGAGTTGGACAATAGTATTGAAATCGACAATGATAGTGAACTGACAAAGTTATACATTACACATAGATAAGGTGTAAATAGGAGGTAGACTTGAGACGAACCTGGAAGAAGATTTATTAAAGTTATCTCTCTCTCTCCAAGCCTCAACACACTTATATAGTCTAAGCACCACCTGCTCTCCCTCTTTTCTCTAGATCATAAATAGAGACTATAGTAAAGAGCTTGAAATGTTAATTATGGATGAAAGGGTCGTGAACAGCGCATTAATAAATGAGTAAAATTTATTAAAGAAGAAATGTATGAAAATAATGCATATCAGCACAAACAACATAAAATTGCATCAATAATCATAAATATGCAACTACACACCAGCGAACACACAGACCACCAACATAAAACCTGTAGAACATCCAGAAATAAATAAACCGAGTGTCAGTCCGTCCGCTTTCGTGGGACCAATTGCAATAGCTCCAGTAAGTGTCTTTACGTGTAGATATCCTTCATAGGTGGTGGAAATAACATGAAATAAATTCACTCTAGGCGCTATCGTTGGTGACACCCTAATTGCGCGAGGTGGGCTGGAAGACTCTGTCTATCTCCGGCTGACAGCTCATGAGTGCGGGGTTTTAAATATCCAGAAACACACACAAGACGAAGTTACTTGAGGACAAATGGTCCGTTGCGCTCTTATCCGGCGCTTAGAATTTTGCTTGCGTACTTGGTATTAAATCCGGTTTGGGCTGGCTTGAACTGTGGTTTGACGGAGTGCTCCGTTTAAGCACACAAAGTCTGGTGATTTAAATTCTGCTATAGACGCTGGGCTGCTAGATAGGTTGGAAGCCGCAATGCTCTGACTGGTAATCCAAAGGCGAGTAGGAAACTACTACTGCACTACGATTTCAGATTTTCCGTTGGCTCGTTGCACACTGCGTGAGCTTAATTTCCTGTTAGAGAGAACGGCGTTGGCAAAAGGGTTTTGTTTCAGGTAGAGGGGGTGACGACTCGTGATGCTAGGTGTTTTCAGAAACCCTCTAGATTGAAGAGAATATGACGTTCTTCACCTGACTGGAGTCTTGCTCTAGCAATTCAGTATCTCTGAAACTGAGACCCAAAAAGAGACGACCTTTACATCAAGCAAACAATAAAATTACACTAACGTTATACAAAACGGTTATGTTCCACTATGGGATTTAAATTATTGTAATCATTGCTATGATAGTTTTGGCTGTCTTTATCCATATAAGTCTCCTGTTCCTTCCACTCTATCAATTATCAGCATGCGCTCGCATAGGCTAATATATTTAGTACATACAAGTACCTGTAAGTAAATGTTCTGACAGCAAAATCTTCTCTTCTTCCAACTCAACATACAGTAAACCTAACCCTGTAGTTACAGCTGAGTGGATATGCTATTCATCTTACAACATTAAGTGAATTTACATCAACAGATTACAGCATTTGACATTACAAAAATAAATCGTATGTCCCCCATGGGGAAAAATATTAACATCCCACAAATGAATACATAGAAAATGCAATGTTCTTGCTATAATAATACAGGTGTGACTGAATCAAAAGATATAATGTTATCTATGGCTGGTGACTGCTTTCTGTGAAAGTTATAACTAGTGTCCAGCTACCCAAGTAAGCATATCAAATTCCACACCCAACCATTAGAAGTTTCTATCAGAAAGGAATAAGTGACTATCTCCTATAATTCAGAGTTAAAGCGCCTGCACGTCACTATTCAGTTTTTTAAAAGTGAATAACCCACACCTCTGACATTTCCTTACAGTAATGACAGTTATTTTAGCCTACTCTTAACCCATGGTAAGCATCTGTACGGACTGATTCTACGCCTAGTGAGTATCTGCTATCGTAAGTTTACCTTTAACCCATTGTAAAAAAATAACACTGACACCTGACTGTTTCGTCACTCGTTTAATTAAGGCTGTAGACGGAACAACACTATCACTGAATTAAATTACCGGGAGAAATCCTCAAAAATGAATTCAAGTCACGTTCCTATCAGATATATGTAAAAAGGCTAACATGAATATACATATTATAATAGATGTCTACTCACCCCGAGAAATGCCGAGAAATATAGGCAAATAACATTTAGTTCTGTGTTAATGTCTGCCTTATTCTCATTTTGGTCCTCTCGGGCAGGAAATATTTTACGAGTGGTTCTGACTGCTTAAAACCCTCTACTCTTATAGTTTACAAATAACGCTACCCGGACACCTGGCCTGGCGTATAACGTAATGAAGAGTAAGACAAAGGTTATTTAGAGGTATACATCAGAAGCAGCAACCGCGAGAAAGTTCCCCAGATAGACAATACATAATATTATGAGCTCTAACTGCGTCGTCTAACGGCCAACCCCACAAAGACCAACCACGGGTTTTATCTTCCCCTGAATCGGAGATCAAACCTGTTTCCCCAGACTTCAAAAGGTACCTCCCGCTAGCGGACCGTTTCTTCACAGAAACCCTCTCGCTCGTGATCAAACACTTTACTCGCAAGAGACAAACACCAGGTGCGCTTAGGTAACATTATCGTTAGCTGACCGCTGCTGACCAGGGGGGGGATTTATACTGAAGGCCAGAACGTAAACAAACCGCGGGGTGGGGTCTGAGAAGGAAAATAATGGACCACGCAGGTAGAATCCGAAAGAAAAGAAAATACAAAATGTCGAGGAAACCAGAACATTAAAAAAGTAATAAAATTGGGACGTGATGGAAAGACAAATTATCAGTCAACGTAACATGGTAGAAGTAGTAGTAATAGTTGGATTACTGGCAATAGGAGTGGTGGTAGAAGTAGTTGTAATAGTTGGATTACTGGCAACAGGAGTGGTGATAGAAGGAGTAGAAATAGAAGGATTACTGGCAATATAAGTGGTGGTAGAAGTAGTAGTAATAACTAGATTACTGGCAATAAGATTGGTGGTAGAAGTAGTAGTAATAGTCGGATTACTGGCAATAGGAATGGTGGTAGAAGGATAAGTAATAGTAGGATTAGTGGCAAAAGGAGTGGTGGTAGAATGAGTAGTAATAGTAGGATTACTGGCAATAAGAGTGGTTGTAGATGTAGTAGTAATAGTAGTATTACTTGCAATAGGAGTGGTGGTAGAAGTAGTAGTAATAGTTGGATTACTGGCAATAGGAGTGGTGGTAGAAGTAGTAGTAATATTTGGATTACTGGCAAAAGGAGTTTTGGTAGAAGGAGTAGTAATAGTTGGATTACTGGCAACAGGAGTGGTGATAGAAGGAGTAGAAATAGAAGGATTACTGGCAATAGGAGTGGTGGTAGAAGTAGTAGTAATAACTAGATTACTGGCAATAAGATTGGTGATAGAAGTAGTAGTAATAGTTGGATTACTGGCAATAGGAATGGTGGTAGAAGGATAAGTAATAGTAGGATTAGTGGCAAAAGGAGTGGTGGTAGAAGGATTAGTAATAGTAGGATTACTGACAATAGGAGAGGTGGTAGAAGTATTATTAATAGTTGGATTACTGGCAATAGGAGTGGTCGTAGAAATAGTAGATTACTGGCAATAAGAGTGGTGGTAGAAGTAGTAGTAATAGTAGGATTACTGGCAATAGGAGTGGTGGTAGAAGGATTAGTAATAGTAGGATTACTGGCAATAGGAGTGGTGGTAGAAGGAGTAGTAATAAAGGATTACTGGCAATAGGAGTGGTCGTAGAAGTAGTACTAATAGTTGTATTACTGGCAATAGGTGTGGTGGTAAAAGTAGTAGTAGTTGTTGGATTACTGGCAATAGGAGTGGTGGTAGAAGTAGTAGTAATAGTTGGATTACTGGCAATAGGAGTGGTGGTAGAAGTAGTAGTAATAATTTGATTACTGGCAATAGGAGTGGTGGTAGAAGTAGTAGTAATAGTTGGATTACTGGCAATAGGAGTGGTGGTAGAAGTAGTAGTAATAGTTGGATTACTGGCAATAGGAGTGGTGGTAGAAGTAATAATAACAGTTGGATTACTGGCAATAGGAGTGGTGGTAGAAGTAGTAGTAACAGTTGGATTACTGGCAATATGAGTGGTGGTAGAAGTAGGAGTAATAGTTGGATTACTGGCAACAGGAATGGAGGTAGAAGTAGTAGTAATTGTAGGATTACTGGCAATAGGAATGGTGGTAGAAGTAGTAGTAATAGTTGGATTACTGTCAATAGGAGTGGTGATAGAAGGATTAGTGTGATAAACGAGCGCCAAGGCCCTATAGCTCTGTCTTTTCCTACATCTCTCGTATTTTATTTTCTCCCACATTTGTGCTCTTTCATCCCACATTTGCTATCCCACACTTGCTATTTCATCGTTTTGATCACTCGCGGCCGGTATCTAGAGAACCGCATTTGTTCTTTCATCGGTGGTAAAATAAAGTCTTTTAACTGAGTCCCCATACTTGACATCATCGTTTGAAGTCCACATGGCAAGGTGATAAATTTGGTAAAAACACATCTGGTTATCCAAATCAGACATCTGGGCATTATACAATTTCTGTGGACTGTTATTATCTTTGTTGCTAGCGACGGGTCATCACATTGGACGCCCAGATTGGCCAGGTGAAAACGTCTCATGCTGTAATTTATGTGGACTGTTGCTGTCTGTGTTGCTCGGCCAGGTCACCACATTGGGCGCCCAGCTTGGCCAAGTGAGAACGTCTCATGCTGATTAAACCAACCAGCATGTAAATCAATAGGCGGCGCCACAAAGAGGACATGTTAGAATGCTGGCGACAATGGGCGGAGGTAACAAAGAGTGCCGCCAACACATTAAACAATAAACAACCAGAGAATAATGTGGTGGCCACGGTAGCATAGTGGTTAGTGCACTGGCTTCCTAGCGCAGTGGTCTGTGGTTCGATCCCCAGATGAGGCGGGAATTTTTTAGGCCACAAAAGGCTCCTGGGTCGACCCAGTCCCAAATGGGTACCAGAGCAACTTCTGGGAAGGTTATGGCGGCCGGCGTGATGCCGACCACATCACCCCTAGTGTGCGGACGGTCAAGATAATATGGGCCTAACATCATATTCCCAATATGCCTCAATGGGCGTGTAACGGGTTCCTTTACCTTTTTTTTTTTTACTTTTGCATTGGCCAGCCAATTATCGCACTACCTGTTTGTCAAACAAGCCAGGCAACGAAAGTTGGTCGCGAATTACCACAACCACTGTTGGACTGACAGGGGACAAGAGCGATCCTGTGAATGAGTGACCAGAGAGGCTCTCAGGGATTGGTTGTATGGGCGGAGCTGTACAGCACCGGTCCAAGAAACCCACATTGCACTTCCAGAAATATAATCTACCGCGTAGCTTGCTAGAGAGAGGAGTCCAGTTTTTACATTGTGAGGTAGAGATTACCCTAAAACGCCTAGCCTAAATACACGTGTTTATTCAGAGTGGATAATAATTAATTTCAGTGGTGAATTGTGTTCTTAAAGGATTTTGCGAAGGGAAAAGAAGGTTAGTAGATCTTATAAAGATTATTACTACATTTTCTTATTCTTTGTTTAGTTTAACCTCACAGCTAAATGTGCGAAAGATAGAGTTTCAATTAATTCTTTTCATAACTGATTAATAAAATCAGAAGATTTTCCTAGACGACGATAGGATGATAGGAGGTAATTAATAGTTCATACTTCACCTTTATCATCATCACAGTCTCTCATGCACAAGATATTTAACATCATTAGAATCGAACTCAGAGAGAGAGAGATCAATAATGAGCAGTAGTATGAATGAAAGTCAACCAGTGATGTTAAATGTGAAAAACTTACGAAGACTTTAGTGTGTCTTCAGTTCATCAGAAGTCTGAGTCTACACGCAACGTCTCTGACCAGAAATAAGTTATCAAAAACGGACATTTGGCTAGCAGAATTCGCCATAGGACATCTTTCATTCCTCAATTAAAAAGGAATATTGTCTCACCCACAAGTCAGAAGGTGGAAGAAGCATTTTTCGTCACCCATATACTGCTGGCTCACAAGTTCAATACAGAGTTATCACAAGTTCAAATTACTCAAAAGATCATTATTATCTGAAGTCAAGCTAAAGAGCTCAAAAGTGGAATCTCATATTTATACCAAGTGCAACACACTCTTAAGCGCATTCTATGAAGCAGACTTTAAAGTATATTTTATGAATCACGACTACATAATGAGTCTACAAATCACTAACATTTCGTGAAGATATCCAGTCTGGCCAGTACCCTCGGGAGATTAGACAATAGACCATTTGTTCATATGACAGATATTAACTGTTGATCAACACTACAGAGATATACTCAAACAGTGAAGGAATATATATTTCTCTCGTCAGCGTTCTCAGTACGACAACAGTTTTCATCAGAACGTCCTCGACTTAGAGATACCTCACTCGACATAACGTATGACAACTTGGGACATTTTATGCATACATGTGAATCATCGTATCCATGAGAAGCATTTAGAGACACATGGACTGTGTAGATTACTCGCCATTTTGGTAACACGTATCCTTTCACATCACCATCATTTCGCCTTACACCAGTTCATTCTTAATTAAATATTACTTAATTACATGCAATTTTAATATCTCATCTGTGTATTTTGTGTGAATCGTCTTTTCCCCCCATCACGTTCTAACCATTCTTCTTCTTCTTCTTCCGTCCTTAGCCAAAGACCGACCAAGCAGTCAGAGGCCATCACGCCTTGTGGCATCTTAAGGGCAACAGCAGATTGATTTTCTCTGTTGTAGTTTCCCATCACGCCTAGCGGCGTCTTTAGGGCAACAACAAATAGATCCATCTGCCGTTGTTTCCGTAATCGGTGTGACAAGCCAACGGGTGATCAGCCCATTGGGCGTTCTAACCATTACTAACCCTATATGTGTGTTTATTTAATTAATAAACTGTAACTGTCTGTTTCGATGATAGTCATACGCTTGAATGGTGTAAGGGATGACAGTTAGCTATATGTGTATCTGACGCGAATGTTCTTTTAGGAGGAATGTACGAACAGTTAAAGTCCGAATGTTCACATCAACACCCACAGTGTCAAGGGAAGGACACTGGAACTCATGGTTGATTAAAGATACAATCAACAGTTTATTTGACAATAACGTAGACACGGACGATACGAAGAATCGTGCATACATATGAAATTCATTCCTGATAAAATGGTATGTTAGATTCCATCAGGTACATGGTTAAGCATCATAAAGGAACATCGATATAATCACGAATGTTCATCTCATAATGGTAAATAGCTGGTTTAACAAACGTTCTCTACGACGGTTGACCTTTCAAGGGCAACCTCTCATCGTACAACCCAGGGTATACAACCCATTAAAGAATACTCCTTCATTGACAATAAAATACGACTTCTGGTATTCAAACATCATTATCGAATTATAACTCTGTGACGTATCTCAAACTTCTAACTGCTGACTTTTGGTTCACCTCTCCATATAAGCCGTTACTCGTCTGACGGCAATTACACTATTAGATAAATAGATTCCCGTGACGGACAATGAACAATTTCCATTTAAAACATGTTACAAAGCTTCCAAGGCATATTTACGTTTCAAGTTTTATCCATTCTGGTCCCAATGCGTGAGGGTACCAGCTAGAGGTCGACTTGTAGAACGAAATGTCAAAGATAAAATTAATCCTATAAATCTTTGCTTAAATATCGAAATACCTTACTCTGTGATACTGAGGCTATGACTTGAATGCAGTGAGCCGATCACCAAGTAAATTCAATATGCTTGAACGAAGGGCTAAATATAACATCAGACCATTCTGTCTGGTAGGGATCCTGCTTGCTTGTCTCAGCAGATACGTCATCTGCCTTGTTTGACAACAAGCGCGTTAATTATCCAAAATCCTCAAAATTGTGCGTTCTCGTGCGCAATAAATTAAATCAAATGACAAACTTCACAACCAAGCTTAATATCAAAACAGATTGAAGACCAAGAGTGCGAAATGCGTTTTGCAACAATGTCTGACACATAAGAAAACACTTAGCACATTCAATTTTGCAACATTTTCACTGTCAAATTGTGACAAAAACTTGACAGACTTTCCAATGTAGGTTACTTTCGATATCGAAAATTACGTATTTTTTAGTACTCGCGTATAATACGCACCCGAGTTTTGGTGGGCAAAAATGAGTAAAAATTGTGCGTATTATACGCGAGATTTTACGGTAAGTATCAAACGGACAGAGTAGACACTTTTTGAGAACAGAATATACTGTAGGGAATTGTATTTTTTTTTTCTTTTTCTGTAACTGCTAGGATAATTTTATCATAAATATTTAGTAAATTTTTCATAGAAGCTGCGAGATAATCTGTTTGATTTTTTTCATAATACGCTGTGGGATTGATTTTTAAGAACTATTTGAACTTGATTACTAATTTAAAATTAGCTGGTTTTAAAGAGATAATTACTTTTGAGAGTCTAATAAATTTGTTTGGAGGTCACTGCAAATTTTTCCCTTCGCGAACCCGTACTGCATATCATGGCAGATTCCGCAAAAATTAGAACTAGTTTAATGTACGCAGGGCGTGAATATGGGTTAAGTGGGAAAGATCTGATGAAATTTGTGAGTGAGGAGACTGATATACTCCATGCAAGAGAGATGGAAGTGCAGAAAAATGTGATGGAGAAGGCAGCAGCAGAAGCAGCGGAGCGGAAAGCCGCAGCAGAAGCAGCGGAGCGGAAAGCCGCAGCAGAAGCAGCGGAGCGGAAAGAGAAAGCCGCAGCAGAGCATGCACTTAACATGAAGCAACTGGAAATCCAGGGAAGACCAATCAGATAGAGCTGGCAAAAAGTGCAGCGGCTTCCGACTGTGATGGAGGGTACTCACCCCGCTCAGTTGGTGTGCCTACTTTGCAACCTGCACCCCCCAATGCCATGAGCTTTCCGTTGGAACTTTTTTCAGAAAGGAACGATACCATGGACGCCTTTTTAGACCGCTTCGAACGCTTTGCAACAGGGTTTGGACTTGAAGAACGGAAGTGGAACTTGAAACTTTCCCAGGGCCTGAGAGGAGCCGCCTACGAAGTTTTTAATAAACTTCCGGCCGGAGAGCAAGTTGACTATCAAGCATTGAAAAAAGCTCTCTTGGTGAGCTACGAGCTTCATTCAGAGGCTTACCGGAAAAAATGTCGAGGTTCTAGGAAGGAAGCCGGAGAGACTTTCTCAGAGTTCGCAGCTCGTATTGAAGACTACCTAGTGAAGTGGTGTACACTGGGAAACTTTACCGAGAACTATGACGGGTTGAAATGGCTGATTGTGATAGAGCAACTAAAAAAGTCTATGTCGGTGGAAATGCGTAGATTTCTCACTGAAAACGGTGCTGACCGGTTAGAAAATATTCTTACACTAGCAGAGTGATTCCAAATTGATCTCATGGAGTCTCAAGGAGCCTGGAAAAAGTTTCCGGATCAGGCGCCAAAGCAACCAGCTCGCTCCTAACCAGACCAATAAAGCAAAGGACCACACATCTCGCATAAACAGCACGCAAAACAAGATAACTACAATGAGCAAAACAGAAAAATGGTGCGCCACACCAGAGACAGGGAGATAAATGGTGCAGTTACTGTCGCTTGAACAATCACAACACTAATGAGTGCAAGCGCAGACCTCCTCCCTAACATGCTGCCTGTCTGCAGACAAAATCGTCATCCCGGAAGGAGCAGAGTACCGGAAACGTTTCTCCTCCTCCCGTCATCGAATCAGTCCTCGTAAACGAACAATCTGTGGAGGGCTGTTACGTACATTTATTACCTAATGGGGTAGTCGTCGGTCCTACCAAATGTACGCACCAGTCTTGAGATAGTTATATTATTTGTGCGTTCGATTGATTCACGCACTGACGTGCACAATGCTGTGTGAGTTGCTTTGGACGCACGGGTAACCTAGTTGAGTAGTTTGTGACGTCAGGTTTTGAAGTGGAAACATGGAACTGGCTTGTGTCCATGATTGTAATTTTATATTGTGTATCCAATGGCATGTTGAAGGAAGCCATTTATTATTGTGATTTGTATTGGTCTTCAAGTCGAAGCCAATCGCAGTTATGTCACGTAAGTTATCGCCCACTTCTTATTTTAATGCTGCATAAAAAGGCCGCTCTACTACTAATCTAGCGGGAATTTTATCATTCCTAGAATGGATCTACAGAGTCGCTTGCCTTTAAGATTTGGATCGTAGACGGAGAATTCCTACGAGTAGAAGAAGTTATATTGTTTACCTTATGCACATGTTTTAAATGCCGTACATGCTTCAATGCCAAAGTCGTGGCATGGATGTAAAGAGAGGGTAGCCAACTGAAAGCCTTTAACTGATAGGATTATCGTATATGACTTTGTGTGAAATTATATGATGTACAACGCTATGTAGGATGAACGTCTGGGAATTTTAACAAATGTAATATGGAAGATTTCATCCCAGAGTATGAATACGTTACCATGATAGACGTCCTTGAAAGAAGGTCAACGGTCGTGACTGAGAAGGATATTATACGGTAACAGTTTTGTAATCCTTAGTCTATGGACAGAGGTCTTTACTAGAAGAGAATCTTCAGGAACTTTAGCAGCAATAATTAATATGTTGCCGTGTGATCTTTGCGCCTGTGACGATGTCCGTCTTGTCCACTTCGTGCCCTGGTGAATAAAATCTATGTAAAGTTACCAACGACTTGTGTGCTGCCAATACTTGACCAGTTCACCCAATTCAAGATACTTGTTGGTTTTCGTTTGAAAAACATTGTTGACATTTATTCCGTTGTAACCATTCGCGTTTCAATTCATCACTATGAAAACGAAACCAACAATAACTGGTAGGCCAGTGCGGTCTGGAAGTGATTTCAAAGGAACGTACCCATCCAATTGATCGTTTGAAAAGAAGAATGTTTACTTTCAAGGCTACATCATCTCAATTTGGATCCTAGCGGAATATGAATCAAAATCAACTCAAATGCTCAAGGTCTTCAATCAACCTCCACGTCAAGTTTCACAGTGACTGATTACTTGGAGATCATCTCTTCATCATTATTGCGTGCGAGCTGTAATCTAGATAAGCAGAACGAAGTATTGCATCCTCTAACGTACATACACGGGGACAAGGCACTTTGATTTTTACCTGCACGCGAGCTAAGTATAACTTGTATCCGTTATACACTTTATTACTATTAGCTGTGCCTTAATTGATTATGTCCACTTATATATTTTCCGTGTTATGTGTTATATGTTGTGTATTCTTCGCGGGAGGTTGGGAGGTAGATCTGACGAACGAGATCCATCTCGAAGTCAATTCGGGCTCTTCGTCAGACGTTCTGTAGGACATTATTTTGCAGACTTCCCGCAGTGGAATGTTCCTACGCGTGAGCGTAGAAGGATTCTAGGTCCACTGTGTCTGGTGGTCTGTGACACCTGTCTGTTTTAGCTGTAGTGTCACGTTTACTTGTTGTTTTTGGTAGCTATTTTTACTTGTGCCTTACTTTTATGATGAATTTTGTATGTGATTATTGTCCATCTCACCTTTCCTGTCGTTCAGTTTTTTACAAAACCTATGTTTTTTACACTGTGTTGTCAATTGTCTTGTGCATTATTTAATCGCAGTTATCATCGTAATTCTTTACGACATTCCATTTTAGTTTCTCATTTTATTTTAATTGGATTTCTGCGAACGTCTTCGTTTGTTTTGAATATCTTGTCGTGTCATTATTGTGCTATTGTCTGTCACATTACTGCTTTCACACCATTACATGTTATAAATTACATTATTAATTACTGTCAGAATATAAGAAAGCTCAAGAAATAGAAGCTGATCAGAGAAGATTGGAAACTTTACGTTTGGAAAATTTGAAATTTGAGGCAGATCAAAAACGAATTGAGGCGGAGGAGAATGAGAAAAAAATGAGATTAACCGCCGAACTGGAAGAGAAACGTGCTGAGGAAGATGAAAAGAGGAGAAGATTTGAGGCGGAGGAGAATGAGAAAAAAATGAGATTAACCGCCGAACTGGAAGAGAAACGTGCTGAGGAAGATGAAAAGAGGAGAAGATTTGAGGCGGAGGAGAATGAGAAAAAAATGAGATTAGCCGCTGAATTGGAAGAGAAACGATTTCAGCGAGAGGCAGAACAGAAACAAAAAGAAATGGAAGTTAAAGAAAAGGAAATGCAAAATAAACAGAAGGAAATGGAAGAAAGAAGATTAATAGCTGAACAAAATACATTACGACTTCAGCTTGAGAGGGAAGAGAATGAGAAAAAACGACAGCATGAACTGAAATTAGCAGAGTCAGAATATGAGAGACTTAGGTTAACTCAGGAATCTAATTCTCAGAGAACTTTTGAAAGCCAAACTTCATCCAGACATGATAATTTTAAGGAAATTCACCTTAAATTACCAAAATTTAATCCCCCGTCTGATGACGTAATATTCTTCCTAGATAGGTTTGAGGCCACTTGTGGGTCTTATAACGTGGATAAAGCGCTATACTGTACATATTTATCCAGATTACTTACAGGGGATGCATTAGCAGTTTATCATACCACCAGCATTGGTGAGAAAAATGACTACAATGCTCTTAGAGCAGCACTTCTGCAAAAATTCCAAATGACAGAAAACGAATATCGTTTGAGATTTCACACATTACTACCTCAATCTGCCAGAAATTTTTAGTGATTTTCTGTCACAGATACGACTAACATTAGAAAGATGGATCGAATTATCCAAAAATTGAAAAAGTCGTATGAAGGTCTCTTTGATTTACTGATGCGCGATAAGGTACTTTCGTCGGTTAAACCCTACATTTCTCGCATTTTTACACAAACGGAAACCTTTATCTATGAAAAAATTTAGAAGAACATGCAAAAAAAAATGTTTGCACTGCTCACCCAAACATGGATCTAAGTAACGCGCAGATTAAGAGTGAATTGCCTGTTGCTTTTGCAGCACAACAAAACAATTTTTCACGCAATCGTTCTTTTAGTGCTGATAGGTATGTCAATAAGGGAAATAATCATAATTTCAACAATGATAAACTTTTACGAAGGGAAGCAATTTGAAACAATCTGCTCCACTTAATGGTTTCTTGGAACCTAAACTCACAGATCGCGAGATTTTTTGGTAACAATTATTTTTAAAAATAATTATGGAACACCATCTAAATAAAACCATTTAAACCTAACCATCATATCGAGCAGATTTCTATATTCTACAAAAATTATATCGGGGGGACTGTAATTCCACATTTTAATCTCTAGCAAACTCTAGGCAGAAGAAGTGGAAGGAGGAAGAATGCAAAACCAAAAAGAAAATCAGAACAAGAAAAGAAGAAAGTGAAAAGGACGACAGAATTATGAGAAATAGAGGAATTTTTAATGACCACAATAAAGAAGAAAACTTGAAATCGATTCAGCAAACGCCGACGGTGATAAGATTTGGGCCGCTCTGATTTTTAATGACAACAACCCAAAAAACAAAAAAAAAATCACAATCGATCGGGTACGCGCCGACGTGTGGAGGGAATTTTATTTAATGAAGTTTTATGGGGGGGGGGAGGGGGGGGGCTGATAACCACTCGTCGGAATAATTACCGTGTCAAGGTAGGGGACAGGATAGCAGGTTCTATGGTTGGTTTTAATGTGTTAGATACACATGGCTGAACATTGGAAACAGGTGGTAAAGTGGTAGCTGAATCTGACTATCAAGGCTTTGAGCTTGTTCCCGAGCGGGAGATGCGCTTCCGTGAATGAAAATGCCATGAGGTAATGTGGTTTGAAAGGATACTCAATCCTGGACACTGTCAGAGACAGACGCTTTGCCTCGACCTCTTGTATCAGTGCCCTCCAAGTGCTAAGCGGCAGGTATTTTTTCCATCACGACTTTTTTGTGGGGTGGCGTTGGGAAGCCATTTGTTGTTTTTTTTGGACCTTGCCTTAGCGATCCTGCCTGCAGTGTCTGTAACATGCCATCTGCTGCGTTACCAGTACACCAGGGGAAGTGGGGATACAGGGCTGTCTCTTAAGTTTTTACAAACCATGGGGAGAATTTTTGTCAATAAATCAATTTCAACATGCATTCTGCTCCACTTTACTCTATGCACATGGACTCAGGTTCTGTACCCAAAACAAAACGTCTACGGTCGTCAGGGCCGGTACTTCGTCTGATAGAGTGTCAAGGCATTTGGGATTGGCGTGATGCAATCGCGGCCAGGGTCTCCTGCCTCGGGGCAGGCGATCCCAGGAGTTTTTGAGGTTCAAAATGGTGTAAAAACATTTTCCCCATATGTGGTAGTGGTCACTATTGATGAAAAACATTTTCCCACTGATATTTATTGATTCATTCACCACTCCTTTCTTTTACCAGGAAAAAGATCCAAGCATGTCTGTTTCCGGAATCCTATTTGTGTGGGTATTTTTATTACAATTGTGGTCGCTTTATAAACCATAGGTATATTTTTTAGTGGATTTAAGAGTGTACTCCTCAGCAAATTAGACGTGGTAATGGGGACTTAGAGCTGATAGTGGGAGCCTGCAAATATTGCAAAAAAAAAAAAATGAACTGGAGTACGATAAACAACGGACACATAAGTGTCAAAACTTCTGGCATAATGCATGGGCAATTAGTAACGTATGAGTGTTTTCTGTAGTTAGTGGGTGTGTAGACTACGGAAGGCCGCAAGGCTACTAAAGATGCGTGTATTTTTCCCCGCGTGACAATTGTTGACTAACCTATTGTGAAACCTACCTGAGTTCATACCCCATCTCGGGTAGTATGATAGAGGTATGGCATGACTTCCTTGATTTTCCTCGGAGGGGTAGTTTTTTGGACTGTTTGCAACAGTTGCAAAAGAAGAATCGATAAATGGCCCATTAAAAAAACAATAAAAATTCTGTTCCAAGCTTTGTTAACCAAAAAAGGGAAAGAAGGGGGGTGGGGGTAAAGGCTCAATAGCAAAGGGAACTAAAAGCACGTTGTGTATAATCTTGCAGACATCTTTGGGACTAATGGACTTCTTTACTGTAAAATGGGATTTTGGTAAATAGGATGTTAACGTCACCCGGGAAACAGGATTTATCCTTTATGTTTTCTCAGATTCTTGTTCCCAATCTGTATGAGATCTCGTATATTACGACAGCTCATGACTCGCCTAATGTGCGGGGCCATATGGGTTTTGCGCGGCGCGTTACGCGCGTTCGCGTTTCCGCGTACGTCGTCGTCCGGTGACCCTCGTACCAAAAATCCAGGAAAAGAGAGTAGGTTGAGAGGAGAGTGGCTTTGCTGCTGAGTGGGAGAGGCAGACGGTGCTTGGAGTGGGCTTTCGGTGCGTGCGGATTGGCGCGTACGGCACATCTCTGGGGCGAGTCTCGGGGCGATAGACGGGCGGGTCCGGATAATTGTGGGGGATACTAACACCACCACTGTGGGGGAGGCTCACTCTGGTTTTGTCTTTTTCACATTTGTTTCCACCCCAACACATTTTTTCTTTTCTATCTGGGCCCAGGCCCCCGTCCCCCATAATTATTATGAAGGGAGAAAAAAGGAAAGTGTGAAAGAATAAAGGGGGGAAAAACGATGGAAAAGGAACTGTTGGGTCCTTATGTTGCTTGCAGTTTGATCTTTGCTCTAAGATTTTGGTTCCCCTGTTTCATTTTTTACCTGTAGATGAAAGATGCTCGTTAAAGAGAAGGTTACGACGACATGCTTCATGACTTCGCAAATTATCGTGCTCGCGAGTGGTTGGACCATAATTATGGGTGCCGTTTTTCGGTTCGTACTACATGGGCAAAGTCCCGAGGTAGCTTTTCGCGCCATACCGCTCACTAGGCTTCTACGGCGCGCTTCAGGGCAGTGGCCTCCTGTCCTTAGGCGGCCCGGGTTTACTCGGCGTGGCTGTCGGTCCTGTTTGATATGTCACACCCCCCCAGGCTCCTAAGGTCAACGGGGGGGTCCGCGTCCACCCCCTTGTGTGTCGCTCATTTCTAGATGAGCTCACCTAAGATTATTATGGGCTCCTAAATTCAATGCTCTTGCGCGACATCCCCGATTAACCCCGATTTAGACCTATTGATTTGCCAAAATGGCAACCATTCCCATTATTTTGGAATTCATTGACATTATTGGGTCCAATGCTTTCCATTTCTGCTACGAAGGCATTAACCGCATATTCTGACGTGCATTTGATATTGCATTGATATGTGCATGCACTCGTTTTGGCTTTTGAAGTGGAGGGCCACATCATCCATAATCCCCACCACATCACCCCAGGCCACCACATCCCTCTCAAGAACACTTCATTCTCTGCCGAGTGTTATAGCAGGAGAGAGAGGGCATTGTAGCAGGAAAGGAGGTGTATCAGAGGCAGCAGAGCAGTTTGTAGCAGACTCACGGCATTGAACATATATTGAGAGGCATTTGATGTTAGAGAGGCTGGCAGTGATTGAACCATTCATTGTTGGTTAATTGATTGATGTGGTGTATGGCATTGCTTGCAATTGACATACATTTTTTGGTAGCAGAAGGCAGAGAGGGCATTGCATATTGAGGGCTTTAATTGCACAATAAATTGCATTGATTGTATTCGAATATTGATGGCATATTGATGTTTTAGGCAATTGATTACCGGGCAATTTTGAATATCATTTGATGACATTGTTATTTTTCGATTGATGTTTTTAAAGGGCTTTAGGCACCAGTAGCAGACAGGCATACATTGAATTGTAGATGAGGGCATTTATTGATAAGGCAGCATTGATGATATTTTGAGGAGGGAATGTTGTAGCAGAGGCATGATTGGGACATTGTAGCAGAGGCATTATCATGCAAATTCTTTTGAGGCATTTGATGGGATGTTTAGTTTTTAGTTATTTGTTGATTAGTGTGATTGTGGATTGCATTTTTCATTGCATTTTGTGATTGATGTTTTGGTTGTTTTAATTGTATTATATTTATTTGATTTTGAGCATTTTGGAGTGAGTGAGAAGGATTGTAGGCAGAGAGGAGAGAGGCAGTGTATTTTGATTTAGGGCATCAAATTGGGGCTTTGTTTTGTTGTTGATTAGGTGCAACAATATTGATATTGAGAGTGGGGCATTGATTTTAGGCTTACATTTTCATTGGGCCAAATTGGCATGGCATACATCATTGACATTGATGTTACCAATTGGGCATTTTTTTTGCATGAACGAGGCATACAATTGTTGCATTGCACATGGGCATTTGATATTTGCATTGATGTTTCGTTAAGGGCATTGATCATTGGGGCATTGATGTTATACATTATTTGCACATTTGATTTGAATTGATTGATTGATTGATTTGAGCGGTTGTTGCAGAACGGGGCAGTTGAATTGGTCATTTGATTTTTGATTGAGGTTAATTTATTCTTTCCACGAATTTGCATTGGTAGGCATTGATTGTATTGATTGGAGGGTGGGGGGGGGCCATTGAATTTGATGGTATTTGTGCGAGGGGCCATTTGGATTATTGGTGAGGCAAATTTGATGTTAAAGGCCGGCTCACGCCACATTGTTTTCCCGCCAGTTTGGGTTTGGTTTTTTGTTTCCTCCGGAAAAAAAAGAAAAAAAAAAAAAACGAATAAAAAAAACCAACAAACAAAAAAAGAATAAAAGAAAATCTTTTTTGGTCGGATCATTTTCGGGCTTTTGTCGGGCGGTTTTTGTTCGGCGGATTTCATGGGGTTGGTTCAGGGGGGTTTTTGGTTTGATGGGATTCCGGGGAGGGGTACGGTCTTGGGGGTGCGGGTCGGGTGTCGGGGAAGGGGGGGGGGCGGTTTGTGGGTTTTTGTGGCGTGGGCGGGGATGAGAAAAAAAAAAGTATAACAAATAAAAAAAAAAAAAAATTTCTTCTTTTTTTGTTTCGGGCGGGCGGACTCGGGATTGCCGGAAAAAAATAAAAAAAAATAATCTTTGTTGGTCGGGGGCGGAAAGAAAGGTGATCAGGAATCATGGGGTTTCTGAGTGGGTGGGTTTTCTGGTGGGGGGGTTCGGGTTCTGCATGTGGGGTTTCAGGTTCAACTGTTGGTTGGGGGTTTCCAGTTTCATTTGTGTGGGGTTGGTTCTGTTATTTTCTGAATCCATTGGTCTCAAGTTTAGGAATGTGATGTAAGACTATGAAGACAGTAGGTATTGGTCAGATTTTTTATGTTTGACAGATTAGGATGAGTCTGGATGGTAGTGTATGATTAAGATCATGTTGGGACTTTTTATTTTAGGGATGGAGTGGATATGATCCAGTGAGTGGATGCTGCTTATGTGTAGTGGGATTCAGCCGATTCCCGATGGCATATGGGTTATTTGTTGGTATTGTAGTTGTTGGGCTGTTGTTTTAAGATGGAGCCGTTGTCTCTATAAGTGGATACATCTCACACTCTCAAAAGCAGTAGGTTGGTGGTTTGGGTTAAGATTATAAGTGTGTAGATTGGGAGATGATAAGATTAATAAAGAGTTTAGGTAAGACGGTTTTTGATCGTTTTATAATTAAGTAAGATTAAGATAGTTGTGACTCACATAAAAAGGGGCTTAATAAAATTCATTAAGTAAAACAAAAAGGAAACAAGGAAGGAAAAAAGAAAACCCCACTCAAGATAAATTGGGACACTAAGACCCCCCATAATACTATACTCCTCCCTCATAGAATAATGGAATGATTTTTAAGGAAGATTTTGAAGATCTTATTGTTGATTTAAGATTTGATTATTTAAGATATGAGGGGACCTTCTTTTAATAGGTTTTTTATTTTGTGTATTGTAAAGATAAGATTGGTAAGAGAATGATGACTCTAAGACCAGCCCAAAAAAGAAAGATTGGGGGGAGAGGATCGGGGATATGGATGGATATTACGATGGGATTGAGGAGATTTGCCGAAGGACTGGGGGGAGAGATAGGGATCGGGGAGGATAGGTGGAGTCAGGCGGGTCATGGGGAACCCTCCTTAGCCCCTTCAGACCCGCTCTCTCCGGGGGGGTCCGTTCCTTGACACACCCCCAGTCCCGTGGGCCCCGTCAACCTAGCCTGACGCCAGCCTACCCTCTCCCGCCCGTTTCCGATTGTGTGGTCTGGTGTTGGTGGTGCGGGGAACGCGCTGGGGCCGGGTTGGCACGGGTGGCGCGTGGGGTCGGGTACTGGTCGTGGTACAACAAAGGGTCTTGGTGCGGGGTAATTTGGGGGGGGGGGTGTAGGGGGGTCTGTGGTATTTTGATTGGATTTGGTGGGGGGGGGGGGGGAGGGGGGGGGGGGGGGGGGGGGGGGGGGGGGGGGGCGGGGGGGGTTGTGGTCTATTTTTTTTTTTTTTGTTGTTTATTAAAAAACTCTAAAAAACCTAAACCCTTCAACATAAAAATTCATCCCCCCTTCTATCCCCCCCCCCATGGCAAAAATTGTTTGCAATTGTGATTTTGTTTTGGTTGCTGCTGCAACCCACGCCGCGTCCGAAAGTCCGAACGATTGTTGGGGGGACGCGGGTCCGATTTTCCTGGATGTTTTCCGTCCGTTTGAGCTCCGTATTTTGGGTTTGGCGTTTGTAAGGTATTTGTCGTTGTTTGTTTTTTGAAGTTTTCGATTCCGGTTTTGCCGCCGATGTCGTTCGTTTTTCCGTTTAATTTTTATTCGGTCCTCTCCGGAATTTCGATCTTTTTTGGTCGTTACCGTTCGAATAGTCTTACCGATATTTTTGTTTCCGATTACCCGATTTCCCCGCGACTCCGATGTCCGATGTTTTCGGGCAACCGCGGTCCGAATTTGGGTTCCGATTGTGTTGCCGATTATTCCGCTTTCCGTCGATGGATTCGAATATGTTTTGGTCGTTTTTGATGTCGTTATGTCGTTTTTTTTTTCTTGTCGTTTTTAACGCGTTTTTATGTTTTCGAACCGATTCCCGGATCCGATCCCGATTTGGGTCCGTCCCCGATGGGTCCGGCCCGGTCCCCGGATGTCGAGCCGCGTTCCGGATCGGACGCGGGTGGGTCCGTCCGATCCGCGGTTGTCGATATTTTTTGTCGCCGATCGGGGTCCTTGCCGATTTAATTGTTTATTTATTTGTTCCGATTTTCTCCGATGATCCGGATTGTCGTTTATTCGTTTCGTTTATTTTGGGGGGACCGCGGGGCCGTATTGTTGGCTTGGTGTTGGGTGCCGTGGGGGGGCGTTCACGTAAGTAACTACGATTTGTGAGTAGGGGTTGCAAACCCATTGGCTCTTTTTGATTACCTACGCCACGGCAGGGCCGGCACCTGTTTGGGCCAGAGCCAGGGCAGTGTGCGGTGGGTTGTGGATTTGTAGGTGGGTGGTGAGTTCCCCCCGCCAGTTAACTGTGTATGATCACTCTCTCGCTTTTCACCACACCACACTCTCTATCCGGGCCGCGATTATCTCCGTGCGTGGAGATGAATTATCCTCAAATACACGACCATCGCGCTTTTTCCATGCTCTCCCTTAAAGCGCGATCGCCCCCCTTACATCAAAACGCCAACGGACCACCACAGCGATATGAGCCTCTGTACCGCTGGCGCCCTTGTCTTTACTCACGACCATAGCACCGTCAGGGACGGGGTGGAGTCGGAGGAGGTATGCGGGAGGTATTAAGTAGGTCGGTGTGGGGGGGGTCGGGCGACGTTACGTAGGGTTGTGTTTTTTGGGTGATGGATTGTTAATATGTAATGGGTATGTTTGTTGTGAGTGAAGTGGGTACGGATGTGCGGTGGGGTGGGGTGGAGGTGGGGAAGATTGTGGGATATAATGTATTAGGGATGGAGGGATAGGTAGGGTAAAGTATATATTAAAACTTTGTGGGATTCGCAATTATCTACAAAGCGCTGTTGTTGAAGAGTTATGTGTGTGTTGATGATTATAATGAGTAATCTATGAGTTTGGAAAAGAAAAAGGAGGTTGTAAATTGATTATTTTAGTGATGTTTGGTTGATATGTGATGGACTGGGGAGAGTGGGATTTATCCGATTGAGGGGTTTGTTGTAAACATGGACCACCAAATTATGATAGTAAGAGTAAGATCGTTTGTATCTAAGTAATAAGGGGTAAATAGAAGTAGGTATGGGTCTATTGGAAGAGTTTGGTTTTGTTGGGGGTTTGGATGTTGAATGAAGAGGGGGTGGGTTGGATGGGAATGAGGTGATTAGAGGGGGAAGCTAAAAAAGGATTAGTTTAATGAAATCCCTGCCGCCAATCCCATTGGGTCAAGTATGTGAAGCTTTATGTGAAAATAAGGTCCCTGGGTGCGTTATATACATGGGGTGATGTTTGTGAATTACCTGGTGAAGGAGGTCCATTGAATCTTGGGTTCAGGATCATGTCCATTCTCATGAATGGGATTTTATGAGTTATCCGATTTTGTGGGGGTATAACTACAATTTGAGTTTGGTTTTATATGTTAATGTGAAGTGATGTTTGTTGGAAGTGGTAACATTGTGGGGAATTTTTATGATACCTTATGATATTAACATGTTGTTGAATGATAATGTATAGGAATATAGGAAAATAAATTTACTCACGTCCTGATTACTTACAGTCCTGTGTTCTTTCCAGGCCAACTGACGATCCTACACCACCTATTCAACACTATTCTAGTTTGTCAGTCATCCAAGAAGAGGAATCTTCTTTCGATGATGTACAACTACCAATACCAGTTGTACCACTCCATTCCACTGAGAAATGGAATGATGTTACTATCTCATCTACTCTTACTGTTGATCAACGTCAGCAAGTCTCTAAAATTCTACACACGTATGAGGATGTCCTCACTGACATCCCAGGTCATACGTCAGTCATCCAACATGACATTATTCTGACTGACGATACACCGATTCGAGTTCGCCCATATCCTATTCCTTTACACTTTCGTGATAAGGTTGATAAGGAATTGGATGATATGCTCCAATTAAATATAATTGAACCATCTTCATCACCATATTCTTCTTCTATGGTAATCATTAGGAAGAAAGACAACAATATACGTCTTTGCGTAGATTACAGGAAGTTAAACAAAGTTACAAAATTCGATGCAGAACCATTACCTCTTTTAGATGACTTATTGGAGAGATTATCTCATGCTACATTCTTTTCGAAATTTGACCTTTCAAAGGGTTATTGACAAGTGCCACTCACTACGAAAGCAAAGCCATTCACCGCTTTCTCGACACCACGGGGTCTTTTTCAATGAAATCGGGTTAATGAATGCCCAGCTAACCTTTTACGGCATGATGCCATATTGTCCTTCGTCCCGTTACTTATATAATGAATGCTTTTTAGTGCCATGCTACAGGGTTTAAAAAATCTTTACTTTTGTACGCAGCGAACCTTGCGTCCGCATATAGGTCTCATAACGTCCCGACAAAAAACAATGTCATAGGACTAATACAGTTTATATATCCTCATTTGACTATCTGTCTTTTTAGGACTCTTCGGGATCACCAACGGCGTTAACTATATATTCAAATAAGGTTTAACAAAGAACCTTTGTTCTTTACTTTCTACGCTAATTGCCAGTTTTTTGATACATTTCCTGGACGTTCCATAAACTTACAACAGCGAGATAAATTACTCCGTTCTAGACAAAGAGCTCCTTGCTCTTGTCTGGGCAATCACAAAACTGGATCGTTAGAACGGGAACAGTGATGTTGGGGTGACTTTTTTTTTGGTGTGGAAACATTGGAAAAAATGCAATAAATAGACATTCGTTAGTGTTATGAAACATATTACACTACATATCGTGTTCGTAAACTTATTTCGTGCATGGAACATTAGGAACATATTCTTGTTGACTCTAAATAGTTCTGAACGAATATTCACAATGACTGAAATTAGAATTACTTAGAATAAATTACTAGTTATTTATTTATGTGTAATTAAGTACTAGAATTAGATTAATTCAATTTAATCGATTTAATTGATTATGAATCACACATCTACTAACTTTATTAGTGTCTCGCAATACGTGTATTCACGTATTCCACTACATGATATTTTACTTTTAGATAACTAGTCAAACTTACTAGTGTTAGATATCAGTAAGTGCGTTGCTTCTTAAAGTGTTTAATTATGCATTGCTTCATTTTTGCATGTTGTATTTTAAAAAAAATTTTTGTTCTTTTGATTTTCTTATCATTGATTATCATCAGTGTTGCTGTTCATTTTCATTTTTTGAAATCATATGTTTCGATTTTCTTTTGAAAAACTTAGTTGAATTTTATTATCATCTTTTTTGTTGATTCTTCATTTTCATTTTCATTTTCAACTTCTTTTTACTTCGAATATTACCACATCGTTCCAAAGTAGGTCGATGGTGGATGTGTGCTTTAATGCATACTGTCATTTAGTTATATTAATTTCAAGTCAATATTCTTTTCTTAATATGATATAACTTTATGCATTGTATATATTGTTGTAGTTTTGACTCACCTCTCTCGAGTAATTAGTTCGAAAAAAATTAATGGGATTAATTTTTTTAAGGGGAGGTAATAAGGGAGCTGTTACGTACATTTATTACCTAAGGGGGTAGTCGTCGGTCCTACCAAATGTACGCACCAGTCTTGAGATAGTTATATTATTTGTGCGTTCGATTGATTCACGCACTGACGTGCACAATGCTGTGTGAGTTGCTTTGGACGCACGGGTAACCTAGTTGAGTAGTTTGTGACGTCAGGTTTTGAAGTGGAAACATGGAACTGGCTTGTGTCCATGATTGTAATTTTATATTGTGTATCCAATGGCATGTTGAAGGAAGCCATTTATTATTGTGATTTGTATTGGTCTTCAGGTCGAAGCCAATCGCAGTTATGTCACGTAAGTTATCGCCCACTTCTTATTTTAATGCTGCATAAAAAGGCCGCTCTACTACTAATCTAGCGGGAATTTTATCATTCCTAGAATGGATCTACAGAGTCGCTTGCCTTTAAGATTTGGATCGTAGACGGAGAATTCCTACGAGTAGAAGAAGTTATATTGTTTACCTTATGCACATGTTTTAAATGCCGTACATGCTTCAATGCCAAAGTCGTGGCATGGATGTAAAGAGAGGGTAGCCAACTGAAAGCCTTTAACTGATAGGATTATCGTATATGACTTTGTGTGAAATTATATGATGTACAACGCTATGTAGGATGAACGTCTGGGAATTTTAACAAATGTAATATGGAAGATTTCATCCCAGAGTATGAATACGTTACCATGATAGACGTCCTTGAAAGAAGGTCAACGGTCGTGACTGAGAAGGATATTATACGGTAACAGTTTTGTAATCCTTAGTCTATGGACAGAGGTCTTTACTAGAAGAGAATCTTCAGGAACTTTAGCAGCAATAATTAATATGTTGTCGTGTGATCTTTGCGCCTGTGACGATGTCCGTCTTGTCCACTTCGTGCCCTGGTGAATAAAATCTATGTAAAGTTACCAACGACTTGTGTGCTGCCAATACTTGACCAGTTCACCCAATTCAAGATACTTGTTGGTTTTCGTTTGAAAAAACATTGTTGACATTTATTCCGTTGTAACCATTCGCGTTTCAATTCATCACTATGAAAACGACACCAACAAGGGCCTTTATGACACAGGACTTGCTTTCGATGCGGTGGTCAGGGCAGTCTCTTGTCACTCCTGACCAGATAACAGAAGAGAGTGTCGACATCCAAGATCCGACGAAGGATGTTGCACCCATGACACTGCCAATTGCACTTATCAGTGTGGAATCTCGTTAGGGAACAGGAGAGATTCGTGCAAACCATAATGGAAGAACAAATCTACTCTTTAATCTTGGGATGTAGATATATAATCATTGGAGAACTTCCTCCACCACTAGTCATAGCGGCCGTACAGACTAGAGGACAGTCAAAAATAGACGCACTGGACGGCACTCGCGACCTTTCGGGAGATGCCAATCTTGAGCACCCCATTTGAAAAAGTGGCCGTGGATATAATTGGACCTCGGCTGAGAACTAACAAGAGGAACTACCATATCCTTACCTTAGTGGACATATGTTCTATGTGGGCGAAGCCATAGCCATGCCAGCATGCGACTCAGTGCATGTAGCTGACGCTTTACTCAATATCTTTACTAGATTGGGCTTCCCGCATGAAATTCTCACAGACAACGGGTCACAATTTAGAGGCAAGTTGACAGAGGAGGTGCTTAGAATATTCAAGACTAGGCATATTCATACTTCACCCTATCATCCCCAAAGTAACGGGCAAGTAGAGCGGTTTAACGGGACGCTCACCTCATTCTTCTGAAGTTGGCACAGGAGAAGCCAGAAACTTGGGATCAGTATCTTCCTGCCGCATTATTTGCTTATAGAAAAGTACCGCATGCGTCAACGGGAGTCCTTCCTGCCACATTACTCTTCGGAAGACCTATTAAAGGTCCATTAGAAGCCTTACTATGAACATGGACAAGGCAAACGACACCACATTAGAAGACTTGAAACTTGAAGACTGGAATTGAAGCAGTACGGGGACAGGTGGAAAAGGCAAATATTACAATCGGAACGACGAGAACTGTCAGCAGTAGGAGAGAAGGTGCTACTTCTTCGGCCGAGTAGTAGTAATAAGTTGCAGATTTGCTAGAGGGGACTCTACAAAGTAGTGGAAAAGATTTCTCGTAACAACTATAAAATCGCAGTGAACGTAAAGCAGAAAATGTATCACTTAAATCTGCTTAATAAGTTTTACGAGCCAGCCCCTGCCGAACCAGCGCACCTCATGACTATGGCCATTGCTATGCAATTGGAAGAAGAGCCTTTGTCATCCGTAGAGTACCAGGTGATACAGGAGGAATCACATTTAGATGTGAAAATAAGCTCCACCCTAATGGAAGCCTAGCAAGAAAAAGTGAGGAGGTTGATGGAAAACCACGCCGACTTCCTGACAGACAAACCGGGCCGGACAAACCTGATAGAGTTTGACATGGAAGTCACGCATCCTACGCTCATCCGAATGAGAACCTATCCGATTCCGTATGCCGAGGCGACGGCATTAAAGCAAGAAATTGATTATTTACTTAAGGAAGGCATAATTTCAAAGTCGGAGTCCCCTTACAGTGCGGGAGTCGCGCTGTTACGCAATCCCAGTGGAGAACACCGCCTGTGCACCGACTACCGACAGCTGAATGCGTTAACACAGTTCCAGCCAGAACCGTTACCGGACCAGAACCAGCTATTTACTAAGCTGAGCAGGGCTCGCTATTTTTCAAAGATCGACCTCAGTAAAGGGTACTATCAGATACCGGTAAAAGCTGAGGTGAGGAACCTGTTAGCCTTCAGTACTCCAGATAGACACTTCGAGTTTAATGAGATGCTATTTGGGCTAAACAATGCTCCAAGTGTCTTCACAAGGATGATGCGAAAGTTATTGGATCCTCTGAATCATCCCGCCATCAGTAATTTTATGAATGATATCCTAGTAGCTACTGAATCGTTTGAAGAACATTTATCAGCGATATCTTTGCTGTTTAACAGACTCAGAGAAGCGGGACTAACCGCCCGCCCAACCAAATGTCAAGTTGGGTGTGAACAGCTAGAGTTTCTTGAACATACTATCACCCATGTAACCATGTTCCCCGAGACTCAAAACGTTGAGAAGCTGAGAAGTGCACCGAGACCGTCAACAAAAAGGGATGTCCGGTCATTTCTATCCCTCTGTGGATTCTACCAGAGATATATAAAGGATTTATCCTCTATGCGCCGCTTACATCGCTAACCAAGAAAGGAAACCCAGATAAAGGTCAGCAGAATGTGAACACGCATATGCACTCTTAAAAGAGAAACTCACCACAAAACCAATTTTACGGCTCCCGGATTTAACTCGAAAAATTTATCTTGCGCACAGACGCCAGTAACATTGGAATCGGGTCTACATTATTATAGCCGAACGACAGAAGCCCATTAAATCTATTTCCGATCGCATACGCGAGTCTGAAGTTAAACCGAGCAGAACAAAACTATTCCACAATCGAAAAGGAATGTTTGTCCCTCGTCTGGGGAATACAAGAATTTCAAGAATATCTGTACGGAAGGAAATTTACTATCCAGAGTGATCACCAACCTCTGACCTTCCTCGCATATTCAAAGAATTTGAATGCTAGACTGATGAGGTGGTCGCTTGTTCTACAACCTTACACGTTCCAATTGGACTATATCCAAGGAAAACATACGTAGGAGCGGATTTTTTTAAAGCCGTCATCCTATGAGGCAGGACGGAGAGCACAGACAAGTAGTGGAAAGGGTGGAAACCGGAGAGAAAAACGAAGATGAGGAAAATGATTAATGAATCCCGAGCAAGAAATCTAAGCTCTCCTGAGTATGATTGACATCACACTTGAGGAGGGGGCTATTGTGATAAACGAGCGCCTAGGCCTTATAGCTCTATCTTTTCCTACATCTCTCGTATTTTATTTTCTCCCACATTTGTGCTCTTTCATCCCACATTTGCTATCCCACACTTGCTATTTTATCGTTTTGATTACTCGCGACCGGTATCTAGAGAACCGCCTTTGCTCTTTCATCGGTGGTAAAATAAAGTCTTTTGATTGAGTCCCCATACTTGACATCATCGTTTGAAGTCCACATTGGATCGTGATAAATCTGGTGAAAACACATCTGGACATCCAAATCAGACATCTGGCATTATACAATTTCTGTGGACTGTTGTTATATTTGTTGCTAGCGAATGGTCACCACATTGGACGCCCAGATTGGCCAGGTGAAAACGTCTCATGATGTAATTTCTGTAGACTGTTGTTATCTTTGTTGCTCGGCCAGGTCACCACATTGGACGCCCAGCTTGGCCAGGTGAAAACGTCTCATGCTGATTAAACCAACCGGCACGTAAATCAATAGGCGGTGCCACAAAGAGGACATGTTAGAATGCTGGCGACAATGGGCGGAGGTAACAAAGAGTGCCGCCAAGACATGGAACAATAAATAACCAGAGAATAATGTGAAAGCACTTTTGCACTGGCCAGCCAATTATCTCACTACCTGTTTGTCAAACAAGCCAGGCAACGAAAGTTGGTCGCGAATTACCACACTTACGTTTGGACTGACAGGGGACAAGAGCGATCCTGTGAATGAGTTACAAGAGAGGCTCTCAGGGATTGGTTGTATGGGCGGAGTTGTACGGCACCGGTCCAAGAAACCCACATTGGACTTCCAGAAATATATAATCTACCGCGTAGCTTGCTAGAGAGAGGAGTCCAGTTTTTACATTGTGGGGTAGAGATTACCCTAAAACGCCTAGCCTAAATACACGTGTTTATTCAGAGTGGATAATAATTCATTTCAGTGGTGAATTGTGTTCTTAAAGGATTTTGAAGGGAAAAGAAGGTTAGTAGATCTTATAAAGATTATTACTACATTTTCTTATTCTTTGTTTAGTTTAACCTCACAGCTATATGTGCGAAAGATAGAGTTTCAATTAATTCTTTTCATAACTGATTAATAAAATCAGAAGATTTTCCTAGAAGATGATAGGAGGTAATTAATAGTTCATACTTCACCTTCATCATCATCACAGTCTCTCATGCACAAGATATTTAACATCATTAGAATCGAACTCAGAGAGAGAGAGAGAGAGAGAGAGAGAGAGAGAGAGAGAGAGAGAGATCAATAATGAGCAGTAGTATGAATGAAAGTCAACCAGTGATGTTAAATGTGAAAAACTTACGAAGACTTTTGTGTGTCTTCAGTTCATCAGAAGTCTGAGTCTACACGCAACGTCTCTGACGTCTAACCAGAAATAAGTTATCAAAAACGGACATTTGGCTAGCAGAATTCGCCATAGGACATCTTTCATTCCTCAATTAAAAAGGAATATTGTCTTACCCACAAGTAAGAAGGTGGAAGCAGCATTTTTCGTCACCCATATACTGCTGGCTCACAAGTTCAATACAGAGTTATCACAAGTTCAAATCACTCTAAAGATCATTATTATCTGAAGTCAAGCTAAAGAGCTCAAAAGTGGAATCTCATATTTATACCAAGTGCAACACTCTTAAGCGCATTCTGTGAAGCAGACTCTAAAGTATATTTTATGAATCACGACTACATAATGAGTCTACATATCACTAACATTTCGTGAAGATATCCAGTCTGGCCAGTACCCTCGGGAGATTAGACAACAGACCATTTGTTCATATAACAGATATTAACTGTTGATCAACACTACAGAGATATACTCAAACAGTGAAGGAATATATATTTCTCTCGTCAGCGTTCTCAGTACGACAACAGTTTTCATCAGAACGTCCTCGACTTAGAGATACCCCACTCGACATAACGTATGACAACTTGGGACATTTTATGCATACATGTGAATCATCGTATCCATGAGAAGCATTTAGAGACACATGGACTGTGTAGATTACTCGCCATTTTGGTAACACGTATCATTTCACATCACCATCATTTCGCCTTACACCAGTTCATTCTTAACTAACTATTACTTAATTACGAGTACCTGCAATTTTAATATCTCATCTGTGTGTTTTTTGTGAATCGTCTTTTTCCACCATCACGTTCTAACCATTATTAACCCTATATGTGTGTTTATTTAATTAATAATCCCAACAATCGTTTGATCATTATCTAGTTTGTTAATGTATTACTCGTGCTGTCGGTGTTACATATTCACATATAGGAACATTTCTTTACTCAGATGAGGTTGGGGGCTTATTCTTTTACGGGATCTAAGGGCAGAAGCTAAGGTCGTGGGGAAACAGAACTCTTTCCTTAATTAATTAGAAAACACTGTCCAGTGGAAAGCATTCGCATTCCCGTCTTCTTGTCCCTATCTCGAATAGGTCTTTTTTCTTTCTTAACGAGCCAATTTCTAGAGACCTTCTACCTAATATCTCATAGACTATTCCTGGCAAAAACTACTGTTGTAGTTGCCCCAGTACACACCACACGACAATTAGTAATAGTAGGATTACTGGCAATAGGAGTGGGGGTAGAAGGAGTTGTAAAAGTTGGATTACTGGCAATAGGAGTGGTTGTAGAAGGATTAGTAATAGTAGGATTAGTGTTATTAAAGTAGTGGTATAAGTACTAGTGGTTGTAGGTGCAGTGATAGTATTAGTAGTTGTATTGAGAGTAGTGGTAGTAGAAGTAGTGATAACGGAAAAAATAGTGTTTGTAGTAGTAGTGATATTAGTACCTGTAGTGATTTACTCATTGATTTTATTTTCTGCTAATTACGGAGAATGTGACTGACCCTTTTGCAAGAATGTGAGGTGATTGTAGTAATGATAATAGTTTGTTCAGAGAATTATTAGACCAAGCTGTGGTGACCAATAAAATATACTTTGTTGTGGCATACACTGTGTCATAAATCTTAGCTTTGAATACGATGCGTTGTTTTGTGATCATAAAGAAATTAGAACTTTGAACGACCGATTATATTCGGAATCTAATGACTCTAGATTTATTTGGCGTTTGTCCTTGCGAATTTCAATCTTAATTTCGGATTTAGAAGTCATGAGTATGTGAGCTCAATAAAATAAATTATAAAAAACAATGAGATTGTTTTATTACCTATCTATTTTTACATAATTGCATCGCATCTTCGTTTTATGCTTGTATTAATTTAATTCCATGTGTATATGGATAGACTGAGCACTAAAGACTAAATAAAAATGTAATACTTATATATTAAACAAGATTAATGGTATATATCTTACCAGCTGCTTATCCACTATTTTGTGTACTAACGTATGACCTAAAAAGGTTGACTTTTGGAATGTTAATGACAGTCGGCTAAATGATGGTACACTCTGATGGACTCTGTCCTGTTCAGGTCTTGATGTTGTTTCTCACTTATAGCGCCGTCTTCCCCTTGCACGTTTGCCTGCCACTTTGCCTTCCATTATGGTGTTCTGTAAGGTGTTACGTTTTTTCACATGGCCAAAATATTTTAGCTGCCTAATTTTGAACTTCTTCATTAGTTCTCTTTTCATGCCTACGTTTTCGTGGATCTCCTTTTTTTGTTGGTTTGGTTTTTTTTTCTATTAGATGCACCACTTACTTTCAATATATATAAACATCTCGAGAGCCTCAATTTTTCTTTCCAATCGCTTATTCGTTGTCCATGTTTCTACACCGTACAGTAATGAAGAATATACATATTTAATACTTTATGATTCTCAGTTTGAATTTGTGAGTTTAGGTGTCAGTATTTGTCTCGTGTTTTCCAATGTAGCTTTGACCATTCCTATCCTCTTCTCGATTTCATTTTCACATTTGCCATCTTCTGTTATTTTGACTAAAATCAGACATTCGGGAATTAAATCCTCAAGATGTAGTTGGGCGTGAGGCCCGGGCTGGGAGGGGAGGGGGGGGGGTTAATTTTGAGAAATACTAAAGAACAGGCTGATGGTTTGTGCCTGTCCAGGTATATTTATTCACATTAATAGTATAACAGTGAAAGGAAACTTTGCCAGCCCGGTTTTATCAACCACAGCAAGGGTGGTGTCGTGAGAAATTCTAATCCACATATATAAATTATCAGGTAAATGTAAAGCCTAACAAATAACTTCAATAAAAGGAAAGAATAATGGTAAAGAACAGTGCTGTCACAATGACTGTACTCGAAATCCCCCTTGTTTTCTCATTCGTCTGCAAATTATAACGTTTCACGTTGATAGTAAAAGCCTTCTGCAGCATACACGCGTTTCCACAACACAATAAAACGTGTACTCCCTTTCTAAGAAAAACCTTGAGATACGCAAGCTGACCTATATTTAATATTCCATTCATGTCATTTTATACACTACGTTACCATAAACGAACGGACAGATGGAATTAGGATAGAGAGAAGGGAGGACTGAAAGGCGGAACACATGCAACACTAACCCGCGTCTCGCTATACAATTACTACCATCACGCGTGTAAGGCCACATGCACTAACTTTTTTTCAGATAGACAGTGATAAAAAACACTACCCATACGAGAGTTAGGTTTTAAAACTTACAAAATGCTTATTGGGAAATATGACATTATACTGTTTTATGTCTGAAAACATGACAGTACACCAGACACCATAAAGTTTGGAAGTGAGGAGGAGGCAACAGCATGACTATCCTAGAAGAAAATGCATATTTTGAACGCAGCCACCTAGCTCCCTTAAATTTGTATATTTGGGTTCCTTAGGACTTGCTGACAAATAATATGTTAAGTGTTACGCAAATAGTCTAGGAATTAACAAATTATAGCCAAAAGAAATAGTGAGGGTGTCAGACAACCCCAAAATCAGAATCGCTCAGTGGCAGATTTTGACACCACCATTGTACGGGAAATAGGTCCCCATGTTAAATCCTATTTGATTGGAGCGCAATAAATGTAAGGCTAAACACGATTAGTCGGGCTACAAATACTAGTTTTTGTTGTTAGTGGAGACGGAAGGAAGGGTACTTTTTTTCAAACGCTTGTGTAAACATGGCTCGATTGGTTAGACCCGCCAATATAGTCAATTAGGAGCGTCAGGTCAGCACCACATTTTCAAATAAACTTTCTAAAGCAACAGTGCGTTGAGAATCAGCTTATATTTTTCTAAATAAAAGCCTGAGACAGTGGCAGGTCGGATTTTGTGCCTATTCATTGCCAGTCAACGTAATTCTGTATTATTTCCATGAATTGTGGTAAGCTTGAAATATTTGATATCTTTTTAATGAAAATTGAATGTAAATTGATAATTTATGTCTGTATATGTGTGTGGTTCAGTAGCGAACATGAGGCAAAGCCTATATAGTGCTCCAACCTGAACAGAAGGTGTCGGAGGAAAGTAAAACTACATGGAATTGCCAAACAGTACACTGACACCTATCTTATTGACTAGAAGGAAATATTGCTGGAATTGCAGAGGCGTAGTAACCATTAGGGAGGAGTATACTGGTGTCAATTGTTTCAGATGAAGATTGCAGTTGGCCTACCGCTCTGAACTCAGTGTTTGTTATGTATTGTGTTCAGTCTGGACATAGATTATAAATTAGTTATGAAGTAGGAGGTACAACCTTCTTGTTTCAGGGACTGTGGTCCTAAAGTTATTGAGCAGCACCTGGTCTGAGCTTTGCTGAATCTGGAGGCTGACAGCATACTCCTGGGTCCAGATAGCGACTAGTGAGGTGTCTCCAGAACACAGGGGAGCAATCGAGCAGAGGAGTCTTTTCCTGCCGCCATCACGAAAGTTAAGCCTCTGTGGCCAGTGGAGCTCAACATTATGTGTCCCCTCAAAAATTGACATTTTAGTAAAAAAGAGGGACAATACCTTGTTTAAATTGACAGGAACTGTGAACTTTTCCCTCATACTACTTCCTAGATAAACAAACACTTGAAGTCATGATGACAAATAACAACATAGCTTGAAAAACAAAACCAGTATTACCTCATAGTACTACTACACAACTGACACACATAGGATAATATTATTAAAATATGTCACTACAGGGTTCATATTTATAAATTATGTATATATAAATTGTGATTACAATTGATTGTGATTCCTGGTTCACTTTGTAGTTGAATCAGGATATATATTAGTGAAAGTAATTAATACATATATATTTGAAAATTTATCAGTGACTCATTTAAGATAGTCTTATAGAATGTTAAATGTGTGTGAGTGTCACAGTGTTGTCAAGTGTGGTGGAATAAATTAAATTGTTTATCTGTCTGTTGTTGTTGTGACTTACACTGCATCATTTACATAACCCTAGACATTTAACGTAGTCATCACTATATTCCAGAATAATTCTGACTGAGGTATAATGTGGTAGCAAGTAAGGTTATCTGTAAAACACTACACCTATTAGATACAGATACCTTCACAGCTGACCTCAGTCAGTACACTAAGTCCCCTATAAATATTTATATCATCCCACTTTACCACAGGTGGACACACCAAAAACTTTAAACCTTGACAAAAGAACAATGTCATCGGAAACAAATACACTTCACTAGTCCTATAACGCATAAATTGTCAGAATTTTAGTTGTAACAAAAGCTGTAAAATAAAAGACTTTGAAGGTACTGTTCTGGCGGAAACGTATTTCATGTAATACATTATTTTAATAACTATAGCTAGTTAATGGAGTTAGAATTAATATATAAATAAATGTCCTTTCAAATTGTTGTTTCTGTCATCACTATCGTCAAAAATTTCACTTTCCACATATTAATCACATGTATTTTGTTATTGATATTGTATATCAGAATCGACGCCATTGCACTCTGTGCAAACCCATAGGTGATTATTCTCCCTCAGCAAATGACGAAGAATATGAATGCTGACTGTTCCTGTTGGTTGTATACAATCCGAATGCATCTTCTCTGTGGTGTGTTCGTCTCCCCTGCTTAATTTTAGTGGTCTAACAATTGCCAAGCTTAGAGTATATTCATGAGGGTATTCAAAGGTATCAACTTTCGCTAAAGATTACTTTTGGCAGAGATATAACTAGAAGAATGATGCTTTAATTTAAGGGGAGCCTCATAGGATGTTAAAGAAAAGCAAGCACAATAGCTGAGATCCTCTATGCCGTAATGAACTTTTTATTCTCTCGCCCCTTCTATGAGGTAATATTTGTTCGTGTTTTTAAGTCTTGGCAGAGATATAATTTTAAAAAGTTACCTAAGAGTAAATTGAAGGAGACCAGCCGTATATGGAGAGAAGTCCACATGTTAAAATGAGGCGGGCAGATAATAGGTTAACTTTGCTAAGACCAATTCAGCATTGTTCTAAACTTCTGAATATCTTGTGAATACTTCCTCAAGATCGAAGCATCATCATCCTTCTATTTACCAATCTGCCATGAGTAATCTTGAGTGAAGGTAGATACTCTTAAAAATCCACATTACATACTCTTGAGTTTCGGTCAATGTTGGAACACTACTGCACAGCAGGGGAGCCATGCCTTGACACATTGTGGTCCTGTCTTGAACTATCTATCTATCTATCTATCTATCTATCTATCTATCTATCTATCTATCTATCTATCTATCTATCTATCTATCTATCTACCTACCTACCTACCTACCTACCTACCTGTCTATCTATCTATCTATCTATCTATCTATCTATCTATCTATCTATCTATCTATCTATCTATTTATCTATCTATCTATCTGTCTGTTTATCTATCTATATATCTGTTTGTCGTGAAGAAGTAAAAGACACATCGCGTATTTGTTTACGTCTCGATAAATTGCAATGCAGAAACTAAAGTACTTCAGCTCTTCAGTGCGGGAAAAACACGATGAACAGAAACATGCAATATGGACATTGTCAAATTATCGAAAGTGATCCGTAGGTTTAGGCAACTATCTAGGTGATGAATGCTTGGAATTGATTCCAAAAAATTTAACACAATAAACCAGCCCTTGAGTAGAATCTGGGGAATGCTGTTTCTTATTTCTGCATGCCTGTATTCTAGAGATATTTTGACTTTCAGCTACCGAAATTAGACGTAAAACAATAACGGTGGGAGAAAATATTATCCAACAAATTGAAGAACACGTGAAATAAAGTCATAAAGTCATAATCGTACGCAAGAAAGCAGAGATTGTGCTGAATTTAAAGATATTCAGTTCAAAACGCATCTAACGTTAGTAATAAGTTATAAGGGATTATGGCTGCATAAAATACACAACCTGCCGTTTATTTTACTTCACGGTCCGGACACATCGACAACAAGTGAATGTGATGTCAGTGGTCCCTCAGTCACCCACGTTGTGAAAATATATCGGCGACTCAATTTAGTCTACAAGCGAGCGTACTGCATGAAAAGCTGAACAACAGACATGAGTGGCTTACCCAGGATTTTAACACTGGAAAACATACCTTTATGTTTGTTTCATATTAATTTATCGTTTACAGGCCTCGGGTTTCTTTTCCTTATATGTTATAAATGAAAAGCTGATCCACTGTACAATCCTCACCGGAGAGATACTGAGTTTGAGACACCTATATTATTGTTCCGCATTGTATTCTGAGCAGGTAGGTATGTGTACCGATATGTTTTGACGTGTACTTGTCCGATCTTTTCTCTCCTCATCATCGTTCTATTATATGACATATTTTATGCCCCAACATTTTTTTCTCTTCATTTTCATCGATGTGTATACACATTCTCTATCACTTCACGGCTATTAGCCTGGCCGGCGGATTATAATTTTATCGCCCCGTGTCGGTAATGATACGATAAACGTGGTAGGATTTGTCGACTGTCTATGTAATTCATCCGATGGGACACGTATGTTCATCGTGAGGAGGTGTTTATCGCATTCACGCCCAGATACACTGGCGGAGAAAACAAAAGAAACCAAGTTGGGCAGGTCTGCCACATCCGACAGTTTTAAGATTACCCCACCTGGAAACATGGGGAGACGACACATAATCGCTTCGGCTCAAGACTAATTACTACAAATAACCTGTTCACCCGTGTGTTACTGGGGCCCGAAAGGGGAGCAAAGAATAGTAACACTGTAACCTACCATGCCTATCGTAAAAAGCGACATGAGGGTTGGGCATGGGGCTGGTTACCCCATCCTGTAAAAAAAAAACTTTTACCCAAAAAATTCAACAAACGTGGACAAGTCAAATACCCAAAATAAATCAATTCAGCCGCCCAAGACAGAAGAAGGTCCTCTGGAAAGGAAGCGCGGTCTGGGGTAATACTTTACATTAGGCTCCCACTCTGACTTTGTTTTCAGATTCTTAGGATTCCTGCTTTCCATGTTAATGTAGGCAGAGTTTTCCTGGGATATAAGTCCACAAGATGCTCAAACAAGGTCCGGTCCGATAAATGGAATTCTGATATTATTCCTTACTCTGGTTGGCTGACTGTCTTCCTGACGAGGTAAATTTAACAGTGCTCTAAATTTTCAAAAGTGTCAGATTATATTGCAGCTTTCGGCCCAAAAGCTTGTGGCTTTTATTATCTGACCAGTCTCCAATCAGAAGTGTTGTTAATAACATCTAGAATTGCCCAGCCAATTGTATTCAATCATGTGTGTTATGATGATGTTTATCCAAAAAAATTTCCTCATAGGAAAATTCTTCGTGATTTTTTAAAAGTCACCTTCCATGTAAGGAATTGTTATTTCCGTCGATTATTTTTCCTATTTATATTCACGACTTCCTACATTATCACAAAAGATGTCTATCAGGAAACTTATTATAACATTCCGTCTTCCTAGTGCCTCTGTCATATGACCGTCGCTCATTGTGCAAACTTAAACAGCAGGTGCCACTACACGAAAATGACTTGCGGCCAATCTCGTCTTACCTGGATCAACTCTCAGCGAGGATGGGAAGGCAAACAAACATGATGAATTATTGCAAGGCGAAGTGTAAACACTGACATGAAAATACCAATTATTGTCCGAGGTAGGAAAATAGAACGTGATTTTAGAAAATTTGAATAATGATTTGTAAAAAGAAAGTTGATCATCACTATTGTGATGGTGTTGCGACATGTTTTAACGATGTCGTCTGCTACAGTTGTGAGCACTTTTGATGTTGCACATTGGATACTTGAAATGGGTTTTTAATATAGAATGTTTTTTTCACGCTTCACGGTATTGTAGTGAACGCGAAGTGTATAGTAACTTTATGACGTGTCACGGTTGACATAGTCCCGCTTGACGACGTTTTACGTTTACCCTTTCAATTCTGACCGTCGAACCAGTAAGACGTATTTTTGATTCCTTCCAGTGATAGGCTTCATATTGCCGAATTTATTATTGAGATGAGGCCAGAGGGTCAGGCCATAATATTGTAAAAATGAATTAAATGGAAGTTTTTATGGTTGTGGATAACCATTGTTACGGAAGGATTGTCGATCATTCTTTATGATCCGTATTCGCAAAACTACTGGGTATCATTACCGGTTGACTGCACAGCGGCATCGCGAGTATACAACCCATGATGTTCTGACGACAAATAAGTAACTGGAACGGACGGTAATATTTTAAATGAAACTAGTGATGAAAAGTCTGCCATGCTATGTATTGTGATGTCTTACTATGGAGTATTAAATATGTGTCTGTTTGGACTCAAAAGCAAGGAGTTATCCGCGAAATCAAGTTGAAGTTGGCTCGTCTATTAAGCCATTCATTCATAATTATAGTTTGCACGATTCGCTCCTTTTGTAAAGGACAGCAACCTTATCAAGCAAGTAGTGACGGTCCGTAAGGAAAAGAAGTTGATTACACTCACTACTCTCATAGAATGAATGACAGCTTAATCTTTGACCCTCAGTAATAATATACAAAGAACCCGCTTCAACAGATGGGAAGTTAGTTTTAAAAGGAGTTGATGTCGCAGCTTATAGGTTTCAATTATCTGCCACTGGTAGGTTCTGCTCCCGCTGATTGTTTGGTTCTGTGTAGATAGGTCACTGGAGTTCTCGCGTCTCTTATCAAGATTAAAGGCGCAGCACGTTCCAAGTAAAGTCAAGGAGTAACTGCCAAGCTGGTCACGCGTTTCTGCGACCCTCTGATGATGGTTACTAAGTTTACGCCAGTCCACTTCAACCCTCACTTTGTTCCAGAGATTAGTACCCTCACTGGTGCCCCAAACAACTATGGTGATGATGATGATATAATCCCTTTAGCTGTAAGCAGGTGGTAGCTCTTGACAGCCCATTGCCTCTCTGACAAAGGTGCTAGTCTTCCTCAGTTGTTGTGATGATGTGTAGAGTGTATTGTGGATGGTTGGGTGCGATGGTGTCGCTGGTCAGCTAGTCTTGGGCACTGTAACAGTAAGTGTTCAACAGATTCCTCATGGTGGTGGCAGTGCCTATAGTTTGGTTCACGCAGTGGGTCTATTATATTTAAATGTTTATTGACGGGGGCATGGCCTGTCCTCAGCTGGAAAATTAGACTCTGATCTCTTCTTTTCAGTTGTTTAACTGGATCTTGAGGGTTTGGTTTAGCTTGATGTTTGAAGAATGGACGCCCTGTCTGGGAGGTAGCCCACTGGTTTAGCCATTCTTGTCTATAATTGTTTCTTAGGATCTGTTGGCAGGTTTGCAGTGTGGTACTTGATGGGAACTGGGGCAGTGCTGCTCCTCTTTTGGATAGTTTATCGGCTTTTTCATTTCCTGGGACTCCGACATGCCCGGGGATCCACTGGAGTGTAACTTCGACGCAATAGGAAGTGAACAGTTGGTCAATTAATCTACAGATGTTATTAATATTAGGAGACATTTTGCTTCTAGGGCTTGGAGTGCTGATTTTGAGTCTGAGAATATAACGATATCCTCAGGTGGAGTGATGCCACTTTCAAAGTCTGAGATTATCCGACACAATGCTTTTTCTAGTGCTGTTATTTCTGCATCATTCTTCTTCTTCTTCTTCCGTCCTTAACCACCGACCGTCAAAGCAGTCAGTGGCCATTACGCCTAGTGGCGTCTTAGGGCAACAGCAGATAGGTTTTCTTTGCCATTGTTTCCCATCACGCCTATTGGCGTCTTTAGGGCAACGGCAAATCATTCCATCTGCTGTTGTTTCCGTAATCGAAGTGACTGGCAAACGGGTGATCAGCCCGTTGGTATTTCTGCATCATAGCTGGAACAAATTTCTCCGCAAGGGCCAAAGATGCAAGGATGGTCTTCTGGGTGCAGGCTGGGGTATTTTATCACTGCGCCATATCCAGCATTGGTGGTAGCTTTAAATGCAGATCCATCTGTGTAGACATGAATGATATCTTGTGAATATGAGCCTATAGTTTCTAAAGCGATGGTTTTCAGTAGTGGTACTAGAGTGTTCTTGTCTGCTGAGGAGTCAGAGAGTTCAGTTCTTACAGTGGGAGTAGTTGCCTGCCAACAAGGTGGTTCATTATTGACAGTTACTTTGGCTTTCTAACTGCTGGTAGGTGGTGTTTGATGCTAGCTTCTTTTTCATTTTTAAGAAAAGATGTCTTTTGTACTCTGTGTTTTTTTTTATGCCTATGCTCTATCATTTTCCTATTCTCCTCCTTTGTGTCCATTCTCAGATATCTTTCGTATGTTTCCACAACTGAACGTTCTCTTCTTAGGTTTCATCATCACAACCCATAACCCGTCATGGGTCGTAGGGGTGCCATGGTGGAAGCATCAGCAGACATGGTCCTCCACTGCTCTCTATTCTCAGCAATGCGTTACAAGTGTGGAAAAACCGTGTCCTGCCCATTCTTTGATGTTATCAGCCCAGGATTTTCTTTGCCTTCCTCTTCTCCGTTTACCTTCGACTGTTCTCTGGAGGATCGTTTTCGAAAGGAAGTCATGACGAGTTACATGCCCAAACCAGGCTAGCTTTCGACGTTTCTTACTTACTTACTTAGTCGTTCCCCTTCTACCGTGAGGTGTAGAGGTTTGGAAGAGAGAGCGCCAGACTATCCTATCGGCTGTCTTCCTCCTGGCCTGGTTCCATTCTAGTCCTCGATCCTTCAAAGATTGTCTAATGTTGTCCTCCCAGCGGACTCTGGGTCATCCTCGGGGTCTGGATCCTTGGCTCTTTGTTTCCCATGCTTGTCGTGGTATCCGATCTTCTCCCTTTCTGCAGACATGGCCAAACCATCTTAATTGGGACTGTTCTACTTGGGTCTGCAGGGGGTAGGATTTAAGGCCTTGACGTATCGTCTGGTTGCGTACCATGTCTCTTCTTGTTACTTCAACCACCTTCCTCAGATACCTCATTTCTGAGGTTTGGATCTGGCTTTTATGGGTTGTAGTCATTGCCCATGACTCGCATCCGTATGTCAAGACTGGGACATAGGTGGAGCGGTATACAGCCATCTTCGTTTTCTTACCAACCTCTCTCTTGCTGAGGAATCCTCGATTTATGGCCTGAAAAAGTCTCCCAGCTGCTGCTTTTCGAGTGGCCAACTCTTCTTTGATGCCTCCCTTTCGGTCTATAATAGCTCCGAGGTATTTAAAGTGGTCGACCTGCTCCAGGACCTGTTCTCCCAGCTTAATCTAATGTTTTCTTTCTTCTCGTGATATCACCATGGATTTTGTTTTAGAGCTGCTTATGACCATCCCTCTCTTCTCCAGCTCTTCCTTCCAGACTTGCAGGTTGGATTGGAGATGTGCCTCTGATTTAGCAATCAGGGCAACATCATCAGCAAATGCGAGCTCCGAAATATAGACCTGTCTCATCTTCCAGTACCCCACTGAATACTTTCTTGTTCTCTCCTTACATGCCTTGATGACATCGTCCATAAGGAGTATGAAGAGGTAAGGTGATAGGATATCACCTTGTCTTACACCAGTGGTGGTCCTGAACTCTTCTGACTTATGGTTTGCTGTCCTCACATAATTTCTGCAAGACTTGTAGAAGCTCTGTATAGCATGAATCAAAGGTGCTGGAATATTCTTCCTTGCCAAACAGTCCCAAAGTTTGCTCCAGGGGACCCTGTCAAACGCCTTTTCCAGATCTATGAAACAAAGATGCATCTCACTCTTATACTCAAGAGCCTTTTCACTCAGCTGTCTGAGTGTAAAGATTAGGTCTTGAGTACTTCGGTTTGCTCGGAATCCGCACTGGACCTCATCCAATTGTGGCTCAGCTAGGCGTCGGAGTCTCTGCTCTAGGATTCTAGAGTAGATTTTACCAGGGACACTGAGAAGGGATATACCTCTATGGTTTCCACACTGTCGATTGTCACCCTTTTTGAAAATTGGTGTTATGATGGCAATCTCCCAATCCTTTGGTATGGTCTTGTTGTACCACGCTGCCTGTAAAACCCTTAAGAGTGGTAGGTCGCCTGATGCTCCCATGAACTTGACCATTTCTGGTGTTATACCATCATGCCCTGCTGCTTTGCCCATCTTGATTTTCTCCAGTGCTGCCTTCAGTTCTTCCATCTTTATGTCATCTTCACCATCATTGGTTTTCTCTTCTGTGCTAGTGTTTATCATTTCTGATGCTTCACCATGCTCACCATCCAGGAGTTCTGAGAAATATTCTTTCCATCTTCCCATTACTTTCTTTGGGGCAGTAAGCAATTTGCCTTGCTTGTCATTTATAAATTTGAGAGGGCATTGTTTTTCCTTCCTCATGTTCTTTAGGGTCTTATAGAACAATTTCTGGTTTACTTGTGCATCTTTTTCTAGCTTTTCTCCAAACTCTTCCCAGGACTTCTGTTTTGCTGCTAGCACTTTGTTCTTTGCTTCTGTTCTGAGTGTCACATATTCTCTATATTTTTCCATTTGTCCTGTTGTGTTTTTAGCTCCTAAGTATTGTTTCCATGCCATTTTCTTCTCCTTATTTTCTCTTTGACTTCCTCTGTCCACCAAGGTGTCCTCTTTCTCTTGTTCCCAAGTCGGACTTCACCGCATGCTTCTGCAGCAGCTGTCTTTATGATATCCTTGAATTTAATCCAGAGGGTTTCCAAGTCATCAGGTCGTTCTTCTGTGTTGCTCACCGCTGCAGCAATAAGCCCCTGATATCTGGTCTTAATTTCTGGCTCTCTCAGCTTGTAGGTCCTAATGCTCATTTCTCCTGCTCGTTTACTTGGTTTCTTGCGTGATGTTGGGCAGTTCCTAGGCTGAGCAACTCTTTCAGTTGTTCTTTTGATTGTTAGCAGGTAGTGATCACTTCCAATCTCTGGCCCCCTCCAGACTCTAGCATCCCGGACATATTTGAATGAGCTTCTCCTAACAATGGCATAGTCGATCACTGACTTCTCTTTCTTTGTTGGTTCACACCTAGTGTATGCATGTATGCGCTTATGGGGGAACTTAGTGTTTGTAATGATCAGATTCTGCTCACTGCAGAATCTAACGAGTCGCTTTCCATTGTCATTGAGAGTATCTTCTCCATATCTTCCGATAACTCCACCCCATCTAGCATGGTCATTTCCAACTCTCGCATTGAAATCTCCGAGCATGATAATTTCATCTAGGCAGTCATCCACTGTCCTTTGAAGCAGCTCGAAGAATTCCTCCTTGACCTCTGCTCTCTCATCCTCATTTGGCCCATACACTATGACCAGGTGGGGGAACTTTGTGTTTGTAATGATCAGGCTTTCGACGTTTCACTATTGACAAAAGTGGTTCTTGGTGGCCTGCATAGGTGTTTATCTTCTCTCTAACATAGACATTTGTTTTGTGCTCTTTATAGCAAATGCGCAAAATTCTTCTATAACATTTATGCTCGAAAGCCTGAATCCTTCGCTCCGTATCTGCAGTGAGTGTCCAGCTCTCACACCCATACAAGAGAATAGATAATACAAGTGATTTGTATAATTTGATCTTCACAGGAAAACTGATGTTACTTTTCCAGATCACATTCAACCTTGTCATGGCAGCTGAGGCCATCTCAAGTCTTGTCTTGATTTCTTTACTTGATCTTCCATCACTACATATAGGGGACCCGAGATATTTAAAGGTGTTAACTTCTTCTAACGTTTTCCCATTTAACGTAATATTGGTCGGAACATGTTTGTTATGGCTATTCACCAATATCTTCTTAGGTTTAAGGGTTCAATATTGGTGTTGATTTTGCATGCATCTGTCGGCGTTGTCTTCAATGCACCACTTATAAACCGTAGATCGCGATTTTGGACTTTGTCTAGCTTTTGTAGGAGGCTTTTGCTTGCAATAGTTTGGAGGGGAAGCGAGTAGTCAGTTAGTGACCCAGATGTATATGCTATCCTTCTGGTAGAACGTGACAATCCTGGGATACTGATACACTGGACTGCCTCCCTTCGGGGATACTGAAAAATGCATTCATTCCCCCCCCCCCCCCCTTCCCCTCCCGAAACAACTATAGTAAAAGAATAGAAACAAAACTCTTTCCTGATTATTGCGTTTTCCAACCCATAGCTATGGGTCCCTTTCCCTCTATTCCACCATCCCATCTACCTCAGAATTTACCATCGATGGGAATTAAACTTAATCCCTCGAGAGACAACTTTCTTTACATTTAATTTGAATAGCTATATATTGATTTTACATTTAAATGAAAAGGTTAATAGTACAGATAGAGTATGTTTACATTTACATCTCCGCTGATTGAAAAGTGTTCACAATATATATTGAATATGTTTTCATTTTATCTACACTTGTTGAACAGTATGAAACTTTAATTATTTTTTAAAGTGAATATTTTTATATAGACATTTACGCTAGTTTGAAAATGTAAATATTATACTTAGAATGTACATTATTTCTTTCATCTTTCCTTCCCGGCTCCATATGGAACTTGGGACTACTTAGCTTTTAGTTTTCTGTAAGAAACTAGCGATAAAGCAGGCCCCAACCCTTGCAGTGGTGGTTCATGAAATCATCATTCTATTCGCTGAGGTTGCCAGCCTCAAGTGACTTGGACATCCACTGGCGACTTTCACATATTAATATTCACATGGCAATATATACACATTAGTTCACACGTTAGTAATGAAAAATATAAAATGTAAAATGCACAACTTACGCCAATCCTTCCTCACAGACTTTTTGCTCAGATGAATAAAGGCACTTGACTTTGCCTCTTACACGTGTTCTTGGGAGTCGTTGAATTTAACAATAATTCCCTCTATGACTCGTGTGACATTTTTTTTGAGAGCCATAGATTGGGTGATGCGCCAGACAACAGAGGGCAGTCCATGAGGAATTAGATGGACAACATTTTCTGCACTGGAAGACCTGGAATATGCAGATGGCATTGTACTACTCGCGCATTCACATCAACACAGCCAAGAAAAAACCGATAGACTAATAAGTATTGCCATCAGGTTCGTCTGAACATCAATCAAGAAGACAGCGGTCATGACACTAAATGTGGGCAATCCTGAGCCAATAGCAATAAGGAACCAGAAGTTAGAACAGACAGACACATTTACTTACCTAGGATGCATATTAACACTTGACGGCGGAACAAACAAGGACATTAACAACAGAATCAATACAGCGAGAACAGCCTTACCTAGTCTCATCAACATTTGGAAGTCTTCCCAGTACAGCACAAATACCAAATTAAGACTGTATGAGAGCTGTGCACTTTCTGTACTTCTTTTTGGTGCGGAGAGCTGGAGAAAAACAGAGAAGGAAATGTCGAAACTGTCCTCCTTCCACACAATCTGTTTAAGGAATATTCTCCGAATCTTTTGGCCGAATACCATCAGCAACCAAAAACTACTTATTCGGTGTAACCAGGAGAACATGCACACCATCATAACCTGGAAGACGCTGGAGTTGGGTTGGCCACGTCCTTAGAAGGGACGCTGATACCATCACAAGAACAGCTATGCTATGGACTCCCAAAGGAAAGCGAAAGAGAGGCCGACCAAAAACAACCTGGCGGAGAACTGTGGAAGCAGAGATGCAAAGAATGAACCAGAGTTGGGGCACTGTTCGAAGGATGGCCGCCGACCGAACAAAGTGGAATCAATTTGTTGCTGCCCTACAAGACGCTACCAGGTGTGATGGCCATTGACTGCTTTGACGGTCGGTGGCTATGGATCAAAGAAGAAGATGTTCATGACGTCTTGAAGACTAAAGTTATGGTTCTGTTCCACGAATTTAATAACTGTTTCTTGCACTTTTCTTCAGTCAATCAATACCCTTTAGCTCCCCAAGGAGCATAGGCCTTCAACAAACACATTCCAAGATATCTTTTCTTTTTCAACTTTGTTGTCTTCTTCACTAGATTGTTCTGAATAATTCTATACTATCTTATCAGGAGTTGTGATGCTTTCAGTGGTTTCTTGTTCAGTGAGGTGGCTGCAACTTCAACATCATCTTCAGTGTGTATATACTCTTCTATGTCATCTTCATTAAGTTTGAATAGAGAGTTGTCTTCCCGAGCTAATTTAACAGATTCCTTTAGTTCGTGCACTTCATATGCCATCTGCTTTACGAAGAACCCTTCAAAATCTATATCTGCAAACACCACATACGTCCATAATTTTCGCCCTTCTCTGAAAAGAGTTACAGGCTTGACTACGTTCCATTCAGTCACGAGTGAAAATATTGCATCTTTGATTGTAAAACTGCGTTGGAATTATGTAGAGTTCACATCCTTATTCCTATGGAAGCTGAGATACAAAGAATGAACCAGAGTTGGGGCACTGTACGAAGGATGGCCACCGACCGAGCTAAGTGGAATAAATTTGTTGTTGCCCTAAAAGAGTAATATGACGTTTATGCATGGAACTGGCAACCTTATCATGCACAATAATGTATTACAATAACTATCACCACAGGAGCACATTCATGCTGTAGTGTAAACTTGCTATAAGGTCCTGCTGCAACTTTTGCTCTGTGTTACTAAGTGAGCGAAAATGGAAATTGTGATAATACTGAGAATATAATTTTATGTCAGATTCCTGTCCAATTTAAGCTGGTAAAAACAGATTAGTCAAACTGTCGTCTTATCTCGATAGATTTCCCCAAGATATTTATCATGCTAATGTGTGAACCAGAAACTGTGGCGCCATCTGCAGAATCATCATTTTCATCTTCGATTTTATTCCTTATAGAGCATTGTTAAGTTGCTGTTGGCCACCATGATGTTAAATGTAATGTTTTAATTTGGTGTTGGTCCTGAAGAAACCATATTGACCGTCATATAATATTAGAACGGGGCTCTTGTCTGAGCCATCTTAGATGTGTAGACTCACACTAGATGTTACGTCGTATCAATGTAGGCCACCATAAATAATACAGGTCTTGCTCAGGTATCGAAGGTGTAAGTGCTGCGTAGGTGAGTGAGGGTCAAGACGACATGGACACAATGTTTTGACTGATATAGGTCACCAGGCATAGAGGTGCTGACAGGGGTGTCACACAAACTCACTCTCAAGTGTGTATACGTTTGATATCTATAGACTGCTTTAAGAGGGGTGGTTGGTGTGATATGTAGATGAGTAGACATCAATAGATGGGTGCGAATGCGTGTATAGGTTCTGACAGGTCACAGTCCATCCACACAACCACATGTAGAAGTAAGTAATTGTAGACAATAGCTGACGTTTCATAGATTTATTGACGATACTAGACAATGGACGCTCATCGTCATATAAATAGTCAGTACAATACTTGACGACATACAGCATAGCAATGGTGAATAATATAATTGGCATCAATGCATCATAGACGACTGTAGATATATTCAGGTGCTGAAACCATCATCCTTTTCTAGCTACAGCCAAGATATCTAGATGTAGGACATTAAATCAACTCTCCATTTCTGACTCCCCAGCAAGACAGACATACCTTCTGGAGTACATCAGGCAATGTCCTCTAAGTTCCTTTAGTAGCAAAGGTGTCAAACCTTGACCGACGTAATACCGCCGGAGCAACAGAGTTCAACGAACAGATAACCCTTCGGGCATGCACCAACCCGATGCATACAAAGACATGGTGATTCGTGAGCTGAAACTTCTCATGACAGTAGACTCTTTTTCGCCCAGTGGGAAAGCTAGCAAGCAGACTACAAAATGTCAATCATAAAAGCTGGCGACAAATAATAATCATATGAAGAGCAATTACCTTTCTTTAGAAATAAACACCACAACTCACACGCCTCCAGGCGTTTTGAATCACATGGGGAAAATCATCTGTAGATAAACTAACAACACAAGAGGACTTCCATTTCCCCGTCAAAAATGATCACGGACGCTGAAACGCGTCTCACTCTGATCGAAACCACTGCTAGACTCCTGGAACGGAAGTCTTTCTCAAACCACCCTAAACTCGACACATGCGCAGTAGCGCTTGACCCCGGAGTTAAACTCAAACGGGACGATGTTGGACACATACCAAGCAAAGATACTGACCAAATCGAGCCTTATATGGTCAGGGAATAAACCTCAACTCTGGTTGCAAACATTCCAAGAAAAGCTGACCTATACGAGCCATATAAGGATAACAACCAGACATAGATCTAATAATAGACCGCCAGGTTAAGATACAAGAGCGGGTAACAACCATTGTAAAAATGTAACCTCAGATAACCAAGAGTTATGTACCTTTGATTACCAAAAATTAAAGTGTACAAACAAGACAGGTAAATATATATTGACTCAGAAAAATCTGTGCGTAACAGTTTACCGCACCCCCCCCCCCCCCCCCGGGAAAAAATGAAACATTTTTTTAAAAATCCAAGAGCAAGATTGTGGCGCTGGCTATTGCACGCCACACGCTAGAAAATATATAGGATTTTGGTGCTGATGAGCGCTGCACGATAGTAATTTGTCGATATGTGTATTGTGGACATGACGTAGAGGTGGAGAAAAAATGGACAGAGCGTGTGTTGACCCTGAATGGGCGGCTTGTGTGTGTGTTCTGCCCAATGGTAGAAATATGGGAAATGTTAACAGAGAAGTGTCTTGAAACATATTAATGTTTATTAAATACAACGGAAGGTAGGAAGAGGAATGAGGTAATGTTTATATGGACCTACGGATTAGAGAAGTTGCCGAATCTACCTAATTATGCATGCTGTGTAATGATGTATTGTCTACGTGAATAAATAATGGAATGTTACTAAAATATCCAGCTGTTATATTGATCGTTGTGTGGAATCTTTGAGATATAGAAAGTATCGTTAATGAACTATTGTGGCTGTCCTGAATCTTGTGGACCTATGATATATAAACCTAGACACAGTGTGAAAACGAGCACAAGCAATCAACTGAAGAATATAAACTTTTAACGCCACAGATATGGGAGGCTCGTTCCGTTGGAGAGGAATTAATTGTTTGGAATATGTACAATGCTGTACTGTGGAAAGTACGCAAGATATTAAGCACACGTATTTGTGGAATCAATAGAAATTGCAATTTTTCGTACGAGGTCATGCCAAGACCTTGGACTGTTGGGAAGACGTTATTACCAAACAACATATATTCTATTAAAGTCGCTGAACAGACATTTGACTGCCTACGAACAGATATGAAATTTCGACACAATATATTGCGGTCACAAGTTACTTTGACGAATATTGTCACCTCGAGGCCATTTCGCGTTGAATCGTTGTAGTGAACCATTACATCAAGATCACCTGAACGGACTTGTAAATCCTAAAGTAAAGTTACCAGTGGACATTTATTATATCAATAATATGAATCGTGAGAATCATGACGGTATCCAGAACCAGTCTTTTGGGTCTTTCAAGTCTGACAAGTCTTTCAACCCTGATGTCCGAGAAATCATTTCGGTTGTCTGCAATGGTCAAGAAGGATGATTTAATCTGTTACGTACGTCATCGAACAGATTTGCTGACCACTTGGATTTCGTAATCAGGAACATGGAACGTCTTGAACAGGACACTTATACGCGTTGAGCAACTCAGACTTTACATTCTTTCCTTGACCCGTGTTTATTGCATAGATTCAAGGCTACTTTGCGAGGTTGATGCGTCTTGTCTACAACGAGGATTGGCGGTCGTTGATTTTAATCATATAAGTGAATATATGTTTGTAAGGTCATGGTCTCCGGTCCTAAAAATGTCAGGCACATCTTATTTTTGTGTATCTTTTATGTTTTATGTTTTCTTGTGGGCGACACTCAATTATATCTTTGGATGAATTTAGTTGTCGTCGTTCTATAGATTTTGATTGTATTTATCTCTTTCAGGGATTCAGCATTTAGTGCTGTCGTATTTCCGCTCTGACTGAGATTAATATTTTCTTAGTTGTTTAGCTGTGCTGTCACGTAACATATTGTCGTGAAATTCTTATTTAGTTCAGTATGATTATATTCTTACCTGTAGTTCTTCTCTGACTTTCTTTTTAATATGTACAGCAGTTCTATGTGATTGTATCTCGTCCTGTACTGTTCATTGACGGTGGAAACAACTGTTTTATTATATTGTAGGATTTTATGACTTTTTACATTGTTGTCTCTTTCCTGATTTGTTTCCAGCGTTGTCTTTTAGTCTTTTGTCTAATGTGATGTTATGGCATGCTTTGACATAGGTATTAATGGCGATATTTAGTACTTGAAGATGATTATATTATATTGTTAATTGCTGATATGTTAATATATACGATGATTTTAGATACTCTGAGAGAGTGTGGATAAGTATCATATACTTCAGAGACAAGTATATCACACAAAACGAATAAATACTGTATATACAGTTGGTGTTGAAAAAGGTTTGAATTACCTTACGACTAAGTATAGTCATTGGGCAACAAGTGGGAGAGATATACATTTTGAATCTATAGCCCATTACTCGTTAATTTCATTATGGCGGACTTTGTGAAGGTAAAGGCGGGATTTATACAGAATGGGAAGGACTTGAATTTCTCGGGTGATGATCTTATAGCCTATGTAAATAAAGAAATAGCGGAATACAAAGAAAGAAAGAGAAGAAAAAAGACAAGAGAAAGAAAAGAAAGAAAAAAGAGAAGAGAAAGAAAAAAGAAGAAAAAAGACAAAAGAAAGAAAGAAAAAAAAAAAGAGAAGAAAAAGAAAAAGAAGAAAAAAGACAAGAAAAAGAAAGAGAAGAAAAAAGAGAAGAGAAAGAAAATGAAGAAAAAAGACAAGAGAAAGAAAGAGAAAGAGAAGAGAGGAAACATGAGAGAATGGAGAGAATTCGTTTAGCAGAAATTGCTGCAGAACAAGCGAAATTTGAAAGAGAAAAAACTTTTGAGTTAGAAAAATTGCGCTTACAATCCCCTTTTTCTAGGGAATCTTCTGGTACTGGATCGTCGAAGATCATTAATTTAAAATTACCAAATTTTTCTTCATTGCATGACGATATAGGATTCTTTCTTTTGAGATTTGAATCAAGAGTTACGGCTTTAAATTTACCTAAGGCCTCATGGCCTGAACATTTTGTCGGGTTACTTACTGGTGAAAGTTTACAAACTTTTTTTAACATTGCCGATGACAAAAGAAACTACTATGAATCCATAAAATCAGTATTTCTTCGCAAATATTGTTTAGACGAGGAAGGATATCGTTTAAAATTTAAATCGATGGGTCCTGTGGAAGGTAAGGATGTCGAAGACTTTGTGTCTTCAGTGAAGATGTGTCTAAACAGATGGATTGAACTGTCTAATATTACTAAATCTTTTGAAGGACTTTATGATCTCATCTTAAGAGACAAAATTTTATCTTCTGTGAATACGGAAATTTTCTCATTTCTTCAAGAAAGGAAGCCTACCGATATAGGAGAAATGGAAAAATTAGCTCAACAATTTTCGGTCGCACACCCAAACTTGCCTTTAGGTAAGACGAAGGTCCTAGAAACTTTGCCAGCTTGTGCGGTCACTCATGATAGATCACGCACTCGCAGCATGGACCGACGGTATAGGGAAGACTATCAAAATTCCTATAGAGGTAGATATAATTTCCCTCATAATCATTCGCCCTCACGGGGTATAGAGAGACGCAACTTTAAAACTAATAATAAAAAGTCATGGCAAAGAAATAATCAATACTCCAATAATAATTACACTCACAGACATCATTTTTCGGCACCCTCACGTAATGATTACAATAACAGTAATTACAATAACAAACATCATGTCTCACCACCATCTCGTGATGATTCTTCGCGCACGGACAAAAAGGGGTACTATCGGTCCGACTGTCCAGTGGATCGGAGAGGAACACATTTTTCTAGGAGTCAAAGTAGAGGAAGATCACAAGCTCACGCTTGTCAGATTAACGTTGGTAATGATAATATTTCCAATAATGAGAATAATACTCACGCCAATGCATGTAGTTTTGATTTAGAAAATAGTGGTAATTGCACAGAATGTATGACTCTATTTCAACCTGGATCTACTCCACGTCTGAGATGTGGACATGCTCTGCCAGTTTTGTCTTTAAATGATGGGGTTGGCTCACTCGTGATCCATAGAGGTTTTGTTTTTGACACACCCGTTTCTATTTTACGTGACAGCGGATGCACCACCATTGGCCTAAGGAAGGCACTAATTCCTTCTTCTTGCTTTACGGGAACCTCTATAAAGTGCGTAACTTTCGGTGGAACTGTTGAATCTTATCCGCTGGCAGATGTGGTAATAGATACTCCGTTCTTTTCGGGAAAAGTAAGAGTGTGTGCTCTCGATCGACCTTGTTGTGATTTACTTATCGGTAACATAAAGGGGGTTGAAGAGTGTTCTGAACAGGATATTATTGATTGGGAGAGAAATCATCCCTCCTTTGCTAACGCGATCACAACCAGAGCACAACAAGCTGCAGAGACAATTGAATTAAATTCTTCTATACACACTCAACACATTACAACTTGTCATTACATTGACAAAAATATATTTATAGCTAAACAACAAATGGATCCTTCTTTGAAACATTTTTTCCCATTAGCTATTGCTCGAACTATTAAACATTCTAAAAATGCAAGACATTGGTTTCAAATGCAGGATAATATTATGATACGATGTTTTGATAATTACTCTTTCATTCTCAAACAAGTTATAGTACCTACGTCATTTCGCGCACTAGTCTTGTCAAATGCGCATGACGTACCATTTGCTGGACATATGGGAATTTCCCGTACGGCTTATAGATTACTAAAATACTTTTATTGGCCTGGGGTAAATAAAGACATTTCAACTTATTGTAAATCTTGCGCTGAATGTCGAAGTGTTGCACGTAAGGGTGCACATCAATCAGCACCGTTACAGGTCACGGATATTGCTGTACGCCCTTTTTTCAAATTGGCTATTGATATCATAGGACCACTGTCTGTAAGGTCTACCAGAGGTTTTTCAATACATATTAACATGTATTGACCTGTGTACGAGATGGCCAGAAGCCATTCCTTTAAAAAATATTACCACAGTGTCGGTAACAGATGCGTTGCTGTCTATATTTTCACGCATCGGGTTTCCGGAAGAAATCCTCTCTGATCATGGATCTCAGTTCGTGTCAGGTATGATGTCAGATGTTTTCAACACACTTCGTATCCGTCACTCTCTTAGTGCTATATTTCACCCTAGCTCTAACGGGGTCGTGGAACGTTGGAATGGGACATTAAAACAATTGTTGGGGAAGGTGACTACATCATTTCCTCAAGAATGGGATCGTTTTATTCCTGCTGTACTGTTTGCGTACAGAGAGGTTCCTAATCATACTGGTTTTTTCGCCTTTTCAGTTGGTATTTGGTGCGAACCCAAGAGGACCAATGTCTCTCTTACATGATTTGTTAATGGAATCTGATGTGAATAATAATAATAAGAAGAAATCCACTTATCAATACGTTACAGATTTACGCCAACATCTTGTGGATGCATGTCAGGTGGCGACTGAAGCATCTGAGATGGCAAAATATAAGACCAGATCTCGCATTAACAGAGATAGACGACTAACGTCTTTCTCAATCAATGACGATGTTTTTGTTCTCCTGCCACTCAAAGTAGATCACTTGTTAGTAACATAGCAAGGTCCGTTTAAAGTTGTTGCAAAGAGAACGGACGTGGACTACGTCATCAATATGCGGGTTAACAAAAAACATTCCATGTTAACATGCTCCTACCATACATCACTCGTCCTCCTCAGTTACAATTCATTTGTGATGCTATCATGAACCAACCTACCCATCATGCATCTATCGCGTTGGTGGATGAGGTGCAAACCAATTTCGCTGATGTACCTTCCACGTTTCCGGTAGCACCTATTAAGTCTTCGGAAACATGGAATGATGTTATAATTTGTACTGATTTACCTGCAGATCATAGGGATCAAATTCGTTCTATGTTGGTATCCTTTCAGGATGTTTTGTCTGATCTTCCGGGACGTACTAACATTATCACACACGAAATCAAATTGTCAGATTACACCCCGATTTCATTACGACCATACGCCGTTCCTCTACATGTTAGAGATCAGGTGGAAAGTGAAGTAGATGGTATGTTAAAACTGGGTATTATTTCACCGTCTGATTCACCTTTCTGTTTTCCTATGGTGGCAGTACGAAAGAAAGACAAGTCAATTCGTATTTGTATTGACTTTCGTCGCCTTAACAAGGTGACCATATCCGATTCTGAACCAATGCCTTTGCTGGAGGATTTGTTGCCACGCCTATCATCCGCCACTTTCTTCAGCAAGTTTGACCTATCTAAAGGTTACTGGCAGATTCCTCTGGCTGATGTATCAAAACCTTTGACTGCTTTTGCCACTTCTCGTGGATTGTTTCATTACAATGTCATGTGTTTTGGTTTACGGAATGCTCCAGCGACATTTGTACGCATGATGCGTCGCGTTTTAGGTAATCGCACCGATCTCATTTCGTATATGGACGATATTTGCATTTTTCATGATACTTGGGAACAGCATATCGCTGGGATACAGTCGTTGCTCCAAACTCTCAGAGTACATAACCTCACAGCTCGACCTTCCAAAGTCGAAATTGGGTTTACTGAGATTTCATTTCTGGGTCATAAGATTGGCCGACATACAATACAACCTGATGAGTCTACACTAAAAAGGGTACTGGATCTTGCCATACCAACTACTAAGAAACAAGTTCGTAGTTTGCTGGGACTCATAAACTTTTACCACAGGTTTATACCACGATTTTCCCTTTTAACTTCTGTTCTATCTGCTCTGACAAAAAAGGGTATGCCTGACAAAATAATATGGAACAAAGAGTGTGACCATGCCTTACAGAACATCAAAACACAATTTTCAAAAAGTCCAATACTAAGACTACCAGACTTACGACGACCTTTTCTCGTGGTTACAGACGCATCTCTGAAAGGAATCGGGGGATGTTTAATGCAGACCTTTGATGGCGAGTGCCACCCGATATTCTACCTCAGCAGAAAACTTTCAGAGACAGAATCCAGATATCCAATTGTGGAAAGGGAACTTTTGTCATTGGTATGGACATTACATAAACTACAGAAGTTCTTGGTGGGTACACATTTTAAATTATACACTGATCAAAAAGCCCTCACATATTTACAGACTTTTAAATCGACTAATGCACGTCTCACCCGATGGGCGCTACAAATGCAAGGGTATGATTTTGACGTTTTACCAATAGCAGGAAAGGACAATGTCCTAGCTGACACCCTCTCTAGAGTTATGTAATAACTCGAATACGGAAGTGGACAATAATTACTTATTTATTCATATTGTTATTACTGACATTATTTTTTTTCCTTTAAAATCTAGATAGATATCATTTAATTGTTTGATAGTTAATCATAAGGCATTAGGGATAAGACGAATAATTTAATCTCGCTTCACATTATAATTGCCTGACTGAAAACTTAGTTTTCAGTTGTTCGGGGGGGGGTAATGTGGCGCTGGCTATTGCACGCCCCACGCTAGAAAATATATAGGATTTTGGTGCTGATGAGCGCTGCACTATAGTAATTTGTCGATATGTGTATTGCGCACATGACGTAAGCAGTGGGGAGGAAAAAATGGACAGAGCGTGTGTTGACCCTGAATGGGCGGCTTGTGTTCCAGCTGTTATATTGATCGTTGTGTGGAATCTTTGAGATATAGAAAGTATCGTTAATGAACTATTGTGGCTGTCCTGAATCTTGTGGACCTATGATATATAAACCTAGACACAGTGTGAAAACGAGCACAAACAATCAACTGAAGAATATAAACTTTTAACGCCACAAAGATCCAACAGGCTCCTAACGCACGAATGATGCGTGGACACAACGTATCACCAAAAAATATAATGCCTAATGTGAGGCTAGCTCGACGCATGGAGCGTCAGGTGAGACTATATCTCAGATCCTTAGAGAAAGCATTTCCCTATGTATACACATATTCCAGGGAGGTGCCACCAACATACACCACAGTGCTGGCAACATTATAATGCAAGCAAAATTATACACATACAAATTTATCTGACATTAAATATATTATCAAAGGATTAAACAATGGAATGTCGTCAAAATAGCGGTGTCATATCCTAATATACCGCATTATAGAGATATACACATCTTAATAACCAAATACCACATTATGTAAGCATGTAATAATATTATGATACAATGCATTATACATAATACTAATTAAGTTGATGATCCCAGAAGACGTTGACATAAATTAAGAGGGCACATCTACTGAGTCGTTCCAAGGTAAGTTAGTACTTCGCTATACTTCATGATTGACACAATGTACAGAATCTCGCACACATCAATGATTTGCTGCGAAAATATAAATAACACAATTCTATATGATAAATGTTAGATTTTCTAATACAGTAATCAAAATACATTCTTGACTATAAATTGTGGCCATGAGAACTTGTGGCCCTTATATTGCTAACTTAGCATTCTTCCGTTATACCAAAATCAGTAACAGAAAAAGGAAATCATACAGTACAATGTTATAAATTCCCATAAAGTGAGAACAGATGTGCTGATATATAATTATAGTAGAGACCTGTTATAAATCTCGACGTCTATCAGGAAATATAGGACAGAAAAGTTAAGTGGAATCATGTGGGCATCTGGACAGAATGTCTGCCATCACATTATCCGAACCACGGATAGCTCGCACCGTGAAATGAAATGGTTGAAGAGCAATGGCATATCGAGTGGACCTCGAGCTCTTCAAGTTTTTACTCTGAATAGCAGTAAGAGCTTTCTGGTCGGTTTCCACAATGAAATGCGCGCCCAGAAGGAATCTTTGTAACTTGAGAATTGACCAAACCATAGCCAACAATTCACGGTCTAGAACCGAGTAATTCCTCTCTGCCGCATTTAGTTTCCTAGAGATATACATCACCGGATGCAGAGTATCTGAATACTCCTGCATTAGTGCTGCCCCAATCCCAGTGGATGAGGCGTCACTTCGAAGAACAAAAGTCTTCTCAATAGTAGGTAACCTTAAGATAGGTGGAGATGAAAATAAAGTTTTAATCTGGTCCAATGAGGATTGGCATTCTTGAGACCAGCGGATCAGATTAGGCGATCCTTTTTTCAATAAGGTTGAAAGAGGTGCCATAATGGAGGACAGATTCGGAATGAATCGTCCGTAAAATTGTATCAAACCTAAGAGACTACGTACTTGTTTTTTCGTCTTAGGAACAGAAATGTTTAGTATTTTGGAAATATTGTGGTCCTCTGTCTTTAAGAGACCATGACCAACACGGTGACCCAGGAAAGAAATTTCACTAAATCCTATAAAGGCTTTAGAGGGTTTTGCAGTCAAATTATACTCGCGAAGAGTAGACAGCAATTCGTATAAACCCAAATAGTGATCTTCCCAGGAATCACTGAAGAGACAGATATCGTCTAAGTATGCTATGACATCTGTACGATATGAGAGAATTCGACGCATCATGCGTACGAACGTAGCAGGGGCGTTCATAAGGCCGAAAGGCATGAAATTCCATTGAAATAAACCCCTGGGTGTAGAAAAAGCAGTAAGAGGTTTGGCGCGTTCAGTTAAAGGAACTTGCCAATAACCTTTCGATAAGTCGAGTTTGGTAAAGAATCTAGAATTAGAAAGTTTGTTTAGTAGCTCTTCTAATGAAGGCATAGGTTCAGCATCGAACTTCGTAACTTGGTTCAATTTGCGATAATCAACGCAAAGGCGTATGTTATTGTCTTTCTTTCGAACAATAACCATGGACGAAGAGTATGCTGAAGTGGATGGTTCAATTATTTTCAATTGTATCATTTCATCCAATTCTTTTTTCGACTTGTGATTGAAAATGGATAGGTATAGGATAGGGTCTGACTCTGATAGGATTATGGTCAGTAAGTATTATGTCATGTTCAATGACATGTGTGTGTCCAGGAATGTCGGTAAGGACATCCTGAAACGTTTGTAACATCGAAGAGACTTGTCGGTGTTCCTCAGCGGAAAGACTAGGAGAAACAGTAACGTTTTTCCAAGATTCCGTAGAATGAAGTGGGATCACAGGAAGAGGAAGATTGACATATGAGAAAGTAGTTTCCTCATCCTGTATAACCGACAGGGATGAGTAATGACCATGAGGTACTGGAGAATCGTTCGTCGCCTGGAAAATAGGCTGCAAATAGTCCGGTCGTTCAAAAAATTCCGTAATCATATTTATATGGAAAGTTTTATGCTTCCCATCAATATCGACAACATAGTCATCATCGGAAATCTTTGAGACTATTGTATACGGACCTCTCCATGCAATAAGAAGTCTGTTCTCCCTAGAAGGGAGTAGAACGAGTGCTTTGTCACCCGGACAAAGTTGTCGTAGACATCTATTCTTATTTGCAAATTGCCTTGCCTTTTCTTTAGCAAATTCGGATGAAGAAGTTGCTAGTTTGCATGCCTCGATGATCTTTTGCCTCAGAGCAATGACATACTCATATGAAGATTGTGTGTCATCGCTAATATTATCAGCAGTGATAAGATCGTGGAGCAAAGACATAGGGCCGCGCGGTCGCGCGCCAAAGACAAGTTCAAAAGGAGAAAACCCTGTGTGTTCATTGGGAACCTCTCTATAAGCAAAGAGAGCCGCGGGTAAAACCCTGTCCCAATCCTGAGGATGATCCTCAGTTATCTTCCCAAGTAAAGTCTTGAGTGTTCTATTCAAACGCTCAACTAACCCATTCGACATTGGGTGATAAATACTGCTGAGAGACCTTTTAATATGCAGAGTAGACATTACCTGCGACATAGTGTCTGATATAAGTTGAGTGCCATGGTCTGACAATATTTCTCTTGGGAATCCCAAACGAGAAAATATCAGCCAAAGAGCGTCTGCGATATCGGCAGTGGAGATGCTCTTAAGAGGTATAGCCTCTGGCCAACGTGTGCACATGTCGACACATGTAAGGATAAACTGATGTCCTCTGGCCGACTTGATCCTAAAAGAACCAATAATATCTATTGCCATTTTCTGAAACGGCCGAATAGGACTGTCTGCAGCCTGGATAGGCGCTGCATGTCGTGGTCCTCTAGATTTGACCTCGTGACATATTTTGCAAGATCGGCAGTAAATACGTATGTCCTTGTTCACAAATGGCCAAAAGAAAGCCGCAAGAACTCTCGACTTTGTACGGGAAAAACCCATGTGTCCAGCACATTGCGAGTCATGAGCATGTTGCAATATTTGTAATCTCATACTCTTAGGCACACGAATTTGCGAATGTGTAGACGCAGTCGAGTCTTGTACCATACGCACAAGTACGCCGTTCTTCATAGTAATCCAAGATTTTCGATTTGTATTCTGATTTGGATCACCTTTTTTGCTAGAATGAAGAATTTTTAAAAAGAAGGATCTTCTTCTTGCAATTTTATGAAAGAGTCACGTGAAATAACCAAGTGACTATCTTGGCTATGTACTTCATTATTATCAGTTAATGAAGTTTGAGGTATCTCAAGAGCTTGTGCTTTTGTGACCACTGCATTGGTAGCTTGAATATATTGTTCTTCCCAAGCAGCAATCTGCTGCGGAGTTCATTCCCTAACTCCGTGAATACGACCGATAATACGATCCGTAATACGGTTTGGTAGAAGACACGCGTGGACATCTCCTGTAAAAAAAAGGAGTAGCAATGTGAATTATGGCAGTAGGATACTTTTCCAAAGTGCCACCAAATGTGACACATTTGATCACTTTTCCTGTAGCACAGGATTCTACAAGAGATTGCTTAACTCCAATAGTAGTGCATCCAGAATCAAAAAGTACTGAGACTGGATTATTATTTACTAGACCTTTATGTAGGATAAGAGATCCTCTCCCGTCATGCGCAACTGCAGCAGGAAGAGCGGGAAGAGGGTGACCACAGCTCAAGGTAGTTACAGTAGTCGGTTCGAACAGAGTAGTGCATTGGGGGCATTTATTTGCTCCCCCAAAGTCAAAGGCAGAACATGTGACAGCGCTAGAGTTTTTATTATCATCAACCTGTTTACAGGCTCCCTGAGACTCTTGCTGTACAGAGTTTGCCTGCTGATATCTCTTTTTTGTGTTGAGATCTACCGCGACTATTATTGCTTATGAAATTATCATTGTATTCTCTATTGTAACTGTTATCCTGGTTTTAATCCCAGTTTCCATAGTTATCATTATCATTTCCATATTGATGAGAACATCTATTAGTTTGGTATTGAGGTCTCCGCGAAGAATAGTTTTGATAACCTCTATTATTACTACTTCTGTGAAAATGTCTATAATTATTGGGTACAGAATAACGAGGACTGTCACCCCGTCTCCACTTCTTCGAAGAAGAACTGCTATGTGATTTATTGCCCTGATTCTGAGCATAATTACGGTTACTTTTCCTTTTAAAATTTTGTTGAGTACCCTAAAATTTACGAAAGAAGTTTGGGCCATATGGTGCTGCCGAAGCAACTGGTAAACCTTCCTTCTCTTTAGAGTTGCTAATGGTTACATGAGGGTGCACAGTGACATACTGGCAACAATATTCTTCCATTTCTTTTATGTTTTTAGGCTTACGCTCATGAAGAAAAGCAAGAAAAGACTCATTGACAGAAGACATAACTGTGTCTTTAAGTAGTAAGTCCATAAGTGCTTCAAATGTATGTTCTGTCTTAGACAGCTCAGCCCAACGTGAAAACGTGAGACGTATTTTTGCAATAAATTCAGAGAATTCTACTCCAGTTTCTGGCAACATATTTTTGAATTGAAGACGATAGCCGTCTTCGTTAAGTTGGTATTTTTTTAATAAGGCCGCCCTGACAACCTCATAATTGTTCTTGTCATGCTCATCTACCATGCTTAGCATGCTCAGAGCTTCACCTTTAAGTATATTTGACAATTGATCAACATATAGTGATTTATCTATATTATGTGTTTTACATGACCGTTCAAATCTGTCCAGAGAGAACGTTATATCGTCACTGGAAGCATTGAAAGCTGGTAGTTTAATCTTGAAAGTACTAGCATTAGACTTATCAGAAGATGACACCTTATTAGGATCATTAGTATTACCTATGTTCATCAACTTCAATTTCTCTAACTCCAAAGCTAAGAGTTTTTCTTCGTGCTCCATTTTTGCTTTTTCTTTTCTCTCTTCCGCTTCTCTTTGTAACTTTCTCTCTTCAGCCTCTGTTTGTAGCTGGATTTTCTTCTCCTCAGCTTCAGCTTGTTTTTCTAGTCTTTTATTTTCAGCCTCTATTTGTAGTCTCTTTTCTTCCGACTTTAATGCCTTGGCATATTGAACAGTCGCAAATTCTTCCAATTTATCACCAGTCTTGCCAAGGGATTTCCCTTGCTCAATAAAGTACTCAAGTGTAGACATAATGTCTAATAATATGAGTCCAAAACCTGAAATAATAAATTACCTTATTCCAGTATTAATGGTAACAAGTCTTAAATAAAGTACTTGTATAATCACATTACATTATCCCAATATCTGTGGGAGACAAGTCTTTGGCAAAGAACTTGTATAATCAACTGTATAACACCACCAGTCAATTATCATAAGTGCACTACACAGCTAATAGTGCGTGATCAAATATGTCTATCAATAGTGAATGACAATAAAGAACAATGTAAACAATGAACAAAGATCAGAGACAATACGAAAACATTCGCAGAAGTCAACTAAATATACAGCAAAACTAAAGAAAATATCACAAAGAATGTGATGATAACTGCGAAATTCATACAAAATACATGACACCACAGTGTATAAACATATAGTTGTATAAAACTAAACAATAGGAAGGGGAGACCTACAAATACAAACAAATCAAAACTAAACTAAAGAACAGAAAAAAGATGACGAAAACAACGAAAAGGTTCACTTCGTCACACTTAAACAACAATAGTAACGAATGTCGCTAGCAAATTTCACAAAGGAAATTTGCAGAGTCCCTACAGAAAAGCTGTTATAGGACCTCTGTAACGTGGCATACCCTTATAACAGACTCCGCCCAAAAGAAACCCGCAGAAATATAAACACATATAAACGACATATAACATATAAATATGCAGCATATAAAGTTTGTGCAAGAAGGCTTAGTTAAACAATACAATGGCACAGTCCACAAACAAAACAGGACACTTATCTTTAGCACATCCTATCGTCAAAATCGAAACGAACAGGGAGTAATCAGCATCCTAAAGATTCGATGATCCAACGCTGATGAAACTTCTGAACTTGCATCGACCAAACTGTAATGACGACAGTATTTGACCTTCTGATGTCAACATAAACAATCGTATCGGTACTTGTCCTTCTAATGTTAGTATACTCAATCGTATCGGCACTTGTCCTGCTAATGTCGCTATAGACACTCGTATCGGCACTTGTCCTTCTAATGTCACGACGAACTTGACAATGTGACCATGAAAACCCCAACGAGCTGGCTCACCATAAATGTTAAGTTGCTATTGGCCACCATGATGTTAAATGTAATGTTTTAATTTGGGGTTGGTCCTGAAGAAGCCATATTGACCGTCATATAATATTAGAACGGGCTCTTGTCTGAGCCATCTTAGATGTGTAGACTCACACTAGATGTTGCGTCGTATCAATGTAGGCCACCATAAATAATACAGGTCTTGCTCAGGTATCGAAGGTGTAAGTGCTGCGTAGGTGAGTGAGGGTCAAAACGACCTGGAGACAATGTTTTGACTGATATAGGTCACCAGGCATAGAGGTGCTGACAGGGGTGTCACACAAACTCACTCTCAAGTGTGTATACGTTTGATATCTATAGACTGCTTTAAGAGGGGTGGTTGGTGTGATATGTAGATGAGTAGACATCAATAGATGGGTGCAAATGCGTGTATAGGTTCTGACAGGTCACAGTCCATCCATACAACCACATGTAGAAGTAAGTAATTGTAGACAATAGCTGACGTTTCATAGATTTATTGACGATACTAGACAATGGACGCTCATCATCATATAAATAGTCAGTACAATACTTGACGACATACAGCATAGCAATGGTGAATAATATAATTGGCATCAATGCATCATAGACGACTGTAGATATATTCAGGTGCTGAAACCATCATCCTTTTCTAGCTACAGCCAAGATATCTAGATGTAGGACATTAAATCAACTCTCCCTTTCTGACCCCCCAGCAAGACAGACATGCCTTCTGGAGTACATCAGGCAATGTCCTCTAAGTTCCTTTAGTAGCAAAGATGTCAAACCTTGACCGACGTGATACCGCCGGAGCAACAGAGTTCAACGAACAGATAACCCTTCGGGCATGCACCAACCCGATGCATACAAAGACATGGTGATTCGTGAGCTGAAACTTCTCATGACAGTAGACTCTTTCCCTCCAAGTGGGAAAGCTAGCAAGCAGACTACAAAATGTCAATCATAAAAGCTGGCGACAAATAATAATCATATGAAGAGCAATTACCTTTCTTCAGAAATAAACACCACAACTCACACGCCTCCAAGCGTTTTGAATCACATGGGGAAAATCATCTGTAGATAAACTAACAACACAAGAGAACTTCCATTTCCCCGTCAAAAATGATCACGGACGCTGAAACGCGTCTCACTCTGATCGAAACCACTGCTAGACTCCTGGAACGGAAGTCTTTCTCAAACCACCCTAAACTCGACACATGCGCAGTAGCGCTTGACCCCTGAGTTAAACTCAAACGGGACGATGTTGGACACATACCAAGCAAAGATACTGACCAAATCGAGCCTTATATGATCAGGGAATAAACCTCAACTCTGGTTGCAAACATTCCAAGAAAAGCTGACCTATACGAGCCATATAAGGATAACAACCAGACATAGATCTAATAATAGACCGCCAGGTTAAGACACAAGAGCGGGTAACAACCACTGTAAAAATTTAACCTCAGATAACCAAGAGTTGTGTGCCTTTGATTACCAAAAATTAAAGTGTACAAACAAGACAGGTAAATATATATTGACTCAGAAAAATATGTGCGTAACAAGCATAGAACTATCACTACAGCTGATCACCTTATGGAGCACAGAACTTTTTAGGTCGCCCCTGAACCGGCATTTTTAGATTCCCCCCCACCCCCCCACCCCTCCCCCCCCCCCCACCCTCCCCCCACCCCCCCCCCCCCCCCCCCCACCCCCCTCCCCCCCCCCCCCCCCCCCCCCCCCCCCCCCCCCCCCCCCCCATTTTATGTCGCCCCTGAACCGGCATTACCAAATGAGGCCCAGTGAGGGATATTTTCTAACACAAACCGTATTGTTTAATTTGGGACCGGTATTCGGAAGAGTGCGAAACTTCCTAATTTCTTCTTCTTCTTCTATCGTTCGCTTGAAATTTATTGTCTATAGCTGCAATGTTGTTTCTCGTATAAACTTCACTGTCTTTTGTAGGTCATACAGAGGTCCGTATAGTTTTGCTTCCAGTGTTGTTTCTCTGGGCCAGTGGGTTTGCCTCAATATATCATATTCGGGGCAATCTTGAAGTACGTGCTCCGCAGTCTGGGGTGCCTGTCCACATGTACACATGGCTGAATTGCCAATCATGAATTTTGTATACATGTGGCTGCGGAGTCGGTTGTGTCCTGTTCTGAGGCGCAGAATGACAATTTGTTCTGATCTGTTCATAGCTTGGTAGTCATCCTGCGTTGGTGTTGGTGGCTTTAAAGTCCCTAATGACTCCTTGATCCATGGGTTGAATCACTGATGTTACGTTTGGTGGCAAGCAACACGCAAAAATATTCCCACAATAAGACACTAATTTTGATTTTTAAAAGTTTGAGTGTTCAAAAAGTCCGGATTCTTGAGGGGTCCGGATTTCTGGCATCTGGATTATTGGACTATTACTGTATCGTCAAAGAGTATTTAACAAGTACAAAAGTTTAAATGGTATTTGGTGGGTATGTGGCAGGGTAAATGAAAGTGTAGTTCATAGTTTACTTATGATAAATTAAAGTCTATTAAATATTAAACTAAACCCTTGTCTTTGCTTCTCCTTGTTAGTTATTTTTTTTTTTTTACACACACAAATTAGCTACTTTGCTTTGCTCTGTTTACAATGGTTGGACAGGAGATATTATTCCGCTTTCTCTTATCGACACTTGAATATATTGTTTGGACTTAAAAAAAGACTAAAAATCTTAATTATAACCCTCCAGAGGTTGAACGGGATATTTCACATCCCTAATTAAAAACAAATGCACCACATGGGGTGCTGATGAGAATATCCTCAAAAAGCTGTACACAGGCAGAGTCAGACCTGCTATGGAATATGGCATCACAGCTTGGTCGACGGCAGCAAAGTCAAATTTTGACAGAGTAAACAGACTCCAAAACCAAGCAGCACGTATTATAACAGGGGCCCTAAAGTCTACACAAATCAACCATATGGAAAACATCACAGGGCTACAGTCAATGGAGGATAGACGTGACAGCAGAGTCTTAAAACAAGCTGAAAAATTTAAGAGGCTCGAAGGACACCCCATGTACCAAAGAATGAATAGGCTAGGAAGAGGCAGGCTCAAGCGAACTAACTTTGTCACCCAAGCAAAAGAAAAAATTAACAATAATACCATACTAGCTAGCTCAGTTGCAAAGAAAATCCCAACAAGCTCAACTATCCCACTGTGGAAAATAAGATGCTTTCCTGAGTTAAAATCTGATATTCCAGGCATTGAAGGTAAGGGAACACAGACAGAAACACAAAGAAAGTGTATAGCAACCAAATATATTGACCAAAGATTTCCAGCGAAGCTTTGGACACATGCATATACTGATGGTTCGGCAACAAATGCAGTTGAAAATGGGGGTGCCGGCATCCTCATAAAATTAAAGAATAGAATTCACTCTATGGCAATTGCCACTGGAAAATACTGCAACAACTTCTGTGCTGAAGCAGAAGCCCTGAAACAGGCAGCTGAAACTCTTATTGAATGCAAAGCACAGGCAGAAAAACAGATAGTAATCTTTTCAGATGCCCTCTCAATAATATCAGCGCTGAAGAGCCACCAAACTAAAGGATTGAAAGATCTGATAATCTCCCTTGAAAGACTGGCCGAATGCTTCAAGAAGTGCACTATCCAGTGGATACCAGCCCATTGCAACATACCAGGAAATGAAGAGGCAGATAGACTTGCTAAAGAAGGAGGTGCCTTACAGCAAAATGATATAGAGACAACTTACGCAACGGCAAAGACCACTATAAAGGCTACATTCAAGTCCAAATGGGAAAGAGAGCACCCGGGACATTTGAAAAAAAATGACGCATATCATCAACTATCCAGAAAAGAACAGGTCATCATTTTTCGACTGCGCACTGGGCACAACAGATTGAGATACCATCTGTACCACAAATACAAAATTGGTGCAACAGATCTCTGCACCTGCGGTACCAGCCCGATGACAGTCGAACACCTGCTGCAGTACTGCCCAACCTACAGTAATGAACGGGGTAGCATATGGCAACAACCCACTTCTGTCAACGAAAAACTGTTTGGAGATGTCGGGAACCTTGAGTTGACTGCTGCCTTTATTAGAGTTATAAATGTGGAAGTCTGAAGGCGAACGAGGAAGAAGAAGAAGAAAAAACAAATGCATGTACAGACAGACACATTACTTTTTATTAATGTTAAAATGACATTCAGATTAAAAGAATTTGGGATTGAATATGTGGGTTACTATAAGTATGGGGCGCATCTCATGAGAGGAGATGAAAACAAATAAATAAATTCTAGAAAAGATAAGAATAGAAAAAGAAACAATGAATAAGATCAAAGTCTAGCAGATGCAATATTTTAGCCATGTAAGGAAACTTCATGTTTTGCTGCAAACCTGAATGCAGGGAATAGTTGAAGATATGTGGGCTAGAAGAAGACAGCGCTGTAAGTTGGGCGATGATATCAAGAGATTGATAGGAAAGAGTCCATCAGTGTGTAAAATAACGGAAAGAGTCCATCAGTGTGTACAATAATGACGAGTCCATCAGTGTGTACCATAACAGAGAGTCCATCAGTGTGTACAATAACGGAAAGAGTCCATCAGTATGTACAATAATGACGAGTCCATCAGTGTGTACCATAACAGAGAGTCCATCAGTGTGTACCATAACAGAGAGTCCATCAGTGTGTACCATAACAGAGAGTCCATCAGTGTGTACCATAACAGAGAGTTCATCAGTGTGTACAATAATGACGAGTCCATCAGTGTGTACCATAACAGAGAGTCCATCAGTGTGTACAATAACGGAAAGAGTCCATCAGTATGTACAATAATGACGAGTCCATGCGTGTGTACCATAACAGAGAGTCCATCAGTGTGTACAATAACGGAAAGAGTCCATCAGTATGTTATTGTTATTATTGTTGATCAGAATCGACGTCATTTCACTCCGTCAAACCCATAGGTGCTCAGTCTCCCTCAGCGAAAGTCGAATGGTATGAATGCTAAGTGTTCCTGTTGCGTACTGGTTGTATACAATACATCAGTGTGTACCATTACGGAAAGAGTTCACCACTGTACCATAACGGAAAGAGACAAATTGGAGAAAATCTTAGGAAGGTGACCATAGATGAAAAGATGGCATGTTGACCAGTTCAGATCAGTACCAGAACAGGAAAGAAGAGCACCACGGTGGAAATTTTCGAAAGTGTTACTTGGCAAAATTAGGTGCTGTTTGGTGCACGTCAAGTTTTGAACAAGGTCCATGTCGTCAGGACAGAACTGGTGAACAACTTGAAAATGTTTATCAAGTTTGTCCTCCATGTCAACAGAAATGGCTGTGTTACCCACGTAAATGGATTTTAAATCTTAATTAGGATTTTACTATTTCATCATCATCAGGTACCATCTTTCATCGAAGATCGGCTGCAATAGATCTTCAGCGTTTTCTGTCTTTTGTCTTGATGGTGCACTGATAAGACTCTTTCCTGTCCATCTCTTGATGTTATCTTCCCACTTATAGCGCTGTCATCCTCGTGCACATTGGCCTTCAACTATTCCTTCTACCATGGGCTTCATAGGGTGTCATGTCCTTTTAACACAGCCAACAAATTTTAGCTGCCTAATTTTGATTTCTTTCTTCGATTTCTCTTTTCACTTCGAGGTTTTCAAGGACCTCTTTATTTGCTTTCTTCTCTTTCCGTGAGACGTGCTCCATTCTTCTATATATCCGCATCTCAAAGGCCTTAACTCTTGCCTCAAATTGCGTGTTCACTGTCCTGGTGTCTACTTCTTCTTCTTCTTCTTCTTCTTCTTCTTCGTCTTCTTCTTCAAGTACCGTGCCTAGTGACGTAGGAGATTATGTCTCTCCACAACTTCATATCTCCATTAATCTCCAGTACAATTTATCAGTTTTGCTCTTGACTTCTTTCCATGTTACGATGTCAAACTGTCCAGTATTCGTTCACTTTGTCTTCCCCTATCTCTTTTTCTTTCGATCTTACCTGTTGTTACGATATATTCCAGCTTTCACCTTCTCATAAAAAAGTGAATTGCTTCTTTCTAACTTGTGAAATAAGTTTCCTTTGTGCATTTTCGTCATTCAGGACATCCCTATTTTTGGCTGTCCATGGTATTTTTAACATTCTTTTGTAAAACCACATCTCTGTTGCCTCTAGTGCCTTCCTTATTTGTTTACTATTTGTCCATGACTCACTCCAATATGTCAGGATTGGTTCTATATAACAATGAAGAACTCTCTTTCTTACTTCCAATGACAAAGAATTGTTGCATAAAATACTCTTCATTTTATAGAATGCTACTTTTGCCTGGGCTATTCTGCTCTTCACTTATGAGATGCATCTTCCATCCATTGTTATTAATGTTCCCAGGTATTTGAATTATTACTTACTTACTTACTTAGTCGTTCTCCTTCTACCGTGAGGTGTAGAGGTTTGGAAGAGAGAGCGCCAGACTATCCTATCGGCTGTCTTCCTCCTGGCCTGGTTCCATTCTAGTCCTCGGTCCTTCAAAGATTGTCTAATGTTGTCCTCCCAGCGGACTCTGGGTCGTCCTGGGGGTCTGGATCCTTGGCTCTTTGTTTCCCATGCTTGTCGTGGTAGCCGATCTTCTCCCATTCTGCAGACATGGCCAAACCATGTTCCAAGTTCCATAAGTCGTAGTCCGTAGTCCGTTTGAATATTTGAATTATTAACTTGTTTCAAAACGGTTCTATTTACTTGATTGTGCATTCTGGGGTCTACATCTTACAGTAACGACGAAAATGTTGACTTGAAGAACAGTGGGTCGTGCTCTTTGATATCATCCTAGTTTTGGGAGGCTTCGCAGGTGCGTAAAAGAGCTATTGATGCGATATTAGATATTGGATGATCCCGCGTCGGTTCTTGTTCGTTCTTTAATAAATTTGCACTATTTCCATCAATTCGTCTTCGTGGTGAAGTTCCTTATTTTATTATTATTAAACGTTTCTGTGTCGTTCGATATTATTATGGTGTTAGCATGATTCCTACTGTTTAGCCTCAATTACTTTAGAGGACATCTTATATGTATATTTATGTTTGTAACGTGTACACTTGGATGTCACGCCAAGGACACATCAACAGGTGATCTTCAGCAAAATTCAATCGATTGATGAAACTCGTTTGAAAACGACTGACACTGATTCTTTAATCACGATCACGATAATTCTTCGTAACACGACAAATTAAAAATGCATTCTATTGCTTGCCTTTGCTCATACCTTATTAAAGACTTGGGTTGTCTGACCAACTAATTACGCTTCAATCCTAATCCTTGTAATCAATAATGTCTAGAAAAACTTCATGGTTATTGCTTCACAACATTATACATTTATTTACTTCTGCGTAAATACCTTGTATATTGTCAACACGGCTAGATTCAGATTTGAATCTAAATGTTACAATGTACTTCTTTTGGCTTTCCACGCCTTAATCTTCAGCCTTTGTACTAATGTTCATTTATTTCATCCTGGACATGAACGTACTTAAAAATACTTTTATCAATGAAGCACACAATGGCAGATGCCATATTTATAACATATTGACGCGAATATAAATTCACATTATCTTTTAAACATCATCTATGGCTTTCCAAAGCCTTTAACTTAGCCTATGGCTTCACTTTAATAGTGGACATTCCACATACTTCTATACACACGTATTATAGGCATAGATGCCACACAACGAACTGATTTTGTAACCATGTATGGTGATACAGCACAAGCACACAATTAATATTATATCAGAGCTGTGTGCTTTCTGTGCTTCTCTATGGTGCGGAAAGCTGGAGAGTTACAGAGATGGAAATGTCGAAATTGTCCTCTTTTCACACAACATGCCTAAGAAAAATTCTTCGAATCTTTTGGCCGAATACCATCACCAACCAAGATCTGCTTACTCGGAGCAAGCAAGAGGACATGCACACCATCATAGCTGGCAGACGCTGGAGCTGGGTTGGCCATGTCCTCAGAAGAGACCCCGATGCCATCACAAGAACAGCTATGCTATGGACCCCTGAAGGAAAACGAAAGAGAGGCCGACCAAAAACAACTTGGCGGAGAACTGTGGAGGCTGAGATGCAAAGAATGAATCAGAGTTGGGGCACTGTACGAAGGATGGCCGTCGACCGAGCAAAGTGGAATCAATTTGTTGTTGCACTACAAGACGCCACCAGGCGTAATGGCCACTGATTGCTTTGACGGTCGGCGGCTAAGGATAAAAGAAGAAGAAGATGGTGGTCATCTAATCTGCGCGATGCGCCTCAATCGACTAGTGAAGGAGACTTCATAGTGCAAAAATATCCTGACCAAAATAAACCAGCCGTGACAATTACACACCATGGAGCAACCCTCAACATCTTCCCCTCCCCCTCGTTCCCGAGCGCGACACATGGTTCTTGCTGGAGGACGATGGAAACAAGAAAACTGCGCTAAAAGAGGTAAATGATACATTAAATGTGTACTAAACCCTAAGTGGAATCTAAGTCAAATTGAAAATTATGGTAATAATACACATTATTACTGATGAAAAGAAATAGATAATTGTCCTGTTCTAGCTCATAGTTACTAAAACTGGAGAGTCAATGTAAAATAGTTCGTAGAAACACAATAATTAACTGCTCTGCACAGTAATCAAAGACTAGATGTCTGTGTCCTTTGGAAAGTAAATAAGAATGGCAATAAAAACGTGTCCTGTGTCACATGGTTTAACACAGTGTAAAGAAATCCCACATGTTGGTGTAGAATATTACGAGATAAAATATCGGCTATAGTATTGTCTAATCCTGAAATAGGGATGATATCAAATGAGTACTTTTGGATGACAAGAAACCAGCGATGTATCCTATGATTCTTCATCGATCGAGTGGCAATATAGGATAAAGGGATGTGATCAGTCTGCAGGTAGAAATGAGTGCCAATCAGGTACCGCGACAATTTGTACAGGCACTATACAACCGCCAACATCTCTCTTTCGCCAGTTGCGTATTTAGCTTCGGCTGGCGTGAGCTTCCGATTCACATAACAACATGGATGAAGCATATCGTCCAACCATTGCAGAAGACAGCCCCCAACGCCGTATAATGAAGCGTCGGTCCTAAGAACAAAGGGATACTTAAAAGTAGGCAATAATAAAATAGGGGCCTGTGAGAATAAGTGTGTGAAAGTGTTCAATTATTGATCGCACATCTCTGTCCACTTTACAGTTCGAGGGCTACCCTTACGGGTCAGTGCAGATAAAGGTGCAGACAGAGGAGCGAAGTCAGGAATGAACTTATGGTAGAAGTTGATAAGACCACGTAAACTTCTAACCTGTTTCTTAGTCTGTGGAACTTTCAAATCTAATATACGCTTGACAGTATTATCATTGGGAAAGAGATGATTACCAATCCGGTGACCGAGGAAAGAAATTTCCCGACAACCAATCTGGACCTTAGAGGGTCTCACTGTCAAACCGTGAGAGAAGAGATGTAAGGCCATAGACATGTTCTTGCCATGAGTCATGAAAAAGGCAGATGTCATCGATGTATGTAATGATATCTTTTCGATAGTCCAATAATTGGGATCATGCGCACGAAAGTCAAAGGAGCGTTTACAAGGCCGAAGCACATGCAGTTCCATTGGAACAAGCCAAATGGAGTGGTAAAAGAAGTGAAAGGTTTGGCACGTTCGGACAGAGGGATCTGCCAATAACCCTTGGAAATATCCAGTTTACTAAAGAAAGTGGCTTGTGCGACCTGTGTTAACAAATCTTCTAAAATTGGCATTGGTCCTGCGTCCGTGATCCGTGATGGTGATACTGTTCAATCGACGAAAATCAATGCATTTACATAATGAGCTGTCCTTTTCCTTAACTATCACCATAGGAAATACTTATGGGTATTCAGAATGAGATATAACACCCATACGTAACATATCATTGATCTCCTTTTCAACTTTATCTCGATGATGAAGTGAGATAGTGTAAGGACGCAGTTTGATAGGTCTAGAAAAGATAAGAATGGAAAAAGAAACAACGAATAAGATCAAAGTAAGGCAGATGCAATATTTTAGCCATGTAAAGAAACTTCATGCTTTGCTGCAAACCTGAATTTAGGGAATAGTTGAAGGTATGCGGGCTAGAAGAAGACAGCGCTGTAAGTTGGGCGAAACCCTGATAGTCAGTGAGAATTATATCATGTGTGGTGAGTGATTTGCAAACCGGAATATCGGTTAACACATCAGATAAAGACGAAAGAATATCACAAGCTTGATTGCGTTGAGTAGTCGATAGAGTAGGAGAAATAGTAACATCTCGCCACGATTCAGAAGACTGAAGATATGGTAACGTGAAATGCAAGGGGATATCAGAGATAGAGTCATCATCTTGCACAACAGTGTAAGAAGCATGATGGGATGAAGGATCAGACACAGTATCGAGAATAGTCGTCAATTCTGTTGGTCGTTCAACAAACAATTTAAGCATATTGATGTGGACAGTTTTAATTTTACCTCTCACATTAACTGAATAATCAACGTCTTGAAATAGACTCTGCCAGGAAATGAGTAACTTATTGTCATCACGAGGAAGTATCAGTCAGACTTTTTCACCAGGTTTAAAAGAGCGCAAAGTCCTATTTCGATTATAATATAAACGAGCCTTCTGAGTAGCTGTTTCAATCATACCAACTGCATACGAACATGAATCGATAAGTCGCTGACGGAGGTCGATGACAAGTTCATAACTAGTACGAGTGTCATGGTTCGCTTTCGACCCCACCAACAAATTTTTGAGAATGAACATAGGACCTAGGGATTTGCCCCGTACACTAACTCGAATGGAGAGAACCAAGTACTCTCATTTGGAACCTATCTGTATGCGAAAAGAGCTGCAGGTAGGAGACGGTCCCAATCGTGAGGACATGATTGTGTTATTTTACATAAAAGTTGCTTTAACGACCCGTTAAAGCGTTCGCAAACTCCATTTGAGGCTGCATGATAAGGACTGGTGAACGAGTGATGAATGGAAAGCATTGATTCTAACCCACTCATAACATGAGATGTAAATTGTGAATCTCTATCTGACAAGATTTCTTCGGGTATACCAATTCTACAAAATATAACAAACAGAGCGTCAGAAACTGCAGTTGTAGTTATAGATTTCAATGGCATAGCTTCAGGCCAACGTGTACATAGATCAACACACGTGAGAATATATCTAAAACCATTGTAAGACGTAATAGACATTGGACACAATGTCGATTGCAAATTTCTTAAATGGTCGGTCAGGAACATCAGTTACTTCATCATCATAACCCCCCAATCCCAAAGAAGCATAGGCCTTCAACAAACACATGCCAAGTCCTCCTGTCACGTGCCATCATCTCAAGTTCTTTCCACGTTCTTCTCATCATTTTCACCTCTGTTTCCAGCTCTCTTCTCCATGTGCTTCTTGGTCTACCTCTGTCTCTCTTGCCCTGGGGGCTCCAGAACAAGGACTGCCTTATAATGCTATCACCAGGTTTCCTCAGTGTGTGTCCTATCCATCGCCATCGTCTTCTTCTCATCTCTTGTTCCACGTTGGTAACCTTGTCATACCCTTTTAATCCCTCTATTCTACGCAAGCACCCATTTATGAAAGTCTGTAGCTTATCAGTTACTTGTAAAGGTGCCATTTGGTGCTTACCTTTTCGTGCCACGCTTTGGTATGTCATGCATGAGCGACAATATAATTTCACATCCTTGTGCATACCAGGCCAATAAATATGTGCGGTAATGCGATCTAAAGTTCGCTTGATGCTCATATGATCCGCCAAGGGTGAATCATGGCCAGTACGTAACACAAGTCGTCTTAATTCCGAGGAACAACAATCTGACGTATAATTGATAAACCATTATCGAAACACCTGGTGAGAATAGAATTCTTGAGCTCAAACCAATGTCCAGAACTCTTTGTTTGTTTAACACTCTTACTATCTGCTAAGGTAAATAAACGCTTAAGTGACATATCGTGATGTTGTTTGTTGTTGAGGTTGTGGACTCCGAAGGAGTAAGATGCGATGTCGTATGATCCATAATTCGATATGGTTGTTCAGCCGTTTCTTCGGCTCTCAGTTGTGCCCTAGTCATAACTGCGTTGGCCACCAGAAGCATGTACTCAAGTGGTATTTGTGAGTATATTCGATGCAAGTATTAATCTTAAATAATTATGTCACATTAAAGTGAAACTAAAGTCAATATTGCCATGCACAATGTTACGCCAGAAATGTCCCATGGAATTGTGTTCAATAACCGAGTCTACGCTTGTAAGCAATAAATGATTTGGCAGTTCATCAACCTTGGGTAATACACCTTTGTATAAGAATGATATTATATCGTCCAGCAAATGTCGCGAATAATGTCAATCAATAAAGCGTGATAAAATGTAATAATTCTCACCATTATTGTTCCTTGAATATCGAAAATAAGCTATTCCATAGTTACTTAAGTTCGTTCTGAGATCTTGTAGACTAGACCATTGAAACATCAGTAAGCTACTGTCTGAAATGTTTCCCTTTGATCACATAAGCATGGACAAGATAAGTCCCTATACGTAGAAGCGAACTGCAATGTTAATGAAAAACAGTCCAATATCTATAAGTGCGAAAGCGTGTGTTATAAAATTAGTTTCAATTTGCCAATCTGTAGTTGCCGTAGAATTACACCAGTACACTGTGCGTCATGTAGTTTCGCAAAGTTTATGGTATGTTGTCAATTGATCATATGGTGTGAGCAGCATACTTTTGTTTGATATAGCGACAAGTCAAAGACAAATGGAATACCGTGCTGGGCGTTGGTTCTTGAAATTAGCCTGTTGCAGGAAAGCCAAAGCGCGTGGGTCAGTTTGTATGATGAAGTGTGCGCCGATCAAATAACGTTGTAACTTGGAAACACACCAGATAATGGAGAGCAACTCACGCTCCACTATTGGATACTTGGCTTCAGTATTGTATAATTATTCTTAAGAGGAATAGCCTCAGGCATTGTGTGCACATGTCGATGTACGTGAGAACATATATATGGCCTCTTGCTGACATAACTGGTAACAGACCTATTAAATCAATCACATCTTAGCGAAATCAGATGCCTGAATAGGTGCATTATGGTAGGCACCCTTGGATGCTACCTCTTGGCATGTTTTGAATGTTTGACATAATGTTTATATCGTTAGTAACACCAGGCTAGAAAAAATTTAACAATATTCTTTGTTTAGTTCTAGCAATACCCATGTGTCCAGTACAATTGACGTCATGAGCATGTCGTAATATAAATGGTCTGATATTTGTTAGAACCATAATTTGTTTTCTTAGTGATGTAGCATCTCTGAAATTACGTATCAGAATATACTTTTTGATGGTAAACCAAAGAACAGTATTGTCATTGTAAGCCACATCATCATATTTAGCAGCCTGAATTTTTTTTTCAATGAATCATCATTTCTCTGCATGGTAACAAATGCATCTCTTTACTGTAAATCATCATCATTACTTAATTCTTCTACCTGAGTTTGTGCTCGGGTAGTAACAGCATTTGCAGATATCAAATGTTGACGTTCCCAGTCAATGATTTCTTCACCTGAGCATTCTTTCAACTAAGAAAGATTTCCAATAATCAAATCAGTGATAGGTTTTGTTAACATACACACTAGGATGTTTCCTCTGAAGAAAGGCGTATCTATGTATATATCTATCTATCTATCTATCTATATATATATATATATATATATATATATATATATATATATAGATATATATATATATATATATATATATATATATATATATATATATATATTTGCTGTGGGGTAGAATTAGACTGTACCACCGAATGTGACACATTTTACCTCTTTACCTGTATATTATGTTTGGTCAACCACAGACTGACGTACACATACAGTGGTGCATCCTTATCTCATAGCACTAAAACAAGTTAATTATTAACAAAACCTTTATGAAATTTCAAGGAACTTCTGCCAACATGAGATGCGAGTACTGGTAATGGATGTCCACACCACAGTCTAGGTACCCCCCCTGACTGTGAAAAACAGCATTGCATACAGTACAACTTGACTTATTAGATAATCAACACTACAGGCGTGATGGCCACTGGCTGCTTTGACGGTCGGCGGCTAAGGACCAAAGAAGAAGAACATGCACTTGCATGGGATGTGGTTTCATTGATTTGATTCACCCCCACCTGTGCTGTTGCCTTGATTAACAACTGAGTTTGCATGTTCTATATTGCGTGAACGATAAGAATTGTTGTTCTGATAACCTCTGCTGTTATTATTATTGCCATAATATTGTTTGTTGCCTCTATTAGCATAAGAGTTTTGTGCCCCTTGCCAACCTTTGTTGGGTCCAGAGAAGTGTTTTGGTGATGAGTTTCCATCGTAGTATGGGCGAAAATGTCTTTGTTCTGGCGGTGATCTATTTACAAAATTGTATCGATCTCGGAAAGATCCTCTGTTACGATCCATGTTCCGACAAAAATTTATATCAACACTCTAAGATCTACTGTCTGGGAGTATTGAAGTGCATAGGCCTTGCTGGAGCAACAGGTAACGCCTCTTTAATATTTGAGTTGCTGATATTTCTCCCGGGGTGAGCTGTCATATCTTCTTCCTCGTTCGTCCTGAAAAGGTCGTTGGTTGCGTTGTGTCCGTTTACAGCGGAGCTGCAATATTTGAGCCTTTCGGCCGACACATCCGACTTCAGCACAGCATTTTTGATACCAAGTTTGCCTTCCCTCTTCGATCCCTACTCTCTCAGCCAGACTGCAGTGATGCAGCCTGTTTCCAGGACCACCACTCGGAGGTGGAGTAGAGTCTTGGTCAGCTTTGTTCGCTGACACTGACGCAAGCAGTCAAGTTATGAGTCGCTGACTGCATTCATCTCGTTTGTTGCGTCTTCGGTACCGAGCTGTCATAGATTGACTTCCAAGAATTTCCATGGATGCTAATGACTCCGGTTTGCGTTCATGGAGATAGGCTAAAAAGTCAGCACTTACTTATGCCAGAACCTTATCCCTCAACATAAGATCCACAAGTTTGTTAAAAGTGTGTTCAGTCTTCGACAGCTCAATCGACCAGCTAAAACACAGTTTAAAGAATGAGATGTACTCAGCAAAATCCTTGTTTGAATCAGGATTAAGTGTTTTGAACCTTAGACGATAACCGTTTTCGTCAAGTTGATATTTTTTTTACAGCATCATAATTATTTCTAGTAGTATCATACATAGAGCACACAGCTATAAGTGCTTCACCTGTCAATAAATGCATTATATTACTAGGCCATTTTGATTTTTCAAGTTTATGTTCCTGTCAATCTGTTTCAAATCTATTTAAGAAACAAGAAATGTCATTAATGTTAGGATTAAACTTAGGCAAATGTAACTGAAAAGAGGCACCATGATCCCTCTTAGTCACACCTTCACCAGCAGTATCAGTTTGTTTATTTTCTTTTTCTAATGTGAGTCTTTCACACTGAAATTAAGCCATTGACAGTTCATGCTCAAATTGAGCTAATTTTAGCTCTTTCTCATTTTTTCTTCTTTTTTCAACAATTTCTATTTCTTCCTGCCTTCTTTTTTCAGCAATTTCTTCTTAACGTTTTTGTCAGCAATTTCTTCTTGCCTTCTCTCCTCCAATTCTTCTGCCCTTCTCGCCAGCCTCAGCATCTGGTTAAGATGGATATAGTGCCACCCTGTAGCACCAAGTGGTACATAATACTACTGTCTCCCTGGTCCTTCAATATTTCCTTGACCTGCACTCACTGTTCGCCATATTGTTTGCTGCTAAACTGTACTAATACGCCGACCGTTGAAAAACAAGCTAAAACTTGTTGATCCTGTCTTGATCAAATAATATCTGCCAACGGAGACACGCTAGAGTTTATAGTTTAATATATGGACGGCATCTTCTTCTATCAACGACTTGAAATAAGAAAATTCATGCTGATTTCAATCAAAAAAACATGGAGCTCCTCCTTGTCGATTTGCAGAAACGACCTTTACCTTGGCGTATGCAAATCAGATACCGTATCTCTGTCATAAATGTTTGTGCTTTCTCTGCATCAAATAACATGAATTTCAGGGCTGTGACACTGCAACTTCCACGATTTTTGGACTTCAAGAGTTCAGATCCAGCGGCTTGTGGTCCCCCATGTATTTAGCTGTTGCGCTATTAATGGTATTGTTAAGTTATTTTAGAGGGGGAGTTAAATGTTTGAGATCCTCACATGTGAGTCTAGTATTTTGTAGACGCACATTTGAGCACATCTAATTGTATGTTTAATTATTGCGTGACTTGACCAGTGGAGTCAAGTCACTAGTGCGTCACTACAATGCTTGGAGTCATTATTGGATCTTCATATGTATGCTCAACGCTGTTAACATGATTGATTTTATAAACCTATGCATCCTACTACTTCGTTGCCGTAGTATTTCCGTTAACCTTCATGGGGTAACGGCTAGTGAAGTCAACCAAGGTCCAGGTCGTATATGATGGACTATGTACTTTGTCTACTACGAATTATAATTCAACTATGAATGTTCATTTCAAATAATGATTGCGTGTATCGTCGTCAACATAATCTATACTCATTAAATGATGTCTCGTCACCATGTACCCTACGAGTCCAGTGTCAACTTTTCCGTAGAAAATAGTCACACAGTCTTGACTCATCATACAGTGTTACTAGGTCCCTATTGTCATTCAAAGAAACGGTGCACAGTATTCGCCACATTGATAGGCGCGACGAACCAGTAACAATTGGTGACCAGTAACAGTTGGCGGCCAGAGTACGAGAAAATTTTTTCCAAGATTCGTATGTCCAGTTTTCAAATTCGTCATGTTTCAAGAAAATGCCATCAACAAGAGTTTCTTGCAGTCTCCTGTGTAACGGTCGACAATACTGACTTCTACGTGATCCAGCCATCCGTACCTATAGTGAGGGTCAACGTTGGACTGCTTCTATGGATTTTGCTCACCATGCAACACCCGACACCTATCAACGTTACGTTCGCAAAGACCGGGATTTTTTAAGATAAGCGGCTGTCTATTTTTTGTGAATCTTGCCACTGTTGCATGTTGTAGTCGAGTCTTTCTTTTTAAATGGCCACCTTTATTCTTAATGTTCTATGTTCCATGGGAAGGTTGGGCGGAGACCTTCGTGGGGTGCATCCCAGTTTCACACCAAGGCCCACGTTAGGTGTTCTTTATAAACGTTTGCAGATTTCCCGCAGTGGAAATTCCGGCTTATATTTGCCGAAGGATTTCGGTCCACTGTGTTTGGTTGTCTGTGACACCTTAGTGTTTAGACGTGACGTGCTGTTTTTATTGTTGTTATTGTGATTTTTTTTCTCTGTGCTTTAGTTTATTGATTGACTTTGTTTGTAACTGTCATTCTCCACCTTACTGTCCTTGATTTATATACAGATTTTATATTTATACACTGTACTGTTGCTTGTCTCGTTTCTTTTTCGCAGTGTCATTGCATGTTTTGCAATATTTTTTTGTTCTTTCTACTTTATACCTTCTTTGATTCTGCGAACGTTTTCATTTGTAATTTGTTATCTCGTCTTCTTATCTGTTGTTCTCAGTGTCTTCATCATATATTGTCTATCTTATATGCTCTATTATTTTTCTCTAATGCATGATTTATTGCTTCATTATTAATTATATTGTAATATTAATATTCCTTAAATTAAGAGGTATTTACACATAGGTTCAGTGGACTAGAACCTGTCTCACATTAATTTATTAAAGAAATATTTGACTGAGTGAGTAAGCAACTCATATACTTAGATAAGATGTCTACATTGGACTATTTTATCAAGCAAGGGAAGGCGCTTGGTATGGACTCTGAGGAGTTAAAGCTATTCGCGACCGTTGAACATGCAAAAGTCCAGAAACATGAATTACAGAAACGTCAGTTGGACGCAGAAGACAAGAAACGTCAGTTGGACGCAGAAGACAAGAAATTTCAGATGGAGCAAAGAAAACGTCAGATGTAATCTGAAGCATAGAGAATGCAATTGGAGGCTACTGAAAACGAAAACCGTCGACTTCATGAACATAAATTATTGTCTTTAGAACTTGAGAGACTCAAGTTAATGAATGAAAAAAATGCACATAATGCTCCTGCAACTCAAGCACCTACACACAAGAACCATTCTTGTTCTTACAAGATCAGGTTACCCCCATTCAAGTCTACTTCCAACGATATCGTATTCTATCTAAATAGATTCGAGGCCATATGTGAGTCTCATCAGATAGATAAATCAGAATATTGTACACGACTTATGGAACTTCCCACTGGAGATGCTTTGACAGCAGTTTGTATGGTGGAAGGACCTAACAAAAACGACTACAATTCAGTCAGGGGTATTTTGCTAAAAGATATCAACTTGACGAAGACGGTTATCGGCTCCGCATTAAAAGCTTACTGCCAGAGACTGGAAAAAGACTTCTCGGATTTCATTGCAAATATACGTCTTACTTTTTCTCGCTGGGTTGAGCTTTCCAAAATCGAACACACTTATGAAGCCCTTTTGGACTTAATGCTCCGGTATAAGGTGATGTCCTCAAACCATTATTTCTCTCTTTCTTACATGAGCGAAGGCCTGCAAACCTGAATGTTACCGAAGAAATCGGCCGTCAATATCTAACTGCACATCCAAACATGATATTAGCAACTCTAACGTCAGGGATGCATTGCCAGTGGCATCTGCTATGCCTTACAATAATAACTTACGACATAGGTCGCAAAGCGCTGATCGTAACTTTGGTAGGGGAGATTACACTGGCTAACAAAAAAAAATTTTTTTTTCTTTCTCTAACACTTCTATGTTTTTCTGGTCAATTTTAATGCGCTGTTTTTAAATCTGCAAACCGTTTTTCTCTATCAGGTCGGGATCTCTAGAAATACGCAATTGAAGTTTTTTAACAACGCATACAGTATTACAACATCATTTGTACAAGAAGTATAACAGTTATGTAGGCTTTAATTTATTTGCAGTCGACTTTCGTCGGTGAATGGCATGTGGTACATCGCGATGAAGCATCCAACAATAACCGGCAAGCATGGTCACACTCCACCGTCCTTGATAACGTGACTCCATTACGGCGATATCTTGATGGAATCGTTCTCCATGTTCATCGCTGACTTCGCCAAGGTTGTCAGGGAAAAAAGTCAAGATGCGAATCGAGCAAATGGATTTTGAGGGACATGTTACAGCCCATAATTCTGTATGCATCTATGCACTGCTTAACAATATGCACATAGTCGACAGATTTGTGATTTCCCAGAAAGCTATCGACGATCGATTTGAATGCCATCCATGCGCGAAGTTCACTACCATGTAACAAGTTCTCGAATTGTTTGTCTGCAATAACTTTCCTAATCTGAGGTCCTACAAAGATACCTTCCTTTATCTTTGCATCGCTAATTTGCGGAAACTTTTCTCGAAGATAAGTGAAAGCTTTGCTCGTTTTATCTAACGCTTTTACGAAATTCTTCATGAGCCCCAACTTTATATGTAACGGTCGTAAAATGATGCTGTCTTTGTTAACTAATGGCTCGAGTATTATATTTTTATGCCCGAGCTGCATACGATCCCTGATAGGCCACACCTTTCTTGCATAATGTTCCTGTCTGTTGCGGCTGTCCCATTCACATAGGAAGCAACAAAATTTAGTATACCCAGTCTGCATGCCCGTGAGAATTGCAATGACCTTTAGGTCTCCACAAATCCGCCATTGGTAGTCATTGTACTTTATTTTTGCCAAAAGTATAGCCACATTGTCATAAGTTTCTTTCATATGAACAGAGTAGGCGACTGGAATTGATGAAAATAAATTTCCATTATGCAATAACACGGCTTTTAGACTAGTCTTGGAAGAGTTGATGAAAAGTCGCCATTCGTTGACTATGTGCTCATGACCGAGGTGCATCATTAGACCTTTTACATCTTTGCAATAGCAAATGTCATCATCCATCTCAAAGTATTGAACAAGTTCTCTGTGTCTATGACGAAATTTAGATATCAGAGTATTGGGCGCTAAAAGATTCCATTCTTTGAGTCGCGAACCGAGTAATTCCGCTTGTCCTTTGGTGAGAGCAAGATCACGTATTAGATCTGAAAGTTCTGAATGGTTAATTAAGTGAACACCATCATTCACCGGTATATAATCCGAGTCAGAATTAGTTTCTAAAGCAGGTAAACTATCACTTTCTGATGTTCATTCACATCCAATGGATATTGTTCTGGTGGAACTGGGATCGGACACGTGATTGGATCATGAGGCACTGGTTTCAAAACCGATTCAATATTTGGATAAACCACAGACTTTCTAGTTTTAAAAGTGAAACCATAGATATTTGTCAAGCAGAAGTAACAATCAGTAGCGTGATTTATCGGTTCACGCCATATTACTGGCACTCCAAAAGGCATCAACTTATGCTTCGGCGATTTTCGTAACCAACCTGCCAATGTATTTGCACAAGTCGAACAAACTGCATTTGGCATCCAAGATTTATTTGCATCATCAACTTTCGAATCGAAATAAAGTTCATATGCTTTCTTTAGCAATGTTGTAAAGTTTTTCTGGTGAACACGATCGGTAAAATATCCGCACACGTAACAGAACAGATCAGCCGAATTTCTACAACTTCTAGAAGCCATATTTCACTCAGAATTATTTCAAAATACAGTAACTATTTGAAATATAACGTAACATATGTCATGCATCTTTTAGCAGTATAAAAAGTAGAATTATTTTGCATTTTATTAATTTTAAAAAAGTTATATAGTAAAAATGAAACGGAGCAAATAACGGTTTCCCAAAAATATATTTATTCACAAATATCTTAAGAACCTGACGTGATAGAGATAAACGGATTTCAAATTTGAAATCAGCGCAAGAAACTGACCTAAGAACACTTATTCTTATATAAGAAAGAAAAATGTTGTTTGTCAGTGTTACCAGAATTTCAGATCTCACCAAGGGAATCAATTCCGTAGCAATTCTCATGCTCCGTGGAACTGGAGGCAATTTAACTTGCCACAACATTTTAGTGAAAACAATTCAGGAAATGGTAGACTTGATAATCACGCTAACAATTGGCAACCTTACAATAATTCTTCTAGAAGCCAACTCCATTCAGGTAATGGGCATTTTAGTCAAAGGGAAAATAGGTTAATTGGGGTTCTAATCTAAACAATGGTCCCATTAGAGATAATAGTCACGATCGATCGCGATATAGAGGTAGATCTCCAAATAATGATAAATCTCTTCGACATGCTAACGCAGCTCAACCTGAGCCTCAGGTTATTTTAAATCATAGTGACATTAATAATGTTAATAATGCTGTGGCTTCTTGTTCTTTTGATTTTGATCGTGCATCACAGTGCCCTGAGTGCACGACTCTATTTCAGCCTACAGCAGTTACTACCTTGAGTTGCGGTCATCCTCTACCGACTCTTCCAGCCTTGTCTGCACATGATGGAACAGGTTCTCTTACTTTACACAAGGGGTTTGTAAACAATATACCGGTTTCTGTACTCCAGGATTCTGGATGCACGACGGTTGGGACTCGGCAGTCACTAGTACACCCGTCTTGTACTATGGGTAATGTCGTAAAATGCGTGACGTGGTGGCACAGTTGAGACTTTTCCAACTCCCATCGTCCACATTGCCACTCCATTTTTACGGGGTATTTACACGTATGCATGCTCCCGAATCCGATAACCGACCTTATCGTCGGACAGATACACGGGATAATGGTGTGTACTCCAGTACAAACTGCTGCTTGGGAACGGCAACATCACCTTACTGCTTCCGCATTTACGGCTATGGCACAATCTTATCCACGAATACATTCTTCTAATGTGGTGGGATATTGCAGTACTAATAATACTTTTGTTCATACCAATGTTGGTGCTTCTTTGAGCCCAGGACGACATACTTTAGTACGTCGTTGCTTAAACTATATTTCTTCTTTGAATACCATTAAGGAGTTATATGCTCCTGTTTTGTCTGACACTCACGCCAACTTTATTACCACGGCTGAATCTACATCCAGTCATGTTGGTTGCAACTGCTTTTGTGTATTGACTAGTGGTTTCTTTGCCAAATTTACGGACTTAGTTCTTCGTGCATTTATATTTCTTATAGGTATATTTACCTTTATTATTAGGCCGGTTAGCTCAGTATCTTCTTGGTCTACGACTTTTTGTCGTACTCACTGCTTTACTTTTATACTTCGACGTGTGTCCAAATTCATTCATGTCTGTTTTTGCATCTTTATTGCATATCAAATGTTTCTTTTCTTGAACAGTACACATACTATGACTTCAGTTCAACCTTTAAGAGATACACCTTTGTCATATGAGTTTCCTTTGTCATTCACGACTCAGAAAGTCAGCCTTCATTACACTCTTATCGATTTTCCTTTTGACGTCAGTATCATTTGTATGTTCATGACTTCTCTGTACGTCATTTCACACACTCAGCTGATTATTTCGTACTGTTTCTTGTGCCTGTCTTTTGTACAGCGCACTGTTCTCATCGCGACTTACTTTTCACGCTGTTATTTTACACGGACAATTTTGTCTTCCTATATCGTTAATAATTTCATCTCTGTCTTGGCTACTATCACTGCTACCCTCTCTCGTTTGTTGAAGAAAGGGTCGCCTATCATGGTGCAATGGTCACAAGTTTGCCAAGCCACATTAGGTAGGATAGTGTTCATCTTTAACTCTTCTCCTATTTTGCGGTTACCAAACAGAACTTTTCGTTTCATCATTCGCAGGGATGCCTCGTCGATGGGATTTGGAGCTTCGCTGATGTATGACTCTTCACCCAGTACTCGTCTCCCGACAATTAACTGAAGCTGAACGACGATACTCTGCGATAGACCTCGAGATGTTGGCCATTGTCTGGTCAATACCGCAGTTAAAACGCTTTCTGTTTGATGCCCATTTCGTTGTCGAGTCTGACCAGCGTGCACTAACCGCACTTCAGAGTAAGGACTTAAAGAGCTCTAAATCTGCACGTTATGCGATTGCCTTGCAGCCGTTCCACTTTACAGTCCAAGCCATCCAGGGTTCTGACAACGTCGTGGCCGATTTATTGTCCCGTTGTCCACAAGAATCTTCCGAGATGCCGGATCGCTACACTCATTGACATTTGTTCCGCCATTTTGCTTCTACGACAACGCTATTGTACTTCTGCATATATTTGATGTCACCATGTACAACATTTCTCGTGATGACCTCGCTTGTGTATATATCATAGTCATATTCGCCACGGATGGACTATTTTTTCCACATTATTAACTGATTAGACTTTTATGACTATATTATCATATTTCATTATGGTGTTTTTTCTGCCAATTTCTGATTTATTCGCAGTGATTGACTTGTTAGTGCATCGCTGTGTGTATATGAAACTGTCCGCAGTGATACTTTTCCAAGAGTAATTGATTGATTAATTTTTTTTGCTTGTAAGGAACATTATTACACTTCGTCGCGAGTGCTTCATTAATTACATTTTAGTTCTACCGGAACAGCGTGACATTTTTATGACATGTTTACTTTAATTAGACTATTAATTTCACTGCACTGTTGCTTATCGCCTCATTTTCGAGTGGTCGCGCCTCATTTGCGCCTAATATATCTTTTGTGTGCGTGGATATTTAATGATACCATAATTAGTGTTTATTAGTTTAATTAGTTGCATAGGGTTTATTCTCCTCATACTCTTTTTGGATGTGTTGCTTTCTTCTCGTGTTTCATTTTGGGACTTTTTTGTTTTCATTTCGTTTTCCACACTTGCGTTTATTCACGTACAATACACATCTCATTTTTTTTTTACAATGTTGACATGTTTTATCATCTTGGTTGGTTTCTTATAATTTTTTCACCATTTATGATCATTTTCTATTTCATGTCATCTTCTTTGTTCTTTTCACTTAACATTTCATATTTAGTACATAGTTGATCTATGTCTCTTTACCTTTCTACTTTTGTTTGAATTTGGTGTTTTATTCTCCTTCCACATTTATATCCTTCTATTATTCTTTTCTTTCTAGTCATACTTAATATCTTAATGATCGTTATCTGTTGTTTAGCGTGATGGAACTTAATTGACCTCACTGCTTTTATTTTTTTTTTTTAAATCTTCGATTTTTTTTTTACCGGGGGGGGGGGGGGGGGGAGGGGCCAATGTAAACTGGTTATTTTAGAGGGGGAGTTAAATGTTTGAGATCCTCACATGTGAGTCTAGTATTTTGTAGACGCACATTTGAGCGCATCTAATTGTATGTTTAATTATTGCGTACCACCGTGCACGATGTTTGAACGGGGATGGCGCGGTTTGTAGCGGCGATCTGTTGCCATCCTGCAAATATTCTGGAGGCAGATCCCAATATTCTCCGTCTGATAGAGACTTGATTTTCTCATGTACTTATTCTTGGTTCGGAAAGACACGATCATTATAATCATCTATAAGATGAAGACGTCGCTCTTGAAGAAAACATGCCAAGACACGCTTGAATCGAATGTTTAGTCTAAAACTGCTCCTTTTAAGTATCTCACCTTTGATACTTGGTTCTCCAGGAATGCTTATTGTAGAGCTTTGACTTGACCAGTGGAGTCAAGTCACTAGTGCGTCAATACAATGCTTGGAGTCATTATTGGATCTTCATATGTATGCTCAACGCTTTTAACATGATTGATTTTATAAACCTATGCATCCTACTAATTCGTTGCCGTAGTATTTCCGTTAACCTTCATGGGGACTATGAATGCTCATTTCAAACAATGATTGCCTGTATCGTCGTCAACATAGTCTATACTCATTAAATGATGTCTCGTCACCATGTACCCTACGAGTTCAGTGTCTACTTTTCCCGTTGAAAATAGTCACACAGTCTTGACTCATCATACAGTGTTACGAGGTCCCTATTGTCATTCAAAGAAATGGCCCACAGTATTCGCGTAATCTGAAGTACGTCGGCCACATTGATAGGCCCGACAAACCAGTAACAGGTATGTTCATAGAATAGGCCAAGTGTGCGTCTAGTAGGTGTAATGCCAGCAGTAAATCATCAAATAAATGCTCCAGGTACAGATACGACTCAGGCTTTATTGTCGATACATTGCTCCAATACAACAGACGTTCATCAATTTAAAACACTTGAATAGTGGCCATACATCGGGCCTTGGCAGTCAATATAATAAAAGAAGCAAACTGTTCTGTCCGTTTTGTGTCCACGCTGAAGTCGTCTAACGCGACATTGTTGAAATCATGAACGAAACAAATAGAGCTGAAAATATACTTTCTTTCTATCAGAATCTCATCTGGCAATCACACACTTTGCTGATGTCTCATAAAGTAGAATCATACAGCGGACATACACTTCTAAATCTGGAGTTTCTGAGAACACGTCTACACTCTGTTGAAACACAGTGAGAAGTCCCTAGCAGACGGCACTCACTTCTGCATACTTTTTACATCATCTGCTTCATACATTAACTACGTCATACTTTATCAGTGTAGCTCCGTATAATATGGATATGTTAGAGCATCATAACGCGCTGCACAAGCAAACCCGTTCTGGTGTGCAAAATAACCCGTAACACCGCTCCACCTATATTCCAGTCTTGACATATGGATGCGAGTCATGGGCAATGACTACAGCCCAGAAAAGCCAGCTCCAAACCTCAGAAATGAGGTATCTGTGGAAGTTGGTTGAAGTAACAAGAAAAGATATGGTCTGCAACCAGAGGATAAGTCAAAGCCTCAAAATCTAGACACAACACACTCAAGTAGAACAGTCCCAAGTACAATGGTTTGGCCGTGTCTTCAGAATGGAAGAAGATTGGCTACCACGACAAGTATGAGAAACTAAGAGCCAGGGATCCAGACCTCCAGGATGACCCAGAGTCTGCTGGGAGGACAACATTAGACAATCTTTGAAGGACCGAGGACTAGATTGAATCCAGGCCAGAAGGAAGACAGCCGATAGAATAGTATTCAAACCTACACATCTCATGGTAGAAGAGGGATGACTAAGTAAGTAAAACCATATAAATCTTGATGGTACTGAAGAAAAATCACCCGTGTGTTACCAGGGCCCGAAAGGGGAGCAAAGAATAGTAACACTGTACCCTACCATGCATGTTGTAAAGAGCGACTAAGGAGGGTTGGGCATGGGGTTGGTTACCCAATCCCATAAAAAACTTTTACCAAAAAACTTCAACAAACAAGGACAAGTCAAATACAGAAGACCAAAAAACACATGGAGAAGAGAACTGGATACAGAGGTGAAAATTATGAGGAAAACATGGAAAGAACTTGAGCAGATGGCACATGACAGGACTTGGCATGTGTTTGTTGAAGGCCTATGCTTCTTGGGGAGCTAAAGGGTATTGATTGATTGACTTAAGAAAAATAGAGCTAGGTATAAAAACAAAAAACACACACAAGTGGTAACATTGAACTGGCACTATATTACATTCCAGCAGGGAAGTAACTCTAACTACCAACCTACAGCAGAGTAAACTTATTTTTTTTCTGGGTATTTTGTCACTTGTTTACATTCCATGTCACACTCAATTGTTTTGTTATTCTGATATCAATTGTTAATTTCTTGCAGGCACTTGTTCTGATCTTTGTCTTTTTAAAACTGCAATCAAGTATGGGAAAATTAGTGTGGCTGATGAATCTACTTGCGCGTGTTAAACCCCTAAGAGTAGAGCAAATAATAGTAACACTAACTTGCCAGGCATTGTCATAAAAGGTGACTTAAGAGTGTTGGGCATGATAGCACATTCTCTATCCTGTAGAATATTTCAGCCACAAAAATAATGACATGTCACCTGAAGAAAATGATTTCAACTCAACCATCCAAGACAGTTGGAGACCCTCTGGTCAGGTTGTGACCGCTTGGCATACACTATAATTAACACGTGTTAAAAACCACGTAACTCCGCCTATGCCGGTCCCAAGCCCGGATGAAAAAGGAGGAGGGTGGCCTGCATGGAGGCCGTAAGGAGGCAGCCCCTCCACCATGCAAAGGCACAACAGGCCAATCACCTGTTTGTCTTAAACTATGATTACAAGCAATATAAGAGAGAAAACCGGACTGATTCTAAAGGCGACGAACTGGAACGGACTACGGACTACGACTTATGGAACATGGAACACAAGAAGTATAAATGGGAAAGAAGAGGAGCTGATGGAAGAGATGAGGAAAGCAAAACTAGAAATCCTGGCTATTACCGAAACGAAGAAAAAGGGACAAGGAGTCATGGATCTCGATGGCAACACTCTGCTATACAGTGGTGTACCCATATCTGAAAGAGCTAAAGGGGGCGTGGGTTGCATTGTGGCCAAAAACCAGAAATATAGTATCAAGGGATGGAACTTTGTCTCGGACCGCATTATGGTTGTAAAACTAAAAGAAGGAGAAACCATAGTCAACCTGGTCATAGTGTATGGGCCAAATGAGGATGAGAGAGCAGAGGTCAAGGAAGAATTCTTCGAGCTGCTTCAAAGGACAGTGGATGACTGCCTAGATGAAATTATCATGCTCGGAGATTTCAATGCCAGAGTTGGAAATGACCATGCTAGATGGGGTGAAGTTATCGGAAGATATGGAGAAGATACTCTCAATGACAATGGAAAGCGACTCCTCAGATTCTGCAGTGAGCAGAATCTGATCATTACCAACACAAAGTTCCCCCATAAGCGCATACATGCATACACTAGGTGTGAACCAACAAAGAAAGAGAAGTCAGTGATCGACTATGCCATTGTTAGGAGGAGCTCATTCAAATATGTCCGGGATGCTAGAGTCTGGAGGGGGCCAGAGATTGGAAGTGATCACTACCTGCTTACAATCAAAAGAACAACTGAAAGAGTTGCTCAGCCTAGGAACTGCCCAGCACCACGCAAGAAACCAAGTAAATGAACGGAAGAAATGAGCATTAAGACCTACAAGCTGAAAGAGCCAGAAATTAAGACCAGATATCAGGGGCTTATTGCTACAGCGGTGAGAAACACAGAAGAACAACCTGATGACTTGGAAACCCTGTGGCTTAAATTTAAGGACATCATAAAGACAGCTGCTGCAGAAGCATGTGGTGAAGTCCGACTTGGAAACAAGAGAAAGAGGACACCTTGGTGGACAGAAGAAGTCAAAGAGAAAATAAGAGAGAAGAAAATGGCATGGTGATAAAGTTGTTATTTTATTCCTTATTCCAGTTAATGATATCCACCAAAAGATAGATATAAGTGGATGGAAGCAGACATCATCATCATCAGTTGATAGGATCTCTATGGTGTTGTTTGCTCCACTGTAGTGTATGGAATGTCAACTTGACCTACGCAGTGGTGTGTAGACATGGATTGAGTGTATAATGTGCGAATGATAATAAGGGTTCGTGGTGTTGACAAATGTTCTTTTCTCACACTCATGTATGGCTGGAAGTCATCGACACCAACGACTGTGTACCTTTACTAAAGTTTAATTGGACGTACACACTCGACAGCACAGATAGTGACAAATCACAGGTTGGCATAATACATCATGGTACAGTGGATAAATGGTCTTGCAATGTTACATGGGCACTCATGTAGAATAATAGTATAAAGGACTGTCAGTAGCCAAGCCCTCAGTATCGCCCATACATATATATCATCTGACTTCACTGACTGAGCACGTCAGCTTATAAACAATATTTCAGATGGCTTCTAAACCTAATCTCGTTTAGCGACGATTCTCCAACATAATGTTCAGCACATATTTTTCCATATAATAATATTGAACCGCTAATAACGGGTTCTCATGTGTAGCAGTGATCTCTGGACTAAACAAGCGATAATACGGGCATCCCTTTTCTCTTCTTGAAAGTCACTACATGTTTGGTTCCAAGATGGCTTCACTCGTGAGCTGTCACTCACGTTTGGATACAGATAATGAATCTGTCCTAAAGTTAGTCATTCATAAAACATTTCCATGCTCTGTAGATTTGATCATGTACAATTGACTGCATTCTACAGGATATAGTGCTGCTAGGAATCGAAGTCGTTTTCATCGAGTCAAATATATTCTCTTAGACATTCAAATCGTACCTATCGAAAATGGTGGCTTCGAACGAGAGTTCATAAGAGTGTCTATTATTACCTTGGTATCAGAAATATGATTCTGCCATTCCTTGGCAATACAAATAAACACTGGGGTAAAGCATACACGATAGGTCTAGACGACTATCACTTTCCCCACCAATACTGAGATCACTTTTTTTTCGGCGACAAGCCGACATAGAAAAACACAGTCCCCATCAGGACGAAGCCAAATCACACCCCTCTCTAGCGGCACATCCGCCGAATAGCCTTTGACCTCTCTAGAGACAACAGAACATATAGTTCGACTTAGATATGTAAAGATATACAGATATAAGACAGACTCGTCCTACTCAGACAAACAATACACATAAATTCAGGCCATAGATATTCTGAAGCAAGAACAATCTATTATTACCCAAACAACGAATAAATCGCAGTAAAATGGATTCATCCGCGGAGTTCGATCGAAGAGACGGCACAACTTTCAAGGGAAGTAACTCAATAATGACTTTCCCTTAAGCACTAAAAAATTACCTATTTTGTTTACAAAATATTTGCGAACATAACAAGTATACTAATGTATAATATTGTAAGATATCAAAGACTGCACGTAACACATGGAAACAATACTTAGGAGCTAAAAACACAGCAGGACAAATAGAGAAATATAGAGAATATGTGATACTCAGAACAGAAGCAAAGAACAAGGTGCTAGCAGCAAAACAGAAGTCCTGGGAAGAATTTGGAGAAAAGCTAGAAAAGGATGCGCAAGAAAACCAGAAATTGTTTTATAAGACCCTAAAGAACATGAGGAAGGAAAAACAATGCCCTCTTAAATTTATAAAGGACAAGCAAGGCAAATTGCTTACTGCTCCGAAGGAAGTAATGGAAAGATGGAAAGAATATTTCTCAGAACTCCTTGATGGTGAGCAAGGTAGAGCATCAGAAATGATAATCACTAGCACAGAAGAGGATACAAATGGTAATGAAGATGACATAAAGATGGAAGAACTGAAGGCAGCACGGGAGAAAATCAAGATGGGCAAAGCAGCATGGCATGATGGTATAACACCAGAAATGGTTAAGTACATGGGAGCATCAGGCGACCTATTACTCCTAAGGGTCCTACAGGCAGCATGGTGCAACAAGGCCATACCAAAGGATTGGGAGATTGCCATCATAACACCGATTTTCAAAAAGGGTGACAATCGACAATGTGGAAACCACAGAGGCATATCCCTTCTCAGAGTCCCTGGTAAAATCTACTCTAGAATCCTAGAGCAGAGACTCCGATGCCTAGCTGAGCCACAATTGGATGAAGCCCAGTGCGGATTCCGAGCAAACCGAAGTACTCAAGACCGTAAAATCTCGCGTATAATACGCACAATTTTTACTCATTTTTGCCCGCTAAAACTCGGGTGCGTATTATACGCGAGTACTAAACAATACGTAATTTTCGATATCGAAAGTAACCTACATTGGAAAGTCTGTCAAGTTTTTGTCACAAATTGACAGTGAAAATGGCGCAAAATTGAATGTGTCATGTGTTTTCATATGTGTCAGACATTGTTGCAAAACGCATTTCGCACTCTTGGTCTTCAATCTCTTTTGATATTAAGCTTGGTTGTGAAGTTTGTCATTTGATTATTTTGAGCCCTAAAAATGAATTCGAGAAAATGTTGTACCGCAGCAAAAAAAGCTCTTAGTAGTAAAATATGCAGAATCTAACGACAATCGGGCAGCAAGTCGACATTTTTCCATTAACGAGTGCAACATTCGATTATGGCGAAAAAATAAAGAGGCGCTGCAAGTGTTGCCTAGTAAGAAAAAGGCGAATCGTGGGTCACCACCAGATCTTCCAGACCTAGAAAAAACATTATTGGAGTGGGTAGTGGATAGAAGGCAACAAGGCATCGGTGTTTCATGCATTGAAATCCGTCTTAAAGCTCTGGAACTTATAAAATCTCGTACAGGCAGAACAACATTTAAAGCGTCATATGGATGGGCAGTTCGTTTTATGAAGCGACATGGTCTTTCAGTTCGTCGAAAAACTACTATCGCGCAGCATCTTCCATCTTCTTTCAGATTTTTAACAAATGTTTAATAAAATAAACTCTTGAAAAATTATGGTGCGTATTATACACGTATTTCCATTTTACCAGAAAATTTTGGGCTAAATCAAGCATGCGTATTATACATGAGTGTGTATTATACGCGAGATTTTACGGTAATCTACACACTCAGGCAGCTGAGTGAAAAGGCCCTTGAGTACAAGAGTGAGATCCATCTTTGTTTCATAGATCTGGAAAAGGCGTTTGACTGGGTCCCCTGGAGCAAACTTTGGGACTGTTTGGCAAGGAAGAATATTCCAGCACCTCTGATTCATGCTATACAGAGCTTCTACAAGTCTTGCAGAAATTATGTGAGGACAGCAAACTATAGGTCAGAAGAGTTCAGGACCACCACTGGTGTAAGACAAGGTGATATCCTGTCACCTTATCTTTTCATACTCCTCATGGACGATGTCATCAAGGCATGTAAGGAGAGAACAAGAAAGTATTCAGTGGGGTATTGGAAGATGAGACAGGTCTGTATTTCAGAGCTAGAATTTGCTGATGATGTTGTCCTGATTGCTAAATCAGAGGCACATCTCCAATCCAACCTGCAAGTCTGGAAGGAAGAGCTGGAGAAGAGAGGGATGGTCATAAGCAACTCTAAAACAAAATCCATGGTGATATCACGAGAAGAAAGAAAACATCAGATTAAGTTGGGAGAACAGGTCCTGGAGCAGGTCGACCACTTTAAATATCTCGGAGCTATTATAGACCGAAAAGGGGGCATCAAAGAAGAGTTGGCCACTCGAAAAGCAGCGGCTGGGAGACTTTATCAGGCCATAAATCGAGGATTCCTCAGCAAGAAAGAGGTTGGTAAGAAAACGAAGATGGCTGTATACCGCTCCACCTATGTCCCAGTCTTGACATATGGATGCGAGTCATGGGCAATGACTACAACCCACAAAAACCAGATCCAAACCTCAGAAATGAGGTATCTGAGGAAGGTGGTTGAAGTAACAAGAAGAGACATGGTCCGCAACCAGACGATACGTCAAGGCCTAAAATCCCACCCGCTGCAGACCCAAATAGAACAGTCCCAACTAAGATGGTTTGGCCATGTCTGCAGAATGGGAGAAGATCGGCTACCACGACAAGCATGGGAAACAAAAAGCCAGGGATCCAGACCTCCAGGACGACCCAGAGTCCGCTGGGAGGACAACATTAGACAATCTTTGAAGGACCGAGGACTAGAATGGAACCAGGCCAGGAAGAAGACAGCTGATAGAATAGTCTGACGCTCTCTCTTCCAAACCTCTACAACTCACGGTAGAAGAGGAACGACTAAGTAAGTAAACACCACGTAAAATGAGAAATAACAACGTTAAAAGCAGTTCAGACATTTGTGCACAAAATACAGTATCATGAAAAGTTCTCGGCTTCGAGAAAAAGCTGTCCCAGAACAACAAAATAGTAAGTGCATGTTTATTGAATGGAAAATTTTGGGACAAGTTGCAAATCTGGGTTTTTTCCGTTGCTAGGGTGAGAGTCGTGTGCAAAAAGTCGAAAAGCTGAGAAAAGCGTGTGCAAATGTAGATGTTTGGTATCGTGTGAAAATTAGCGGGGAAAAAGAGTGGGCAGTATATAAAGAAGAGACGTGGGCGATTGAGAGAATCAAGGGGCTTGTACAGATTTTAGGATTCGTTAGGCGAGAGGATTTTTACAGAACTTCGTCTTTGAGATTATCAAGACAAGTTGTTTTTTAACTTGACAAGTTTTTCAAGTCAGACTAGTGTAGTGGGTTTGATGGTACTGTATGGTTGTTGTGTTACCTAGTGTAATGTATGAGGTCAGCTGTGAAGGCTCCTGAGATAAATGTAGATGTGAATTACAGAAGGCCCTTCTTACTACCACTTACGACCTCAAACATATATCTTTTACTATTATGAATGTAGCTACGTTAAAAGTCTAGGGTACTGAAATGTAATGTGTTGTAGTAGAATATACAAACACACACAGATAATTAATAAGTCTAATAATATTAATAAAATTTATAACACACTGAACTAACTCAGACTGTTTTAGTTTCAATATTAAACATTTTTTTTTTAAATTTATTTGTTCTGAACCAATGTTTTATGTTGGTCAGAACATATGAAATGTTATGGAGTTATAAATGGAATGCATAAATATATGGCATAATAAAATGGAATGTGTGTACATAGGTATTTTATAAGACTGGTTAATATTAATTATATTTATAATGTCTCTGGGAGAACTATTACTGGATGTGCTGTTGGGGTGGTGTCATCACACCCACTCTGTGACTAGAACTAGCTTTGTCCATTGTCTTATAGACTTTAGAAAATGTTCTATTTCCCAAAATTCAGTATATTTGTGAGGGGGGAAATATTTATAAATAGTTAAGAGTTCTGGTGAATCCTCAGCAGGCCACTAATTCACTCATCTTGTCTGTGAAGGTCTGATGCTGGATTCCGGTGGCCCACTCCTCTCGGTAGCTAGAATACAATGCTAGACTGCACCGACACCACTGTAGGCGGCACACACATCTGCTTGTGTAATCTTGATTACTTATGTGGCACTACCCTAGTGCCACAACAGAAACTCACAATTCTGAAACAAAATTTGTGCTATGTGTCAGTACTCTATTTACTGCACCACTCTTACACACAGCACAACACATCCACATTACACAGAATGGGTCAGATCTCTCTGACCACACAGCACATCTTACCCAGTTGTTTTCATATAGTATCAGTTCCCCAAGACTGCATTGCATCTGAGATATGTTCAATAGTTTCCTTTTATTCAATAAGATAGGTGATATGTTCCCACTGATCTCAACAACAGATCCGCCTTCCATAGTCTTAGTTAGGCGTCCATATATTTTGTTTGTCTCTAGACCCTGAACTTGGGCTGGGGACCTAGAGCGAGCACTTACTTGTCGTAATCATTTTATATGATATGGCAGTATCAATCACTCGAAATATTAAAATATACAAAATAAATGCTTTCATTCTTACCAGAATTCAGAATTGAGAACACAGTTAATTGCTAGCAAAACTCAGCTGAGCTGCTGGCTATATGATGGCGTCCCACTAAATGTATGTAATATCTTCTGAGAAAAACACCACAGGCAATAACCGACTGTGTCCCTGGACAGAATTGTATCAAATGGCAAAAATGCGCTTCTCTGTCCCGCTAATATGATTACATTTGCCCAATCACAGACTTCCCCCCTAACTTTTCAAATCTACAACCAAAAGTCAAATTTCAGTCAGATCTCAGTCAAGTATGTATTATTGTCTGTTGGTCCGTCTGTCTCTACTTGTTTTTTCATAAAAAACACGCTTGGTTCTTGGACCAACTTCATGCAATACCCTGCACAAATCTGCCTCCTAAGTTATTTTTAGCCACAATTCTCCACCTTCCCCCTCTCTTTCATTACAGCTTGATTTTTGCATTTGCGTGTCTCAAGGACGAAAATTTGAAACTTTAGTGAAAGTATGGACAGTACAGTCGCTAGTCTGATATGAACAATACAGTCTTTTGTCAATATCTTCCTTGTTATCTATCCGTCTGTATAATTTAAAGTATATTAGTTCTCTGCTTAAGATGGGCTATCAAACTAGCTAGGTTTTATATTCATAACTCTATTATTAAGAAAAAACATATTTTTTCTCAAGTTTAGTTTTTTTGAAATTTGTTCGCGAACCTTCTCTACGGCGTTTGCCGCTGAATTCAAATAAAACAACCAAGTATCGAAAAACGTCCAAGAAATGACTGTTTCGAATAAGAGCTACGGACTTTTTTGTCCATTTCCTTACATTGTGTCAACTAGTGACGTGAACTTTTTTTCTTTTACTACCAATTGCGTCTTTTAGCCTTTCTAGATTCAAACACGTGTTCAGTCATATTTTTCCTTTTTTGATCTCCGTTTCCCTCCCGTCTACAAAGGGTAAACCGTTTCGACTGCACGTCTAACTAGTTAGTTTGACTGGCGGTAGGAAATGCGGGCATGGGCGAGCATGTCTCCTAGTATCTTACGCATTATTTTTATCCCTACATTTTATCCTTATATTTGGAGATATTTTAACGTTGTATCACGGTAAATTCATCACAACTAGTATATTTTAAGTAGACAAGTTTGTATTTTACCCTATTAGATAGATTACTCCTGTGGATTTCCATTTTCATTTGTTTTGGATACTCACTACTTTGGGTAAGAAAGAAATAAGTGCTTCATCATTGTGCCAATGACATTTGCTGTTCCAATCACGTTAATAAAATATATTCTATGTTTCTACATTGCTGCGTTTTCCTTGAAACATTACAGTTGGATTATTTGACTAAACCACTATACAAGACATTGCTTTTCACTAACCATAAAAAGGGTACGAATGAACTCTGGGAAGAAGGAATAAAACAAGGTCAAGAATTTCCATCTCAGGCGGATAGACCTGTAACGACTTGAACCAAGAAAATGTACAAGAGTTAGCGCACTTCAAAATATTTACCTGCGCTCAACCATTAACTGAACTGACCCGATCAGCTGACGGACACACACACATTCTTTCATTGATGCAGTAAACACAGCCCGGTTACACGAAACTATTTGATGCCGCGACCCGCGCACAAATAGCTGCACGGTCACATGGTGTATGGCACAACTCGGGGGACGTCAAACGGATTTCAAGTTGCTTATTCGCCCTATCTGGCACTTTGAATTTTGTATCCCTAGGTTAAGATAAATAGAAGGAGAGCTAAAGCACAGGGAGTAGAGAACTGGAGACGGGTATGACAGAGATAAAGAAGTCATAGAAATATCTTGAATGGATGGCACAAGACAGGAGAGAGAGAGCAAGGGGTGTTTTTTTTGAGGACTAATACTCCACAAGAGGCTGAAAGGTAATGATGATGATTAATCTACTATACCTACCTTGTAATCTACTATACCATCTACTATACCAACCTTGTTCCATCAAGTTGTAATTTAATTTTTTTTTTAAACAAGTAAAGGATACAAGCAATTTCTACATGAGTATAAATCTTTATTTGTTTTATAATACTGAAAATCCATGAAAAATGATATTACAAAGATTTAAATACAGCATTTGCAAGCAGCTGGGATTTGGGTATGAAACTGTCACAAACTACATCTATTTCAGTAAGTATATGAAACCATCAAAGCAAACACCAGTCTGTTATTTAATGTCTCTGTATCTCAACTTAGAATACTCAACATTAATGATACCAGTAACACATAACACTGTTACCACTAGAAAGCTGTAAAGTATATACAAGATATAATATTCCCAGAGATAGGTTAAAAAAACAGAGCTGCGGTGCTTACAGTGCTGCTTTATGCATGTGAAACATGGACTGTATACAGGCGCCATGTACAGAAGCTAAACCACTTCCATACAATCTGACTCAGAAAGGTAATGAACATCAAATGGCAAGACAAGATCCCGGATACCGCCATTCTTGACAGAGCTAGTATCCCTAGCATCGATACTATTCTGATGCAGTCACAGATTTGCTTGGCAGGTCATGTAATCCGCATGCCAGACCATCGACTGCCAAAGATACTCTTTTATGGTGAGATGCAGAAGGGTAAATGCTCCCATGGTGGTCAAAAGAAGCGCTTCAAAGACACGTTTAAGACTTCATTGAAAACCTTTGACAAACCCTGACACACTGGAAGCTGCTACGCAAGACCGAACCGCTTGGCACACATCTCTTCGTAAAGGTGCAGCGGCATGCGATTCGTCCAGAAGAGCAGCAGCAGATCAGCGGAGACAAGCTAGAAAAGACTGTGTAATAAAACCTTCACATGAAGCAAACATTCCCTGCCCACACTGTCCAAGATCTTTCCAGGCCCGCATCGGGCTCATCAGTCACCTTCGTACCCATAGACTAACCTAACATATTCCTAATAATTGGATGAACAGAGTGGTCTTCATCACCCATGATGGACGAACAACATCTGAAATTAGAATACTCAACATTAATGATACCAGGAACACATAACACTGTTACCACTAGAAAACTGTAAAGTATATACAAAATATAATATTCCCAACACTTAATGCACTGATCTCTCTCATGGCACCAGTACCATTGATCACATGCTTTATTCATTTTTGTATCTCACTTTCTTCATCTTTATCTCCAGATGTATGTAGCTCTGACATAAATGAAGATGGAATGGACATGCACTAAAGAAACTTGCCTGTAGGATAACTTGTCAGTCACCAAGATGAAATCCACAGTGAAGAAATGAAAAACCCATGAATAAACTGAGTACTAAATTATAAAACACTGAGTTGCAACACTGTACTAACTAGATTATAAAACGCTTATTTTGCTGATCATGTTTATTCTTTCTAATATAACAGGACATTCCTAGAGATAATAACATTTCATTATGTCTGATGTGTTGCCGATGTCATGTCATATATGTCTGTCTGAATAATATCATCATCACATGTCTTCACACAATTATCAAGTCCAAACCGCAGACATCCTCCAACAGATCCTTGTCACATTCTGATATCAGATGCCTAGATAAACAACATACCTATAGTTCCCATGGATTTAGAGACAAGAAAGGGCTACATCTCCCTTAAGCAGTTGGTAAGAGGTTGCACATGAGGCCCACAATCTCTTGATGTTAAACAAATTGCTACAGAAACCATTACTGAAAGAGAACATGAATGCCTTAATGCAAGTCTCCTGCTAGAGTTACCAGATGTAGTGGTTACTCTATGCTCCATAAGGAGCAAAATCGGAAAAGAAGGAAACCAAACAACCAATACAAGTGGAGATTGCAGAGACAAAGTGGTGATGGACTGGACATATAAGTATCGCCAGATGGCATGACCAGACAAGCCCTAGAGTGAACCACACAAGTAAAGAGTGGAGAAGCCAAAGAGAATGTTAAAAGAGGAAGTTACTGGTAGATCTTCAGCTGCATCTGAATGTTCTATGGGAAAGGAAAGAATTCATGGTAATGACATCTCTTCACATTTCTGGAAGGTAACCACCAAGGAAATATTAGTCTATCAATAAGGTGGCAAGGAAGATAACTGGTCACCCCATCTCTCGATTCTGGACCTAGTAATTGCTTAAGCAATGGTACACAAAAAAAGCTGTCAGTCGCAACAGGAAAATTATCAAGTAACTTCAGAGTAGGGGCAGAGGCCTTAAAAACTGCCACAGAAGTCCTTATGAAAGAAGAAAGCTCAGAGAGACAAGTAGCCGTCTTCAGTGTCAATAATTTCAACAATGAAGAATCAAAATAATATTGACCTGGGTGATCTAAGAGAAACACTTCACAAACTATGTCAGAAGTTCAAAAGCACTGTAATATAATGCTACATCCCCAGAAATGAAGAGGCTGACAGAATGGCAAAGTAAGGGGGAAAGCTACCTCAACTTGACACAAGCACAACTTATGAAGAGGTCAAGAGTTTTATCAAGTGCAGATAATTGAACAAGTGGGAAGCAGAGCATTCAGGCCACCCCAAAAAAAATTATGCATATTACCAGCTCAGCAGAAGCAAACAAGTGGTAATCTTCAGATTTCGCACAGGTCGCAAAAGATTGGGATACCTTCTATTCAACAAGTCATAGATCGGAACTACTGATGAGTGTAACTGTGCCACCAATAAAATGACTGCTGAACGTCTCCAAATGTGCCCAATACACAAGAAACAGAGAAAGCACATATGTCCATCACCAGTACCATTCCTGGAAAAACTCTACTGAGATATCAGCAGTCTCAAGCTGACCACTGCATCTTTGAACATAGTCAAGCTGACATCTGAGGGTGAGCAAAGAAGAAACAGTAAGAGGCATCTAAGGTGAGCCTGTGCATTGGGCTGGCAACATCACCATGAAAAACATACTTGGCACAGAAATCTCAGCAGTAAGATCATTTCAAATGCTTTAACCTTCCAATGTAGAAAATGTAGTCCATCTTATTCCATTTTCTACATTGGAAGATCTGGAATATGCAGATGACATTGCACTACTAGCACATTCACATCAACACATTCAGGAAAAAATGGATAGACTTAATAAGCATAGCCAGCAGGTGGGCGTGAACATCAATCTAACAAAGACAGAGATCATGACACTCAATGTGAGCAACCCTGAGCCCATATCAGTAATGAATCAGCAACTGGAACAGACAGACACCTTCACATACCTAGGATACATAGTAACACCAGATGGCGGAGCAAGCAAAGACATCAACAACAGAATGAACAAAGCAAGAACAGCCTTTTATAGTCTAAACAACATCTGGAAGTCCTCTCAGTACAGCACAAGCAAAAAATTAAGATTATATCAGAGCTGTGTGCTTTCTGTGCTTCTCTATGGTGCGGAATGCTGGAGAGTTACAGAGAAGGAAATGTCGAAATTGTCCTCTTTTCACAAAACATACCTAAGAAAAATTCCCCGAATCTTTTGGCCGAATACCATCACCAACCAAGATCTGCTTACTCGGAGCAAGCAAGAGGACATGCACACCATCATAGCTGGCCGATGCTGGAGCTGGCCATGTCCTCAGAAGAGACCCCGATGCCATCACAAGAACAGCTATGCTATGGACCCCTGAAGGAAAACGAAAGAGAGGCCGACCAAAAACAACTTGGCGGAGGACTGTGGAGGCTGAGATGCAAAGAATGAACCAGAGTTGGGGCACTGTACGAAGGATGGCCACCGACCGAGCAAAGTGGAATCAATTTGTTGTTGCCCTACAAGACGCCACCAGGCATGATGGCCACTGACTGCTTTGATGGTCGGCGGCTAAGGATCAAAGAAGAAGAAGACGAAAAAATGCTTTAACGCAGGTGACAGAAAAGAATATGCTTACTTAATTTATCCTTTTACTCTAGCTATTAAATAGGAGGGTGTTCTTTGCATTTCATGTGTCTTCCATCATGGTGCATCTTCTCTTGAAAGCTACAGCCATGCTATCAATCCATCTTTTCTTGTGACCAACTTTTAGACAATGGAGTCTGGTTTTATTGGGGGTTTTTTCTATGACATATTTAGTGTCAATGTATGGCTCTCAAAGCATGGTGCTGGTATGAAGACAGCAATATTATTTGTTGTTCTACTTTCAAAGCTGTATCCATTATATCAAATTCCGGGTACAGATGGCAAGAGTGACATTCATTGCATTAGGAAATAAATGAAGTCAAAAGCATCGTCCTACAAAATTGTAAGAACATTCAACTCAAGTGTTCAATCAGCTAAACTTCATGGTTCTGAAAGCTGCTCAATGAGAACAATAACCAACCATAGAAAAGGAGGATTAAAATGGCACAGCAGTATCACCAATGTGGATCAGATGGAAAAACCAGCAAAGACCAGCAGCATATAAGATGTCTAGGTGTTTGAGGACACACATTAGGGTTCATCTATTAGCATCATAAGGCAATCCTTGTTCTGGAACACCCAGAATAGAAAAAAAACCACACAAATAACAGAGGGAGGCCACAAAACAAAGAGAATATGAAAGTGTCAGAAGAAAATGGTAAAGATAATATGGAAATGACTTCAATAAACTGTCCAAGACTGGAGGCTTGAAAACAACTGGTTAAGGGTTTATATTCCATAGTAAGCTGAAAGACAATGAATCATTAGTGCAGCAGTGGGTTAAAGATGAGACCTGGCTTCTATAACTTTGGTGTTGTGAAGATGACACTGTAAGTCTCCATCATGTCTGTATTCAAGGTCTGTTTCACTTCAGGAGTCTCACTGGTGACATCCTTGTGTTTCAAACTCTCATGTCTTCGTAGCTTGTTTTTCTCCCTTGCCGTGTAAGTACAATATCGACACTCAAATGGTCTGTACTGCTCATGTATCCACACATGTTTCTTCAGGTTGCTTGCAGTCTTCGTAGTGTATGGACATTGATTACAGGCATATGGCTTAAGACTGGTGTGCATGATTCTCGTATGACTGTCTAGAAGATTCTTTAGCTTGCATGTGTATGGACACCTTGAACATCTGAAAGGCTTGTCTTCACTGTGAATTACCATATGCTTCTTTAAGTTGATTTTCTCCCGACACTCGTAACCACAGACTTCACATTTAAATGGTCTAACATCAGTGTGAGTTGCCAGGTGTCTATCCAGATGAGCTCTCCATGGTGTGGTAAAGTCGCAGATATCACACAAGTATCGATGCATTCCTGTGTGGGTCTGAACATGCCACTTAAATTCTACCTTTGTCTCACAAGAAAAATCACACTGTTTGTACTTGCAGTAAAATGCATCTCTGCTTTTGTGTTCAGACATGGCATGCAGCTTCAAGTCACAGTGGTTCACAAATGAAAGATTGCAGAACTTACAACTATAATATGACTTTCTGGTGTGAACTCTTACGTCGTGACGCTTAAACTCATAACTGTCATTGGTTGAGAAGGAGCATGAGGTACAGTGATACTTTCTATTTGGATTATGGTTTTTTATATGCCTTTTAAGGCTGACCTGAGATTTACAGGCTCGTTTGCACTGAGGACATTCAAAATTTTTACTGTCAGTGTGTGTTAGCATGTGAGTTCTCATAGCATAGGTTGTCTTACTTTTGTAGCTGCACTCATTGCAAGAATAAGGGCGGTGATTGGGATGAGATGAGGCTAAATGGATTGCAAGTCGCAAGCAAGCAACTTTGCACACAGGGCATATGGAAACTTTATTTCTTTTTCCTTTATGTAACTGGGATTTGTTGTGTTCTAAGAGTTCTTTCTTTAACGAACAGGCAAATCTGCATTTTGTACATGTGAACAAGGTGTTCATGCTGTGATCCTTCTCTGCATGAGATCTTAGTAGCCTTTGTGTCTTGCACTGTGTGTTGCACAGGGGACAGATATAGTTACACTTCTTCTGCTTGGGAGCAGGTTTTTCAGCATGAACTATCCCATGAATTTGAAAACTCAGTTCAAGCTCAAATGAGGCACCACAAACTGAGCATGAAAATGGCTTGTTTTCTTTGTGAACCTGCTTCAAATGACGTCCAAGTTCAACATCTTGGCCACAGGTAAATTCACAATGTGGGCAAGATCTCTCTACTGCTGGCTGGTCCGGAACCAAGGCCATTTCTTCAGGTTCCGCAGGTTTAGTGTCAGCATTGGCTCCATCATCAGCCCAGAGAGGTTCATTTTTAATGTTCTGTACGTCCCTATCTGGGACATTTGCTGCATTTGCTGTTTGGACAACTGTTGAGTTATTTATTTCCTGTGAGTTGATAATTTCACACTGTACTCCCACCTCCACTTTAGTGTCAGTTAGTGTTAGATCTGATGGGTCTAGTCCTTCTATTGGAAATCTACTGACACTTTTACATTTCATCTGCTCCAGGTCAGGTAGACTTTTAACAAGAATTCTTGATGCTGTCTTGCTGTGCCCATGTGTCAATGCCTGAACACTACCGGCTCTCATTTGCTCAAGTTCTGCAAGATCATGAACAAGAATGTTCTGCTGGCTTTCACCCTGTATATTTGTGACTAACTGCCCTGACTCTGGTACACTGCTGAAAATATGATCTACATTCTCTATTTTAACTTCTGTAACCATGTCTGTTTCCACAGATACAGGAATATTACCATCCACCTTGGTTACATGATCTATAAGTTGTAACTCTTGTCCTTGAGTCTGGGCTTCTTCCACAAATATTTGGGCCAAGTGTTCTGCCCCCCTTAGCTGACCATGCCGGGAGTTAGCAAGTTCTAAGATTGTTTGGGCAATAGATTCCGGCAAATCTTGGCCATTAAGGTCTAAAACAACCATGACCTCACCCTCATCTGCAAATCCCTGCCCATCTTGAATTTCAATGCGGTACTGAATCTCTTCAGCCATTGCAGGATTGTGTATTAAAGCTGTTCTCTCAAATTTCTTTTTTACATAGATGTCAATCTCCCCAACAGCTGTCAAGTATCTGAAAGATGAAAACAGAAGTTATTCAAAAAGGAAGCAAAGCTATAAAGACATGATCAGATAATTTTTTCAAACATAGTAGAGACGATAAGCCAGTTTTTTTTTTTTTAAATTTACTTACCTTACTTAGTCATTCCTCTTCTACCCCTGGGGTGTAGAGGTTTGCCAGAGAGAGTGCCACACTACCCTATCAGCTGTCTTTCTCCTTGCAAAGTTCCAATCTAGTCCTCTGTCCTTCAGAGAGTGTCTAATGTTCTCCTCCCATGAACTCTGGTGGGTCATCCTGGAGGTCTAAATCCCTGGATATTGGTTTCCCATATCTTTCATTGTAGTTTTTTTTCAAATAGAATTTAAAACCTTCATAATTTTGTAAAAATCTCTAGTGTGTTCTTTGCAGATGGCTGTTAGCTGCTCATCTTATTTATGTCATGGGTCTTCTTTTGTTCTCTTGATCTGGTAATTTTTTTGCCATTCAGTATTTAATATAATAGTTTTGTGTGTTGGATTTTAGCCAGGTCTTATAAAGCTTCTTTATTGTATTGCTTCCTTGATTTCATCATGCTACTCTTTTCTTTCTGTTTTGTATTATTTTCTTTGTCCCACATTTCATGTTCTTCTTCTTTGATCGTTAGCTGCAGACTGTCAAAGCAGTCAGTGGCCATCACGCCTAGTGGAATCTTGTAGGCAGCAACTAACTGCTTCCACTTTGTTTGGTTAGCAGCCATCCTTCATGCAGTGCCCCAGCTCTGGTTCATTCTTTGCATCTCGGCCTCCACAGTTCTCTGCCTAGTTGTTTTTGGTCTGCCTCTCTTCCACTTTCCTCCAGGGGTCCATAGCATCGCTGTTCTTGTGATAGCATCAGGATCTCTTCTGAGGACATGGCCAACCCAACTCCAGCGTATGCCAGCTATGATGGTGTGCATGTCCTCTTGGTTGCTTTGACTTAACAATTCTTGATTGGTAATGGTATTCAGCCAAAAGATTCAAAGAATTTTCCTTAGGCAGATTGTGTGGAAAGAGGACAATTTCAAAATTCCCTTCTGTTACTCTCCAGCATTCCGCACCATACAGAAGCACAGAAAGTACACAGTGTTCAGTGTCTCCATATTAGTTGCTTTGAAGATGTTCCATTCATCGTTTCAATTTCCCATTTCTTTAGGCTATATGAAGATGAAGGGGACTGCAGTAAGATGTGGTGAAGGGTGGGTATATAAAAAATAATACTGAAAAAGATAATCCATCTTATTAGGACAAAAGACAAACAAAACTGCCCATGTTGCTGCCAGAAGGCCTTCATCAGGAATGGAAAGACAGCAAGCACTACATAAGAGATGAGAACATAAATAAAAAGAGTAAATAACAAGTATATCACCTGGAAGAATTAATCTCTCAGATATTTATTCTGTTTCTATGATGGACTTTGCTTTTTCTGGATGTATAAGAAACCCACACACCATGTTTCGCTCTTTCCTTCTAGTCTACTGTACTCCACACTAACACATCATTATCATGGATCTCCACGGTGCTGTATCCCTTTTTTTTCTTACGTCTACAAGACCTATTTCTATCTGTCTTTTTTTTAAATGAAATTTATTAATTTTGGTTCCTTGTTGCCTAGACCACAAACATTCAATGTTGTTGTTTTAGTCCAATTCCTTTTTTTTTTTTTTGTAATAGTCCTTGAACACTTCCAGTTCTAATTGCATATCTGTCTGTTTATGCTATTTATAACACATAAGGAAGGGAAACCCGAGGCCTGTAAACAGTAAATAAATATTAGACAAACATAAAGGTATGTTTTCAGGCTGTGGTGGATTTTGCTGTTATGAATTGTTGTTATGTATTATTATTGTAATAAATGAGATTAGCTATGAAGGTCCCTGAATTTACTCAATAATATTGTGAACTTTTCAGGGTGCCTTTCCGCTACCACCCCTTTTATCTCATTCAAAATGTATTTCTATTAGTATATTAAATGACTTCGTGTTGTGTCTAGGGTTATGAATGTAGAGTGTGATGCACAATAATTAACAAACATACACACAAATAGTTTATTATTCACAACAGCACACAGTACTACCACAATAACATACAAACAACACTCTAAAAGGCTATCTTATTTAAGACTGTGGTTGAATTTTGTGTAAATAAGATTTTTACAGTTTTATTATCCTGATTCAAATTTGTTTGTAATCAGGACTGACAAGTTAAAAGTGAAATCATAATAATCAATTACAACAGTCAAATAGCACAATAGATCGTTTGTCCATATATATATATATTATTTTTCTACATAAGTCTTTAGTGTTCTCCTACTTTAAGGTAATACTGGTAGCACTATGAGGTTGTTGTTTTAAATCATGTCCTTTTGGAAATGTTTGTTTCTATTTTGTCACTTGTGGAACTATTAAATATTTGTCCCAGTTTTATTCACTGTCATTAGGTCGTTCTTTTAAAGTTCTGTAGTTGAGCTTTCAGGTGCCGAACGAGAACTTATCTTGGCAGTAGAATATATGTTGAACCTTTCCTCTGCTCGCTTGACAATCTGTTCCCTGTTTGATAGACAATGGCCACTAGCATGGGCTCGCAGTAAACAGGCAGAGTCCTGAATCAATCAGCTTTCAAGCGTTTGGTACCACATTAACGTCAGTACCCAGGACCTCTGAAATGTGAAGGTATGCATCCTTCGTGATATCTAGCATACACTAATAGTCCACAGTTAAGGACATGTACATTACAAACAAACAAAAGGATCATATCCTTATACAAACCTATGCCACCATTTTCTTTTGATGTGACAATGTACACCAGTATTCCTTTCCCTAATAGTTACAACGCCACTGCAATTCCAGCTGTAATCTCTTCCATAGAATAGGATAGGTGTTATGCTCCTTTATGACAATCATACCTATTCTTGTAGTTTTACACCTCTCTGATAGTCTATCACATGGTGGATCAATCTTTAGGCTTTGCCTCATGTTCGCTATAGACCCACTCATGTCCAGACATATTTTATTATTTCACATTCAATTTTTATATAAAATACAGGTTAATAAATGTCAAGCTTACCACAATCTTCAATGAAATAAACGCAGAGACGATGACTGACACAGTTTCGATCTGTTTTATTGCCCAGGCTGCTTATAACTTGTAGTTTAAAGCACAGCCTGCTCTCATCTATCACTGTTGAAAATTTCTTAGGAAAATGGCGTTCCTCCTAACGCCTATTCTGACAATATCGACGCAGTTGGCCAATCACTTTTAATATTACAAGGGTAAACAGTCTTTCAAAAAATATCATTCAAACTTTTCCTATGTTACTAGGTTATTTATGTTTATTCAAAGGTCAGCCAATAATATTTAGTCTCACTTCAAATGCCACCCAATCGGATTCGCTGTACTATGTTAGCCTATCTGTCACCTACTTTTTTTCCCAAAAAATATGTGATCCAATCTAAGCAGATATGACCTGACCTGACAGTATCCCTGATCTCTATGTATTGTTTTATCCTTATTTAATTAGTTAAGGGACTATTTATATAACTAATAACATATTCTTGGTCAGAAAGTTTTCAGGTACACGAATATACAATTTTTAAGGGGCTATGTGGCTTAGTTCAAAATTCTATAATTTTTTCCATGTTAGTTGTTTATTTTTAAACTACCTCTCGTTCAATTCTTTTCTCATGTACTTTCAAGCTAATTACGAGAGCTTAGGTCATTCACAATAAGAGTTTAACATGTTTACATGACGTAGTGTCCACAATTCTAACTTTTTTCATTGTATTTGGGGAAACCCCTAAGGCAAGGCTTGCCTCTTGCTAGTGTTGGCTTTTAGTTTAAAATCAATGCGAAACGAATTAGCATTTCATCTATCCTTGCCCCCTCCTCGTTCCACAATGCATTTTAGGGAAATGTTTCTTAGAACTAGGAAAAAGTGGGTGTTTATGTCAAGGACGAATTTGAAAAATAGGGTACCGTTTTGGTCGGCTATTCGTTAGCACAACACCAACAGAGTGGAGAAAAGGAATAATTGTCAAATTGCCCAAGAAGGGAGATCTTGCAGACTGCAATAATTGGAGAGGAATAACTCTTCTCTCAGTTCCCAGCAAAATACTAGGCAGGATAATTATACAGAGAATCTCAAAAGCAGTAGACCACAAACTGAGGAAAGAACAAGCAGGATTTAGAAACAACAGAAGATGTGTAGATCATATATTTACCCTCAGGAACATTATAGAGCAGTGCTCAGAATGGCAAAGACAGTTGTACATTAATTTCGTTGATTTTGAAAAGGCTATTGACAGTATACATAGGGACAGTTTATGGAAAATACTGAGGGCTTATGGAATTACAAGCTGCATAGTGTCAATCATAAAAAGCCTTTATGCCAACTTTACATGCAGCATTGGGCAGAGCAACCTAACCTTTGAAGTGAAGACAGGAGTATGACAGGGATGCCCCTTATCAACCACTCTATTTTTAACAGTCATAGACTGGGTGATGCGCCAGACAACAGAGGGCAATCCAAGAGGAATAAGATGGACTACATTTTCTACATTGGAAGATCTGGAATATGCAGATGACATTGCACTGCTAGCACATTCACATCAACACATCCAGGAAAAAACGGATAGACTTAATAAGTATAGCCAGCAGGTGGGCTTGAACATCAACCTAAAGAAGACAGAGATCATGATGCTCAATGTGAGCAACCCTGAGCCCATATCAGTAAGGAATCAGCAACTGGAACAGACAGATGCCTTCACATACCTAGGATGCATAGTAACACCAGACGGCGGTGCAAGCAAAGATATCAACAACAGAATGAACAAAGCAAGAACAGCCTTTTTTAGTCTAAACAACATCTGGAAGTCCTCTCAGTACTGCACAAGCACAAAATTAGGATTATATCAGAGCTGTGTGCTTTCTGTGCTTCTCTATGGCATGGAGAGCTGGAGAGTTACAGAGAAGGAAATGTCGAAATTGTCCTCTTTTCACACAACATGCCTAAGAAAAATTCTCCGAATCTTTTGGCCGAATATCATCACCAACCAAGATTTGCTTACTCGGAGCAAGCAAGAGGACATGCACACCACCATAGCTGGCAGACGCTGGAGCTGGGTTGGCCATGTCCTCAGAAGAGACCCTGATGCCATCACAAGAACAGCTATGCTATGGACCCCTGAAGGAAAACGAAAGAGAGGCCGACCAAAAAACAACTTGGCGGAGGACTGTGGAGGCTGAGATGCGAAGAATGAACCAGAGTTGGGGCACTGTACGAAGGATGGCCGCCGACCGAGCAAAGTGGAATCAATTTGTTGTTGCCCTACAAGACGCCACCAGGCGTAATGGCCACTGACTGCTTTGACGGTCGGCGGCTAAGGATCAAAGAAGAAGAAGAAGATATACCTTCACATTTACATATATCATCTCGTGCATAGGCCTAACCGTGTAAACGCTGTAATTACATACATTATTCATAATCATAGCCACTTGCCAAAAATAGACCAATATGGCAGCCTCCAGTGCAAAATCCTTTCCTTCAGCCTTAATTTTATATTAATTGTAAGCCATATAGTGTAAAATGTGATTCAACCCCAAGGAAGTTATGACCATTAAAATAGCATGTATAATAATAATAATAGCCCATCAGTCATCATGGGTACGACAGCCTTCAGTTGCTTATTTTCAACGTTTTCTCCTCTCTTCTGCTTGTCGTGTGAGCTTCTTTTCGCCCAATCTGAGGTGGTGCCGTAAATAGCATTGCCACTTTGTGCGATCGGCTGCTTCATCCTCCTATGTTGATGGATTTATGTCCAGTGCCCTTATGTCTCTCTTGCACACATCTTTGAATCTCAGCTGTGGTCGCCCAACTGTTCTTTTGCCATCTGCCAGTTGTCCGTAGAAGATATCTTTCAGGATGCGACCATCTTCCATGAGTTGGACATGGCCAAGTCAGTGTAGTCTGCGTTGTCTAAGCAGTGTATACATGCTTTGAAGGCCAGCACATGACAACACCTCGACATTTGTCACTTTATCTTTCCACGAAATGCTGAGGATGTTGCGTAGACACTGGAGATGGAAGGTATTGAGCCTTCTTTCTTGCTTAGCATAGGTTGTCCATGTCTCGCTGCCATATAGAAGTGTGCTGGTGACGCAGGCGTTATATACCGTGGCTTTGGTCTTCTTTGTGAGTTTGGAGTTTCCCCAAACACGCGATGTAAGGCGGGCAAAGGTAGCTGCAGCTTTGCCAATATGACTGTCAATTTCTGCGTCCAGTGAGCGTTTGTCATTTATGGTAGACCCCAGGAATGTGAAGTGGTGCACCACTGCCAATTCATAGTTATCAATGATAACTGGTGCAGTACCCACATCCTGGCTAAGCACATTTGTTTTCTTTAGACTTATAGTGAGGCCAAAGTATTTGCAGGCATGGATGAAGCGATTCATCAAGCTCTGAAGCTCCTGTTGGCTTTGACTGACGATTGCAGCCTCATCAGTGAACAACAGGTCTCTTATAGTGACCTTCCTGATTTTTGTTTTTGCCTTCAGCCTTGTGAGATTAAACAGACGGCCATCTGACTTAGTGTGAAGGCAGTTCCATCTCTGAAAGCATGTTTCAAGAGTAAGGCAAAGAAGATCCCGAAGAGGTTTGGAGCCAGAATGCAGCCTTGTTTAATGCCACTTCGTATGTCAAAGGGCTGTGATGTGCTTCTAGCATACTGGACTGTTCCCTTCATGTCGTCGGAATGACTTCATCATTTCTAGCAATTTAGCAGGGCAGCCTATTTTCAGGAGGATTTGGAAGAGTTCATCTCTACTAACCAGATCAAATGCCTTTGTGAGGTCTATAACAGTCACATATAAAGGCCTTTTCTGCTCTCTTGATTTTTCCTGAAGCTTTAAGTTATCATGGCCAGGAGCTTTTCCGTTCTTTAACCCTTTGATTGCTGTGATGATTTCTTCTTTTCGTGGAATGTCTGTATTAACTCTTTAAGTCCCAATCGACTTTATAAAGGCTCAGGGGTTAGATGCGCTTGGCCCAATCGACTTTAAAAAGCCTTTAGTATATGTGCCTCTGTTTGAGACTGTTTCTAATTATAACTACCCACAAAGTCATTTCTGACTGCAAGTACATTCTTTTAAATACCGCACGTGTTTAAGAGTGAACGTGTTTCTCTTTTGAGATATTTATTTTAGATTTTTAAAGCGATTTTTTTAAGCGCATATCCTCCATTTTACCTTGAATAACTAATCATTTTTTAAGCGCATATCCTCCATTTTACCTTGAATAACTAATCATTTTTCAATGAAAGCTTTTATACTTGTAGCACAAGAGTAAAGTACATCCAATTACCTTCAGTTTCATATACAACAACAAAGTTATTTATGCATATGAACATTTTAAAAAATTATTTCCAAACAACAACAATAAAAACGCACTGGGGTGGCCATTTTTGCTTGGGTCAAACCCACTTTTTTGCTTGGGACTGAAAGAATTAACATCTAGATCATTTTCAGCCTCAGGAACATTCAATTGTGTCTCTGGTGATTCTTTGTTCACAGTTTCTCTGAAATGCTCTGCACATCTTGCTTCCTGTCCCTCTGCTGTCGTGATGAGATTTCCTTGCTTATCTCTTACTAATGTAATATTGTTTGTACCTCGTTTTCCGCTGATGATTTTAGTTATTTTGTATACTTTGCTTTGTTCATTTCTGAGTGCTGCCTCTTCTGCCTGTCTTGCAAGATCATCTAGGAAATTCCTTTTGTTGGCTTGGGTATGGCGTTTAACTTCCTTGTCCAGCTGACTGTACTGTTCGCTATATAATTGCTTTAACCTGGGGGACTTCGCTTCTGTTTTCTTTCTTTTCATTTCCTTTCTCATCGTTATGGTGTTTAATGTTTCTGGTGTTATCCAGTCTTGCTTCTTCCTTTCCTGGAATCCCAAGCATGATTTGCTGCTTTCCTTATAAATTGTTGTTTCTGTTCTATGGGCTGGTGTTATCCATGTTGCCTTTGTATTCTCTTTTGTGGAAACATGCTTCTTCCTATAGCCAGTTGATTTGAAGCACAGAAGTTTGAGAATAGTTCCCCATTTTCATTCATTATTCCTAGCCCATGTTTTCCCGTTGCTTCTTTGAAGCCAGTGTTGACTTTACCTATCATTGCATTCATGTCACCCATCAAAATTGTGATGTCTCTTCTTTTTACTTTTTCCATAATTTCCTGTAGTCTAGTATAAAATGCTTCTTTCACAGACTCTTCTTTGTCATTAGTTGGTGCATAACATTGGATAACATTTACGTTTATTTTCTTTTTAGCTGTTTTAAAAGTAGCTGTTATTATTCTGGGTTCAACAGCTTCCCATTCAATGAGTGCTTTCTGTGCTTCTTTAGATAACATAAGAGCTACCCCTTCACTGTGGTGTGAACTTTCGTCTTCATGTCCTGAGGACAGCACCAATTCACCTGTGATGAGTCAGCCTGAAAGGACCTTCCCCTGTCTTGGATGGCTGTGTTTTATTTTCATTAATTGACTTGTCCATGTTTGTTGAAGTTTTTTTGTGGTTTAAATTTTTTACAGCATGGGGTAACCAGCCCCATGCCCAACCCTCCTTAGCTGCTTTCTATGACATGCATGGCAGGGAACAGTGTTACTATTCTTTGCTCCCCTTTCGGGCCCTGGTAACACACGGGTGAAATGCTGTAAGAGCATGTATAATAGTAGGAGTGAATCTTACTAGTTACTTTGTCGTTCCTCTTCTACTGTGAAGTGTAGAGGTTTGTAAGAGAGAGCACCATACTATTCTATCGGCTGTCTTCTTTCTGGCTTGGTTCCATTCTAATCCTTGGTCCTTCAAAGATTGTTGAATGTTGTCCTCCCAGTGGACTTTGGGTTGTCCTGGAGGTTTGGATCCCTGGCTCTTAGTTTCCCGTGCTTTTCGTGGTAGCCACTCTTCTCCCATTCTGCAGACATGGCCAAACCATCTCAGTTGGGACTGTTCTACTTGAGTCTGTAGGGGTTGGGTTTTTAGGCCTTGACGTATCGTCTGGTTGCGAACCATGTCTCTTCTTGTTACTTCAACCACCTTCCTCAGATAATTCATTTCTGAAGTTTGGATCTGGCTTTTGTGGGTTGTAGTCACTGCCCATGATTCACATCCATCCGTCAAGACTGGGACATAGGTAGCGCGGCATACAGCCATCTTTGTCTCCTTATTTATGGCTTGAAAAAGTCTCCCAGCTGCTGCCCTACGGGTAGCCAACTCTTCTTTGATGCCTCCCTTCCGGTCTATGACAGCTCCAAGGTATTCAAAGTGGTCAACTTGCTCCAGGACCTGTTCTTCCAGCTTAATCTGATGTCTTCTTTCCTCTCATGATATCACCATGGTTTTTGTTTTCGAGCTGCTTATGATCATCCCTCTCTTCTCCAGCTCTTCCTTCCAGACTTGCAAGTTGGAAAGATGTGCCTCTGATTTAACAATCAGGGCAACATCATCAGCAAATGCCAGCTCTGAAATACAGACCTGTCTCAACTTCCAGTACCCCACTGAACACTTTCTTGTCATCTCCTTAAATGCCTTGATGACATCGTCCATGAGGAGTATGAAAAGATAAGGTGACAGGATATCACCTTGTCTTACACCAGTGGTGGTCCTGAACTCTTCTGACTTATGTTTTGCCGTCCTCTTAATTTCTGCAAGACTTGTAGAAGCTCTGTATAGCATGAATCAGAGGTGTTGGAATGTTCATCCTTGCCAAACAGTCCCAGAGTTTGTTCCAGGGGACCTTGTCAAATGCCTTTTCCAGATCTAAGAAGCAAAGATGGATCTCACTCTTATACTCAAGAGCCTTTTCACTCAACTGTCTGAGTGTGAAGATTAGGTCTTGAGTACTTTGATTTGCTCAGAAGCCACACTGGACCTCATCCATTTGTGGCTCAGCTAGGTGTCTGAGCCTCTGCTCCAGTATTCTAGAGTAGATTTTACCAGGGACACTGAGAGGGGATATGCCTCTATGGTTTCCACATTGTCGATTGTCACCCTTTTTGAAAATCGGTGTTATGATGGCAATCTCCCAATCCTTTGGTATGGTCTTGTTGCACCACGCTGCCTGTAGGACCCTTAAGAGTAATAGGTCTCCTGATGCTCCCATGTACGTAACCATTTCTGGTGTTATACCATCATGCCCTGCTGCTTTGCCCATGTTGATTTTCTCCAGTGCTGCCTTCAGTTCTTCCATCTTTATGTCATCCATCACCATTGGTTTCCTCTTCTGTGTCAGTGGTTATCATTTCTGATGCTTGACCTTGCTCATCATCCAGGAGCTCTGAAAAATATTCTTTCCATTACTTCTTTTGGGACAGTAAGCAATTTGCCTTGCTTGTCCTTTATAAATTTAAGAGGGAACTGTTTTTCCTTCCTCATATTCTTTAGGGTCTTATAGAACAACTTCTGGTTTTCTTGCGCATTGCTTTCTAGCTTTTCTCCAAATTCTTTCCAGGACTTCTGTTTTGCTGCTAGCACCTTGTTCTTTGCTTCTGTTCTGAGTATCATATATTCTCTGTAGTTTTTCCTGGTGTGTTTTTTGCTCTTAAGTATTGTTTCCATGTCTTTTTCTTCTCTCTTATTTTCTCTTTAACCTCATCTGTCCACCAAGGTGTCCTCTTTCTCTTACGAACTTCACCACATGCTTCTGCTGCAACTGTCTTTACGATGTCCTTAAATTTCAGCCAGAGAGTTTCCTGGTCATCAGTTTGTTGTTCTGGGTTTCTCACTGCTGTAGCAATAAGCCCCTGGTATCTGGTCTTCACTTCTCGCTCTCTCAGCTTGTAGGTCTTAGTGCTTGTTTCCCATGTTCGCTTACTTAGCTTCTTGCGTGATGTTAGGCAGTTCCTAGGCCAAGAAACTCCTATTTACAATGACTTGGCAAGTGTGATGTCACTTTCCCATATCGGCAGTTGTTCATATTATTTGGAATTGAAAACTCTTTGTTCTTTTAATTGTTAACAAGTAGTGGTCACTGTTGAGGATTGCTTCATGTCTGCAGCATGGCGCGTTCCTCAAGTGAATATATTCATGATCGATGATGTCGGGGATTGTTGCATGTTTAAGTCGTCAAATACTGGTCTTATTAAATGCCGTATTCTGAGTTGAATTCCATACTGTTTGATTCAATCATAATGACCAGTGACACTTAATTGCCTAAACACGCTGCATCTCACACTGCTGATATTAAGAAGGAAAGAACAGACAGGTCAGTCAATATTCATAATTTTAATATGAAGCATGTTCCAGTATCAACGCATCACACGGGTTACTAGAGACAATATCGATACTAACGTAGTGCCCAACGGAATCCTGTAAAATATATAAATGAACCCGACGGACTTTGACATTCTAAGATCAGAATACGCACGCAACATCTTGGTCATCCAAAGCATATAGAGCCTTAACCTAAACTGGTGTCAGAGGTTGTCAATTAGTCCGTAACAGTCACTTCCAATCTCTGGCCCCCTCCACACTCTAGCATCCTGGACATACTTGAATGAACTCTTCCTAACTATGGCATAGTCGATCACTGACTTCTCATTCTTTGTTGGTTCACACCTAGCGTATACATGTATGCGCTTATGGGGGAACTTTGTGTTTGTAATGATCAGATTCTGCTCAGTGCTGAATCTAAGGAGTCGCTTTCCATTGTCATTGAGAGTATCTTCTCCATATCTTACGATAACTCTACCCCATCTAGCATGGTCATTTCCAACTCTGGCATTGAAATCTCCAAGCATGATAATTTCATCTAAGCAGTCATCCACTGTCCTTTGAAGCAGCTCGAAGAATTCCTCCTTGACCTCTGCTCACTCATCTTCATTTGGCCCAACCACAATGACAAGGTTGACTATGGTTTCTCCTTCTTTTAGTTTTAGGACCATAATGCGTTCCGAGACAAAGTTCGATCCCTTGATACTTTCCCTTTGGTTTTTGGCCACAATACAACCCATGCCCCCTTCAGCTCTTTCATGTGTGGGGACACCACTGTAGAGCAGCGTGTCGCCATCGAGATCCATAACTCCTTGTCCTTTTTTCTTTGTTTCTGTTAAAGCCAGGATTTCTAATTTGGCTTTTCTCATCTCTTCCACCAGCTCTTCTTCCTTCCCATTTATACTTCTTGTGTTCCATGTTCCGTAAGTCGTAGTCTGTTCCAGTTCGTCACCTTTAGAATCAGTCTGGTTTTCTCTCTTGTTTCTCGTAATCTGGTTTTTAAGACAAACAGGTGATTGGCCTGTTGTGCGTTTGCATGATGGAGGGGCTGCCTCCTTGCGGCCTCCATGCAGGCCGCCCTTCTTGTTTTTCAGCCGGGCTTGGGACCGGCCTAGGCGGAGTTGGAGTGAATCTGCAACCATTAATAAGCATGTTTCAAAACTCTTGGTCTCATGCATCCCGTCAATGACTTTAGCAGAACGAATGAAAATATATATCTTTTTTTTTTATTAATGATGAAAATATCCCGCTCAACCTCTGATGGGTTATAATTAGGATATATATTGTTGTAAATTCCAAATTCTTCTTCTTCTTCTTTCGTTCGCTTGAACTATATTGTCTATATCTGCAATGTTGTTTCTTGTATAAACTTCACTGTCTTTTGTAGTTATTCAAGATATTTTCGAGCTCTAATTTTTTGCTGTAGCCGTCTTTTTTACTATTGACGCCTTCAGCATTCCAGTGCATTATTTTAAATGGTCTTTTCTTTGCTTGGCCAGTAGCTCTATTCTCATGCCTCCTGGCTCCACGGGGCAATTGAGAAGGACCCCCAGTAGTAGGGGTTGGGCCCTTCTGAGGCAGAGGGCCCGGCACTGCGCCTGCATGGGTGTCCGTCACAGGGCGAGTGCCATAACGTTTTGCAGATATAGGCATACTTCCATAGCGCATGTGCGTGGCATCCTGATTGCTGTGGTGCGCCTCTTGGCTGGTTGCCTCCGTCTTCAGCACCTTGACTTGCTAGGGCAGACTGTGGTCTTGCTCGAGTGTAGGAGGGCCTGGCCAGTCTTGGTTTTTCAGCCGCTGATGGCTGTACTTGAGCCCCATCTCCACGTCAAGGAGCTGGCCTCGATGGGGTAAATTCCAAATAATATGAACAACTGCCGATATGGGAAAGTGACATCACACTTGCCAAATCATTGTAAATAGGGCCTAGAGCAAATCACAATTACCAATTAGGCCTATGCCCAATTATGCGTGTATGTTAAAAAAAAATAAACCCACAAACTAACAAACATGAGATAAAACCGAACAAAATCAAGTAGAAACTCCAAAAAAGAATAATATTAAGAGGGAGGGGTGTTATAGGCTGGTGGTTCCGGTTATATAACTGACTAACAGATATTTTTAAATTGACTTTCATATAGGCCTAGGCCTTAGCCTATATCATGAAAGACGTTATAAAGAGCTCAAACACTGTAACTCTAAATCTCGATTAAAATTATACTGTCATAATAATAACAATTGTCATTTACCTCGCCTGTATGCAAGTTCACATTTAACTGTACCCAAGATCGCATCAGAGGCGTATTCATAACAAGGTAGAATAGACCGTGAAATGACTGATAGACAGAAAATTTAAGACCGCTCGTTTACGGACTAATCGCCATATTGCCTGGCGCACTAAAGCCAAAGAGGCACATCTAGAACGGAAACACCAGTTACTCAAAAACAGAAACTAAGTTTATAATTTTGAGAACTAATACTCTGAAGTATCATCATCAGCGTTGCCACCTCTAGGTGGTTCGCCTATTCTAGGTTTTTTTGGTCCCATCTAGGTGTCATTTTCCTCATTAGTTGAAGAATGTCACCTAGATTTCGCCACAAAAACACCGCCTAAAGTTGCCCAAAAGTAGCGCAGTCGCCGATATCTAGGTTTTTTTTTTCTTGCAACACTGATCATCATCATCGCCTTTCAGTTTTACGAGACGAGTAAGCGTTCAACAAATTTTTCCAGTGGCATAATTAAAACCATGGGGCACAGCCAGGTTCTACCATAAGCTGAAGCAAACGCATAAAAAAGACGCAATAAAAATATTTTGTATTTCCTTATTTCGAAGATGAGATCAAAACGTAACGAATAATCTGTGATGCAATCACTACAGCCTCTTTCGTCTAAGCTACATTCTATTATAGCAAAATTATCTGTTGCTTTATTATAATCTACTTCAGTAACCAGTTATATTTCAATGGAGAGCGAGCTGTCTTTAGCCAATGTAGGCGCAGGTGCAAGTTTTTTTTTTTTTTTAGGCCTAATTGATGAAGAAAAACGTCCCGTTCAACCTCTGATGGGTTATAATTAGAATATATATATTGTTTTCAATTCCAAATAATGTGAACAACTGCCGATATGAGAAAGTGGCATCACACCTGTCAAATCATTGTAAACAGGGAAAATCACAACTACCAATTATGCCGGTAATTTCCTATCTTTCGTACCTTTTTGCTCCGCAGTGAATGTGTACAGTTAGGTGTTGTTTCGTAGCGGTTAGGATTAGGGTTTGTGTTAGGGTTAGTGTTAACCATAATACTAACCCTAACTGCTACGAAACAACACCTAACTACATATATTCACTGCGGACCAAAAAGGTACGAAAGATAGGAAATTACCGAACAAGAATAATATTAAAGTGGAGGGGTGTAAAGGCCTGATGGTTCAGTTATATAACTGACTTTAAAACAGATATTTAATTGACTTTCGTCTGTTAAAAGTCACATGCATTGTAAGAACAGCTTCAGGCCTTCACATTCCCAACCACTATATATTAACCTTTTTTCGTGTTAAATATTGTTTGACTATATTATGCAGCTCCCTAGGTCTGTCTATTCTTAACACTTCTATATTTATAGGTAAGTTTGATGCCTGCAAATAATCTAATATTGGTATTCTCATTTGTTCATACCTCTTACATTTTAACAAGAAATGTTCTATATTATTGTCTTGTAGACATTCTGTACAGTATGGTTCTTCTATTCTGAAAAAGCCTTTCCCCAGCTGTAGTCTGAGAAGTTTCTTATTACTGGGAATTTTCAATTCCCTAGATATCTGAGATTTTCTTGTTAGAGCCTTGAATATCTTATATGCGTGTCTTCCTTTAAGATTTTTATCCCACTCTGCTTTCCATTCATCTGTTATTAAATCTTTAATTAAGCTCTTAATCTCTGATTTACTCATCCCTACATTTATTATATTTTTATCAGATCTACCTTTCTTGGCTTCTTCATCTGCCTTTTCATTTCCTTCTATGCCAACATGTGAAGGTATCCAAGCAATTAAGACTGAAAATCCTCTGGAATATAAGTATGTAGTAGCCAGAAATATCTCCTCTGCTATATCAGGTCTACTACATTCTCGTAAGTTTCCAAGTGCTTGAATTGCTGAAAGAGAGGCAGTTAAAACTGTTAGTTTTTGGGAGAGTTATTAGAGAATATTTCTAGTGCTTTAAGTATTGCCGCCATCTCTGCAGTGAAAATGGATGTATTTTCCGTGATACTTTATTCTTTTACCATTTTCCATATTGGAATATATATTCCTATACCCAATTTGCCATCCTCTCCTTTGGATCCATCTGTGTATACAGTAATGCTGTCTTTTGATATTTGTTGTATAAATTTATTGGCTGTGTTTTTAATATTTTCTATATTATTTGTTTTCTTAAGTATTTCTGATAGGTGGTAGTTCGTGTCTGATTTCTTGATCTCCCAGGGTGGAATCACTAGCTTGTATTCACAACTGTTATTAATTGATGTAATTAATGTACCCAGATGGACAATTTACTCCATACACTTCCATCCTGTAGGGCATCTAGTGGTATTCATTGGATTGGCCTGAGTTGTTAGTTGGCATCTGGTAAAAGCTGTATGTGCTGGGTGAGACTTATCTAACATAACTCTGTTCATGTAATTTGGTCTTAACTCCTTTCTCCCTAATTCTAAGGGTAGAATTCCTAAAGCCACCTCTATAGCTCCAGTTGATGTGATTGCACCTGCTATTGTACATAAAAGCCTGATACTGAATTCTGTCTAATTTAATCGTGTTGCTGTGTGCAGCAGTCATATATTATACTTCCATAATCTATTTTTCCTCTAATAAAAGATTTATCAAAAGTGAGCATTGTCTTAGTGCTTGCACCCCATCCATTGCCTTTCAAATATCTTAATAAGTTAGTCAATCCTCTGCAAGACTCCACTAGTTTATCTATGTGTTTATTCCAGTTTAGCTGTTGGTCCAATGTCATTCCTAGATATCGAGTGGCTTGCACTGTATTAATGTTTTGCCCTTGGATATTTATGTCTATAATTTTATTTTTTACAACCCTTCCTTTACTGAAGATCGTTCCCAATGTTTTATTTGTATTCAGCTGAAAACCCCATTCTGTCATCCATTTACATACTTTATTTATTTGCTTTTATAGATCCTTATATAACTGTGGCAGATGTTTCCCAGTCCTCAACATAGCAACATCATGTGCAAACTGTGACAATTTATTTGTTATATCATTAAATTCTTCACCTAAATCATTTACCATTATTGTAAAAATAGAAGGAGATATTACTGATCCTTGAGGTCTTCCATTTTGTTGTTCATACAGTTCTGATCTATCATTGTTTACCTGAACAGTGAAATATCTATGTTGCAGAAAATTCTCTAAATAATTATATATTTTACCGGTTACTCCTATCTTCTTCATTTTAAAGAGAGCACCCTCTCTCAAGCATTCATCATAAGCCCTAGCTATATCTAAAAATACTGCCACAGTTTTTTCTTTCTTCTGAAATCCTGATTTCCAATTTAATTATCTGATCAATAGTGCATATGTTCTTCCAAAATCCTGACTGAGTTTACTTACTTAGTCGTTCCCCTTCTATGTGAGGTGTAGAGGTTTGGAAGAGAGAGTGCCAGACTATCCTATCAGCTGTCTTCCTCCTGGCCTGGTTTCATTCTAGTCCTCAGTCCTTCAAAGATTCTCTAATGTTGTCCTCCCAGCGAACTCTGGGTCGTCCTGGAGGTCTGGATCCCTGGCTCTTATTTTCTCATGATTGTCGTGGTAGCTGATCTTCTCCCATTCTGCAGACATGGCCAAACCATCTTAGTTGGGACTGTTCTACTTGGGTCTGCAGGGGGTTGGATTTTAGGCCTTGACGTATCGTCTGGTTGCGGACCATGTCTCTTCTTGTTACTTCAACCACCTTCCTCAGATACTTCATTTCTGAGGTTTGGATCTGGCTTTTGTGGGTTGTAGTCATTGCCCATGACTCGCATCCATATGTCAAGACTGGGACATAGGTGGAGCGGTATACAGCCTCTTCGTTTTCTTACCAACCTCTCTCTTGCTGAGGAATCCTCGATTTATGGCCTGAAAAAGTCTCCCAGCTGCTGCTTTTCGAGTGGCCAACTCTTCTTTGATGCATCCCTTTCGGTCTATAATAGCTCCGAGATATGTAAAGTGGTAGACCTGCTCCAGGATCTGTTCTCCCAGCTTAATATGATGTCTTCTTTCTTCTCGTGATATCACCATGGATTTTGTTTTAGAGCTGCTTATGACCATCCCTCTCTTCTCCAGCTTTTGCTTCCATACTTGCAGGTTGGATTGGAGATGTGCCTCTGATTTAGCAATCAGGGCAACATCATCAGCAAATGCCAGCTCTGAAATACATACCTGTTTCATCTTCCAGTACCCCACTGAATACTTTCTTGTTCTCTCCTTACATGCCTTGATAACATCATCCATGAGGAGTATGAAAAGATAAGATGACAGGATATTACTACCAGTTGTAGTCCTGAATTCTTCTGACTTATGGTTTGCTGTCCTCACATAATTTCTGCAAGACTTGTAGAAGCTCTGTATTGCATGAATTAGAGGTACTGGAATGTTCTTCCTTGCCAAACAGTCCAAACGTTTGCTCCAGGGGACCCTGTCAAATGCCTTTTCCAGATCTATGAAACAAAGATGGATCTCACTCTTATACTCAAGAGCCTTTTCACTCAGCTGTCTGAGTGTGAAGATTAGGTCTCGAGTACTTCGGTTTGCTCGGAATCCACACTGGACCTCATCCAATTGTGGCTCAGCTAGGCGTCGGAGTCTCTGCTCTAGGATTCTAGAGTAGATTTTACCATGGACACTGAGAAGTGATATGCCTCTATGGTTTCCACATTGTCGATTGTCACCCTTTTTGAAAATTGGTGTTATGATGGCAATCTCCCAATCGTTTGGTATGGTCTTGTTGCACCACGCTGCCTGTAGGACCCTTACGAGTAATAGGTCGCCTGATGCTCCTTTGTACTAAACAATGTCTGGTGTTATACCATCAAGCCCTGCTGCTTTGCCCATGTTGATTTTCTCCAGTGCTGCCTTCAGTTCTTCCATCTTTATGTCATCTTCATCACCATTGGTTTCCTCTTCTGTGCTAGTGGTTATCATTTCTTATGCTTAACCTTGCTCACCATCAAGGAGTTCTGATAAATATTCTTTCCATTACTTCCTTTGAGGCTGTAAGCAATTTGCCTTGCTTGTCCTTTTAAATTTGAGAGGGCATTGTTTTTCCTTCCTCGTGTTCTTTTGGGTCTTATAGAACAATTTCCGGTTTTCTTGCTGTAGTAAAATCTGCGAAAATAATCGCTCATTTCAGTAAAATTTTAGTCATAAAATGATAATAAATAAAACAGCCCTATTGTGTCTGACGATGATGCTCTCACACGCCAGCATAGCGCTGAATTTAGTGCCTTGGAACGGCTTAGAACCGCTTTCCTCGTTTAAACCTACTCGCGTTCCTTGTGACGTACATTTTTAACATTTTGCCCAATTTGATAGAGACTGTGGCAAGACTTACAATTAACGCTTTGGCGGAAGTGTGCCGCCAACTACTGTCTGAATTAACGCAGAAATTTGACTTTAACGCTGGTAATCAGTAGTAATCCTTACAAATTTTGTAGTGTAACATGATAAAATACAAATTATTAACGCCAATTCTTAACCCGCCTCGCACACCCCGTTTGCGTTTGACACATGCTGCCATACATATATCGGCACTGCGGAAAAGCCAGCCAAGGCAAAACACACAGACAATTTTATTTTCATCCTCGCGGTAGCATTTCTAACGTAACTAAAAAACAAGTTAGTTATTTGAAAATACATGCTGGCGGAATGAAAGAGGGGAAGATGGCTGTCTTGTGCAAATTTTATTTGACGATGGTCAGTGGGAAAAAATTGTAAAATCTAAACCCATATGAAACTGACCATAAAAATTATATTGTAGTATAGCTTAAAGTTCAATGAGCAAGAATATGTTTGAAATAATATGATAGTCACAATATTAGCTCAGTTATTGAAGAAATACTAAATGTCTGCGGACGCACTAACAGACAGACGGTTGTTCCTGCTTGTTTTTTTTAACGTTAGTAGGGACGCCGGCTTAGAAATAGCGGCATTGAGGTACATTCAAATTCGCTTGGGTAAACAGAGAGTATAAGGGGAAAGGGGGGCGGTAGGAAAATGTAATCCAAAACGAAACATCTTTTTGTATTGGCATAACTAAGGCAGGCTGGCCAATCGACTACCAGACGCAGAGTTGTATGGAATTATTGTGTGTGTTTTTTTTTTTTCAAAAAGAACTGCATTTGAATTCTGGTAGTCGAAGGTTTCGGTTGGCCAGAGATACAAAATATTAGCAAAAAGCTTTCGCTGCTCAGTGCCAGTTGACAAAATTTTCATTCAGTTATGCTGAGATCAGCTGTGATAAATTTAAACTTAAATAATAGATAAATATTCACAGTCTGGGCAGAGCACAGGGAAACTGAGGCCATTTCTTTGTAAAGTCAGCGTCAATTGTTTATATTTTCTTGAATTGTGAGGTTCTATTTCCTGTTGCCAGCTGGTGACAGGAAACCTGCTGAATCAGAAACATACTATCAAGTCTCCGACCCTTCATATGCTGTCAACAGATAACGGGAGGAGCTTGGGGCACGTTTGAAAGAGATTTTCTGCATCTACCTATTGTATTTCATTCTACCAAGGAATCCCAGGTGATGAATTAGGCATCTGGGTACATCTGACACTTTCGATTTAAGAGACACTGGTATTTCACAAGATACTAAGGAAGTTCTGGGGCATGATGATACTACAGCCCCTCATACACAGTGACTCTCCCTAGTAGATAAATAACGTGTAATCTGTGAACATTCCAACGGGAAAGATATATATATATATATATATATATATATATATATATATATATATATATATATATATATATATATATATATATATATATATATATATATATATATATATATATATATATAAACTTTATATTGGGTGGGCAAATTGTCCACACATAATTTTAGTTGATCCTTTTATGTAAACTATCTTGTCCTCATTTTCAAAGACCTGTCCGAGAGATATGACTGGACAGGCAAAATAAATTGTACAAAAGATTAATTTTAAAGAAAAACTTAACCACTGGTTTTATTCACTTCCTCATAGAAAATTAAAGTGTTTTTGTGGTGTGTACCATCATTTCATTTCTCCCCTAGACACTAGGTACATCATACACTAGAGCCACAAGAGTGACCGTGTGAGATCTAGGGAGGTAGCGTTAGGTACCCTGCACATAATTCATCATCATCATCTTTTAGAGTCAGGGCCTACATGTGCTTGACCTCACACAGTTTATGCAGACACTGATTTCATTCTTTGTTAGGATACCATCATAACCTCCCCAGCAAAATCAACTTTGCTACATAAATTGGTAGGCTTGTCCGGGCATTTGAATTTCTCCTAGTACTACATACATTGGAGTCTGGGGTTTAGTATTAACAACATTCTATTTTCCCAGGGAATCCCCATAAATATTATTGCTCAAGATTTGGGAAGTGAAGAAAGTGTCAGAACCCAGAATTAATTAAATAAAGTGATAATTAGTTAGAAATTTAGTTAGAACATTTTGTATTTATCAGAATGGCAGATCTGGCCAAGTTTCGCTCTGCGGCTGTGCAGACTGCTAAGGAAATGAACATGGAGGGTCAAGCTTTGATCCAATATGTAACTTCAGAATGCGACAAGTATATTGAAAGGGAGGATAGGAAGATAGCTGAAGAGAAGAGGTTGCAGATTGAGGCTGACAAAGAGGCTAGGGCATTGGAGGCTGAGGCTAAGAAGTTAGAGGCAGAAAGAGAAGAAAAGAGACTGGCTGCAGAAAGAGAAGCAGAGGAAAGAATACAGGCTGCAGAGAGGGAAGCAGCAAAGGAGGAGAAGAGATTACAGAGGGAGCATGAGCTACGACTAAGGGAGTTGGAAATTCAAGGTCATGCTCCTAAAAATGGTGCCAGCCCATTTGCCTCAGATGCCACTGCTAGTCAGGGAGCCTCAACCTCGGATATGGGGTTTCATGTAGACCATTTTGTTGAGAAAGACGATGACATAGAAGGGTACTTAAGTAGATTTGAACTTTTAGCCACTACTTATGGGTTAGAAAGAGAAAGATGGGGGGTAAAGTTGTCTCAGGGTCTTCGGGGAACAGCTTATAAAGTGTTTTCCAAAATGAGCAGGGATGACCAAGACAACTATGACATGTTGAAGCAGGCTCTTCTGTTAAGATACGAAAAGAACGGAGAGTTTTATAGAAAGAAATTTAGGAATGCCAGGCTACTGTCGGGTGAGACCTATCACCAGTTCTCCGCCCGGTTAGAAACGTATATGGAGAAATGGGCTACTTTGGGGGAAAACCCAAGATCTCAAAGAGATGATACTCATAGAACAGATGAGAGAGTCCATGGCTCCAGACATGAGAAAGTTTCTCATGGAACAGGGCGCGGAGAGGCTGGGTGAAATAATGTCGCTGAAAGGTATCAGGCAGCCCAGGCAGAAGTAGCTGGAACCAAGAAGAAACCAGTAGATCAGTATAAGGCTCCTCAAAACTATAATTAATTTGATAACAGAGGTAAGCAGAACTTTGATGGGCCTCGAAATGATTTTAAAAATAGAACCTCACATTTCAGTGACAGAAGGAATGATGAAAGAAAACCTTTTCATCAAGGTAGATTATATTGTAGTCGGTGCAGGATGGACAACCATAACACCGAAAATTGTAGAAGGAAACCTGTAGTAATGGCCACGCTTCAGGTCAGGTCGACTCCTAGAAAGGAGGAGGAACCACCAAAACCAATGTCTCGTAAACAGTGGAGAAAGGCACAGGCTGAAGATAGGTCACTGAAGTCGTGTTTTGAAAAATCCCATACCTCTCCTAGGAAAGGAGACTTCTATTTGGACGATGGACTGCTTTGCAGGGCGGATAAAGCAGGATTATCCGGGTGTGGACAGGTAGTAGTGCCATCGAAATATAGGGCACGAGTTATGAGACAAACACATGTTCTAGATGGTGAGCACCAGAAGATGGGTACCACATGCAAAAGAACATCTGTTGGATATTTCTGGCCCGGAGAAGTTGAAGACATAAGAAAATTTGTCGAGGACTGCTAACAGTGCAGCACGGAAAATTCCACAGGGTGGAAAAAGAATAACCAAATGCAAGAGAAGCATTATGGCAAACCTGGGCCAGAAGATAAAGAGGGAACACCCACAAGTGGGAAAAGGAATCAGGACATAGACTCGCCACGAGGCAAACGTAGGCCTCTAAATAAGGAGAAAAATAATTATAATAAAGTGGACAGAGGGGAATGGGAACCCCCTTTTCACAGACAGTCTTCACTCGAATGTTTTACAATGGCCACTATGCAGCGAGTACAAAGAACTGTTATACCCCAGAATAAGCCGACAATCCCTCGGTCGGACTTATGTAAACTGGAGGAAGATAAAAGAGAGCGAAGTTAATTGAATTTGAACCTGAGGAGAGACAACTCCAAGAAAAGGATCGGTAGTGGTAGATTCTTGTGTGATGACACAAGGAAGAAACGTCCGCAAAACAAGGCTTCTAATGTAAAGGACCTGACAGGTGCCATGAATACTATGTCAGAAAAATTTAAAGTCCATATGTAACTTGTTAAGGACCTGGACAGATGAGAAGGCAGAAGAGACTGTTACCTCATCATATCAATATGTGAACGAACTGACCACTCGTTTAAAAACTAGTTGGAAACTGGCAAATGATAATTTAAGACAAGCAAGGAAAAAGCATGCTGCTTACTATAATAAAAAAGCTAAGGATATGGAACTTGTTGTAGGAGAGAAGGTACTTCTTCTATTGCCAGGCAGCAACAATAAACTTCAGATCGGATGGCAAGGGCCATATACAGTTTTGGAAAAGGTATCCAGAACAAATTACAAGATAGACAAAAAGGGAAAGGAAAAAGTCTATCATGTGAACCTTTTGAAGAAATATCTGGACAGACAAATCCAGGAAGGAACACATCTAATGGCCTTGTCTATCGCAACCGAAATGAAAAATGACCCGCTCCCCTCATTCGAATATCCACTGAAACCCAGTGAAACGTTTGCACAGGTGAAAATCAGTAATCACCTGACAAAAGGACAGAGGGAGAAGGTTCAACAGGTCCTTGAAAAACATACAGATGTGTTAACGGATAAACCGGGGCACACAAATTTGTTGGAATATGATATGAAACTACTGGGGCCCTATTCTATTCCGTTCGCTAAGGAAAAAGCTTTGAAAGAGGAGATTGAATATTTGTTACAAGAAGGGATTATTTCTCAGTGAGTCTCCTTATAGTTCCTGTGTGGTTTTGTTGCGGAAACCATCGGGAGAACATAGACTGTGCATAGATTACAGGAAACTGAATGCTGTCACAGAAGGTCAGGTGGATCCATTACCTGATACTACTCAACTATTTGCCAGGCTGAACAAGGCAAAATATTTTTCTAAGGTGGATCTTAGCAAAGGCTATTACCAAATTCCAGTTAAGCCTGAGGTTCGACCTTATTTAGCCTTCAGCACCTCGGAAGGTCATTATGAGTTCAACCTGTTACCATTTGGGTTGAAAAATGCCCCGAGTGTGTTTTCTGATGATGCGAAAATTGCTGGATCCCCTGAAAAATCCATGTATTTCGAATTTTATGGATGATATCCTCATTGCTACGGAAACATTTGAGGAACACGTTACCTCTTTGAATATGCTGTTTGATAGACTCAGAGAGGCTAACTTAACCGCTAGGCCAACAAAATGTATTGGTTGTAAAGAGTTGGAATTCTTGGGACACACGGTACATCAGGGTAGCATGACCCCTGATCCCAAGAATCTGGAAAAATTGAAAAAAGCGCCTAGACCACAAACAAAAAAAGATGTGCGATCTTTCGTGTCGTTGTGTGGTTTCTACCAAAAGTACATTAAACATTTTAACTCTATATGTGTTCCACTGACGGTATAACTCGCAAAGGTCAACCTGATACTATAATTTGGTCCGCACAGTGTGAATTGGCTTACCAGGAGTTAAAAGAAAAACTCACAAGCAGGCCAGTATTGCAATTGCCTGACTTGAATAAAGAATTTGTCGTGAGAAATGACGCAAGCAATGTGGGCTTAGGCGCTACATTGTTGCAAAGGTCCTCCTCACAAGATGGAGAATTGAACCCAGTCGCTTATGCAAGCCGCAAGTTGAACAAGGCGGAAAAAAATTATTCAACAAGTGAAAAGGAATGTCTAGCTTTAATATGGGCGATAAAAAAAATTTCAGATTTATTTATATGGCAGGACATTTGTGGTCCAAACGGATCATTCACCACTCGTGTTCATGTCCCAGGCCAAGCATGAAAATTCCAGATTGTTGAGATGGTCTTTATTATTGCAGCCATACTCATTTCTGATAGAATATATTCCCGGCCCTAAGAACATAGGTGCAGACTTTTTGAGCAGACATCCTTGTGATGAAGATCAGAAAAACGCATAAGACTTCATTGAGCTAAGTTATCTCGCAGATTATAACCTGCAAAGGAATGCATGTTTTTAAGATGGGAGGTGTGTAGTAAAATCTGCGAGAATAATCGCTCATTTCAGTAAAATTTTAGTCATAAAATGATAATAAATAAAACAGCCCTATTGTGTCTGACGATGATGCTCTCACACGCCAGCATAGCGCTGAATTTAGTGCCTTGGAACGGCTTAGAACCGCTTTCCCCGTTTAAACCTACTCACGTTCCTTGTGACGTACATTTTTAACATTTTGCCCGATTTGATAGAGACTGTGACAAGACTTACAATTAACGCTTTGGCGGAAGTGTGCCGCCAACTACTGTCTGAATTAACGCAGAAATTTGACTTTAACGCTGGTAATCAGTAGTAGTCCTTACAAATTTTGTAGTGTAACACGATAAAATACAAATTATTAACTTACTTACTTACTTAGTCGTTCCCCTTCTACCGTGAGGTGTAGAGGTTTGGAAGAGAGAGCGCCAGACCATTCTATCAGCTGTCTTCTTCCTGGCCTGGTTCCATTCTAGTCCTCGGTCCTTCAAAGATTGTCTAATGTTGTCCTCCCAGCGGACTCTGGGTCGTCCTGGAGGTCTGGATCCCTGGCTCTTTGTTTCCCATGCTTGTCGTGGTAGCCGATCTTCTCCCATTCTGCAGACATGGCCAAACCATCTTAGTTGGGACTGTTCTATTTGGGTCTGCAGTGGATGGGATTTTAGGCCTTGACGGATCGTCTGGTTGCGGACCATGTCTCTTCTTGTTACTTCAACCACTTTCCTCAGGTACCTCATTTCTGAGGTTTGGATCTGGCTTTTGTGGGTTGTAGTCAGTGCCCACGACTCGCATCCATATGTCAAGACTGGGACATAGGTGGAGCGGTATACAGCCATCTTTGTTTTCTTACCAACCTCTTTCTTGCTGAAGAATCCACGATTTATGGCCTGAAAAAGTCTCCCAGCCGCTGCTTTTCGAGTGGCCAACTCTTCTTTGATGCCTCCCTTTCGGTCTATAAAGCTCCGAGATATTTAAAGTGGTCGACCTGTTCCAGGACCTGTTCTCCCAACTTAATCTGATGTTTTCTTTCTTCTCGTGATATCACAATGGATTTTGTTTTAGAGCTGCTTATGACCATCCCTCTCTTCTCCAGCTCTTCCTTCCAGACTTGCAGGTTGGATTGGAGATGTGCCTCTGATTTAGCAATCAGGGCAACATCATCAGCAAATGCCAGCTCCGAAATATAGACCTGTCTCATCTTCCAGTACCCCACTGAATACTTTCTTGTTCTCTCCTTACATGCCTTGATGACATCGTCCATAAGGAGTATGAAGAGGTAAGGTGATAGGATATCACCTTGTCTTACACCAGTGGTGGTCCTGAACTCTTCTGACTTATGGTTTGCTGTCCTCACATAATTTCTGCAAGACTTGTAGAAGCTCTGTATAGCATGAATCAGAGGTGCTGGAATATTCTTCCTTGCCAAACAGTCCCAAAGTTTGCTCCAGGGGACCCTGTCAAACGCCTTTTCCAGATCTATGAAACAAAGATGGATCTCACTCTTATACTCAAGGGCCTTTTCACTCAGCTGTCTGAGTGTGAAGATTAGGTCTTGAGTACTTCGGTTTGCTCGGAATCCGCACTGGACCTCATCCAATTGTGGCTCAGCTAGGCATCGGAGTCTCTGTTCTAGAATTCTAGAGTAGATTTTACCAGGGACACTGAAAAGGGATATGCCTCTATGGTTTCCACATTGTCGATTGTCACCCTTTTTGAAAATTGGTGTTATGATGGCAATCTCCCAATCCTTTGGTATGGTCTTGTTGCACCATGCTGCCTGTAGGACCTTTAGGAGTAATAGGTCGCCTGATGCTCCCATGTACTTAACCATTTCTGGTGTTATACCATCATGCCCTGCTGCTTTGCCCATCTTGATTTACTCTAGTGCTGCCCTCAGTTCTTCCATCTTTATGTCATCTTCACCATCATTGGTTTTCTCTTCTGTGTCAGTGGTTATCATTTCTGATGCTTCACCATGCTCACCATCCAGGAGTTCTGAGAAATATTCTTTCCATCTTTCCATTACTTCCTTTGGGGCAGTAAGCAATTTGCCTTGCTTGTCCTTTATAAATTTGAGAGGACATTGTTTTTCCTTCCTCATGTTCTTTAGGGTCTTATAGAACAATTTCTGGTTTTCTTGTGCATCTTTTTCTAGCTTTTCTCAAAATTCTTCCCAGGACTTCTGTTTTGCTGCTAGCACTTTGTTCTTTGCTTCTGTTCTGAGTGTCACATATTCTCTATATTTTTCCATTTGTCCTGTTGTGTTTTTAGCTCCTAAGTATTGTTTCCATGCCATTTTCTTCTCTCTTATTGTCTCTTTGACTTCCTCTGTCCACCAAGGTGTCCTCTTTCTCTTGTTCCCAAGTCGGACTTCACCGCATGCTTCTGCAGCAGCTGTCTTTATGATATCCTTGAATTTATTCCAGAGGGTTTCCAAGTCATCAGGTCGTTCTTTTGTGTTGCTCACTGCTGTAGCAATAAGCCCCTGATATCTGGTCTTAATTTCTGGCTCTCTCAGCTTGTAGGTCCTAATGCTCATTTCTCCTGCTCGTTTACTTGGTTTCTTGCGTGATGTTGGGCAGTTCCTTGGCTGAGCAACTCGTTCAGTTGTTCGTTTGATTGTTAGCAGGTAGTGATCACTTCCAATCTCTGGCCCCCTCCAGACTCTTGCATCTCGGACATATCTGAATGAGCTTCTCCGAACAATGGCATAGTCGATCACTGACTTCTCATTCTTGGTTGGTTCACATCTAGTGTATGCATGTATGCGCTTATGGGGGAACTTTGTGTTTGTAATGATCAGATTCTGCTCACTGCAGAATCTAAGGAGTCGCTTTCCATTGTCATTGAGAGTATCTTCTCCATATCTTCCGATAACTCCACCCCATCTAGCATGGTCATTTCCAACTCTGGCATTAAAATCTCCGAGCATGATAACTTCATCTAGGCAGTCATCCACTGTCCTTTGAAGCAGCTCGAAGAATTCCTCCTTGACCTCTGCTCTCTCATCCTCATTTGGCCCATACACTATGACCAGGTTGACTATGGTTTCTCCTTCTTTTAGTTTTACAACCATAATGCGCTCCGAGACACAGTTCCATCCCTTGATACTATCTTTTTGATTTTGGGCCACAATGCAACCCACGCCCCCTTTAGCTCTTTCAGATATGGGTACACCACTGTAGAGCAACGTGTTGCCATCGAGATCCATGACTCCTTGTCCTTTTTTCTTCGTTTCCGTTATAGCCAGGATTTCTAGTTTTGCTTTCCTCATCTCTTCCACCAGCTCCTCTTCCTTCCCATTTATACTTCTTGTGTTCCAAGTTCCATAAGTCGTAGTCCGTAGTCCGTTCCAGTTCGTCGCCTTTAGAATCAGTCCGGTTTTCTCTCTTGTATTGCTCGTAATCATAGTTTAAGACAAACAGGTGATTGGCCTGTTGTGCCTTTGCATGGTGGAGGGGCTGCCTCCTTACGGCCTCCATGCAGGCCGCCCTCCTCCTTTTTCATCCGGGCTTGGGACCGGCATAGGCGGAGTTCAAATTATTAACGCCAATTCTTAACCCGCCTCGCACACCCCGTTTGCGTTTGACACATGCTGCCATACATATATCGACACTGCGGAAAAGCCAGCCAAGGCAAAACACACAGACAATTTTATTTTCATCCTCGCGGTAGCATTTCTAACGTAACTAAAAAACAAGTTAGTTATTTGAAAATACATGCTGGCGGAATGAAAGAGGGGAAGATGGATGTCTTGTGCAAATTTTATTTGACGATGGTCAGTGAGAAAAAAATTGTAAAATCTAAACCCATATGAAACTGACCATAAAAATTATATTGTAGTATAGCTTAAAGTTCAATGAGCAAGAATATGTTTGAAATAATATGATAGTCACAATATTAGCCCAGTTATTGAAGAAATACTAAATGTCTGCGGACGCACTAACAGACAGACGGTTGTTCCTGCTTGTTTTTTTTTAACTTTAGTAAGGACGCCGGCTTAGAAATAGCGGCATTGAGGTACATTCAAATTCGCTTGGGTAAACAGAGAGTATAAGGGGAAAGGGGGGCGGTAGGAAAATGTAATCCAAAACGAAACATCTTTTTGTATTGGCATAACTAAGGCAGGCTGGCCAATCGACTACCAGACGCAGAGTTGTATGGAATTATTGTGTTGTTTTTTTTTTTCAAAAAGAACTGCATTTGAATTCTGGTAGTCGAAGGTTTCGATTGGCCAGAGATACAAAATATTAGCAAAAAGCTTTCGCTGCTCAGTGCCAGTTGACAAAATTTTCATTCAGTTATGCTGAGATCAGCTGTGATAAATTTAAACTTAAATAATAGATAAATATTCACAGTCTGGGCAGAGCACAGGGAAACTGAGGCCATTTCTTTGTAAAGTCAGCGTCAATTGTTTATATTTTCTTGAATTGTGAGGCTCTATTTCCTGTTGCCAGCTGGTGACAGGAAACCTGCTGAATCAGAAACATACTATCAAGTCTCCGACCCTTCATATGCTGTCAACAGATAACGGGAGGAGCTTGGGGCACGTTTGAAAGAGATTTTCTGCATCTACCTATTGTATTTCATTCTACCAAGGAATCCCAGGTGATGAATTAGGCATCTGGGTACATCTGACACTTTCGATTTAAGAGACACTGGTATTTCACAAGATACTAAAGAAGTTCTGGGGCATGATGATACTACAGCCCCTCATACACAGTGACTCTCCCTAGTAGATAAATAACGTGTAATCTGTGAACATTCCAACAGGAAAGATATATATATATATATATATATATATATATATATATATATATATATATATATATATATATATATATATATATATATATATATATATATATATATATATAAACTTTATATTGGGTGGGCAAATTGTCCACACATAATTTTAGTTGATCCTTTTATGTAAACTATCTTGTCCTCATTTTCAAAGACCTGTCCGAGAGATATGACTGGACAGGCAAAATAAATTGTACAAAAGATTAATTTTAAAGAAAAACTTAACCACTGGTTTTATTCACTTCCTCGTAGAAAATTAAAGTGTTTTTGTGGTGTGTACCATCATTTCATTTCTCCCCTAGACACTAGGTACATCATTCACTAGAGCCACAAGAGTGACCGTGTGAGATCTAGGGAGGTAGCGTTAAGTACCCTGCATATAATTCATCATCATCATCTTTTGGAGTCAGGGGCCTACATGTGCTTGACCTCACACGGTTTATGCAGACACCGATTTCATTCTTTGTTAGTGTGACAGGGGCGCTAGGGGTACCTCACACCCAAGACCCGTGCACTAAGAAAATTTATAAAGGATCGTTTGACAGGGGTTGCAATTATTGGTTGCTTGCAACCCTCTCAGCAGCAGACTTAACAATTCAAGCAACCCAAAGCCTTATGCAGATCAACATTTAATTCTACCGAACACCAAACAAACAATCCAACAAACACCCAGTCAGTGTTCATAGACTGTCTGAAAAATAATAAATAAAACAACGTCTAAGTGAACATCAATAGCATGGATAATAACACTTACCATACAGAAAACATGCGCCCACCTGACATCATCAACTATCTCACACACTCATGCGTGTCGCCCAATGCGACTAGTGTGGTGTTGTGCATGAGGCTGGCAATCGCACCGGGTAACATAGGTTGCTACCGAAACCACTACTGCAAAAGCATCTGAATGCTCCATGCTGAGGTAAACCACACCGGTGGCCCCATGCTCCCTCAGGAGCGGAGAAGAGAAATATACATCTGGTACGCCCACGTGCTCTCACAAACCATTGTTCACACAACAATAATAATCAACTGGACATAAAATAATATTCTTCAATACATGTACAACAAATAATCTCAATAATGAGAATTAACCACCACCTCACAACTGGTCTATCTCAATATTCGTTACTGCATTCTGAAGCATGTCGTATGTGACGACTCGTGCGGCTGGGAATCTCATCGCATGAAACACATTATTACAGGAACAACCACTGTAATAGCATAAAAATGCTTCTGTTGGCTTGTGGTGGACACCAGCCGCATTGGTGTTTCCATGCTCCACCAGGAGCAAACAGAGAAACACCTGTCTCAACAAAGGAGTGGCCTCGCGCTCTCCAGAAATCTAAATACATATTCTCACCTCACAGTAACCCATTAAATATACAGTAGAATTATCAATAAACGTGAAATACACTAAATTACTCTTACATAAAGAATACAATATAATTATTCTCGACTTAAGCCAAACTGGGACTAAATACACCGCGTGTCGCTCGGCATAACATATTATAGGTTTACCACGCGGAGCGTGTTTAATCAGACTCGCTATCGCCGCCTTTTATCACCACGAGGCTACTATCTTGCGATCGTTAATCTTATCTAAATTTCCAGTGGAATAGCCTTTCTGAAGAATGAAATAATCGCTCTTAAACTCTCACATCTATCTATCTATCTATCCCATTAAACATTAAAATAGCCACATCGATATAATTTCAGAATCCTAGAAAACTAATGCTAATTTAAATTAACTCACGTGCTCAAGGCATTTACAGCTTGGCTCTTGTGTGTCTTCTTAGTCTGTTCTCACTGGGCGGCTCTCTCAAACATAGACCGGTTTCGCCGCTTGCTACCCCTTTTTATAAGCCCTGGCCTAACCACTCAATTTACTGCGCGCTACGCGGATTAATCTGCGCCACACAGATAACACACGCGATTATTGCTCCAGAATGCATGAAAACACAGATTTACACAACTAGAGCAAAAAAAAACACAACTAATTCGTAGGCTTATTATGGCCTTGTAATAAATCGGCTTGAAGATAACGTGATCAAAAGGCACTAAACCACATAGACAATATGACTGCCCAGATGGGGCCAGCGCCTAGAACGACAGACCTCAAGATGGCGCTGTCACATATTCCCCGCCTGATTTTGTTGTCGTCCCGACAACTACACTAAATCAGGCTCCCCAGTCGTATTCTCCAAATCTGGAGGATCACCTTTTCCTTCACTTCGTCTCAGGTCATTGCCGGTGACTCTAATGCTCGGACTCGCTCTGTCCGTTCGTTGGATGATATATGGACCCCCTGTCATTGTGGGAGCACGAACTACAACGTACTCGTCTTCTGACCACTTATCACGAATCTCGGATCTCTCAGCGTCGTGCATTCTCTTCTTCACCAATTCTCCGACCTGTAGTGGAGTAGAACACGACAGCTTGTCACATCTCTCTTTCCGGACTGCTGCAAAACTCTGCAACGGTGGCTCTGCTCTTACGTGCGCCCCTCGTAGCCTGGAAACGTGTCCTTCAACGAGTTTTAGATGAGTCTCCTCCTCTAAATGCCGACCACTTTTCCTGGCGCCCTTATGGTGACAGTTGCCCCGGCCATCTCTTGGCTTGCACTGTGACGGCAATGTAGATGTGTTGGTACGCTTAGAGAGGGCGCTCTTTGATGGGCAAACCGATATCAAATGGTCCGGGGACCTACAATGGAAACATCGCTTAGGAAGCGGGCCCTGGGGACACCTGGCTGCCATGTGGTTCGAAAGGTCTCCACAGTTGAAGCATCTTATTTTCCTAGGCTTCCTCGGTGTCCTGGGTCGCCTCCTGCTACCCTTACATCCCTGGCCGCCTATGACTTTCTTCCCTGCAATAAGCACCTCACACTCCGGTCGACCACCAACCATCTTTATCTTTGAGCCATTCTGCTCCCCTTCTGTAACCTGACTCCCAGCCGCAGAGGGGTCTAGTTTAATGCCTGTGGACATCGATTCTGTACGTGGCCTAGTTCTCTCTGCATCTAAAACAACGAACTGTCCTGGTACGTCTCCCCTGCTCCTGAGACATCGCATCAATTTTAGCCTCTAATTGAGCCACCTGTGCTCTCAGCCGCTCTACTTCTGCGTTTAATGCATGCGTATCTGACACAGTCTCTGTTCTTGCCACTTCAACACTGGCAACACCAGCCCCCGAAGCTGCTTCGACACTGGCAACACCAGCCCCAGAAGTGGGCTCAGTCTCCAAAAACCGTAGGGCATAGTCCCTCACCGACGTGAACGATGCTGTTGGCTCCTTGATGATCATTTCCTTTGCAAGCTTTCTTAGTAGGTCATCTCTCAGACAAGCAGCAAACTGGTCACGAAGAAAGGATGGCGCCAAGGGAGTGACGTTGTTCTGCCTTTGTGCCCTTACAACACTTTCAAACACCTCGTGAATGCGATGGGAGAATTCCCAAAGAGACTCCCTTGCACCTTGCCGGGTAGAGTAGAACGCGGCCATTACTTCTGGGATGCTCCGACGCTCCCCATACACCCTAAGAATGGAATGTAGCATTGCTTCTGGGTCACCGTCATCAGCCTGAATCCTCAGCTCCCTGCGGACACTTGGGGTCACACTGTCAAGAATAACATCTGCCTGGTCCTCTTTACTCATCATCCCTACTCTCCAGGCAGCTCTCACCTCTCTGACATATTCCTCAGCCGTAGGACCCGTGCGCTCCCCAAAGCACCGCACCCTCTTGTGAGTAGGTACCACGATGTACTGCACTCGTTCTGGTTGACGATTTAGCCCTACTACAGGGTCATCCACCTCAGCCACATCTTCGTTATCAGTTCTACCAGCAGCGCGTGTGTTGCGTGCCGCCATCTTGTTGCTAGTAGAGTTGACTAGAAATCTTGACAAACTGGATGATCCCGTCCCTCGCCTTGCACTGAACTGGGTGTTCTACTGTTTCGGCTGTTGCTGCTCTGATTGCTGAAGAGTTGCTTCACTGCGTGCTGTCTGTCAATCCTGTCGACGACGCCACTTGTGACAGGGGCGCTAGGGGTACCTCACACCCAAGACCCGTGCACTAAGAAAATTTATAAAGGATCGTTTGACAGGGGTTGCAATTATTGGTTGCTTGCAACCCTCTCAGCAGCAGACTTAACAATTCAAGCAACCCAAAGCCTTATGCAGATCAACATTTAATTCTACCGAACAGAACCGAACACCAAACAAACAATCCAACAAACACCCAGTCAGTGTTCATAGACTGTCTGAAAAATAATAAATAAAACAACGTCTAAGTGAACATCAATAGCATGGATAAAAACACTTACCATACAGAAAACATGCGCCCACCTGACATCATCAACTATCTCACACACTCATGCGTGTCGCCCAATGCGACTAGTGTGGTGTTGTGCATGAGGCTGGCAATCGCACCGGGTAACATAGGTTGCTACCGAAACCACTACTGCAAAAGCATCTGAATGCTCCATGCTGAGGTAAACCACACCGGTGGCCCCATGCTCCCTCAGGAGCGGAGAAGAGAAATATACATCTGGTACGCCCACGTGCTCTCACAAACCATTGTTCACACAACAATAATAATCAACTGGACATAAAATAATATTCTTCAATACATGTACAACAAATAATCTCAATAATGAGAATTAACCACCACCTCACAACTGGTCTATCTCAATATTCGTTACTGCATTCTGAAGCATGTCGTATGTGACGACTCGTGCGGCTGGGAATCTCATCGCATGAAACACATTATTACAGGAACAACCACTGTAATAGCATAAAAATGCTTCTGTTGGCTTGTGGTGGACACCAGCCGCATTGGTGTTTCCATGCTCCACCAGGAGCAAACAGAGAAACACCTGTCTCAACAAAGGAGTGGCCTCGCGCTCTCCAGAAATCTAAATACATATTCTCACCTCACAGTAACCCATTAAATATACAGTAGAATTATCAATAAACGTGAAATACACTAAATTACTCTTACATAAAGAATACAATATAATTATTCTCGACTTAAGCCAAACTGGGACTAAATACACCGCGTGTCGCTCGGCATAACATATTATAGGTTTACCACGCGGAGCGTGTTTAATCAGACTCGCTATCGCCGCCTTTTATCACCACGAGGCTACTATCTTGCGATCGTTAATCTTATCTAAATTTCCAGTGGAATAGCCTTTCTGAAGAATGAAATAATCGCTCTTAAACTCTCACATCTATCTATCTATCTATCCCATTAAACATTAAAATAGCCACATCGATATAATTTCAGAATCCTAGAAAACTAATGCTAATTTAAATTAACTCACGTGCTCAAGGCATTTACAGCTTGGCTCTTGTGTGTCTTCTTAGTCTGTTCTCACTGGGCGGCTCTCTCAAACATAGACCGGTTTCGCCGCTTGCTACCCCTTTTTATAAGCCCTGGCCTAACCACTCAATTTACTGCGCGCTACGCGGATTAATCTGCGCCACACAGATAACACACGCGATTATTGCTCCAGAATGCATGAAAACACAGTTTTACACAACTAGAGCAAAAACACAACTAATTCGTAGGCTTATTATGGCCTTGTAATAAATCGGCTTGAAGATAACGTGATCAAAAGGCACTAAACCACATAGACAATATGACTGCCCAGATGGGGCCAGCGCCTAGAACGACAGACCTCAAGATGGCGCTGTCACATTAGGATACCATCATAACCTCCCCAGCAAAATCAACTTTGCTACACTTGCGCATCTTTTCTCCAAATTCTTCCCAGGACTTCTGTTTTGCTGCTAGCACCTTGTTCTTTGCTTCTGTTCTGAGTATCACATATTCTCTATATTTCTCTATTTGTCCTGCTGTGTTTTTAGCTCCTAAGTATTGTTTCCATGCCATTTTCTTCTCTTTTATTTTCTCTTTGACTTCTTCTGTCCACCAAGGTGTCCTCTTTCTCTTGTTCCCAAGTCGGACTTCACCACATGATTCTGCAGCAGCTGTCTTTATGATGTCCTTGAATTTAAGCCAAAGGGTTTCCAAGTCATCAGGTTGTTCTTCTGTGTTTCTTACCTTGTAGCAATAAACCCCTGATATCTGGTCTTAATTTCTGGCTCTCTCAGCTTGTAGGTCTTAATGCTCATTTCTCCCGTTTGTTTACTTGGTTTCTTGCGTGATGTTGAGCTGTTCCTAGGCTGAGCGACTCTTTCAGTTGTTCTTTTGATTGTAAGAAGGTAGTGATCACTTCCAATCTCTGACCCCCCCCCTCCTTTCCAGACTCTAGCATCCCGGACATATTTGAATGAGCTCCTCCTAACAATGGCATAGTCGATCACTGACTTCTCATTCTTTGTTGGTTCACATCTAGTGTATGCATGTATGCGCTTATGGGGGAACTTAGTGTTTGTAATGATCAGATTCTGCTCACTGCAGAATCTAAGGAGTCGCTTTCCATTGTCATTAAGAGTATCTTCTCCATATCTTCCGATAACTCCACCCCATCTAGCATGGTCATTTCCTCCTTACGGCCTCCATGCAGGCCGCCCTCCTTCTTTTTCAGCCGGGCTTGGGACAGGCCTAGGCGGAGTTCTGACTGAGTTTGTCTATATAAATTATTTTTTTCCAAATAAAACTTTAATCTTTTATTTACTATGGTTTCTAATATTTTACCTAGATGGGAAGTTAGTTAAAGAAATTGGTCTGTATGAACTGGCATCATGGGCATCTTTTTCTGGTTTTAGTATTAGAACAATTACCGTACTGCTGTTTTCAATGTTTTGGGAATTTTTCCTGTATTCCAAATTTTGTTAAAAAGGGATAATTTCTATGGTACTTTTTGGTATGTGTTTCAGGATTTCGTAGCTCAAGATGTCATGCCCTGCTGATGTATTTGTTTTGTACTTTATTGTATTTTCAACTTCTTCCATTGTATTACCTGCATTTAAATATGATAAATTTTCAGTATTATATAGTACTTCTTTACTGAGTTTTTTAAAGAAGTGTTGCTCGTTTGTTGACTACAGCCTGTCCTAGATTTTCCTTAGAACTAACTCTATGGTAGTACCTGGCCAGCACCTCTGCCCTTTCGGGTCTTTTTATATTAGGTATTATCATATGTTTAGTTCTGCCTTTAATGGCTTTTAACTTATTCCACACATCTGTTGTAGAGTTAGTTGCAGGGTTCAGTGTTTGGCAGAAATTTCCCCAATGATTTTCTTTTGCCTTAAGTATTATTCTGTTTGATTCATTTCTTATAAATATCTAAATTATCTTCAGATCTATGCTTTCTATATTCCTGTAGAGCTTGTTTTCTGTTTTTGAATTTCTGTAGGCCTACATCCAACTGTCCACCATGGTACTGGGTATTTGTTCCAATGTTCATTCTTGTTTGTTTCCTTAATGTGGTGTGGAATTATAAGTTCTGGCATACATGTATATGCATTTGGTATATGTTGAACCAGCTATCCGTAATATTTCTCTTGTGAGATTATCTGCTAATACATCTATATTTTCTATATTATCCATTTTTATCTCTTCCATTTCTACCTGAAAAGCTACCTGTTACCAACAGATTACTGGTATATATATATATATATATATATATATATATATATATATATATATATATATATATATATATATATATATATATATATATATATATATATATATATATACACACACAATGTATATATTTATTATTATATTTATCTGTCGGAGGGAAGGTATTTGTTTCTAGAATCAGGATGCTTTCCTGTTCACAGATATATCACCCATGTTTGATTGATGCTGTTGACATATGGGTTTTTCCCGTACAAAGTCAAGAGTTCTTGCAGCTTTCTTTTGGCATTTTGTAAACAAGGCCATACGGATTTATTGTCAATCTTGTATAGTATGTCAAGAAGTCAAATCCAAAGGTCCACGCCATGCTGCACCTATTCAGGCTGCAGACATTCCTATTCGACCATTTCAGAAAATGGCGATAGACATCATTGGTCCATTTAAGATCAAATCTGCTAGAGGACATCAGTTTATCTTAACGTGTGTGGACATGTGCACACGTTGGCCAGAGGCTATTCCTCTGAAGAACATTACTACTGCTGACATTGCAGATGCTCTTTGGCTTATATTTTCTCGTCTGGGATTCCCCGGAGAAATATTATCAGACCATGGTACCCAACTAATTTCGGATACCATGTCTCAATGGATGTCGACTCTGCAGATAGAGAGATCTTTGAGTAGTATCTATCATCCTATGTCCAATGGGATGGTCGAACGGCTAAATAAAACACTCAAAAACTTGCTAGGGAAGATAACTGAGGATCATCCTCAAGATTGGGACAGGGTTTTACCCGCGGCCCTCTTCGCTTACAGAGAGGTCCCCAATGAATATACAGGATTTTCTCCCTTTGAACTTGTCTTTGGCGCGCGACCGCGCGGCCCTATGTCTTTGCTTCATGATCTCATAACCGCTGATAATATTACCGATGACACAAAATCTTCTTACGAATATGTCATCGCGCTGAGACAAAAGATTATCGAAGCATGCAAATTGGCAACTTCTTCTGAATTTGCTAAGCAGAAGGCAAGACATTTTGCCAATAAGAAAAGAACCTTGTGACAACTTTGTCCTGGTGACAAAGCATTTGTTTTGCTACCTTGTAGGGAAAACATACTTCTTATTTCTCGAAAATTTCGGATGTTTACTACATTGTCGATATTGATGGAAAGCATAAAACCTTCCACATCAATATGCTTACGGAATTCCATGAACGTCCGGATTATTTACAGCCTATTTTCCAGGCGACGGACGATTCACCAGTCCAACATGGTCATTACTCATCACTGTCCCTAATACAGGATGAGGAAACAAGTTTTTCGGATGTTAATCTTCCGCTTCCGATGATTCCACTTCATTCGAGTGAATCATGGAAAAATGTTACTGTCTCTCCTGATTTATCTCTAGGAGAACAGCGACAAGTTTCGGCTATGTTAGAAACATTTCAGGATGTCCTTACTGACATCCCTGGACAAACTCATGTTATTGAACATGACATTATTCTAACTGACCATAATCCTATTAGGGTCAGATCTTATCCTATCCCTATACATTTTCAAGCACAGGTTGAGAAGGAGTTGGATGAGATGATAGATTTAAAAATAACTGAACCATCCACTTCTGCATATTCTTAGCCGATGGTTATTGTTCGGAAAAAAGACAATAACATACGTCTTTGCGTCGACTATCGCAAATTGAATCAAGTTACGAAGTTCGATGCTGAACCTATGCCTTTACTAGAAGAGCTACTTACTAAGCTTTCTAAATCTCATTTTTTCACTAAACTAGATTTGTCTAAAGGATATTGGCAAGTTCCTTTATCTGAACGCGCCAAACCAATTACGGCTTTTTCTACACCTAGAGGCCTTTTTCAATGGAATTTCATGCCTTTCGGCCTTATGAACGCACCAGCTATATTCGTACGCATGATGCGTCGAATTCTATCTTATCGGTCAGATGTCATCGCGTATCTAGACGACATCTGTCTTTTCAGCGATACTTGGGAAGATCACTATTCGGGGTTAGTTGAATTACTGTCTACTCTACGCGAGTATAACCTGACAGCGAAACCCTCTAAAGCCTGCATTGGTTTTAGCGAAATTCTTTCCCAGGCCATCGAGTGGGTCATGGTTTCCTAAAGACAGAGGTCCATAATATCACTAAGATACTTAACATCTCTATTCCTAAGACTAAAAAGCAAGTGCGAAGTCTCTTAGGTCTTATTCAATTTTATGGAAGATTCATTCCGAATCTATCTTCTATCATGGCACCTCTTTCTACACTACTAAAAAAAGGGTCGCCTAATATGGTCCACTGGTCTCAGGAATGCCAATCCTCTTTGGATAAGATCAAAACTTTGTTTTCATCCCCACCTATTTTAGTTTTACCTACTACAGATAAGACATTTGTTCTTCGTAGTGACGCTTCATCCACTGGGATTGGAGCGGCACTAATGCAAGAGTACTCTGGAACTCTGCATCCTGTAATGTATATCTCCAGAAAACTTAATGCTGCAGAAAGGAATTATTCGGTTTTAGACCGTGAACTATTGGCTATGGTATGGTCAATTCTCAAATTACAAAGATTCCTTCTAGGCGCACATTTCATAGTAGAAACCGATCAGAAAGCTCTTACGGCTATACAGAGTAAAAATTTGAAGAGCTCGAGGTCTACTCGATATGCAATTTGCTCTTCAACCTTTTCATTTTTCGGTACGAGCTATCCGTGGATCAGATAATGTGATGGCAGACATTTTGTCTAGATGCCCACATGATTCCACCTAACTGTTGGGTCTTGGACTTCTTAACACTTCCAACTCTACAACAGTTTTTCTTTTCTATATCAAGATAAATACACATTGTAATTTGTAATATAGTGATTGTATCACTACTATCACTGCGTTCATTGATATATATATTCACCGATACTCGTTGATGATTTTTCTTTTTTGTCAATCATGTACTTATAATGCTTAAATGTGAAATTGTTATATGCATTGTGTCATTGCACGATTGTAGTATACGTTGGTGGCACCTCCCTGGAAACATTTATGCTTAAGAGAAATGCTTTCTCTGAGATGTTGAGATGTATTCTCACAAGTCGATCTATGCTTCGACTTTACCTTTATTTGAAATTATAAATTGCTCTTATTATTCATCTGCGCATTATTCGTGCGTGGTGAACCTATTGTATGTTGCTCTCGGATTTAAAAAAAAAAATTTCATTTTTTTTCCCCGGGGGTTGCGGTAGTCTGTTACCAACAGATTACTTGTATATATATATATATATATATATATATATATATATATATATATATATATATATATATATATATATATACAATGTATATATTTATTATTATATTTATCTGTCGGAGGGAAGGTATTTGTTTCTAGAATCAGGATGCTTTCCTGTTCAAAGATATATCACCCATGTTTGATTGATGCTGTTGTTATATGGGTTATCTCCCCTGGAGATCGAATTTGGCGTATGAATCTGGATTTAGTTAGTCTGTGCCTTGTTGGGCCAGAAAACAGATTGTTCCTGTTTAGGTTTATGCAAGAATGTTTATGGTCCGAGTCTATGTTTACTCTGGGTCTATTTCAGACGATTCGGTCTTATATCGTGATATCTTGGTATGTCTAAGTGGAACTATTTTTCCTTGTACTGTACTTTGGGGTCAGGTGTTTTCGGCGCATGAAGATACGTTAGTGAGTTCTTCGGTGAAGAAGGAGCCTGGCGGGATGTCATGTCTTAGACCTGTCCAAAGTTTGTGATCTCTTCGATTGATTATGGGGACGAAGATAGTTTCTTCTAGGATTGTTAAATCCATGAGTTCCCCAGTGTTGATTCAGTAACGCCAGGAGAGTGTTTGTGTTTGCTAGTATATTTCCTATGGCAAGGTAAAGAACTGTTCACTGAACTCTTTCATTCCTAGGCTCAGATGGGCAGACGTCTATATGAATTTACCTATGTCGGGACGACATGTTATCTAGCAGCACTGAATATGTTTATGTGCAGCAATTATGAGGACAGAATATGATGATTCTTGTAGAATCATTTAGGTTTATGAACAAAGCTTCTATTGAAGATTTGCTATACATCCGTATAGTGAGCGATGCTCAACAGGGAACCAGAAGCCATTTTGGAATTCTATTTATTTTGGAATCCTATTTATTGTCGATCATCAATCAGAGAACGGGGATGCCCCCTTATTATCAGGTGATGATTAAGAGATCACAGTTATAAAGAAAACCCAATACTAGCGGGTTAACATTATCTTCACATAGATTTGCTGTACTTTGCCTAAAGGAATCTTCGCTAGAAAAGAGGTCCTGTTTAGGAGTCAAGTTTGAACAGTATTTATTAACGGACATGCTCGGTCAGTAAGGCCTGATGATTGTACTGATAAACAGTGGAAATCTAAGTGCTTGTTGCAGATGTTCCATTGCAATGTTATTCAACATGAATGCTAACTTATGATGATAGACCATTGATCAACAATATGCTATTTATGTCGACCTGTGTTCCTGTAACGATGCTCGTACTGTCTATGTGTACGTCCTATTAAATAATATGAAACGACCACAGTAGTCCAGCCATCCTTGACTTCCACCTGTGATTGGAGTGAGTGACATGTGCACCTGTCGAACTGTCATCCATTCGCGTTTGTCATTATTGATATCTACACTCACCCATTGCATCAGAATATACGCACTTAACAGTACATCTTGTCAGGGCCCCAACAGTAGGTAACCTGACCCATTTACAGAACATTGTGACTGGACGAGCTTTATCCAAAAAAAAACCAGTCCATACTAATCTGGTGCGAGAAACAAAGCTTTATCAGTGTGATGTCCAGTACTAGAACTTATCACTACCCAATTAGCTTTATTATAGTAAAATTTCGGTTTTTCTACTAGTTTGTTAGATTTGTATCTTTTAGTGTTATTTCAATGTGTAAATGATCTGAATTTGTATCCCCAATAACTTCCCATTTTGCATTAGCAAGATTTTGTGCAACAATGCTTATATCAATAGCCGTGTCTTGCTGATGGGCACTAGGGTTAATTCTTGTTACTGAACCATCATTCAGTATTATTAGTTCATTGTTTTCAATGAAGTCCAACATTAGTTTTCCTGATTTGTCTATTACATTGCCTCCCCAAGCTGTACGATGAGTATTGAAGTCTCCCACTATGATAGTTCGTTGTTTATTCTTTTATTCATGTCTGAGATATCTCTTTCGTTTATGTTTCCACTTGAACAGTAAAGGTTAACTATTTTTATTTCTTCTAACTCAGTAGATACTGTTATAGTTATTCCTTCAAAATTTTCGGTTCAAAATTATTCCGTCAGTTATTATATATGTTTTATTAACTAGAAATTCCACACCTCCTCCTTTTTGAGTTTCTGTCCTATCATTTCGAAAGACTTTATATTCAGGGATGGTAACACTTTGACTCGGATTAAGATTAGTCTCTTGAACGGCAAATATTACTTTATAGATTGTTTAAACATGCCTATTAATGCTGGTATATTTTTTTTTGGCACTTCTGCAATTCCACTGCATTATTCTCATGTTGTGTACTTCCATTATTCTAATGTTGTGTACTTCCATTATTCTCATGTTGTGTACTTCCATTATTCTAATGTTGTGTACTTCCATTATTCTAATGTTGTGTACTTCCATTATTCTAATGTTGTGTACTTCCATTATTCTAATGTTGTGTACTTCCATTATTCTAATGTTGTGTACTTCCATTATTCTAATGTTGTGTACTTCCATTATTCTAATGTTGTGTACTTCCATTATTCTAATGTTGTGTACTTCCATTATTCTCATGTTGTGTACTTCCATTATTCTAATGTTGTGTACTTCCATTATTCTCATGTTGTGTACTTCCATTATTCTCATGTTGTGTACTTCCATTATTTAGTTTTTAAGTTTATTATAAATTGTGTTGTACTCTTTTACTCTTCTTCTTCTTTGGTCCTTAACCACCGACCGTCAAAGCAGTCAGTGGCCATCACGCCTAGTGGCGTCTTGTAGGGCAACAACAAATTGATTCCACTTTGCTCGGTCGGTGGCCATCCTTCGTACAGTGCCCCAACTCTGGTTCATTCTTTGCATCTCAGCCTCCACAGTCCTCCGCCAGGTTGTTTTTGGTTGGCCTCTCTTTCGTTTTCCTTCAGGGGTCCATAGCATAGCTGTTCTTGTGATGGCATCGGGGTCTCTTCTGAGGACATGGCCAACCCAGCTCCAGCGTCTGCCAGCTATGATGGTGTGCATGTCCTCTTGCTTGCTACGAGTAAGCAGATCTTGGTTAGTGATGGTATTCGGCCAAAAGATTCGGTGAATTTTTCTTAGGCATGTTGTGTGAAAAGAGGACAATTTCGACATTTCCTTCTCTGTAACTCACTCTTTTACTCTGAGAAGTGTATAATATATTGATTTATTTGTTAATAACAAAGTCTCCTAGATTTTCGATTTCTCTGTGAGTTTGTAGTTCACTTTGAAGATTCAGTATAAAGGCTTTCACAATGTTTGATACAGAATGAATAAGTTTTTGAAAATCTGTCATTTTTTCATTCCATAATTCTTCTTGTTGGTTTTTATCTGTTCCTTTTTGCTCAATCCTTTTCAGTAAATCTTCATTCTCTTCTTTGAGTTCTGCTAATTTAGCCACATCTTTAGCTACTTCATGCTGTACGTTTTTCATGGTTTCCAAGATTTCTTCTGCCTTTCTCATTGCATCTTCTGTTACCGATGATTTGGATATTTCATTCTCTTTTGGTAGATTGCTATCTTTTGTCAGTATTTTTTGGACTTTTTTTTTCTTTTGGGTTATTTCAGCATTTCTGGTTCTGACTGTGATTTCTCTTGGTGATGGAGTTGTAGATGAAGCGACTGATGTTGTTGTAGTGCTACTTTAAATGGTGTGTTAGTACTGATTGATTTTATTAGCGCTAGTTTTGTTTGTTGGTAATGTGGATATCCTAGGAAACGTGCACTGTGGTTTCCTAGATAGTTTGCACATTTTCTGTTTATATTTCTTGTTCTGTAATCTTTATCTTCTACTAATTTGCAGTTGTCATAGGTGTGGTCCCCTGCACAATATCGATATTTAGGCTTACTTCTACATGTTCTTTTGGTGTGGCCAAATTTCTGGCAGTTTGAGCATTGAATGACTGGTGGAATGTAAGCTTCTGTTTTTATTTTAGTACTGCCACCGAAGAAATGTGATGGGATTTCTCGTCCTTCTAATGTAACTATTATTACAGTTGCAGTTCCTAATTGCTGTATTTTTTTCCAGTTTAAGAATCCTATGTTGGATTTTCTGTTGGTAGTTTAGTTCTCATTTCTTCCTCTGGAACTGTCACAGGTATTCCTTTAATTACACATTTCCTGGTGTCTTTGACTAATTCTAGCCTAGCTTTAATGATGTGTGCCAATTCTACTTGAACAGGACTTACTTCAATTTGATTTATTAAATCTTTTGACTTTTCAGTCATGTTCATTATGAGTATTATGCCATAATTTGTTCTTGTTATGTGTGCTATTGACCGTTTATCTATAACTGTTTCTAGTACATTGATGATCTTACATTCTGGTAATGCTGTAATACTTACCACTTTGTCACTGATTTATAAAATCCTTAACCTTGGGAGGTTTTGTTCAACTTTATGAGTAGGCCTATTGATTCGTTGGTCTTTCGTATGGTTCTCAACACCCTTATTCTTTGAATCAATGTTCAGATTATTGATTTTCTCTATCATTTTACTCTGACATCTTCTTTGTTTCTTAATTATTTCCTTTGAAGCTTGTATCTTGTGTCCTTCCTTTTCTCTATCTGTATTCCCGATTTCCTATTGATTATCATTCTGTGAGTCAGCTTGTACTATTTCAGCCCATGATTTTCTGGAGATGCTACCTGTTTTCAATCTTGTTATAGCCGGCATGTCTTCTAGAATAATTGTCCTGATTTAACTTTAAATATAAAGTATAATATTTAGTAATTTTGTATGTAAGTAACGAAAATTTCAAAATCAAAAATGGCGCCTTTGACTTTCAAAACAAGAAAGTCGCGGATGCAAAAGTAAATATAAAATTAGAACTAAGTGTTAACCCAACTTAATTATTCAATATTCATATGAACGACATATTCTTAATGAATTTAAACAAACAAATGAACTTCCCTGCAGTAAGCTTCAGAACGATAGAATTAGAATCACAAGCCACCGCGTAACTTTAGAGAAGTAAAGTTAGACAAATAAACAATCTCAAAAGTTTGGGATAAATAGAACACATAGACTATCATGAATTGCATTACACCACTGACGGTGAGTTTCTCAAAACTTTCCTTTACTCTACCATTAATATCTTTTACATGTTTTTAAATGTAAGAAACTATTTTACATTTGCCAAAGTTGCACTGAAATAATGTTCAGCTTCACCTTTTGGAAAATTGGTAACTATCTTTAAGCCCAGGCTGACAAGGTCCTTATTTTTAACTTTGATGATGAGAGATATCTAGTTCAACCTCTGATGGGTTATAATTAGGACTTACAAATAATATGAATAACTCCTGATATGAGAAAGTGGATTCACCACTGTCAAATCATTGTAAATAGGGAAATCAAAATTACCAATTTTGCGTGTATGTAAAAAAAAACCCAGATAAAACAAAACCAAACAAAAATAATATTCAAGGGGAGGGATGTACAGGACTGATGTTTCCAGTTAGATATTTAATTGACTTTCACTTGCCATGTCATATGTATTGTAAGAACATCATCAGACCTTCACGATCCCAATTACTATATATTAACTTTTATTCTTGTAAAATACTGTTTGACTATATTATGCATTTCTCTAGGTCTGTCTATTTGTCACAGGAGACAAGACACCAGTTTTGAGGAAAGTCTGAGAAGATAGATTAAGATGAGAATTTCAGTGAATGTGGAAGGATGAGACTTATAGCTTCAAGGGTGAGAACCTAGATTGACTCTTCACCGCCACTTGTGACTTATTTACTAGCTACTGTCTCACGACCTCTGACTAACAGAAAGGAGATATGTTACACTAAGTTATCCACAGACACCACTATACAGTCAAAGCATAATAATAATAATAATAATAAATTCTTTAAGCGCCAAACACGGCGCATAAGGCAGAAACCAGTGCTTCATTGTGACGCCAAGCACATTATTTAGGCCAAACGTTTTCTTCCTTCTCTTATTATTGTTCTTCTGACTTTTTTTCCGCTTGAACCCAATGTGAGCGCCAGTGTACATTTTGCATCGTAGGACATGACCGATATTACCACTTATATACAAGACTAGTCTTACTTATTTGTCACAGTCTTGAACTGATGTTCATGAGTTTTCTAAGACATTTGTTCTCGAATGTATTCAGCTTGTTCTCCAATGATTTTGTTATTTTCCAACTCTCACAGCCGTATGTTAACACTGAGATAACATTTGAATTAAACAGACGAAGATATTCAATGATCGTAATTTCCAAATGTTAGATAATCTATTGAAGGCGCTAGCTGCCAAAGCAATTCTAGTATGGATTTCTCTTGTTGTGTCACCACTGAGTCATTTTACTGCCTAAATAATTGAAAAACTTTCAAAATCAAATCGTTAGAAAAGTTCATAGCTTTAGTTTTAGAGGCATTTTATTTGGAGACCACGAGAGAGAACAAATATTTACTTGGGATTTGTCTTGGTGTTGAAAACTTAAATGCTACATCATCAGATCCAAGGTGAAATTGTTTAGTTTCTCATAACCCAATCAATAGCTATCCAAAACAGGAGTGGTGACATCCCTGTTTCTACTGTAAACCATTCTGTATTCCCTTTATTTGTTCTAACACAACACATTTTATAAGCGCTTCAAATTAATTCACATATTTTGTTGGAAAACCATAGATTGTAAGTATCTTCCACAATGATGGGCGGTGTAGACTATCAAAGGCTTTTTGAAATCGACGAAGGTGATAATAAGTGGCGATTGCCTTTCCACTGATTCTTCTATAATTGTTCTTAGTGTGAATATTTGATCAATACATGATCGTTTCGGCCTGAAACCCGCTTGTTCTTCTCTGATCTTTTCGTCAGCATGCAATTTAAGTCTTTCTAACACATGCAACATAATAATTTTCCAGGTACTGATAATAGAGATATACCACGCCAGTTATTACACTGATAGAACGGTAAACAATAATACATTGTTGTGGTGGTTGTACATTTCATTTATAATATCTAAAATTCTCAAGAGGTTGTTGTCATTAACTGCTTTAATCATTTCCCCTGAAATTTCGTCAACTCCAGCAGCTTTAAAATTTTTTAATCTTTTAAATCTCGTCCAGCTCACGCAAGTTATTGGCTGTTTCATTATTAAAATCAGCACCTCCATGAAGTGTCTGCCAATCTCTCATTTGAAATTCCCTAATTTTACTTTAACAGGTGTTTCCATAGCAGTAGGCTGACTAAAGGCACCTACTATTACCAGTTCTTGCAGCATTTTCAGCTTCTCTAAGTTCATTGATAAATGTCACTCTCTTCGAGTTTTTGTCTTCACCTAACTAAGTTAGTTTGCAAGAAATGCTAAAGTCAAACTACACAGTATAGTTGACCCTGACATTTTATAGTTTATTAAACAACAAATCAATACCACAGCGAACAACAGTAACGTGCAAGTTTGCACAAACCTGAAAAAAAAACCCAACAGATCAAGTGAAAGACACAATATAAATTACCAATCTCTTTCACACCTGCACGAAAACAACTAAGAATAAAGACATATACTTGACGGGGGTCTCTAAGTAAGAGCCATCACTCCTGACTACTCTATTGTTACTAACTAAACACATTGTCCCTCTGAAGATTTATAAACTAAATGACTACACTGTCTCAAAGGCGCTCTAGGCGGTCCTGCACACCTAATACACCACAAAGAAATGCTACGCTACTGGATTCTGCAGCACTACCTCAGAGGCTGTCCTCTAAGTATTTCTATCTAACCCTACTGTTCCTGAGGAAACCGCTAAACTCCCCTCTCTCTCCCCTCTGTTTCTGTTCAGTGCCTTTCTGACGCTATCATCTGAGGCTCTGATGAGTTGCTTTTCGTCACGCACCTCCTCCCGTTAGCATTTAGAAAGACATGTTTTCCCTCTCTGCTCTCCCGAATACTGATGAAGGAGCCCTTGGTGAATATATATATTTATTTGCCTAAGGCTGTAGATTTTATCACTGCTGATGACACTCAATTCTTCAAACCGATGAATTAACCCGCTTCGGGTTTAGACCTACTGCATTATTGTGGCAGTATATAAACAACACCAGGCAACGTAGCCTGTTTTGGTATTGGGCCTTTACGAGCTAAGAGCTCCGATTTAGATGCAAGTCCCCGCTGAGGTATAGGTTTCCTCACGTCAAGAGAACTAATTCCTCTCAGTGTTGCAGACGTAACTGGGCGTTAGGTACAAAGCGCGTACCCAGTTTTCTTCAATTACACTGATGTCTTGTGCCTCCCTCTCCCGAGAAGGCAAAGTCCGTTGTAGGCTTAGGTTTATCTACAACCTCTCCGCCGTGAATTGCTGTAAAACAAAATAACATCTATACAACAATTCAAAATTACCTAATACATAACACATTAACACCCAAGATTCATCTACACCCTGGTGTCCCCTAAATTAATAAATCTCCACTACACACAAGCTCTCATCTCTGTTTTATTTCTGCCGGAGGGTCAGACTAAATTACAGCTCCCTCCTATCTCTCCTGCACAAACTACTTGCTGTCTGTTACGTTAAACTCAGACGCGGGCGGACCTGATTCTTTTGTGTGCGTGATCTCAACGCCGCCATGGTAGACGACTTAGTCTATCCTCTCATTTTAGGGAGGAAATATGTGTTCCTTGGAGATCCCTCAGGTGATTCCAGGTAGACAAAAGATAGAGAACCCAGGACACGCCTCAGCGGCCCTTGAGTTGTCATTTTTAAACAGCCTGTATATTTCAGAGCTGAAGCAAGCACAAAGGGCCGATCAAACCCTAAAGCCTTGCTTTTCCAAGTTGTATGGCAATTACTCCCATACTCCTCAGGGAGCATTTTACAGGGAGAAAGGTTTGGTCTATAGACGAGTGGAGAATAAGAAGCCGTTAGTTGTCCCACTCACCTTTCGCCTCCGCCTCATGCTCGAAATGCATTTAACCATGCCCCATCCCATTAAAGGTTCATATGCCCTGGTAAGGTTTGCGACATGAGGTTCGACAGTTTGTGCGAAATTGCTTTGTTAGCCATAGTTCGGACAACCAGATGGATGAAACTATGAAGAAAGAGTTTGAGCAGAGTAACCAACAACCAATGTTGGATAACTCATACCTCAACTTGACATTTCTGTGTAGTAAAGCAGAGTTACGACGAGCACAGATGGAAGACAGTACTTTAGCGTCATACTCTGAACGCAGTCAGCTCAAAATAAACCATACTTCAGCTGGAACTTTCCACAACGAGGGCGGGATTATTTTTCGACAGACGAGGCAAGGGAAGCAATTCGTAGTCTCTCTCCCCTTAAGACCCTCCGTCATGAAAGCGGCTCATTTATCATCATCTGGAGAACATGTTTCAGTAGGAAATACCATGAGTAACTTTAAGGAAGATTACTTCTGGCCTAGACGGTGGGCAGATGTGCGTGAGTACATTGAAAACTGCACATACTGCCAAGTGAGAAACTCAGTCACTCACCACCGAGATAAAGGAAGAGAGGAAAACTCTACGAGAGAGAGAGAACCCGGGAGACAGTAGAATGCATCGAGAAGTGTCCGCCCATGGCTAGATATTCTACAAATCTCTTAGGAGAGGGGGTATCTGTGATGAAATGGATGGCCTCTATCAATCTTTGGTTTTCTCCGGCAGTATCGGTACATTTGTGGTACTGATTTTTATTATGTGCTGTCAAATATCGCACTTTGCATTCTTTTCTTTCTTCGTTATCTTTCTGCTAAGTAGCAGATATTTGATTGTAATCAAATCACCGTGTAGGTGATAAGTATCACATTTGCAGGAGCGGCTGATATGATACATCACATTTGCTTGGCGCTACCCAGATTGTTGTTATAGGCGTGGCAGATTAACACGTACATCGGCCTGCGCTATCAGCTTAAATCACCGATAAGACATGGAGTTTGCGCACTCATACGACAGATACCGAGATTACTGTCTGTGTGACACCTGTGGGCAGACAAGTGTGATATAATCGCTTCCGGTCACTTGGTTAAAAGTAATCATGGATTTATTACACTTTAAACAATATGAGTCTACAAATGTGTTGGTGAGAGTGTATGCAAGACATCATATTACCATATATGGGAAACGTGACCTTTTGCAAAATTTTTCCATGTAGGAAATATTTTGAAAGTGCCACACCCAACATGTTTGAAATGATTGGATCTTTCTGATTAGATTCATAACAACATTGAGGGGAATATAGCTTGACCATTTTCACAGTTTTATCTTACTGTGAAGTGCACGCTCACCAAGACAACACCAAACCTCGCCAGAGTGAAGAATAGATTCATAAGTCCTATTTGTTAACCAGACCTTTTATTGGAGAACCAAATAAGACTTATAAAGCACAGGAACTCTTTACATTTTAATAAGGAACACTAGGACTAGGAAACTGGAAAAACAGGGAGTCAGAGGGGGAATCTATGGTCAAAATTAAAGACATCCCAGACGTGTGTAAGAGAACGGTTAGTCTCTTTTATTCATCTGAGCAAACAAGTCTTTAGCCAGGATTGGCGTAAGTTGTGATTTACATTTCATACTTTATTACTAACATGTGAACTAGCATATATATGTATATACTACCATGTGAAGTTTAATGTGTGAAATTCGCTATTGGATGTCAAAGTCATTTGGGGCTGGCAACCTCAGTATCTAGAATGATGATTCATGAACCACCACAGCAAGGGCTGGTGATTGCTTTATTGATAGTTTCGTAAAGAGAACTAAAAGCATAAAGTAGTTCCAGGTTCCCTATGGAGCAGGGAGGGAAAGATGAAAGAAATGATGTACAGACTAAGAATAAAACTTACATTCTTAAAGCAGTGTAAATGTCCCTGTAAATATATTCACTTCAGGAGCCGCGCTAGCGTAGTGGTTACAACACCGCTCTGGCGACCGGGTGATACAGGATCAAACCCGGGCGACGGCATTTGAGGATTTTTCGTCGACCGGGATTTGGACTGGATTAACTCGAGACCTGGCGAGAACATTTGAAGGAGTGTCGTCGACCAGGGACTGGCGGCTCCTGAGCCGACCCAGCTGCAATGGGTACCTCCGAAATCGGAGAGTATTTGCCTGAATGGCGAGGGACACCTGTCTCTGTACAAGAAATAAAGGGATACTCAAGTAAAATCAATGTCAGGTTAGACATAAATAATAACCTGAGATTTCGCCTAGAGTATTAGCGGGCGTACGAAAAAAAAAAAAAAAATATTCACTTCAAAATTAATGTCAGTTTTTAAGCTTTAAACCAGTTTAAATGTCTATCTGAAATATTCATTTTAAATTAATAGAAGTTTCAAACTTCTCCATTAGTGTAAATATAAATGAATTTATATTGTGAACACTTTTCAAACAGTAAATGTAAAACATATTATATCTGTACGTTTAACCTTTTCATTTAAATGTTATGTAAAGCTAAAGCCATTCAGTTTCAATGTAAAGGAAGTTTTATCCCGAGGGATTAAATTTAATTCTGACATGGGATGGTAGAACAGAAGAGGGGGGCACCTAAATGTGTCACAAAAACGCCATACTCAGAAGAGCGTTTTGTTTCTATTTCTATTACCAGTTATGGGTGGTACCAGTAGAAAGTACTATATCTGGAACCAAGGGAAAGTAGAAGTGGACTGACGTTTTGTGAGACGCCATCATAAGAGATTCTTATAGACAGACGCAGAACCAACTTAGCCATTACTCCTTGATGTTCTGGGAACGTGCGGCGCCTGAACTTTGACCAGAGACGAGCGAGAGTAGAGTGAAAGGAACCTACCCGGCAGGAGAAGAAACTACCATTGGCAGCTAAGTGAAAATATCCACTGCCAAAAATGATTTCCTTTATTCAGTTAAATCTCATTCAAGTGATGAAATCCTTTTCATAACTATTCAAATTATTTTCCAACTGTTAAAACTTAAAGTGATTATTGAATTTTGTTATTTATAATGTTACAAATTTAACTTCGATTCAATCCTTTTAAATGTACTACATGTTTGTCTCAGTCAGTTACTAAACACACACTCTAAACAGCTATATATACATTATAATAATAATTCCACTGATTAAATCAGGGGTGGGGGGCAATAAACCATTGCTTAAATTCTTCATAAAAGTGTAGGCAGATTATAGAATTAATGCTTAGCGACAGCCAGCATTGTTTTCGCGTATCTGAATATCTTGTGAACAAACAAGATAGAACAATGTGATAGAAGCTTTACTACTCTTCTATCTACATTTCTGCCAAGAGTAATCTTGTGTAAAGATAAGACTACATTGAAGCCTATACTAGATACTCTTGAGTTTTTGGCCACTGTTGGACCACTACTGCAAAGCAGGGGAGGCAATACCGTCACACATACTCCAAGTATCCATACATCGTGAACATGACATCTATTACAACAGATGCAACCATACGTGCACTCAGCAAAATTTTCCTCCATGAAGGTTTTCCAGATACCATCGTATCTGACAACGGAACGCAATTCCCTTCTCATCAGTTCCGTAGCTTCTGTGCATCACATGAAATCGAGCACCTCACAACAGCACAATTTCATCTGGCTTCAAACAGCGAAGCAGAACGCTTTGTTCGTACTTTCAAGTCTGCTATGACAAAGATTTGCTGGGGAGGAAGCACTCGATACCGTGCGCTAGATGAATTGCTTTTTGCATACAGGACAACACCAAATACAGTCTCAGGCAAATCACCTGCAGAATTACTGCACTGCCGTTAACCCAGGACACAGTTATCACTGATAATGCCCCAGACAACACCGAAAAGTAGGCCCAGTGGAAAGAAGGTTGTAGTGGGTTTGATGGTATTGTATGATGGTGATATTACTAAATGTAATGTATGAGGCCAGCTGTGAAGGCTCCTGAGATAAAATGTAGTTGTGAATTGTCAGAAGGCCTTTCTTGCTACCACTACGACCTCACACTCAATTTTTTTTTTCTTAATGAATGTAGCTATGTAAAATGTCTAGGGTAATGATATGTAATGTGGTGTGATAGTTATAGATACACCCACAGATATTTAAGAAGACTAATAATATTTAACAAATATTATAATACACTGAACTAACTCAAGAGTGTAACATTTTTGATAGAATTATATTACATTTATTTGTTCTGGATCAAGTTTTATGTTGACCAGAACTTTTCTTTTTAAAAAAAAGGATTTAAAAATTATGAAAGAAATGCATGGAATGTTACATAATAAATGCAAGAGTGTACATATATAAGTACTAGACTAGTTAGTTTTATTAAAATGTTCTAGTAGTCATCTACTTGGGAGGATAGTTAATGCTTGTGCTGTTGGGGTGGCCTCATCACACCTGTCTATATTGACTACACAGTGTCCAGTAAATTGCAGGAATTTTATGGGGTATTAGTAACTAAAAGGCGTTGGTGAACTTCCAGCAGACCAGAGGCTCACTCAACTTGCATATGTAGCTCTGGTGCTGAAATCTGGTGGTCCCACCTCTCCGTGCTGGCGGGCAATAATAGTGGTCTCTGTCACAACGTACTGCACAGATACACTCGAGTAAAATCACCAACTGAATGGACACCGCCTTGTTGACAACTGAAACTCACAGCTCAGATTATGAATAAAGAACACAGAAATGCTAGCAAAACTCAGCTGAGCTGCTGGCTATAGTATGGCGTCCCTGAACTTATTTCACTTTCTTTCATTTGGAAATCACCACACTTTAAAATACTGTGTCTATCATCGAACAACTATTGAGGAATGGCCCACTTCTCGTCTGAGCGCCGATAAAATGATTGTCTGTGGCCAATCACAGCCTAGGTTTATTTCAAATTCAAATTTCCTACCCTAAAGTCATTTCAGTCATGCTTCAGTCAAGTATGGATGTTTATCTGTTAGTCTGTCCGTCTCTACTTGTTTTTTTCAAAACGTACTTGATTTTTGAACCAACCTTTCTCTCCCCTCCAAAATTTTGTCGTTAAAAGTTATATTTAGACACAGCTCCCACCAATGTCCCTTCGCTTCCCTACTAAGTAGATTTGAACACCTGCGTCTCAAGGTCGTGTTTTTTTGTGCAAATAGCGACACTTTTTATTCCATACAGTCTGTCGCTGATGTGAACAACACTGTCTTTTGTCATTATCTTCAATATTATCTATCCGTCTGTAAAATTAAGAACATATTAGTTCACTGCTCAGAATGGGCCATCCGGCCAGCTAATTTTTATATTCCTAACATTAATATTACGAAAAAGTTACTTTTTAATTTTTGTAATATCATGCGCCGTCTGCGAACCAGCTGAATCTCAATCAACAGCGTTGGGAATCCCGCAAAAGCGACCAATAAATGACTGTGGCGTAACATATCCAAGGTCCCTTCTGTCGAGTTCCTTACTTTATGTCAACTTGGGAAACGTGACTTTTCTCCGTTTCCCCCCCAATTGCGTCTCCTTAGCCTTTCTAGTCTCACGCAATCTTTCCAGTCATATTTTTTCCTTTTTATCCGCCGTTCCCCTCCTGTCTAGCAAGTCAATTTTTATGGAGGGTGATGACCCGCGGTCTGGGCGATCATGTACTATCAGCAGCCTACGCATTATGTTTTTATCCTTACATGTTATCTTTGGAGGTATTTTACCGTTGTATCTCTGTCAATTTCACTACAAAGGTATCTAAGTTCCACAGTGAAGATTCTGTGTTCGTCAAGAATTTTTCTTCAAAGGGTGATCCATGGCTGCACGGACAAGTCCTACGCACACTGGGAAGTATGATGTACCTTGTTCGCGTGGACAGTCACCAGACTGTAAGACGACATCAAAATCAGTTGATACCAGGTAGTATTCTCAAGCACTGCAGAGCCACTGATAATACAATGACTTTCTGCTAAACTGAGAAATCTTAGAACAAGTCAACAAAGTAGCACCAAACTTGAGACTACTGTTCCGGAGCAGATTACAGAAGACAGATCAGTGGTTGTTCCAGTTCCCCCATGGCGGTCAGAAAGGACACGTCGTCCACCCATCAGATTTAATCTCTGATCATAACTTGCTGGGGAGGAATATTAGGTTTTCATAAAGAATGATTCCGTTCTAATAGCTTTTAGCTACACCCGGATGTTGACAGAGCATGCGCAGAGCATAGCGTCTGTAATTGGACTTCCGCCCTTCTGAACGCGGGTTCCAGTCAAGTCAAAATGTATATAGCAGAAACCAGTTGATGTGTAAATAAAGTGCATTATTACTTCGATATCGATCTAGTTTATCACATAAAATAACATAACACTCTCACTTTCTTTCTTTCTTTTCCCTGACGAAGGCCTTGTGGCCGCAACATTGGCTATTTTCTTTGTCTTTTGTCCTCGTAAGACGAATCACCTATTTTGATTTTTTTTCAAACCCATCCATTAATGTAACTAGGAGAGACAGAATGAGAAAAGATAGCACGTCTGTGTCTGATCGAGTTACAATAAACTAGCTGGCGACAATGAGTCTTGCTAAGGATATACAAAACATGACTTTTCCCAATTTTGCCAGTTGAAAGAATGTGAAGAAAAAAACGAAGAAAAGGGTGATTTGTCTTATTCAGACAAGAGACAAAGAAAATAGCCAACGTTGCAGCCACACAGCCTTTAGTCGGGGAAAGGAACGAAAATAATATTGTCTACACTGGGAAAATTATTTCAGGAATATTTTATTTAGTTTCAACATTTATATTGGCATTTTCACTCTCTAGAGGGCCCCCCCCCCCCCCCCCCCCCCCCAGTACGCCTCTGCTTATGGAGTTGTCCGTGTGCAATGAAGATGATCCTTCAAACCAAACCAAATTTAACTTAAAGTTCTATAACTCTGTGTCAAGAATGGTTTGAATACAATTACTGGGTAAGAGAATCGTGTGCTATTTTGGCGTCTGTGATTTTACGATTGTAACAGTGCAGTTGGTGCTAGGTATTTAGATTTTTTTAAATGCAATGTTGGCTAATACGACTGAAGTAGGGTTTGTCTCACATTTGTGAAACAAAAGATGGGTAGCATAATACTGTATTAGGTAAAAGCTTCAGCTTGTTGGACAATTGATGCATGCATCTGGAGGTTATTACTGATCAGGGGATCTTTATTTGGCTGTTAACACTTCACCTGGAAAAGACTTTCCTAGCCATTTCTGTGACTGATTTGAGGTATCAAGTTGTGAGCTGTAAAAGTATTTCTGAATTTAACCCATATTTCTTGATGCAAGACAAATATTCAGTCACTGTCTCTGAATTTTCAATTAAATAGTGTGGTTTCAACATTTGCAAAATTATGCGGAGGGGTTGCCTCCTTACATGCTGTCTGGCTGGTTCATGGCTTTACTCGCCACTTGGTTAGATGCTTGAAGCACTCAGTTCCAGTGAGAATCCCTCCTCACTTTTTCAGCACAGCTTGGGACTGGCCTAGGCAGAGTTTGCAAAAATGACATGAAGCAAATACAGAGAATCAAAACAATCTTAATATTAAATAATCATCTATGCCACATATCACACTAACGTGTTACTGCCCCCCCCCTCCCCCCCACCCCAAAAAAAAAGAATAGTAACACTGTAACCTATCATGCATGTCATAAAAGCTATGCAAAACTGTAGAAACTTTAAGCCAAAAAACTTCAACAAACGAAATGGGCAGGTCAACTAAAGAAAATAATTAACCTCAGACATCCAAGACAGAAGAAGGTTCTCTGGTAGGGAGTCTCATGACACAATCCAGAGAATCAAATGTCAAGTCCATCCTATTTTATGACTCCTGAAACATAGAGAACAACAAAAACAACAACCAAGAAATGACAGACTTTCATAGATGGGTGCTTGCATGGGATAGAAGAATTGAACTGGTACGGCAAGGTCCCCATTGAAGAACTGACGACAAGAATCAAACAAGTGCCAGTGAAATAAAAGATGAAAAAAAATATGCTGGTGATGGATTGGATAAAAATTGTATGAGACCTGTTGAAAGCATTAACGGGCAGTCCTTGATCTGGAAATCCAAGGGTAAAAAAGGTAGAGGTAGACCAAAGAACACACAAAGAAGAAAACTGCAAATGAAATGAAAATGATGGAAGAAGACATTGGAAAGACTCTGAGCTGATGGCACTCAGCAGGAGGACTTGGCTTGTGTCTGTCAAAGGTCTATGGTCCTTGAGGAGCTGAAGGTAAACTGAATGAATGAGCCACTGAAAATCGAATACATCACATTAACTGTGTCAATACTTATAAGTACTACAGGTATAATCCAAGTATTGAACACTCACAAATATATTACCAAATGTACAAAAGATATATTACCAAATGTACACAAGATATGTTACCAAATGTACAAAAGATATACAACATCTTCATAATATAACTGCACTCATTGTATCCCATAACTCTAAGGTAGAAAGAAAAAAACTATTTGGTTACAATCTTCTTCAATCCTTAGCCCCTGACTGTCAAAGCAGTCGGTGGCCATCACACCTAGTGGTGTCTTGTAGGGCTGCAAGAAACTGTCCCCATGTTGCTCAGTTAGTGGACATCCTTTCTGCAGTGCCCCAAATCTGGTTCATGCTTTGCATCTCAGCCTCCACTGTTCTCTGCCAGGTTGTCTTTGGTCTGCCTCTCTTTTGCTGCCCTTCTGCAGTCCATAGCATAGTAGTTCTATTTAGTTACAATGTCAATGCAAAATCAGACTGACAAACATGATAATACTGAATACCATGATTCTGTTTTTCCTAATCCACTAACAGAACAATAAAAAAAAAAAAGCCATTTTTTTCTGTTAGCAAACATCATGGAAACCAGTACGTGACATGAACTGACAGCAAGAAAACAGCCCATTGACTGTCCACTGAAATACTTGTAACAACTGTGACTGGATATAAGTATCCATCAAGGTGGTGCTTTAGAAAAGTCATGACAGGTGTAGAACTACCAACTGGCCTATCATTAGCAACAAGCAAGTGGATAATGCTTGAGGGTTCCTCCTTATCATGTACTCTAAATGTATGAGCACATCCAACTGGGCATCATGTTGCTGATTCCACCATTAAATCTCATTTGGGGTACAATTCTTCACTTTGTGGACGTTCCCAATCAGCAGGTAAGCAATTGGTGATTCTACAATGCAGGCTTGTACCTGTTCAAAAACTTAGTGTTTGTTCTCGGATTCATTCGTAAACAGGCAAATATCACATAAAAACCAAACTCAGCTCAACTCTTTCTTTTACATCCAAATCAATACAACCAAGGGATCTAGCCCACTATGTAGCATATGTTTCTGAAACCCTTGTTTCAAAACAGTTCATGACAATGAAGATATTTACTACAGCTGCTGTTTAGATTTATTATAAACACTTCTATGGCTGTTTATCAGTACTGTTTATTACCTAGACTGGCCATATGTGTAAGGTAGAAACATCCCATTATATGCCCACTGAGGCATTTTTGGAATATGGTGTTAGGCCCATATTTTCTTGACCATCAGCACACTAGGGGTGATGTGGTCAGCAGCATGCCGGCCACATATGTTTAAGGTACTTTACTTAAATGACTCTATGGTAGCATCCTGGACTATATAATCCATGTCTTCTTCTTCTTTGATCCTTAGCCGCCGACCATTAAGGCAGTCAGTGGCCATCACGCCTGGTGGTGTCGTGTAGGGCAACAATAAATTTATTCCACTTTGTTCGGTCGGTGGCCAGCCTTCGTGCAATGCCCCAACTCTGGTTCATTCTTTGCATCTCAGCCTCCACAGTCCTCCACCAAGTTGTTTTTGGTCGGCCTCTCTTTCATTTTCCTTCAGGGGTCCATAGCATAGCTGTTCTTGTGATGGCATCGGGGTCTCTTCTGAGAACATGGCCAGCTCCAGCGTCTGCCAGCTATGATGGTGTGCATGTCCTCTTGCTTGCTCCGAGTAAGCAGATCTTGGTTGGTGATGGTATTTGGCCAAAAGATTCTGAGAATTTTTATTAAGCATGTTGTGTGAAAAGAGGACAATTTCGACATTTCCTTCTCTGTAACTCTCCAGCATTCCGCACCAAAGAGAAGCACACAGCTCTGATATAATCTTAATTTTGTGCTTGTGCTGTACTGAGAGGACTTTCAGATGTTGTTTAGACTAAAAAAGGCTGTTCTTGCTTTGTTCATTCTGTTGTTGAAGTCTTTGCTTGCTCCGCCGTCTGGTGTTACTACGCATCCTAGGTATGTGAAAGTGTCTGTTCCAGTTGCTGATTCCTTACTGATATGGGCTCAGGGTTGCTCAAATTGAGCGTCATGACCTCTGTCTTCTTTAGATTGATGTTCAAGCCCACCTGCTGGCTATACTTATTAAGTCTATCCGTTTTTTCCTGGATGTGTTGATGTGAATGTGCTAGTAGTTCAATGTCATCTGCATATTCCAGATCTTCCAATATAGAAAATGTAGTCCATCTTATTCCTCTTGGACTGCCCTCTATAATAATAATCCATGTACACTTCAAATAATACTTCTTACATAACATAGCTTTGTTGTACGCCTTTGGGCAACACTCTGGATCAGTCTAAAACTGGTACTGCTGCTCTCAATGCACTTTGACTGTCTTTACACAATATTTGATGGTAACCAGCAATCCATAATCTTCCACTATTTTCCAGTCCTTGTTGCTATTACATAGACTTACTGTTGGCATTCAGACGCTTCACTCACAACAGCCATATGTTTTGAACTCACATGTCTGCGTACCTTACCTTTCTCCCTTGCTTTGTAAGAGCAGTAAAGACACTGAAATGGTTTGTACTGTTCGTGTATCCACATATGTTTCTTGAGGTTGCTATTGGTCTTGGTAGTGTATGGACATTGATTACAGGCATATGGCTTAAGACTGGAGTGCTTGATTCTCATATGATTGACTAGACGGTTCTTCAACTTGCACGCGAATGGACACTTTGAGCATTGAAAAGGTTTGTCATCACTGTGAATTACCATATGCTTCTTTAAGTTATATTCCTCTCGACACTCATAACCACAGACTTCACATTTAAATGGTTTTAGACTTGTGTGAGTGGCTAGGTGTCTATTCAGAAGTTCTCTTGATAGTGTGGTGAATTCACACAAATCACACATGTATCGATGTGCTCCTGTGTGAGTTTGAACATGCCATTTAAATTCTACCTTTGTTTCACAAGAAAAATTACACTGCTCATACTTACAGTAAAAAGAATCTTTACTTTTGTGCTCGGACATTGCATGCATCTTCAAGTCACAGTGGTTCACAAATGAAATATTGCACAACTTACAACTATAATATGACTTTCTGGTGTGAACTCTTTTGTTGTGACGCTTTATCTCATAACTGTCATTGGTTGAGAAGGAGCATGAGGAGCATTGATACTTTCGATCTGGATTATGGTTTTTTATATGCCTCTTAAGGGTGAGTTTAGATTTACAGGCTCTTTTGCACTGAGGACACACAAAATTTTTATTCTCAGTGTGTGTCAGCATGTGAGTTCTCATACCATAGTTTGTCTTACTTTTGAAGCTGCACTCATCGCAGGAGTGAGGGCGGTGATCAGGATGAGCTGAGGCTAAATGGACTGCAAGTTGAAAGCAAGCAACTTTGCACACAGGGCATATCGAGATTTTGTTTCTTTTTCCTTTGTGTAACTGAGATTTGTTATGCTCCACCATTTCTGTCTTTGAAGAACAAGCAAAGCTGCATTCTATACATGTCAACAACATGTTCACACTGTGCTCCTTCTTTGTATGATATCGCAGAATCCGTTGTGTCTTGCACTGTGTGTTACACAGTGGACAGATATATTTACCCTTCTGCTTGGGAACAGATTTTTTGGCATGAACTGTCGTATGAATTTTAAAACTCAGCTCTAAGTCAAATGAGGCACCACAAGCTGAGCATAAAAATGTCTTTTTTTCTTTGTGAACCTGCTTCAAGTGACGTCCAAGTTCAATATCTTGAATGCAGGTAAATTCACAATGGGGGCAAGAGTTTTCTACTGCTGGCTGGCCTAGAACTATGGATATATCTTGAGGTTCTGCAGGTTTAGTAGCAATGCTGACTCCATCATCAGCCCAGAGAGGTTCATTTTTATTGTTTTGTGTGTCTCCATCTGGAATGTTTTCTGCACTGGCCCCTGTCAGGACAATTGTTGAGTTATTTCTTTCCTGAGAGTTGATAATTTCACCTTGTACTCCCACCACCAATTTAGTGTCAGCTGGGGTCAGGTCTGATGGGTCTAGTCCTTCTATTCCAAATCTACCGACACACCTGCATTTCCTCTGCTCCAGCTCAGGTAGACTAACAAGAAGACTTGATGCTGTCTTGCTGTGCACATGTGTCGATGCCTGAACACTACCAGCTCTTGTCTGCTCAAGTTCTGCAAGATCATGGACAAGAGTTTTTTGCTGGCTTTCACCTTGTATATCTGTGGTTAACTGCCCTGACTTTTGTACACCATTACCATTCACTGTGGTATCATTTTCAATTATTTGCCCATCTTGTCCTTGTTTCTGGGCTTTTTCCACAAATATTTGCATCAAATGCTCAGCCCCTCTTAGCTGTACATGCCTGGAGTTGTGGGCAAGCTCCATAATTGTTTGGGCAATAGTTTCTGGCAAATCCTGACCATTAAGGTCTAAAATAATGACTACCTCACCCTCATCTACAAATCCATGCCCATCCTGAATTTCAATGCGGTACTGAACCTCTTCAGCCATTGTAGAATGTGCAAATTGTTTGTTACTGCCGTTATCTTAACTGTTTACATATATGTCAAAAAACTTCAATCTTTCCCACAGTTGTCAGATATCTGAAAGATGAAAACATAAGTTATGATAAGTGGAAACAAAAGATATCTAGATATGATTAAATAATAGTTTTTTATTTTATTTTTTATAACAATTAGAGATGACATGTCAGTAGTTTTTTTTTCCAGAATTTTTAAAATTCAAAAATAAAAGCCCAACTTGCTGCTAAGTAAACAACAATGCCACAGAAAATGGAAAAAATAAAAATGCTAGCTGCAAAAAAATTAAAAGTTTAACGACTTTCACAAATGGTTGGTGGTTGGGGGGGGGGGGGGGGGGGGGGGGGGGGGGGGGGGGGGGGGGATATTATGTTCTGTCCCTAAAAGGTTATCTTCTTTCTTTGATCCTTAGCCGCCGACCGTCAAAGCAGTCAGTGGCCCCTATATAATCACTCATACACATGTGTCTACAAGGCACCAATGCAGACTGTTAGGATCTTTGTTTACACAATTTATTCAGACGTACACACTGGGACATAACGAGTACATCATGGGTATGTTGACACATCAATTTGTAGGCATACATAGCAGATCTGAAGTCATGACACATTCATAAATAATGGGTAGTACATCAAAAGTTCAATGTCATGATACATTATGGCCGCATCCCCTATCTGACTAAACGCGTCAGTGAAGGCGAATCGGTAAACAACTAAAGTTGCTTGACGTCCATAGTTTGTAGTATATTATGAAACCACGAAAAAGGGGGTTTCTATCAAGATTGAGATCTCCTTGTCACTGTCCGAGTAATAAGATACATGCCCCGTTCTTTGGACAGTGATACTAAAGTATGATGACAGGAATTTAACATGGCCGCCTTCCTGAGTTGTCGCTCACTCGCTCACAGGAGGATATATTTATAAGCCAAAGTTAATTTGCAATACATATGCATAATTTCATAAAGTTCCTCCATACAGATCTACAGTAATCCAGTTACCTCACGTAGACATAATTATAGTATGGAGCCCGTCATCTCCGTCGATACAAACTTGACCCTAGCGTTGCGAAGCACAAAATTCCAGCTAGGTCTAACCGACCTGAGATCATCAATAACAGGGACTGGCATTACATGGAGTCCGAATCATACATGGTACCGTACCTTAGGGGAGTCTCTAACACAAACTCTAGTAGAGGAACAATCTCCTATAGAAGAAAAAACCACTTCATAAATCATTTTTCCTTAAGAATCTGCCAGCCCTAGAAAAGGCGTACCCGCCATTGTCACGGTACATCGGAACTCATCACAACTCGTCAAGACAACTCCTACTTCCGCTAGAGCGGAATAACAAGAATCTAGTCCTGCCTACCCATCAAAAATATACAATATAGGACTGATTCTACTTGTACTAATAATATGTAATACATTTGAATTCAGGCCATAAACATAATAAGCAAATTAATCTATTTTCTGGCCCTAAGAAATAGGTACAGGCATGAGAGCAAAATCCATGCGCCGGATCAATATCAAGAACGATTACTCCTATAATCAAAAGTGTGAATCAAACATGGATTCTCTCGCTTTTACCATAGACAGCATTTTCATACACAAATGAATGAATGTCTGTATTTTTCCCATATTAAATAGCCATATCGATTTTTTTGTAATATGTGCGTCAAAATATGCACGCAACAGCCATCCTTCGTACAGTGCCCCAACTCTGGTTCATTCTTTGCATCTCAGCCTCCACAGTCCTCCACCTAGTTGTTTTTGGTCGGCCTCTCTTACGTTTTCCTTCAGGGGTCCAAAGCATAGCTGTTCTTGTGATGGCATCGGGGTCTCTTCTGAGGACTTGGCCAACCCAGCTCCAGCGTCTGCCAGCTATGATGGTGTGCATGTCCTCTTGCTTGCTCCGAGTAAGCAGATCTTGGTTGGTGATGGTATTCGGCCAAAAGATTCGGTGAATTTTTCTTAGGCACGTTGTGTGAAAAGAGGACAATTTCGACGTTTCCTTCTCTGTAACTCTCCAGCTTTCCACACCATAGAGAAGCACAGAAAGCACACAGCTCTGATATAATCTTAATTTTGTGCTTGTGCTGTATTGAGAGGACTTCCAGATGTTGTTTAGGCTAAAAAGGCTGTTCTAGCTTTGTTCATTCTGTTGTTGATGTCTTTGCTTGCCCCGCTGTCTGGTGTTACTATGCATCCTAGGTATGTAAAGGTGTCTGTCTGTACCAGTTGCTGATTCCTTACTGATATGGGCTTAGGGTTGCTCACATTGAGCGTCATGACCTCTGACTTCTTTAAATTGATGTTCAAGCCAACCTGCTGGCTATACCTATTAAGTCGATCATCTTGTGCCACTACTGTAGCCGTAATTTGCGTCATTTTTAATGTTATTTGCAAGAGAGTTAGCTTCCGTTTCCGATCTTTATTTAGTAATGGGAGTATCCGCGTTTATTTTCTGTGAATTTTTTAAATCGCAATCAATCGGCATCGAACACGCGGCCATTTTCGCTCTAATTTTAATGGATTCTGACTCCGATGCGATGACAAGGAGATCTTTGTCTTTATTAGCGCTAAAATCGGTTCTCAGAATATGGGTGATGGCAGAGATGGAAACGAAAGTAGAATGTCATTGCTAGTATGTATAATTTTAGGATTAGGTTTATCAGAAAGGTTTAGGGTTACGGCCGAATGTCACTGCTGACAATGGCGTTTGTTGCTTTGCTACTGATGATGGGTGTAACGAAAAGATCGTCATTTGATTTGTATTGGTCAAATGACTTTCATTGAGATGCAAAGGAAAAGGACTCTTCGTTTGTTGGTTTTTTTTTAATTTAAAAAAAAAAATTAAATTTAAAAAAACATGTTTTTTAATTTTTTTATCATTTTTTTCATCTTTCCATACCTCTCTTCCTATCACATCTAACATGTACACACACAAATTTTATATCACAATAAAATGTGCTGCCTTTCTAAGAAAAACCTTGAAATATGCAAGTTGACCTAAATTTTAAATTCCATTCATGTCTTTTTCTACACTATGTTACCAAGATCAAAAGACAGATGGACTAAAGGATAGCGAGAAGGGAGAGGGGGCGAATAAAGCCGAACGCATGCAAAATTAAACACGCGTCTCGCTATTAATGCCACCCCCAACACGCGTCGCGCGATACAAAAATGCTACTATCACGCGTGTAAGACTACATGCACTAATTTTTTTTCAGACGGACAGTGATAAAATACATTACCCATCCCAGAGTTAGGTTTATAAATCCTAATAAAAAACGCTTATTAGGAAAGATAACAATAGATGGGTTTACGGTTGAAAACATAACAGTACCCAGACAGCACATCTTCGAAACAGGAGGTAGAAAATACATATTTTGAACGCAGCCACGTAGCTCTTTTAAATTTGGATATTTGGGTTCCTTAGGGCTTGCTGACAAAGAATATGTAAAACGTTACGCAAATAGTCCAGGAATTAATAAATTATACCCAAAATAAAATAGTGTGGGGATGCCTGACAGCATGAAATCATTTCTGCTCATAAAATTTTTTTTTATAACGTGTTTGAAAAAAAATCTTACGTTACAGAATTAGCCTACCATGTAAACTCCAAATTGATTGGAGCGCAACAAATGAAAGACTAACCACGATTGGTCGGGCTATAAATACTATCTTTCGTTGTTAGGGGAGACGTGAAAAGGTAACATTTTTTCAAACACTTGTCGAAACGTGGCCTCATTGGCTAGACTCGCTGATATACTCACTTAGGAGCGTTAGTTCGAGACCACTAGTGCAAATAATCTTGATAAAGCAACAGTGCGTTGAAGCCAGCTCATATTTGTGTTAAATAAAAGCCTGGAACATAAGCAGATGGGAATTTGTGCCAGTAATTGTGCCAGAATTCATTGCTAATCAACGTATCTGTGTTTATTTCCATGAAATTGTGGTAAGCTTGAACCATTCAGTATCTTTTAATGAAAAATTGAATGTGAATTGTTGATTTATGCCTGTATATATATGTGTAGTTCAGTGGCAAATGTGAGGTAAAGCCTATAATGCTCCAGCCTGAACAGAGGGTGTCGGAGAGAAGTAAAACGGCATGGAATGGCCAAATAGTACACTGACACCTGGATGATTGACTAGACAGAAATAATGCTGGAAGTGCAGAGGCGTGGTAACCATTAAGGAGGTAAATACTGGTATAAAGTATTTCAGATGAAGCTGACAGTTGGCCTAACGCTCTGAACTCAATGTTTGTGATGTATTGTGATCAGTGTAAAAGAGAGTATAAGTTAGTTATGAAGTAGAAGGTACATCCTTCTTGTTTTCAGGGACCGTGGTCTTGATGGTACTGAGCAGCACCTGGTCAGAGCTTTGCTGAATCCAGAGTCGGACAGCATACTCCTTGGTCTTTTTAGCTATCAGTGAGGTGTCTCCAGAGCCCAGAGGAGAATTCGAGCAGAGGAGTCCTTTCCTGCCGCCATCACGCAAGATAAGCTGATTTGGCCAGCTGAGCTCAACATTATGTCCCCTCATCTTGAAATGACTTTGTAAAAATAACATTCAGAGGGGAAGTAAATTGTTTTAATATCAGGAACTGAGAACATCTCCAATACTAGTCCAATAAAGACAAACTATTGAAGTCATGATGACAAATACCAACAGAGCTTGAACAAAACAAAACCAGTATTACCTCATATTACTACTACACAACTGACACACATAGGATACTTTTAATAATATATGTCACTACAATATTCATATTGATAAATTCTGTACATATAACTTGTAATTAAAATTGATTGTGATTCCTGGTTCCCTTTGTATTTGAATCAGGACACATATTCATTCATAACAGAAATGAATACATATTGTTATTTGAAAAGTTATCAGTGACTCCTTAAGATATTCTCATAGAGTGTTATATGTATGTGAGTGTCACAGTGTTGTCAAGAGTAGTGGATTAAATTAAATTGTTTATCTGTCTGTTGTTGTGACTTACACTTCATCATACACATACCCTAGACACATAACGTAGTCATCACACTATTCCAGAATAATTCTGACTGAGATATATAGATATATGTGGTAGCAAGTAAGGTTATCTATAATACACTACTCTTAATAGATATAGATACCTTCACAGCTGATCTCAGTCAGTACACTAAGTCCCCTATAAATATTTATAACATCCCACTTCACCACACATATTGGGGTCTCGCTCTTGGGATTTTGAATCTTTCCCTATTAAAAATATTGGGGGTAATTCACTTCAGGGAATATAAGAATTAAAAGGTATCCTTGGGTGGAATTAAATAAGGTTGAGCTCACGGTGCCTGTGTTGTCCATTAGATATGAGATTAAATTGTTGGTTAGACATTGTAGAAATTTACCTGATAGACAATGGCGGACCTGGCCAAGTTTCGATCTGTGCTGCTGTACAGACTGCAAAGAGTTAGGATTAGATGGGCAAGTTATGGTTGCCTATGTCACTACGGAATGTGACAAATTTATTGAACGCGAAGAAAGAAAGAAGAGATTAGAAAAAGAAGGTTTGAAGCCGAAAAGAAAGTTAGAGGCTGAAAGGGAAATTAAGAGTTACAATTTGAGGCTGAGGCTGAGACTGAAGAGGTTGCAGATTGAGGCTGAGGCTAAGAAAATTGGAAGCAGAAGGAAAGAAGACAAAATTGACTGCAGAAAGGGAAAGGGAAGAGGAAAGAAATTAGCTGCAGAAAGAGAAGAAAGAAGAAATTAGCTGCAGAAAGAAAGAAGAGAAGAAATTAGCTGCAGAAAGGGAAAAGGGAAGCAAAAGAAGCAGAAGATAAAAGATTACAAAGGGAACATGAGTTACGACTAAGGGAGTTTGAGTTTCAAGGCCATGCTCCTGAAAATGGTGCCAGTCCCTTTGCCTCTGATGATACGGTTACTCAGGGAGCCTCAAGCTCAGCTATGAATTTTCATTTAGATCATTTTGTTGAGAAAGACGATGATATAGAGAGCTACCTAAATAGGTATGAACTATTAGCTACCACGTATGGGTTAGAGAGAGAAAGGTGGAGCTTAAAGTTATCTCAGGGACTTCGTGGGGCAGCTTATGAAGTTTTTGCAAAAAATGAGCAGAGGTGATCAGGAAAATTATGACATGCTAAAGCAGGCTCTTTTGTTAAGATATGAAAAGAATGCAGAATTCTATAGGAAAAAATTTTTAGGAATGCTAAACTACTGTCAGGTGAAACCTATCACCAGTTCTCTGCACGAATAGAGACATACTTGGAGAAATGGACTTCTCTGGGGAAAACCCAAGATCTTAAGGAAATGGTCCTTAGAGAGCAATTAAGAGAGTCCATGGCTCCAGACCTGAGAAAGTTTCTCATGGAACAAGGTGCAGAGAGGCTGGGTGAGTTGCTAAATGTTGCTGAAAGGTATCAAGCAGCTCAAGCAGAGGTAACAGGTAATAAAAAGAAACAAGTGGATAACTTTAGGGCACCACAGAACTTTAATAAATTTGATCCTAAGGATCAAAAATAAAGGTAAGCACCAATTTGATAGGCCACGGTATGAAAATAAAAATAAATTCCCACAATTCGATGAAAGGAAATATGATGAAAGAAAATCTTTCAACCAAGGAAAAAGGTGGTGTAAAAATTGTAAGATGAACAATCATGACACTGACCATTGTAGAAGGAAACCTCCTCATTTTGCTGCTATGACATCGGGGAAAAAAGGAAAAGAAGGGCAAACCTGAAGAATTACAGGAACCATACCACCCCCCAGTGTGTGAAGATGTCATCTGTACTGGTGTCACTATAAGATGTTTATATGATACCGGTTTAGATTACGATTCCGTTGTGAGTTCTCACCTGGTGCAGGCCGATCAATACACCACAGAAACAGTGGAGATTCAAACTGCAACCAAGGATGTAGCTACCATGACACTTCCCGTCGCCCGAATAAAAGTGAAAACGCGATATGTGGAAGGAATCATAAAAGCAGCAGTGATAAATGAGCCAATCTACCCTCTAATATTGGGGTGTAGATATGTCTTCTTGGGGAATCCCAAGAGACCTGTGATATTGGCAACAGTGCAGACCAGATCACAGTCAAAAAAGGAGGAGGATAATCCCATAAATACTCACCCAGATGAGATGAGGAAGGCACAGGCTGAGGACAAAACACTCAAGCCATGTTTCAAGAAGTTGCCCAAATCTCATACACCTCAGGCAAGGGAGAGTTTTATATGAAGAACAAACTGATATATAGGAAGGCTGGATCTGAATCCAATGGTCACGGACAGCTGGTCCTTCCCACTTCATATAGGACTAAAGTGTTGGAACTAGGGCATGCGATTCCCTTCAGTGGTCATATGGGAATCAGCGCAACAGGACAGCGAATAGCTTGTCACTATTTCTGGCCAGGAATAACTGAAGATATCAAACGATATGTAAAATCCTGTCCAGAGTGCCAACGAGTAGCACCTAAACATTGGACTGCACCAGCAACTCTGGGGGGAAATGCCCATAGTGGGAACACCCTTTGAGAGAGTTGCCGTGGATCTTGTGGGACCTCTCACCCGAACCAAGAGAAGGAACAGCTACATTCTGACTCTGGTGGACACTTGTTCTATGTGGGGAGAGGCAGTAGCCCTGTCATCGATTGATTCTAAACATGTGGCAGAGGCATTGCTCACAATTTTCACAAGGTTAGGCTTTCCCAATCAAATCTTGACTGATAATGGCTCTCAGTTCAAGGGGAAACTAACTGAAGAAGTTTTCAGGATCTTCCAGGCCAAACACTTCCATTGTAGTGTGTATCATCCCCAAGGGAACGGCCAAGTGGAAAGATTTAACGGCACATTGATGTCGATCCTGAGAAAGTTGGCACACGAAAAAACCAGATACATGGGACCAGTACCTGCACGCCGCCCTCTTTGCTTATCGGGAGGTACCCCATAGTTCAACCGGTATGGCCCCGGCAACATTATTGTTTGGAAGGCCAATAGAAGGTCCACTCGAAGCTTTGTTAAGAACGTGGACTGATGAAAAGGCAGAGGAAAACATTACATCTTCATACCAATATGTGAATGAGCTGACCACTCGGTTAAAAACTGGCTGGAAACTTGCCAATGAAAATTTGAAACAAGCCAGGAAGAAACATGCTGCCTATTATAACAGGAAGGCGAAAGACAGAAATTTGGCTGTGGGAGAGAAAGTACTGCTTCTTTTGCCCGGGAGTCAGAATAAGTTACAAATTGGATGGCAGGGTCCATATACAGTTCTAGAGAAGGTGTCTAGAACAAATTATAAGATAGATAAGAAGGGGAAACAAAAAATCTATCATGTGAATCTCCTGAAGAAATATTTGGAAAGAGAACATCAGGAAGAGACACACTTGTTGACCTTGTCCATCGCCATGGAGATGAAAAAGGAACCACTTTCATCATTTGAATATCCATTACACCCCTGTGAGACAGCAGCACAGGTGAAAATCAGTACACATTTAACGAAAAACTCAGAAAGAGAGAGTGCAACAGGTTCTAAATAATCATGCAGAGGTGTTAACAGACCGACCAGGGCATACAAACCTATTGGAATATGATATGAAACTAATAGACTCCACACCTGTCTGTATGAAACCATATTCGATTCCGTTTGCTAAGGAGAAAGCTTTGAAGGAAGAGATAGACTATCTATCTGTTGAAGGAAGGAATTATTTCGCACAGTGAGTCTTCGTATAGTTCCGGGTGTGTTGTACTCTTAAGGAAGCCCTCTGGAGAACATAGACTCTGTATAGATTACAGGAGACTGAATGCTATTACAGAAGGACAGGTGGATCCATTGCCGGATACAAATCAGCTGTTTGCCAGACTAAATAAAGCTAAATATTTCTCAAAAGTGGATCTGAGTAAAGGATACTATCAGATTCCAGTAAAGCCTGAGGTTAGACCATACCTAGCTTTTAGTACCTCAGAAGGACACTATGAGTTTAATAGATTGCCATTTGGATTGAAGAATGCGCCTAGTGTCTTCTCTCTAGAATGATGAGAAAATTACTGGATCCTCTCAATAATCCCTGTATAACAAATTTTATGGATGATATCCTTATAGCAACAGAAACATTTGAGGAACACATTGACTCTCTGAACATGCTGTTTGATCGACTTAGGGAGGCAAATTTAACAGCCCGACCAACCAAATGTTGCGTTGGATGTAAAGAATTGGAATTTTTGGGACACACAGTTTATCAGGGAAACATGACCCCTGACCCAAAGAATTTAGAGAAAAACTACAGAAAGCCCGAGACCACAAACCAAGAAGGACGTGAGATCCTTTGTCTCATTATGTGGTTTCTACCAGAAGTATATCAAGAACTTTAATGCCATATGTGCACCGTTAACTGAATTGACACGTAAGGGACATCCAGATCGCATTACATGGACACCACAATGTGAAATGACTTACCAAGAATTGAAGGAAAAGCTCACAAGTAAACCCATTTTGAAATTACCTGACTTAAGTCAAGAATTCATAGTAAGGACGGATGCAAGTAATATTGGGTTAGGTGCAACTCTACTACAGAAATCAGATGCATTGGATGGGGAATTAAGCCCAGTGGCATATGCTAGCAGAAAGTTGAATAAAGCTGAAATCAACTACTCAACTAGCGAAAAAAAGAATGTCTTGCAGTAATATGGGCGATAAAGAAATTCAATATTTATCTATATGGGAAGGCATTTAAGTTGCAAACAGACCACAAACCTTTATCGTTTCTAGCACAGGCTAGGCATGAGAACTCCAGGTTACTCCGATGGTCTTTACTTTTGGCTCCATATAATTTTAGCATTGAGTATATATCTGGAAAAACCAATTTGGGAGCGGATTTTTTAAGCCGCCATCCGTGTGTGAGAATCACCGTAAACCCCAGAAATAATAATAAATTTCTCTATGTGTATATAGAATAAAGGACTGACATATAATGTCTGTTTTAAGAGGGGAGGTGTCGTGGAATATTCTAATCCACATATATAAATTATCAAGTAAATATAAAGCCTAATAAATACATATAATAAATAAAGGAAGAAGAATGGTAAAGAACAGTGCTGTCACAATGACAGTACTCGAAATCCCCTTTGTTTTATGCTTCGTCTGCAAATTGTAACGTTTCACGTTGATATTAAAGGCCTTCTGCAACATACACGCGTTTCCCAAACACACAATAAAATGTGCTGCCTTTCTAAGAAAAACCTTGAAATATGCAAGTTGACCTAAATTTTAAATTCCATTCATGTCTTTTTCTACACTATGTTACCAAGATCAAAAGACAGACGGACTAAAGGATAGCGAGAGAAGGGAGAGGGGCAGAAAAAAAGCCGAACGAACGCGTCTCGCATTAATGCCAAACACGCTTCGCGCGATACACAAATGCTGCCATCACGCGTGTAAGACTACATGCACTAACTTTTTTTCAGACGGACAGTGATAAATTCACTACCCTTCCCAGAGTTAGGTTTTAAAATCGTAAAAAACTCTTATTAGGAAAGATAACATTAGATGGGTTTACGGTTGAAAACATAACAGTACCCAGACAGCACATCTTCAAAACAGGAAGTAGAAAATACATATTTTGAACGCAGCCACGTAGCTCTTTTAAATTTGGATATTTGGGTTCCTTAGGGCTTGCTGACAAAAAATATGTAAAACGTTACGCAAATAGTCCAGGAATTAATAAATTATAACCAAAATAAAATAGTGGGGGATGCCTGACAACATGGAAATCATTTTCTGCTCATAAAAATTTTTTTTATAATAACGTGTTGAAAAAAAAACCTTTTACGTTACAGAATTAGCTACCATGTAAACTCCAAATTGATTGGAGCGCAACAAATGAAAGACTAACCACGATTGGTCGGGCTATAAATACTATCTTTCGTTGTTAGGGGAGACGTGAAAAGGTAACATTTTTTCAAACACTTGTCGAAACGTGGGCTCATTGGCTAGACTCGCTGATATACTCACTTAGGAGCGTTAGTTCGAGACCACTAGTTCAAATAAGCTTGATAAAGCAACAGTGCGTTCAAGCCAGCTCATATTTTTGCTAAATAAAAGCCTGGAACATAAGCAGATGGGAATTTGTGCCAGTATTTGTGCCAGAATTCATTGCTAATCAACGTATCTGTGTTTATTTCCATGAAATTGTGGTAAGCTTGAACCATTCAGTATCTTTTAATGAAAATTGAATGTAAATTGTTAATTTATGCCTGTATATATATGTGTAGTTCAGTGGCAAACAGGAGATAAAGCCTATAATGCTCCAGCCTGAACAGAGGGTGTCGGAGGGAAGTAAAAAACGGCATGGAATGGCCAAATAGTACACTGACACCTGGATGATTGACTAGAACAGAAATAATGCTGGAAGTGCAGAGGCGTAGTAACCATTAAGGAGGTAAAAATACTGGTATAAAGTATTTCAGATGAAGCTGACAGTTGGCCTAACGCTCTGAACTCAATGTTTGTGTTGTATTGTGCTCAGTGTAGAACTAGAGTATCAATTAGTTATGAAGTAGAAGGTACATCCTTCTTGTTTTCAGGGACCGTGGTCTTGATGGTACTGAGCAGCACCTGGTCAGAGCTTTGCTGAATCCAGAGTCGGACAGCATACTCCTTGGTCTTTTGCCATTTAGCTATCAGTGAGGAGGTGTCTCCAGAGCCCAGAGGAGAATTCGAGCAGAGGAGTCCTTTCCTGCCGCCATCACGCAAGATAAGCTGATTTGGCCAGCTGAGCTCAACATTATGTCCCCTCATCTTGAAATGACTTTGTAAAAATAACATTCAGAGGGGAATTTAATTGTCTTAATATCAGGAACTGAGAACATCTCCAATACTAGTCCCAAAAGACAAACTATTGAAGTCATGATGACAAATACCAACAGAGCTTGAACAAAACAAAACCAGTATTACCTCATATTTCCACTACTCCTTAAGATATTCTCATAGAGTGTTATATGTATGTGAGTGTCACAGTGTTGTCATGTGTTGTGGAATAAATTAAATTGTTTATCTGTCTGTTGTTGTAGTGACTTACACTTCATCATACACATACCCTAGACATTTAACGTAGTCATCACAATATTCCAGAATAATTCTGACTGAGATATATAGATATGTGGTAGCAAGTAAGGTTATCTATAATACACTACTCTTAATAGATATAGATACCTTCACAGCTGATCTCAGTCAGTACACTAAGTCCCCTATAAATATTTATAACATCCCACTTCACCACAGTGCTAAAGGATAAGGTCCTATCAAACACAGGATTTCCTGGTCAGTTAGTGATAATTAAGCGCAGAAATAGACTAAATGATGACACGATCACATCATTTTTACAGTGCAAAATAAACTCAGACATTTATTGGTTGAGTTTTAAAATAAATGAAGACCTGTTTTAAAAGGCAAAGTCCCCATGCCTCTATGATGCAGCTGTAATTGAAATTTCTTTTACACGAATTAACTCTTTTGATATGTTTTTTCTGTCTTTTTTTTTTTTTTTTTTTTTTTGTACAGGTTTTGCTGGTCTTTGTACAGGGTTTTTGAATATTTTGTACAGGTTTTTCATCTCCGAGGTGTGGCATGTATGTGTATGTGGGTTTATATTTCATGTAGTCTACTCATATGGAGATCAAAAGAAATAAAGTCCAACACAAAAATCTGAATCTTCTAATCAAATGTCAAGTCATTTCTACTGTAATGCTCTGGAACATGGAGAACAATAAAACCAAAAAGGTACACACTTTCATAATTAGGTGCTTGTGTAGAATAGAAGGACTGAAATGGTATGACTTGGTCACCAATGTGGAACTGATAACAAGAACCAGACAAGTGTCAGTAGAACAAGAGATGAGAAGGTCACCAATGTGGAACTGATGACAAGAACCAGGCAAGTGTCAGTGGAACAAGAGATGAGAAGGTCACCAATGTGGAACTGATGACAAGAACCAGGCAAGTGTCAGTAGAACAAGAGATGAGAAGGTCACCAATGTGGAACTGATGACAAGAACCAGGCAAGTGTCAGTAGAACAAGAGATGAGAAGGTCACCAATGTGGAACTGATGACAAGAACCAGGCAAGTGTCAGTGGAACAAGAGATGAGAAGGTCACCAATGTGGAACTGATGACAAGAACCAGGCAAGTGTCAGTAGAACAAGAGATGAGAAGGTCATCAATGTGGAACTGATGACAAGAACCAGGCAAGTGTCAGTAGAACAAGAGATGAGAAGGTCATCAATGTGGAACTGATGACAAGAACCAGGCAAGTGTCAGTGGAACAAGAGATGAGAAGGTCATCAATGTGGAACTGATGACAAGAACCAGGCAAGTGTTAGTAGAACAAGAGATGAGGTCATCAATGTGGAACTGATGACAAAAACCAGGCAAGTGTCAGTGGAACAAGAGATGAGAAGGTCATCAATGTGGAACTGATGACAAGAACCAGGCAAGTGTCAGTGGAACAAGAGATAAGAAGGTCACCAATGTGGAACTGATAACAAGAACCAGGCAAGTGTCAGTGGAACAAGAGATGAGAAGGTCATCACAAGTGTCAGTGGAACAAGAGATGAGAAGGTCACCAATGTGGAACTGATGACAAGAACCAGGCAAGTGTCAGTGGAACAAGAGATGAGAAGGTCACCAATGTGGAACTGATGACAAGAACCAGGCAAGTGTCAGTAGAACAAGAGATGAGAAGGTCATCAATGTGGAACTGATGACAAGAACCAGGCAAGTGTCAGTGGAACAAGAGATGAGAAGGTCAATGAGAAGATGTCACCAAGTGTGTGGAAGGTCATCAATGTGGAACTGATGACAAGAACCAGGCAAGTGTCAGTGGAACAAGAGATGAGAAGGTCACCAATGTGGAACTGATGACAAGAACCAGGCAAGTGTCAGTGGAACAAGAGATGAGAAGGTCATCAATGTGGAACTGATGACAAGAACCAGGCAAGTGTCAGTGGAACAAGAGATGAGAAGGTCATCAATGTGGAACTGATGACAAGAACCAGGCAAGTGTCAGTGGAACAAGAGATGAGAAGGTCATCAATGTGGAACTGATGACAAGAACCAGGCAAGTGTGTCAGTGGAACAAGAGATGAGCAAGGTCATCAAGAGTGGTCACAATGTGGAACTGATGACAAGAACCAGGCAAGTGAGTGGAACAAGAGAAGAACCAAGAACCAGGCAAGTGTCAGTGGAACAAGAGGCAAGGTCCCACCAATGTGGAACTGATGACAAAGAACCAGGCAAGTGTCAGTGGAACAAGAGATGAGAAGGTCATCAATGTGGAACTGATGGCAAGAACCAGAGCAAGTGTCAGGCAAAGTGTCAGTGGAACAAGAGATGAGAAGGTCATCAATGTGGAACTGATGACAAGAACCAGGCAAGTGTCAGTGGAACAAGAGATGAGAAGGTCATCAATGTGGAACTGATGACAAGAACCAGGCAAGTGTCAGTGGAACAAGAGATGAGAAGGTCACCAATGTGGAACTGATGAACCACAAGTGTCAGTGGAAACCAGGCAAGTGTGGAACAAGAGATGAGAAGGTCATCAATGTGGAACTGATGACAAGAACAACAAGTGTCAGTGGAACATGAGAAGGTCATCAATGTGGAAAATGATGGAACCAGGCAAGTGATGAACAAGAAGAACCATGTGCAACTGATGTCAAGAACCAGGAACAAGAGATGAGAAGGTCACCGATGTGGAACTGATGACAAGAACTAGACACGTGGCAGTGGAACAAGAGATGAGAAGGTTACCAAGAAGGTCACCGATGTGGAACTGATGACAAGAACTAGGCATGTGACTGTGGAACAAGAGATGAGAAGGTCACCAAAGTGGAACTGATGACAAGAACTAGACACGTGGCAGTGGAACAAGAGATGAGAAGGTCACCAATGTGGAACTGATGACAAGAACTAGGCAAGTGTCAGTGGAACAAGAGATGAGAAGGTCATCAATGTGGAACTGATGACAAGAACCAGGCAAGTGTCAGTGAAACAAGAGATGAGGTCATCAATGTGGAACTGATGACAAGAACCAGACAAGTGTCAGTGGAACAAGAGATGAGAAGGTCATCAATGTGGAAACTGTCAGTGAAACAAGAACCAGGCATCAAAGTGTGACAAGAACCAGACAAGTGTCAGTGGAACAAGAGATGAGAAGGTCATCAATGTGGAACTGATGACAAGAACCAGGCAAGTGTCAGTGGAACAAGAGATGAGAAGATCACCAATGTGGAACTGATGACAAGAACCAGGCAAGTGTCAGTGGAACAAGAGATGAGAAGGTCATCAATGTGGAACTGATGACAAGAACCAGGCAAGTGTTAGTAGAACAAGAGATGAGGTCATCAATGTGGAACTGATGACAAAAACCAGGCAAGTGTCAGTGGAACAAGAGATAAGAAGGTCACCAATGTGGAACTGATGACAAGAACCAGGCAAGTGTCAGTGGAACAAGAGATTAGAAGGTCACCAATGTGGAACTGATGACAAGAACCAGGCAAGTGTCAGTGGAACAAGAGATGAGAAGGTCATCAATGTAGAACTGATGACAAGAACCAGGCAAGTGTCAGTGGAACAAGAGATGAGAAGGTCATCAATGTGGAACTGATGACAAGAACCAGGCAAGTGTCAGTGGAACAAGAGATGAGAAGGTCATCAATGTGGAACTGATGACAAGAACCAGGCAAGTGTCAGTGGAACAAGAGATAAGAAGGTCACCAATGTGGAACTGATGACAAGAACCAGGCAAGTGTCAGTGGAACAAGAGATGAGAAGGTCATCAATGTGGAACTGATGACAAGAACCAGGCAAGTGTTAGTGAAACAAGAGATGAGGTCATCAATGTGGAACTGATGACAAGAACCAGGCAAGTGTCAGTGGAACAAGAGATGAGAAGGTCATCAATGTGGAACTGATGACATGAACCAGGCAAGAGTCAGTGGAACAAGAGATGAGAAGAAAATGCTAACAATGGATAAGACACTCTGAGGAAACAGTTCTTGTTCTGGAATCCTAAGGATAAGAGAGGTTCAGAGAGACCAATGAACACATGGAGAAGAGAACTAGAGAAGACATACAAGGAATGAAGAAGAGCTGGTGGCACGAGACAGGAAGATGTGGCATAAGTTTGCTGAAGACCCAAGCTTCTTGTAGTCTGAAGGGTGGTAATGATAAATACTTGTGTGTAAAAATATTCCTTGAATCCTGCATCCCATCACTGATTTCAACAGAACCAATGAAAACTGATAAAATGAAAGGTTATCAAAAGCTCAAATGCTTGAAATAAATTTCAGTGTGATGAATGTCTAATTCTGCCCGATTTGTCGGTCAATTAAGTTGCCCATATTGTTATGGTTCCTAACCCTTAGCCTATACTGTGTCTCTGAATTCTTATTTACAGCAGTATCGATGTTAGCCACTTAGCTGGCCACCTGATCGGTAGACACTTTGGCGAAATCAGTCATGCGTCCTTCAAACAGCCTACTCAGCTTTATTTGAAAAAAAGTGGTATGGGCTGAAATGAAGGATTTCAAACACCCCCCACGGGAAATTATACTCTACCGGTACCAAAATGGTGCATTAAAAAATTTTTTTTTTATTAAAAACCCCACTCCCCCTTAATAAAGTTCTATCTATGGCCCTGGGACCATCTGTTAAATTTGGCCTTAAAATATAATTCAGTAGCAGTAGAAAGGGTATCCTAAACCCTATTCCTAACGACGTGGGTGACTTATTTTGATGACACCGAAGACGAGGGGTCCTACCTCCCACTGTTCTTCATTTCAACCAGTGGAACGTGTTCTTCGGTGCCACTGAAGTACGTGTTCTTCGGTGCCACTGAAGTAAGCCATCCACGTCGTTATGGTTCCTAACTCTTAATCCCTACACTTTATTAGTGCGTCTCTTAATTGTGTTAACATGCCCTCAATGAGATGGATCCCATCTCATTGTAACATCGCCGGCAATGAAGAGGCTGACAGAATGGCAAAAGAAGGTTCACATCTACCTCAGCCTGATGCAAGCATAACTTTTGAGGAGGCAAAGAGTTTGATTAATTCTGACAAATAACCCACTTAAATTATCATCATCCTTCAGATTCCCGAGGAGCATGTGCGTTCAACAAATTCATGTCAAGTTTTCCTATTTTGTGCCATCTGTTCCGAGTCTTTCCATGTCTTCTTTATCCATTTCAAATACCCTTCTAGTTCCCGTCTCCGTGTGTTTTTCAGTCTTCCACTGTCCGTTTACTATGAGAATTCAAGAATAGAAACACGCCACATTTTATTTTAAATTTTTGTTTGTTTGTTTTTAAATTAACGTGTTTTTTTTAAATAATTTTTTTTTTTTTTAATGGGAGGGCACACACACGTAAATTCACACATTTTTACAGTTTTGATTTACTTTTTTTTTTTTTTTAAAGTATCCCGTTCAACTTTTGATGGATTATAATTAGGACATGTGGTGTACTAATTCTAGTAAATAAAGTCAGGTTTCCAATACCCAAATATAGTATCTTCTTCCCCCCTCTACTCAGTCCAAATAGAATAAATCAAAATACAGTAAATCAAAGTCTCTCATAACAACAAGGTGCGAGAGACTGATTTACTTTTTTTTTTTTTTTAAATTAATGAAGTAAAATATACCGTTCAACCGCTGATGGGTTATATATTGTTTTCAATTCCAAATAATATGAACAACTGCCGATATGAGAAAGTGGCATCACATTTGTCTTCTTCTTTCTTCTTCTTTGATCCATAACCGCCAACCGTCAAAGCAGTCAGCGGCCATCACGCCTGGTGGCGTCTTGTAGGGCAGCAACAAATTGATTCCACCCTGCTCGGTCGGCGGCCATCCCCCGCACAGCGCCCCAACTGTGGTTCATTCCCCGCATCTCAGCTTCCACAGTTCTCCGCCAAGTTGTTTCCGGTCGGCCTCTCTTTCGCCCTCCCCCGGGGTCCATAGCACAGCTGTTCCTATGATGGTATCAGGGTCCCCCCTGAGGACATGGCCAACCAAACCCCAGCGTCCGCCAGCCACGATGGCGTGCACGTCCTCCCGGTTACTCCGAATAAGTAGCTCTTGGTTGCTGATGGCGCCTGGCCAAAAGATTCGAAGAATTTTCCCTAGGCAGATTGTGTGGAAGGAGGACAGTCTCGACACCTCCCTCTCTGCCACTCTCCAACACCCTGCACCACAGAAAAGCACACAGCTCTCATACAGTCTTAATTTGGTGTCTGTGCTGTACTGGGAAGACCCCCAAATGTTGTTGAGAACAGCAAAGGCTGCTCTCGCTTTATCTACTCTGCCGCTAATGTTCTTGCCCGTTCCGCCGTCAGGTGTCACCATGCCTCCCAGGTAAGTAAATGTGTCTGTCTGTTCTAACTTCTGGTTCCTTACTGTCATTGGCTCAGGATTTCCCACATTTAGCGTCATGACTCCTGTCTTCTTCAAATTGATGTCCAGGCCAACCCGCCGGCCATACTTATTCAGTCTATCGGTTTTGTCTTGAATGTGTTGGTGTGAATGCGCGAGCAGTGCAACGTCATCCGCACATTCCAAATCCTCCAGTGTAGAAAACGTTGTCCATCCAATTCCTCCCGGACTGCCCTCCGCCGTCTGGCGCACCACCCAATCTATGACTGTCAAAAATAATGTTGTTGATAAGGGGCATCCCTGTCGCACCCCTGCCCTCACCTCGAAAGTTACATTACTCGATCCAACACTGCACGTAAAGTTAGAATAGAGGCTTTTTATAATGGAAACAATGCGGCTGGGAATTCCACAAGCCCTCAGAACCTTCCATAGGCTGTCCCTGTGCACGCCGTCAAAAGCCTTTTCAAAATCAACAAAGCCAATGTACAGATGTCTCTGCCACTCTGAGCACTGCTCTATAATGTTCCCGAGGGCACATCTTTTGTTCTCTCTGAAGCCCGCCCGCTCCCTCCTCAACCTATGGTCAACTGCCCCTGAAATTCTCTGGATGATCACCCTGCCCAGTATCTTGCTGGGAACTGAGAGAAGGGCAATTCCTCTCCAGCCGTTGCAGTCTGCAAGGTCGCCCCTCCCGGGCAATCTGACAACTATTCCCCTACTCCACTCTGTTGGTATTGTCTCTGTTTCCCAGACCTGTGCAAACAGTGGTTCCAACAGTTCCGCCACCAGCTCAGGGTCCGTCCCGAATAGCTCAGCATTCAGATTGTCGTGACCAGGCGCTTTTCAATTTTCTAGCCCCTCGACAGCTGTGATAACCTCTTCCTTTCGTGGAACGTCTGTATTCACATCTAAGTCACTTTCAGCCCCAGGAACATTCAGCTGAGTCTCCGGTGGTTCCTTATTCAGTGTTTCTCTGAAGTGCTCTGCCCATCTTGTCTCCCGCCCCTGCGCTGCGGTGATGAGACCTCCCTGCCCGTCTCCCACCAACGTTATGTTGTTTGCACCTCGCCTTCCACTGATAGCCTTAGTCATTTTATAAACTGTGCCTTGTCCATCTCTCAGCGCTGCCTCCCCCGCCCGTCCCGCAAGGCCATCCAGAAATGTCTCCCTGTTAGCACGGGTTTGACGTTCCACCTCCCCGTCCAGCTGAGTGCACCGTTCACCACATATTGCCCTCAACCTGGGAGACCTAGCCTCTGTTTTCTTTCTTTTCACTTCCCTTCTCTTCGCTATGGTGCCCAGCGCCTCTGGTGCCATCCAGCCTTGGCCCCCCCCCCCCCCCCTCCTGGAATCCCAAGCACGACCCGCTGCCCTCTTTGTATACCGCTGAGACGGCGTTGAATCTCCGGTCCACACCGTCGGTCTCCGCTCCCTCCCGGCCCCTGGTAATCAGATATCGTCTCTCTACGTCGTCCACGAACGCTTCTCCGGCGAGGGGGTCCTTAAGTTTCGTGATGTTATATTTTTTCTGTCCGACTGCAACCGGTCCAGCAGCCCCGAGTCTCACCCCCAGTCTTGCCACCACCAGGCGACGATCACTTCCCACATCCGCGCCTCCCCCTACCCTCACGTCTCGTAGCGCATGTCTCCATCTGCCATTGATCACCATGTGATCTATCTGGTTTTTGTCTTGTCCGCCTGGTGATTCCCTTGTTAATTTGTGCACTTCTTTGTGTTGAAAAAGTGTTCCTCTAATGACCAGGCCGCCAACACCGCAGAAGCCCACTAATTTGTCCCCATTCTCACCTACCGCTCCACCGCCGCATTTCCCCACCACTCCCTCGCTACAATTATTGTGTTCCAACTCTCGCACTCAGGTCTCCCATTACTATAATAAGATCGCACCTGGGTACAGTTTCCATTTCCCTTTGTACCCGTCGATAGAACTCGTTCTTGATCTCCCCATCGCCGTCGTCCGTTGGTGCATAGCATTGTATAATTGTGGCGCTGGTGAATCTCCCTCCCAGTCCTGCTCCTACCAGTCTGCCGCCAATGGGCCTCCACCCCAGCAGAGACCCCTTCACTCCTCTCCTAAGGACAATGGCCACACCCTCGCTGTGCCGACCGTCCTCCCTACCAGAACAAAGCACCGTTTCCCTCGTAGCTGTTCCTACTCTCCCCAGCCCTCTCCATCCGCTCTCGCCCACCCCCAGGACACGTAGTTTGCAATTCCCCATCTCTGCTGCGATCCGTCCCAGCCCCCCCTGCCCCACCCATAGCCCCGACATTCCAAAAACCAACTCCGGTTTCGTGTTTTGCAGTCTGGGCATCCGTTTTCATGCCAGTGGCTTCCTTTCGGCTTTCACCACTGTCAGTCATACGAGCCCGAGACTCTGGATGTCCATCCCGCATCAAAGTATTTTCATTTATTGCTGTTTCCGTAACGTGTGCGATTTTTTACACAGACAGGGGTGTCGGCCCTGTGGTAAAACCCCCAACCTGGAGGACCAGGGTACCAGCTTTTGTCTGACCCCTACCCACGCAGACCAGTCCAGCATGGTTGAACCTACCAGGAGTAAAACTCCCACTGGCATAGCTCTGGGGATTGTCAGGGTACACAAGCTGCCATACCGCTACAAGGTATAGGTACCATTGATGGCAGATCACATTTGTCAAATCATTGTAAATAGGGACAATCACTGATTTACTGTATTTTGGCTGAGTAGATGGGGTAAAGATACTACCGTATATTTAGATATCAGAAATCAGATTGTATCTTGAATTTACTACATTATATATCTTAATTATAACCCATCAAGGGTTGAAAGAGATACTTTGTCTTTTTTTAAAAAAACCCACACAAGTTGACACTTTTAATTTACTCTATTTACATTAAATGGAAAGGCGAAAGGTTTCTATCAACAGTATCGGCAATTGAAATTACGTTTTTTTTTTTTTTTTTTTTAAAGATAAAGTAGCTATTACATGTTGATTCTTATTTTGGTAACTGTTATGATTTATTTTCTTTTAATTAAAACGCATCCCTTTCAACCCCTGATGGGTTACAATTAGGATATGTATAGTGTGGTTAATTCAGACAATAATTCTGATATCAAAATATGATATCTTTTTTTAAAATATTAATGATGAAAATAGCCCGTTCAACCTCCGATGGGTTATAATTAGGATACATATTGTTTTCAATTCCAAATAATAGGAACAACTGCCGATATGTGAAAGTGGCATCACACTTGTCAAATCATTGTAAATAGGGCAAATCACAATTACCAATTATGATTGTATGTTTAAAAAACAAATAAACAAACCCAACAAACAAAAACGAGATAAAACCGAACAAAATCAAGCAAACAATCCAAACAAGAATAATATTAAGTGGGAGAGGTGTAAAGACCTGGTGGTTCCAGTTATATAAATGACTTTAACAGATATTTAATTGACATTCACCTGTTAAAAGTCACATGCATTGTAAGAACAGTATCAGACTTTCACATTCCAACCTTTGTTCGTGTTAAATATTGTTTGACTATATTATGCAGTTCCCTAGGGCTGTGTATTCTTAACATTTCTTCTACATGTATAGGTAAATTTGATGCCTGCAAATAATTTAATATTGGTATTCTCATTTGTTCATACAACTTACATTTTAACAAGAAATGTTCTATATTACTGTCTTGAAGACATCCTGTACAGTAAGGTTCTTCTATTCTGAAATAGCCTTTTCCCAGCTGCAGTATGAGAAGTTTCTTATTACCGGGAATTTTCAATTCCCCAGATATCTAACGCTTTCATGTTGGAGCCTTGAACATCTTATATGTGCTTGTCTTCCCTTCAGATTTTTATCCCACTCTGCTTTCCATTCATCTGTTATTAATTCTTTAATTAAGCTCTTAATCTCTGATTAACTCATCCCTACATTTATTAAATTTTTATCAGATCTACCTTTCTTGGCTTCTTTATCTGCCTTTTCATTTCCCTCTATGCCAACATGTGAAGGTATCCAAGCGATTAAGACTGAACATTCTCTGGAATATAAGTATGTAGTAACCAGAAATATCTCCTCTGCTATGTCAGGTCTACTACATTCTCATAAGTTTCTAAGTGCTTGAATTGTTGAAAGAGAGTCAGTTAAAATTGTTAGTTTCTTGGGAGTGTTATTAGAGAATATTTCTAGAGCTTTTAGTATTGCCACCATCTCTGCGGTGAAAATGGATGTACGAGGAAAGGTCAAAAAGTAATGCCTCTAATTTTTTATGTATGTAAATACTGCATCGGTGTGCAATTTGTAAATTTAGCAGGATTCCTCAAACACTCTTCTGCACTGTATAGCATTACCAACCTGTTTCAGTAACAGGTGGCACCACACTAACAGTTTAAAAATGGCTGCCAAAGACGTTCGGTTAAAACAACGTTATGTCATTGTGGTGAAGTGGGATGTTATAAATATTTATAGGGGACTTAGTGTACTGACTGAGATCAGCTGTGAAGGTATCTATATCTAATAAGAGTAGTGTATTATAGATAACCTTACTTGCTGCCACATATATATATATCTCAGTCAGAATTATTCTGGAATAGTGTGATGACTACGTTGTATGTCTAGGGTATGTGTATGATGAAGTGTAAGTCATAACAACAACAGACAGATAAACAATTTAATTTATTCCACCACACTTGACAACACTGTGACACTCACATACATAAAACACTCTACAAGGATATCTTAAAGGAGTCACTGATAACTTTTCAAATAACAATATGTATTCACTGCTGTCATGAATGAATATGTGTCCTGATTCAAATACAAAGGGAACCAGGAATCACAATCAATTTTAATTACAAGTTATATGTACAGAATTTCTCAATATGAATATTGTAGTGACATATATTATTAAAAGTATCCTATGTGTCTCAGTTGTGTAGTAGTAATATGAGGTAATACTGGTTTTGTTTTGTTCAAGCTCTGTTGGTATTTGTCATCATGACTTCAATAGTTTGTCTTTATTGGAACTAGTATTGGAGATGTTCTCAGTTCCTGATATTAAAACAATTTACTTTCCCTCTTAAGTTTATGTTACAATGTTATTTTAAGATGGGGGTACATAATTTTGAGCTCAGCTGGCCACATCAGCTTATCTTGCGTGATGGCGGCAGGAAAAGACTCCTCTGCTCGATTTCTCCCCTGTGCTCTGGAGACACCTCACTGATAGCTAAATGGACCAAGGAGTATGCTGTCCGACTCTGGATTCAGCAAAGCTCTGACCAGGTGCTGCTCAATAACGTAAGACCACGGTCCCTGAAAACAAGAAGGATGTACCTTCTACTTCATAACTAATTGATACTCTAGTTCTACACTGAGCACAATACATCACAAACATTGGGTTCAGAGCGTTAGGCCAACTGTCAGCTTCATCTGAAATACTTTATACCAGTATTAACCTCCTTAATGGTTACTACGCCTCTGCAATTCCAGCATTATTTCTTTCTAGTCAATCATCTAGGTGTCAGTGTACTGTTTGGCCATTCCATGCCGTTTTACTTTCCTCCGACACCTTCTGTTCAGGCTGGAGCATTATAGGCTTTACATCATGTTTGCTACTGAACTACACATATATACAGGCATAAATTAACAATTCACATTCAATTTTCATTAAAAGATACTGAATGTTTCAAGCTTACCACAATTCATAGAATAAACACAGATACGTTGACTAGCAATGAATTCTGGCACAAATACTGGCACAAATTCCCATCTGCTTATGTTCCAGGCTTTTATTTAGCAAAAATATGAGCTGGCTTCAACGCACTGTTGCTTTATCAAGCTTATTTGAACTAGTGGTCTCGAACTAACGCTCCTAAGTGAGTATATCAGCGAGTCTGGCCAATGGAGCCACGTTTCGACAAGTGTTTGAAAAAATTTTACCTTCCTACGTCTCCCCTAACAACCAAAGATAGTATTTATAGTCCGACCAATCGTGTTTAGTCTTATATTTGTTGCGCTCCAATCAATTTGGAGTTTACATGGTAGGCTATTTCCGTACGTAAGGTTTTTTCAAACACGTTATAAAAAAATTTTATGAGCAGAAATGATTTCATGCTGTCAGGCATCCCCACTATTTTATTTTGGTTATAATTTGTTAATTCCTAGACTATTTGCGTAACGTTTTACATATTCTTTGTCAGCAAGCCCTAAGGAACCCAAATATACAAATTTAAAAGAGCTAAGTGGCTGCGTTCAAAATATGCAATTTCTTCTACCTTCTGTTTCGAAGATGTGCTGTCTGGGTACTGTAATGTTTTCAAACGTAAACCCATCTAATGTTATCTTTTCTAATAAGAGTTTTTCAGGATTTTAAAAACCTAACTCTGGGAAGGTTAGTGTTTTTATCACTGTCCGTCCGAAAAAGTTAGTGCATGTGGCCTTACACGCGTGATAGTAGTAATTGTGTATCGCGTTACGCTTGTTGGGGTGGCATTAATAGCGAGACGCGTGTTTAATTTTGCATGCGTTCGGCTTTCTGCCTCTCCCTTCTCTCTATCCTGCTTTATCTGTCTTTTAGTTACGCTGTGTATAAAATGGAATGAATGAAATATTAAAATTAGGTCATTGTTCAGCTTGCGTATCTCAAATGTTTTTCCAAGAAATACAGCACACGTTTCATTGAAGAAAGCGGGTAATAATATAGTAGGCTTTTACTATCAACGTGAAAGCGTTACAATTTGCAGACGAAGCATAAAACAAAGGGGATTTTCGAGTACATTCTTGGTGACAGCACTGTTATTTTACCATTGCTCTTTTCTTTATTAGAATTTATTTGTTAGGCTTTATATTTACCTGATAATTTATATATGTGGATTAGAATATTTCACGACACCTCCTCTCTTAAAACAGACATTCCATGTCAGTCCTTTATTCTATATACACATAGATAAATGTAAGTCAACTTGACTTTACTCTGCTGTGGTGCTATCATGGTTTTATGTAGTTGGGTCCATTCAGAGTAGGCACTACTCATGAAATCTGCCTGAGACTTCTACAACCAATAATATATTTCGGTTATGTTACTGAACAGCCGCAAGTGTGAGTGCTTGTCTTAATGCTGCTTCGCAACCCGTATTCACCATTTCTCTTCTCTGAGTCTGCGCAATGACATGTCCAGAGAACATTATATTTCCCTCAAAATGTACGTTATGAGGAGATAACATATACCTGGTGATAGCAGAGTTTTCGTAGTGGATCCCATAATCTTCTTATTATCCTGTATGAAACATTCGGAATATCCTCAATCAAAGAGGCAACTCAGGGATTCATTACGTTCCTCCGAAATGTTTACATCCAACAATTTTCTCATCCTTCTAGAGAAGACACTAGGCGCATTCTTCAATCCAAATGGCAATCTATTAAACTCATAGTGTCCTTCTGAGGTACTAAAAGCTAGGTATGGTCTAACCTCAGGCTTTACTGGAATCTGATAGTCTCCTTTACTCAGATCCACTTTTGAGAAATATTTAGCTTTATTTAGTCTGGCAAACAGCTGATTTGTATCCGGCAATGGATCCACCTGTCCTTCTGTAATAGCATTCAGTCTCCTGTAATCTATACAGAGTCTATGTTCTCCAGAGGGCTTCCTTAAGAGTACAACACCGGAACTATATGAGGATTCACTGTGTGAAATAATTCCCTCCTTCAATAGATAGTCTATCTCTTCCTTCAAAGCTTTCTCCTTAGCAAACGGAATCGAATATGGTTTCATACAGACAGGTGTGGGGTCTATCAGTTTCATATCATATTCCAATGGGTTTGTATGCCCTGGTCGGTCTGTTAACACCTCTGCATGATTATTTAGAACCTGTTGCACTCTCTCTTTCTGAGTTTTCGTTAAATGTGTACTGATTTTCACCTGTGCTGCTGTCTCACAGGGGTGTAATGGATATTCAAATGATGAAAGTGGTTCCTTTTTCATCTCCATGGCGATGGACAAGGTCAACAAGTGTGTCTCCTCCTGATGTTCTCTTTCCAAATATTTCTTCAGGAGATTCACATGATAGATTTTTTCTTTCCCCTTCTTATCTATCTTATAATTTGTTCTAGACACCTTCTCTAAAACTGTATATGGACCCTGCCATCCAATTTGTAACTTATTCTGACTCCCGGGCAAAAGAAGCAGTACTTTCTCTCCCACAGCCAAATTTCTGTCTTTCGCCTTCCTGTTATAATAGGCAGCATGTTTCTTCCTGGCTTGTTTCAAATTTTCATTGGCAAGTTTCCAGCCAGTTTTTAAACGAGTGGTCAGCTCATTCACATATTGGTATGAAGATGTAATGTTTTCCTCTGCCTTTTCATCAGTCCACGTTCTTAACAAAGCTACATATGGACCTTTAATTGTGTGGACCTATTTGTCCATGCACCGGTATGGTCTCTTCCACTCGAAGCTCTATAGTGATGATTTTTCTTCCCAGAATTTTCATGCACAAAACGACCGCTACCAATTTTTCTCTTGGGGCTGTCTCCCCACTTAAAATTCTTGATGAGAGATTTCCTCTCTACATCCTCTTCCTCCAGTTTGTTTAAGTCCGATTGAGGGATTTTCGGCTTATCCTGGGGTAAGACATCTGTTTGCACTCTCCGCATAGTGGCCATTGTAAAACAGTTAAGTGAAGCTTGTCCGTGAAAAGGGGCTTCCCATTCCATTTGGTCCACTTTATCAAATCTATTTTTCTTTTTATTATCAGGCCTAATTTTGCCCCGTGGCGTGTCCAGGTCCTGATCCATGTTCCCACTTTTGGGTGTTCCCTCATGTGCTATGCTACACCTTTCTACAAAATTCTCAATGTCCCATCTTGCTTTGGGCCAATAATAATTGTGAGCCACCTTTTGAATGATGGTACCTATCTTCTCATGGTCCCCATCTGGTTTCACATGTAGGCTCCTTATTAAGTCTGCCCTATATCTTTTAGGAAGTACCAGCTGTCCCTGACCTTTGGATCTAGCTCCAGTCTTCCTATACATCAACTTGTTTTTCATGTAAAAATCTCCCTTGCCTGGAGTTGTATGACAAGTTGACAATTTTCTGAAACAAGGCTTGAGTGTTTTATCCCCAGCCTGTGCCTTCCTCATCTCTTCTGGAGTGGTATCCAACATAATATCCTCCTCCTGTCTTGAGGTCGACCTGACCTGAAGGGTTGCCATATACACAGGTTTCCTTCTGCAACGGTCAGTGTCATGATTGTCCATCTGACAATTCTTACACCACCTTTTTCCTTGGTTGAAAGATTTTCTTTCATCATATTTCCTTTCATCGAATTGTGGGAATTTATTTTTATTTTCATACCGTGGCCTATCAAACTGGTGCTTACCTTTGTTTTGATCCCTAGGATCAAATTTATTAAAGTTCTGTGGTGCCCTAAAGTTATCCACTTGTTTCTTTTTATTACCTGTTACCTCTGCTTGAGCTGCTTGATACCTTTCAGCAACATTTAGCAACTCACCCAGCCTCTCTGCACCTTGTTCCATGAGAAACTTTCTCAGGTCTGGAGCCATGGACTCTCTTAATTGCTCTATAAGGACCATTTCCTTAAGATCTTGGGTTTTCCCCAGAGAAGTCCATTTCTCCAAGTATGTCTCTATTCGTGCAGAGAACTGGTGATAGGTTTCACCTGACAGTAGTTTAGCATTCCTAATTTTTTCCTATAGAATTCTGCATTCTTTTCATATCTTAACAAAAGAGCCTGCTTTAGCATGTCATAATTTTCCTGATCACCTCTGCTCATTTTTGCAAAAACTTCATAAGCTGCCCCACGAAGTCCTTGAGATAACTTTAAGCTCCGCCTTTCTCTCTCTAACCCATACGTGGTAGCTAATAGTTCATACCTATTTAGGTAGCTCTCTATATCATCGTCTTTCTCAACAAAATGATCTAAATGAAAATTCATAGCTGAGGTTGAGGCTCCTTGGCTAGCAGTGGCATCAGAGGCAAAGGGACTGGCACCATTTTCAGGAGCATGGCCTTGAAACTCAAACTCCCTTAGTCGTAACTCATGTTCCCTTTGTAATCTTTTATCTTCTGCTTCCCTTTCTGCAGCTAATTTCTTCTCTTCCCTTTCTGCAGTCAATCTCTTCTCTTCCCTTTCTGCAGTCAATCTTCTTTCTTCTGCTTCCCTTTCTGCAGCTAATCTTCTTTCCTCTGCTTCCAATTTCTTAGCCTCAGCCTCAATCTGCAACCTCTTAGTCTCAGCCTCAGCCTCAAATTGTAACTTCTTAATTTCCCTTTCAGCCTCTAACTTTCTTTCGGCTTCAAACCTTCTTTCTTCGCGTTCAATAAATTTGTCACATTCCGTAGTGACATAGGCAACCATAACTTGCCCATCTAATCCTAACTCTTTTGCAGTCTGAACAGCAGCAGATCGAAACTTGGCCAGGTCCGCCATTGTCTATCAGGTAAATTTATACAATGTCTAACCAACAATTCAATCTCTAAATATATATCTAATGGACAACACAGGCACCGTGAGCTCAACCTTATTTAATTCCACCCAAGGATACCTTTTAATTCTTATATTCCCTGAAGTGAATTACCCCCAATATTTGTAATAGGTAAAGATTCAAAATCCCAAGAGCGAGACCCCAATATATGTGGTGAAGTGGGATGTTATAAATATTTATAGGGGACTTAGTGTACTGACTGAGATCAGCTGTGAAGGTATCTATATCTAATAAGAGTAGTGTATTATAGATAACCTTACTTGCTGCCACATATATATATATCTCAGTCAGAATTATTCTGGAATAGTGTGATGACTACGTTGTATGTCTAGGGTATGTGTATGATGAAGTGTAAGTCATAACAACAACAGACAGATAAACAATTTAATTTATTCCACCACACTTGACAACACTGTGACACTCACATACATAAAACACTCTACAAGGATATCTTAAAGGAGTCACTGATAACTTTTCAAATAACAATATGTATTCATTGCTGTCATGAATGAATATGTGTCCTGATTCAAATACAAAGGGAACCAGGAATCACAATCAATTTTAATTACAAGTTATATGTACAGAATTTCTCAATATGAATATTGTAGTGACATATATTATTAAAAGTATCCTATGTGTGTCAGTTGTGTAGTAGTAATATGAGGTAATACTGGTTTTGTTTTGTTCAAGCTCTGTTGGTATTTGTCATCATGACTTCAATAGTTTGTCTTTATTGGAACTAGTATTGGAGATGTTCTCAGTTCCTGATATTAAAACAATTTACTTCCCCTCTTAAGTTTATGTTACAATGTTATTTTAAGATGGGGGTACATAATTTTGAGCTCAGCTGGCCACATCAGCTTATCTTGCGTGATGGCGGCAGGAAAAGACTCCTCTGCTCGATTTCTCCCCTGTGCTCTGGAGACACCTCACTGATAGCTAAATGGACCAAGGAGTATGCTGTCCGACTCTGGATTCAGCAAAGCTCTGACCAGGTGCTGCTCAATACCATCAAGACCACGGTCCCTGAAAACAAGAAGGATGTACCTTCTACTTCATAACTAATTGATACTCTAGTTCTACACTGAGCACAATACATCACAAACATTGGGTTCAGAGCGTTAGGCCAACTGTCAGCTTCATCTGAAATACTTTATACCAGTATTAACCTCCTTAATGGTTACTACGCCTCTGCAATTCCAGCATTATTTCTTTCTAGTCAATCATCTAGGTGTCAGTGTACTGTTTGGCCATTCCATGCCGTTTTACTTTCCTCCGACACCTTCTGTTCAGGCTGGAGCATTATAGGCTTTACATCATGTTTGCTACTGAACTACACATATATACAGGCATAAATTAACAATTCACATTCAATTTTCATTAAAAGATACTGAATGTTTCAAGCTTACCACAATTCATAGAATAAACACAGATACGTTGACTAGCAATGAATTCTGGCACAACTACTGGCACAAATTCCCATCTGCTTATGTTCCAGGCTTTTATTTAGCAAAAATATGAGCTGGCTTCAACGCACTGTTGCTTTATCAAGCTTATTTGAACTAGTGGTCTCGAACTAACGCTCCTAAGTGAGTATATCAGCGAGTCTGGCCAATGGAGCCACGTTTCGACAAGTGTTTGAAAAAATTTTACCTTCCTACGTCTCCCCTAACAACCAAAGATAGTATTTATAGTCCGACCAATCGTGTTTAGTCTTATATTTGTTGCGCTCCAATCAATTTGGAGTTTACATGGTAGGCTATTTCCGTACGTAAGGTTTTTTCAAACACGTTATAAAAAAAATTTTATGAGCAGAAATGATTTCATGCTGTCAGGCATCCCCACTATTTTATTTTGGTTATAATTTGTTAATTCCTAGACTATTTGCGTAACGTTTTACATATTCTTTGTCAGCAAGCCCTAAGGAACCCAAATATACAAATTTAAAAGAGCTAAGTGGCTGCGTTCAAAATATGCAATTTCTTCTACCTTCTGTTTCGAAGATGTGCTGTCTGGGTACTGTAATGTTTTCAAACGTAAACCCATCTAATGTTATCTTTTCTAATAAGCGTTTTTCAGGATTTTAAAAACCTAACTCTGGGAAGGTTAGTGTTTTTATCACTGTCCGTCCGAAAAAGTTAGTGCATGTGGCCTTACACGCGTGATAGTAGTAATTGTGTATCGCGTTACGCTTGTTGGGGGTGGCATTAATAGCGAGACGCGTGTTTAATTTTGCATGCGTTCGGCTTTCTGCCTCTCCCTTCTCTCTATCCTGCTTTATCTGTCTTTTAGTTACGCTGTGTATAAAATGGAATGAATGAAATATTAAAATTAGGTCATTGTTCAGCTTGCGTATCTCAAATGTTTTTCCAAGAAATACAGCACACGTTTCATTGAAGAAAGCGGGTAATAATATAGTAGGCTTTTACTATCAACGTGAAAGCGTTACAATTTGCAGACGAAGCATAAAACAAAGGGGATTTTCGAGTACATTCTTGGTGACAGCACTGTTATTTTACCATTGCTCTTTTCTTTATTAGAATTTATTTGTTAGGCTTTATATTTACCTGATAATTTATATATGTGGATTAGAATATTTCACGACAGTCATAGAATTCCTCAATGCTGAAGGCGAGACCCCAATTCGCATCCACGAACGTTTGAAGAATGGTTATGGAGATTCAACAGTGGATGTTAGCACTGTCTGACGTTGGGTACATCGTTGTGACGAAGCTGAAGTAGGTCAATCCTCAATGGCTGACGCAAAGCGGACTGGCCGTCCGTCTACCGCAGTGACTCCACACAACATTCATCGAGTTGATGGCATCATTCGTGGTGACCATAGCCATCAACCTCCTGCACCGTTATGAAACTGAAGGAGAAGAGTTTTTATCGAATATTGTGACAGGTGATGAGACTTGGGTTCATTTTTTTGAACCAGAATCCAAGAGGCAGTCAATGGAATGGCATCACACTACATCGCCGACAAGAAAGAAGCTCAAAAGTTCACCATCTGTAGGGAAAGTTATGGCCTCCGTGTTTTGGATTGAGAAGGGTGTGATTCTTCTCGACTTCTTGGAACAGGGAAACATGGTGAATGCAGACCGTTACATTGAAACTTTGAAGAAGCTTAGAGGTTGTCTTCGGCGACTTTACCCATTAAAAGATCAGAGAACTGCACTACTGTTGCACGATAATGCCACGCCACACACCGCTAAACGCACCATTGATGCGATTGCAGAATTTGGCTGGACATTATTACCGCATCCCCCTTACAGTCCCGATCTTGCACCATCTGACTTCTATCTGTTTGGACCACTGAAAGAAGATCTTCGCGGACATCACTTTGAGGACACCGAGACCCTTAAACGCGCCGTACGCCAGTGGTTTAGGAAAAAGGACACACATTTTTACGGTGCGGGGACACATGCCCTTGTGAGAAGATGGACAAAAACTGTTACAAATAACGGGGACTACATTGAGAAATAAATTTTTGAAGTTCAGACTTGGGGCTACATTTCAATGTGAATTTTATCTGTTTTCTTGCCTATTGAATGAAATTAAAAATTACGAGGCATTACTTTTTGACCGTCCCTCGTATTTTCCGCGATGCTATATTCTTTTGCCATTTTCCATATTGGAATGTATATTCCTATCCCCAATTTGTCATCCTCTACCTTGGATCCATCTATGTATTCATTAATGCAGTCTTTTGATAGTTGATGTATATATTTTTAGTTGTGTTTTTAATATTTTTTATATTATTTGTTTTCTTAAGTATTTCTGCTAGGTGGTAATCCGTGTCTGGTTTCTTGATTTCCCATGGTGGAACCACTGGCTTGTATTCACAACTGTTATTAATTGATTAATTAATTGATTAATTAAAGTACCCAGATGGACAATTTCCTCCAAACACTTCCATCCTGTTCGGTATCTTGTGGTATTCACTGGATTGGCCCGAGTTGTTAGTTGGCATCTGGTAAAAGCTGTGTGTGACTTATCTAACATAACTCTGTTCATGTAATTTAGTCTTACCTCCTTTCTCCGTAATTCTAAGGGTATAATTCCTAAAGCCAGCTCTAGAGCTCCCATTGATGTTGATCTGATTGCACCTGATATTGTACAAAAAGCTTGATGCTTTGTACTGTATTAATGTTTTGCCCTTGGATATTTGTGTCTATAATTTTATTTTTCACCCATGTGTTGCCGGGGCCCGAAAGGGGAGCAAAGAATAGTAACACTGCACCCTACCACGCATGTCGTAAAAAGCGACTAAGGAGGGTTGGGCATGGGGCTGTTTACCCCATCCCGTAAAAACTTCGCACAGTGGGCTGATCACCTGCTTGCCAACCAATCTGATTACGGAAACAACGATAGATTGTTTGGTCTGTTTCTGTTCCACAAAGACGCCACTAGGCGTGGTGGAAACAGCGATAGATTGATCAATTTGTTGTTGCCCTAAGACGCCACTAGGCGTACTGGCCACATACTGCTTTGCCGGTTGGTGGCTAAGGATGGAAGAAGAAGAAGAATTTTATTTTTAACAACCCTACTGTTACAGCCTGTTATGGTATGCTTGTAATGAATACTTTATTATACTTTTCTTATATTTGTGGTCTAAGGGATTTAACCTGTGATTATGTTTTCCTTTTGATACAGGTTAGATTTATTTGTTATGTCCCTTGACTCGGCCGATTTTCGGTTTGGATTAACCTTCCAGATTGTTCGAAATTGCCTTATATGGTTATAGACAAGATTGTACGAGACGGCCTTATATGGTTTTAGACCAGGCATCTCGGTACGGTGTGAGTTGGACTCACATCACGCCATTATCCGGGCGCATGTGCAATGATTTGGGCGCGACCGGAAGACTGTTGTTTTTGGCAGTCGCCTGGCGTTTTTTCGAGCTGACAAGTCGCTCAGCGTTTTGTTCTGGCGGTGTCAAAGGGGATCAGAGTTCTTCTGTGATTTAATTATGTTTAAGATTCCCATTTAATGTGATTCTGGCATAGAGTTATAAGCCTAGGAAATGGCAAGTGTTTTTGGTGTTTGATTCATGGAAGGCAGAGCAGGTAAAGAAACATTTTTGAACCTATTTGTTATTGCCATGAACTTTGAGTTATTTAGGCGACTTACTCCCGGTGCGGAGAAGTGGTAACAATATTTTTGCCGGAGGTGTTGAATCTGAGTATCAAAGAATTATAGATTTAAGCCCGCTGTTCATGCGGCCTATTGTTTGCCAGAGGTGTTGAACCAGATTATCAATGAATTATAGATGTAAGCCCGCTGTCCATGCGGCCTATTATTTGCCAGAGGTGTTGAACCAGATTATCAATGAATTAAAGATGTAAGCCCGATGTTCATGCGGCCTATTTGTAACTGTCTTTTTCTCTCTTGTAGAGGTGATCATTTGCATAAGACAGCATACATATTGTTAGATGTGTAGTACTTGTAATGATGAGCTGAGTGTGGGTGCAAATGAAGGCGCGAATGTGTTTAGGCTCGTATATGTTGTGTCATGCAACCCATACACTCACATGCAGTAGTCAAAGATGCTTGGACACTGCAGGCACATTTCAAAACATTTATTGACGGTAACACACACAGTAGCATCAACAGGAACAGTCAGTGTAAACAAGGTCATGCTGACCAGAAATCGTTAGGTATACATCAGGCATTCAAAATGGCTGGTAAACATTCCAATATTCATCCATGGTCAATAGTAATGTTATTCAATGACAGTTCACAACGCTACTTTGGTATCTCTGACTAAACGCGTCAGATACCTTAATCACTTTGACATACAGGTACAACTTGGCATTCCCCGCCAATTGCACATTATCAGGCTGTAATATATTAGCCTTAACCCAGGCCTCGTTATGACGTCATCTGTGTACTTCTTCTAAGCAGGTTAACATCAACCCTGCAGTAATGCTTATGTAGACATAAATACCGCCAATCTGCGGTTCCCACAATATAACTTCGTCACTGGACTTCTGGATGATATAAAGACTAATAGTCTTGGATGGCTACCTTGAGCGCAAAAATATAAGTTCTGAAATGTGGGACCGGTGAGCTGTAGTTCACAGACTAGGTAATCTTCTAACATGTTCTGCCACCAAAAGCGTAATAATGGAAAAAGTCGGTATTACCTGGAACCGAATCCTCAGAACACAATAAGGAACTCTGTCGTCATTCCCACGCACAGAGATTCACTGGGGAGACCTGCCAACGCAGTCACTTCGAAGATTTTCCCCGAAAAACACAATGGACATTCGTCCCTCAGAAGCAGGACACATCACGGCCTCACGGAAGTCTATTCACTCCGTGCTTAAAACCTGCGCATGGGCACACGCCCGAACTGTTTACCTTTGACCCTATCTTCATACAGGTCAAACCCTACAAGATGAACCAACAGGGAAGACAACCCCTAATCAACCTGACACCGCAAGGTAAAGACACAATTATTTACCTTTGACTAGGGTGAAAAATCATACGACAAATAACTTGACATATGACTCCGTCGAAAATGACAGCAACATATTACTACACCCCCCCCCCCCCCCCCCCCCCCTGTAAAAAAAGATACATTTAAAAAAAAAATATATCTATGAGCAAGACAGCACAAGCATCACTTATGCGCTCATGAAAGAATGAACCTAATATCAGGTACAATGGACGCACAAATAAAACGTCTGAAGAGGATACAAATCATCTCCCAACATAAGAGAAAATATTTCTCAAAGCAAAACAAATTCAGGAGGTATCATTAAAGAACTTGAGTTGCTGGCAATACCAAGACACATATCCAACATTATTAAATACTATAATTATAGCAATATACAAATATCATCAATTACAATGCTATATTAGCAACATATCACTAATGGATGGACAAAATCAAATTTATTAAATTCTTTATACATCATCCAAATAGTAAAACATTTGTATTACAATATATTAGGATATTAAGGACAGACCTAAGTCTGAAAGTGTATCAGGAAAACTAGGACACAAGATTTAATTGGAATCATGTGGGCATCTAGACAATATGTCCGCCATCACATTATCCGAACCACGGATAGCTCGCACCGTGAAATGGAAAGGCTGAAGAGCAATAGCATAACGAGTAGATCTCGAGCTCTTCAAATCCTTACTTTGCATAGCCGTAAGAGCTTTTTGGTCGGTTTCCATAAAGAAATGCGCGCCCAGAAGGAACCTTTGTAGCTTAAGAATGGACCAAACCATAGCCAACAATTCACGGTCTAAAACCGAGTAATTCCTTTCTGCCGCATTCAGCTTCCTAGAGATATACATTACAGGATGCAGAGTTCCTGAATACTCCTGCATTAGTGCCGCTCCAATCCCAGTGGAAGAGGCATCACTACGAAGAACAAAAGTCTTATCAATCGTTGGTAGTCTTAAGATAGGATGAGATGAGAACAAATTCTTAACCTGATCCAATGAAGATTAGCATTCTTGGGACCAATGCACCATATTAGGAGAACCTTTTTTCAATAACGTTGAAAGTGGTACCATAATGGAGGACAGATTCTCAATGAATCTTCCATAGAATTGTATTAATCCCAAGAGACTACGCATCTGCTTTTTTTTTGTCTTCAGAACCGAGATATTCAATATCTTCGAAATGTTTTGGTCCTCTGTCTTCAACAGAACATGACCAACCCGATGACTTAGGAAAAAAATCTCACTAAACCCAACAAAAGCTTTAGAGGGTTTTGCAGTCAAACTATGCTCACGTAAAGTAGATAGCAATTCCTTTAGACCCAAATAGTGTTCTTCCCAAGTATCGCTGAAAAGACAGATGTCGTCTAAATATGCGATGACATCTGCACGATCTGATAGAATTCGTCGCATCATGCGCACGAAAGTCGCTGGGGCGTTCATAAGCCCGAAAGGCATAAAATTCCACTGAACTAGACCCCTAGGTGTTGAAAAAGCAGTGAGAGGTTTGGCGTGTTCCGTCAAAGGGACTTGCCAATAACCTTTCGACAACTCTAGTTTAGTAAAGAATCTAGCTTTAGAAAGTCTAATAAGTAGATCATCTAATAAAGGCATAGGTTCAGCATCGAACTTCGTAACTTGATTTAATTTGCGATAGTCAACGCAAAGACGTATGTTATTGTCTTTCTTTCGAACAATAGCTATCGACGAAGAATAAGCTGAAGTGGATGGTTCAATTATTTGCAGTTGAATCATTTCATCCAATTCTTTCTCGACTTGTGCTTGAAAATGAATAGGTATAGGGTATGGTCTTACTCTGATCGGATTACAATCAGTAAGTATGATGTCATGTTCAATGACACGTGTGTGTCCAGGAATGTCGGTAAGGACATCCTGAAATGATTGTAGCGTAGAAGATACCTGACGCTGTTCCTCAAGAGACAAATTCGAAGAGACGGTAACGTTTTTCCATGATTCCGTAGAATTAAGTGAATCGCAGGAAGAGGTAAGTTAACGTCAGAAAAAATAGTTTCCTTATCCTGTATAACGGACAGGGATGAGATGTGACCATGTTGGACTGGAGAGTCGTCCGTCGCCTGAAAAATAGGCTGCAAATAGTCTGGACGTTCAATAAACTCTGTTAGCATATTTATATGAAAGGTTTTATGCTTTCCACCCACATCGACAATATAGTCGACATCTGAAATTTTCGAGACTATAGTGTATGGACCTTTCCATGAAATGAGAAGTCTGTTCTCTCTTGAGGGAAGTAAGACATACGTGGATTTTGTTGTTTCCAAGAAAAACTATTATCAGGTTGGTAACTTTTATTAAAGTTCCTATAGTTACTGGGATCAACATGTTGAGGACAATTAAATTGCCTCCAGTTCTTTGAAGAAGAACCATCACGTGATGGACGCTTTTGGTAATGTCCACAATCACGGTTATTCCTCTTAGTAAAGTTGCTTTTATTTTTCCCTGTAGCAATATGCTTAACAGGTACATCGTACTGACTGCGCTGAGTACGATGGGTACTAACAGTTTTGTTTTCTTTTACCCACTTATCAGGAATCTGGGAATTCGATGCACGGTTTCCCTGAGGAATCTTAACATGACACTTATGAAAGTCCTCACCGTGATCCAAACTTGATTTACCTTTGTTGGCCTGACGCCAACTCCCATTAGAGGCAGTATTGTTATTCCGTATGAAAGTATATTTTCCACGAAAAGATTTGTTCACATATTGCTTAGTGTTACCATGAGCATTAAGTGCATGGATGTTTTGTTCCTCCCAAATAGAAATTTGTTGCGGGGTGCATTCCTTAACCCCATGAATACGACCGATTATAAGATCCGCAATAGGATTAGGAAGAAGACATGCGTGGACATCTCCTGTAAAGAAGGGAGTGTCAATCCTAATGATAGCAGTAGGATATTCTTCTATGGTCCCATCAAATGTAACACATTTGACCACTTTTCCAGTGGCACAGCAAGGATCTATCAGAGACTGCCTAACTCCGACGGTAGTACATCCCGAATTGAAGAGCACTGAGACTATATACTATCATTTATTAGACCTTTATGCAAGATGAGAGATCCTCTCCCATCATGCGCAACTGTAGCAGGTAGAGCAGGAAGAGGGTGACCACAAATTAAAGTAGATACAGACGATGGATCGAACAATGTTAAGCATTGGAGGCATTCAGTTGCTCTCCTAAAATCGAAAGCACAACCAGTGATAGCCTTAGAGTTACCACTATCATTTACTTGATTACAGGCTCCATCAAACTTTTGTTGTGCAGAGTTTGCCTGTTTGAAAGGTCTTCTTTTATGTCTAGGTCTGCCGCGATTATCATTTCCCCTGTAATTGTTATCATATTGCCTATTGTAGTTATCATTCCGGTTTGAATCCCGGTTTCTAAATTCACCATTGTCATATTCTTGACGTCGAGGAGGATTATCTCGAGAGCTCAGATAGTTATTATTGTGATAACCTTTGCGAAAGTGTCTAAGATTATTATCACCAAAATTACGAGAACTACCATCTCGTCTCCAGTTCTTAGAAGAAGAACCATTATATGTTGGATTACTCGGATTCTGAGTGTAATTCTGATTACTTCTCCTATTCCAGTTTTGTTGAGCACCCTGAAATTTTTTATTGAAATTAGGGCCATATGGTGCTGCCGAAGCAACTGGCAACCCTTCTTTCACTTTAGAATTGCTAACTGTAGCATGGGGATGCGCGGTGGCGTACTGGCAACAGTATTCCTCCATGTCTTTTAAGTTTTTGGGTTTACGCTCATGAAGAAATGCAAGGAAAGAATCATTAACAGATGACAAAACCTTATCTCGAAGTAATAAGTCCATTAGGCCTTCATATGTTTTCTCAGTCTGAGACAACTCAACCCATCGTGTAAATGTACGACGTATTTTTGTAACAAACTCAGAGAAATCTACTCCATTTTCTGGCAACATTGTCCTAAAACGAAGACGATAATCTTCTTCTTTTAGTTGATATTTTTTTTAACAATGCTGCTCTGACAACATCATAATTAGTCCTGTCATGTTCGTCTATTGTCATAAGAGTAGTCACTGTGTCACCTGTAAAAAATTCCATCAGTTTGACATATTTTTCTTTTTTTACCTTATGCGCATCGCATAAAAATTGGAATCTATCTAGATAATCCGCTACGTCATCCTTTAAAGGATTGAAATGAGGTAATTTAATCCTACTTACATACTCTTTTGTCGTACTCGAAGTTGTTTGCTGAGCACCCGTACTCGCCACTTTCAATTTCTCTAACTCCAAAGTTGCGAGTCTTTCCTCAAGTTCCATTTTCTGTTTTCTTTCCTCATGTTCCATTTTTCTATTTTCAGCCTCCGCAGCAGCTTGAAGTTTTTTCTCCTCCATTTCCATCTGGAATTTTCTTTTCATCAGCTTGAGCTTTTCTCTCCTCAGCAGCAGCTTTTCTCTCCTCAGCAGCAGCTTGAGCTTTTCTCTCCTCAGCAGCAGCTTGAGCTTTTCTCTCCTCAGCAGCAGCTTGAGCGTTTCTCTCCTCAGCAGCAGCTTGAGCTTTTCTCTCCTCAGCAGCAGCTTGAGCTTTTCTCTCCTCAGCCTCTCTTTGATACCTTTTTTCTTCAAGTTCTAATCTTCTATTCTCAGCTTCTAGCTTCTTTAGTTCAGCTTCTGCTTTCAATTTAATTTCCTTGTTTTTGTTTCTTTTCTTCTGACTTTAATGCCATGGCGAATTGAGCAGTTGAATATTCTTCCAATTCTTTACCAGATTTACCAAGGGTTAACCCTTGCTGGATGAAGAAATCCAATGTAGACATTCTGTCTAATGAGATCAGAAACCTGAAAAATTCAACAAATTACCTTATCCCACTTCAATGGGAGACAAGTCTGTACTATAGACTTGTATACTTACTTCACTTTATTTCACTCTCTTAGTCTTAGTCAAAGACCTTGTATGGTTATCTTGTTTATAATATAACAAATAATCACTTAAGTACCTGTGGAAAATAATACCTTTATATCCCACTCACTGTGGGCACAAGTCTTTTTTATAAAGAACTTTCATATGTATTCCACCTTGTCTCAATCTTTGGACAACAAGTCTTTTAACAAAGAACTTGTATAGTGTGTTTTTAATGTGCTTCAGTATATAATTATATTATATAATTTTATTATTATTATTACTATTATAATTATAATCTCATATATATATATATATATATATATATATATATATATATATATATATATATATATATATATATATATATATATATATATATATATATATATGAGATTATAATTATAATAGTAATAATAATAATAAAATTATATAATATAATTATATACTGAAGCACATTAAAAACACACTACCTGTATACTGTATAATCCAGGAACAGAGTGTGAAATGTAAATATAAGTGTGTACAAGTTTACATATTTGGAATCTTTATTCATTTTTCTATGAATTCATGCTAGTCATTAATTTGTACATTTGATTGTTATGAAATTCATTGCATTCTGTGCAGGCAAAGGAGAAAACCAAAAATGCAACCAATCAAAAAATTCATTCACACTATCCTCAGTATCTGATTATATATATATATATATATATATATATATATATATATATATATATATATATATATATATATATATATATATATATATATATATATATATATATATATATATATATATATATATATAAAATTTATATATTATATAATTTTTATTATTATATAATAATAATATTATATTATTTATTATATACTTTTATTATAATGTTATTATAATTAATAAATATTAATAAAATATTAGTAATATAAAATTTGATTATATTATATAATTTTATTATATAATTTTATATTTTATATATTATAATTATATAATTATAAAATTATATAATTTAAAATTATATAAAATATATATATAACATATAAATTTACAATATATTATATATTATATTATATATATATATATATATATATATATATATATATATATATATATATATATATATATATATATATATATATATATATATATATATATATATATATATATATATATATATATTTTTTAATATATATATATATATATATATATATATATATATATATATATATATATATATATATATATATATATATATATATATATATAATAATTATAATTTTTGTTATTATATAATAATAATATTATATAATGTTATATAATTTTATTATAATTAATAAATATTAATAAAATAATAAAAATATAAAAATTTTTTACATTATATCATTTTATATACTTACTTACTTACTTAGTCGTTCCCCTTCTACCGTGAGGTGTAGAGGTTTGGAAGAGAGAGCGCCAGACCATCCTATCGGCTGTCTTCCTCCTGGCCTGGTTCCATTCTAGTCCTCGGTCCTTCAAAGATTGTCTAATGTTGTCCTCCCAGCGGACTCTGGGTCGTCCTGGGGTCTGGATCCCTGGCTCTTTGTTTCCCATGCTTGTCGTGGTAGCCGATCTTCTCCCATTCTGCAGACATGGCCAAACCATCTTAGATGGTATTGTTCTTCTTGGGTCTGCAAGGGGTTGGATTTAAGGCCTTGACGTATCGTCTGGTTGCGTACCATGTCTCTTCTTGTTACTTCAACCACCTTCCTCAGATACCTCATTTCTGAGGTTTGGATCTGGCTTTTGTGGGTTGTAGTCATCGCCCATGACTCGCATCCATATGTCAAGACTGTTACATAGATGGAGCGGTATACAGCCATCTTCGTTTTTTTACCAACCTCTCCCTTGCTGAGGAATCCTCAATTTATGGCCTGAAAAAGTCTCCCAGCTGCTGCTTTTCGAGTGGCCAACTCTTCTTTGATGCCTCCCTTTCGGTCAATAATAGCTCCGAGGTATTTAAAGTGGTCTACCAGCTCCAGGACCTGTTCTCCCAGCTTAATATGATGTCTTCTTTCTTCTCGTGATATCACCATGGATTTTGTTTTAGAGCTGCTTATGACCATCCCTCTCTTCTCCAGCTCTTCCTTCCAGACTTGCAGGTTGAATTGGAGATGTGCCTCTGATTTAGCAATCAGGACAACATCATCAGCAAATCCCAGCTCCAAAATTCAGACCTGTCTCATCTTCCAGTACCCCACTGAATACTTTCTTGTTCTCTCCTTACATGCCTTAATGACATTGTCTATGAGGAGTATGAAAAGGTAAGGTGACAGGATATCACCTTGTCTTACACCAGTGGTGGTCCTGAACTCTTCTGACTTATGGTTTGCTGTCCTCACATAATTTTTGCAAGACTTGTAGAAGCTCTGTATAGCATGAATCAGAGGTGCTGGAATGTTCTTCCTTGCCAAACAATCGAAAAGTTAGCTCCAGGGGACCCTGTCAAACGCCTTTTCCAGATCTATGAAACAAAGATGGATCTCACTCTTATATTCAAGGGCCTTTTCACTCAACTGTCTGAGTGTGAAGATTAGGTCTTGAGTACTTCGGTTCGCTCGGAATCCGCACTGGACCTCATCCAGTTGTTGCTCAGCTAGGCGTCGGAGTCTCTGCTCTAGGATTCTAGAGTAGATTTTACCAGGGACACTGAGAAGGGATATGCCTCTATGGTTTCCACACTGTCGACTGTTGCCCTTTTTGAAAATTGGTGTTATAATGGCAATCTCCCAATCCTTTGGTATGGTCTTGTTGTACCACGCTGCCTGTAGAACCCTTAAGAGTAATAGGTCGCCTGATGCTCCCATGTACTTAATCATTTCTGGTGTTATACCATCATGCCCTGCTGCTTTGCCCATTTTGATTTTCTCCATTGCTGCCTTCAGTTCTTCCATCTTTATGTCATCTTCACCATCATTGGTTTTCTCTTCTGTGTCAGTGGTTATCATTTCTGATGCTTCACCATGCTCACCATCCAGGAGTTCTGAGAAATATTCTTTCCATCTTTCCATTACTTCCTTCGGGGCAGTAAGCAATTTGCCTTCCTTGTCCTTTATAAATTTGAGGGCATTGTTTTTCCTTCCTCGTGTTCTTTAGGGTCTTATAGAACAATTTCTGGTTTTCTTGTGCATCTTTTTCTAGCTTTTCTCCAAATTCTTCCCAGGACTTCTGTTTTGCTGCTAGCACTTTGTTCTTTGCTTCTGTTCTGAGTGTCACATATTCTCTATATTTTTCCATCTGTCCTGTTGTGTTTTTAGCTCCTAAGTATTGTTTCCATGCCATTTTCTTCTCTCTTATTTTCTCTTTGACTTCCTCTGTCCACCAAGGTGTCCTCTTTCTTTTGTTCCCAAGTCGGACTTCACCGCATGCTTCTGCTGCAGCTGTCTTTATGATATCCTTGAATTTATTCCAGAGGGTTTCCACGTCATCAGGTCGTTCTTCTGTGTTGCTCACCGCTGCAGCAATAAGCCCCTGATATCTGGTCTTAATTTCTGGCTCTTTCAGCTTGTAGGTCCTAATGCTCATTTCTCCCGCTCGTTTACTTGGTTTCTTGCGTGATGTTGGGCAGTTCCTAGGCTGAGCAACTCTTTCAGTTGTTCTTTTGATTGTAGGAAGGTAGTGATCACTTCCAATCTCTGGCCCCCTCCAGACTCTAGCATCCCGGACATATTTGAATGAGCTTCTCCTAACAATTGCATAGTCGATCACTGACTTCTCATTCTTGGTTGGTTCACATCTAGTGTATGCATGTATGCGCTTATGGGGGAACTTTGTGTTTGTGATGATCAGATTCTGCTCACTGCAGAATCTAAGGAGTCGCTTTCCATTGTCATTGAGAGTATCTTCTCCATATCTTCCGATAACTCCACCCCCTCTAGCATGGTCATTTCCAACTCTGGCATTGAAATCTCCGAGCATGATAACTTCATCTAGGCTGTCATCCACTGTCCTTTGAAGCAGCTCGAAGAATTCCTCCTTGACCTCTGCTCTCTCATCCTCATTTAGCCCATACACTATGACCAGGTTAACTATGGTTTCTCCTTCTTTTAGTTTTACAACCATAATGCGCTCCGAGACAAAGTTCCATCCCTTGATACTATCTTTCTGGTTAAACCCCCCCCTCCCCCCCCCCCCACAAAAAAAAAAAAAAAAAAAAAAAAAAAAAAAAAACAAAAAAAGAAAAAAAAAGAAAAAAAAAAAAAACAAAAAAAACCAAAAAAAAAAAAAAAAAAAAAAAAAAATAAAAAAAAGAAAAAAAAAAAAAAATAATAAAAACCCCCTCCCCCCCCCCCCCCCCCTACCCCCCCCTTCCACCCCCCCCCCAACCAAAAAAAAACCTCCCCCCCCCCCCCCCCCCCCTACCCCCCCCCCCGTTTTCCACCCCCCCCTCCCCCCTCCCCCCCCCCCCCCCCCCCCCCCTAGCCACAATGCAACCCACGCCCCCTTTAGCTCTTTCAGATGTGGGTACACCACTGTATAACAGCGTGTTGCCATCGAGATCCATGACTCCTTGTCCCTTTTTCTTTGTTTCGGTAATAGCCAGGATTTCTAATTTTGCTTTCCTCATCTCTTCCATCAGCTCCTCTTCTTTCCCATTTATACTTCTTGTGTTCCAAGTTCCATAAGTCGTAGCCCGTAGTCCGTTCCAGTTCGTCGCCTTTAGAATCAGTCCGGTTTTCTCTCTTATATTGCTCGTAATCATAGTTTAAAGCAAACAGGTAATTGGCCTGTTGTGCCTTTGCATGGTGGAGGGGCTGCCTCCTTACGGCCTTCATGCAGGCCGCCCTCCTCCTTTTTCATCCGGGCTTGGGACCTGCATAGGCGGAGTTTCATTTTATATAGCCTGTTTAAATTATATAATTATAAAATTATATAATTTATATTATATAATTAAAAATTATACAGATTATATATATATATATATATATATATATATATATATATATATATATATATATATATATATATATATATATATATATATATATATATATATATACACACATTTATAGTTATATATTATATTTATAATATAAATATAGAAGAGGTGTTAAGAATAGACAGACCTAGGGAACTGCATAATATAGTCAAACAATATTTATCACAAACAAATGTTAATATTAGTGTCTGGGAATGTGATGGTCTGATGCTGTTCTTACAATGCATATGACTTTTAACTCTTTAAGTCCCAATCGACTTTAAATATCCTCAGCGGTTCGACGCGCTTGACCCAATCGACTTTAAATAGCGTTTAGTATAGTGCCTCTGTTTGAGACTGTTTCTAATTATAACTACCCACAAAACACCCAAAACGTCATTTCCGACAGGAAGTTTATCATTTTAAATACCACATGTGTTTAAGAGTGAACGTGGTTTCTGTTTTGAGATATTTATTTTAGATTTTTAAAGCGATTTTTTAAAGCGCATATTTTCTATAAAAAAATGGCCACACCCACTTCTTCAAATGGTAGGCTCAAACGGCTCACGTCAGATCAAGCTCGTAAGTTATTTGAAGAAATTTGTGAAAGTGAATGCAGTATGTATTCACGAGATACCGAAGAGGACTTTGAACCTGATATCGACGATATCAACTCTTCGGAAACCGAGGATGATATTGATAGGCCTAATGGAAGATCTGGTGTCGATAATGAAGTTATGGATACAGGAGCATGTAATCAGACTGCAATAAATTCAGATAATATATCCAAGCCAAAAAGAATCAGGAGGGATGGAAATAGGCCTAATGATTTCGTTAGTAGGACTAGGCCTAATACAAACAACGCGGTTTGGCATTCGGTCACCACTGGAGAAACTAAAGCAAATTTTACTTTTCGCCAGACAAGACAGAACATAAATCCAGGTCTGTATAGTTTGCAAACACCTCTTGATTTTTAAAAATTTTACATGGATGATGGTGTTGTTAGCACTCTGATAACCAGCATTAATTCCTATGCTGCAAAAGTTGTTGAAACAAACAACCCACATAGAAAGTATTCATTGTTCTCTTCATGGACACCGCTGACTTATTATGAATGGCTCAAGTTTACAGCTGTAATGATTGCGATGGGACTGGATCGAAGACCAAAAATCAAAGACTACTGGCGCACCGCAGGAAATTTTTATACACCATGGTACCACGAGATGTTTTCGAGAAACCGTTTTCAAACTATTTATCACAGTATGCTGCATGTTTGTGAACCAGAAGATCAGGACGCAGCTAAAATTGAGCCATTTGTCGACATGCTATTGACCAAATTTCAGAATGCTTTCTATCCATTTGAAGATGTTTGTATTGATGAGATGGTTATAGGATGGAAAGGTAGGTTTAGGCACAAACAGTTCAATGCAAGCAAACCTCACAATTACCATATCAAAACATTTGGACTTTGTGATTCAGCTACCGGCTATGTTTTCAATTTGAAAATTTATTTTGGAAAAAATACTGCCTATGATCCTAGTTTAGATCCCAGCTCTGCTCATGCCGTGAAAGTGTTCGGCACTCTTTTGAAGCCACTGAGGTCAGGACATCATATTTTTGCTGATAGATTTTATTCATCCAAAGCTCTGATTGAATATCTGCTTGCACACAGTTATAATTATACAGGAACCCTGAATGTAAACCGTGTCGGTTTTCCTCCTGAAATAAAAAATCTCAAGATTGGCCATCAAGAGATGAAATGGTTTTTATACTCGGAAAATACAACATTGTGTGTTGCCTGGAAAGATAAAAAAGCAAAAAAACCCTGCATACTTGTGTCAACTAAATCAGCCGTTGCAACGGTTGAGAAGAGCAAGGGTCTAAACAAAGTTACAAAGCCAAAGGTAGTTCATGACTACAATATGTGTATGAATGGCTGCGACCGGATGGATCAAATGGTTGGTTACTACAGTATGCACAACCGTAAAACCAGAAAGTGGTGGAAGAAGATTTACCACTGGATTATTGAAGTGACACAGGTAAATGCCCACATCCTATACAATTTGTGTCAGGAAGGTGCGACAACAAAAAGGAAGCTCACACTTCAAGATTTTAAACAGAGTTTGATTGAGGATCTGTCCAAAGAAGCTGCTCAGCTGACACCAGGCGGTGTAATAGATTGTCCACCCAAAAATTCTAAACACTCTATGAAAGGAAATGAAGTGGAATGGATGATTGAAGCCAGACATCTAGTGGAATATGATGGAAAGAGCAGAGCCTGTGTTCATTGTAGCGCCAATGGAATTTGTCGCAGATCAAGCTATGTGTGTATAGGATGCACCGGCAGACCCCACCTTTGTACAAAAAATTGCTTTGTAGCTTATCACAAGCAAAACAATATATAGGGTATGCCTAGATATGAAAGAGCTTTGTAAATAAAATTTTCTTTTCCCTTTTTTTGATGTTTGATAGGGCCTACCATTTGAAATTTTCATTTTTGTTAAATGCTAGGGACTTTTTTTTTGTAATTTTTATTTTACTTAGGATTTAATTATAAAATAGTGTTTATTTATAGGCCCCTAGTGTTAATGTATTTAGAAAAAAGTGATCTTTTGTGATTTCCTATGGATTTTGTGCTTTCCTATGGATTATGATTATGTGTTTTCCTATGGATAATATCTTCAGAAGAGGAGAGGAGCAGCTCAGCAAGGTAAGAATATATCTATTTCTTTCAAATTTACCTGCTTCTTATTCAGCCTCCATTTTACTTTACATTTTACTAACTAATAAGTTTTATTGATAAATTTAAATTATGCACAAGATGCAGTTACTAACAATTATTCATGTATAAATAATATAATTTCCATCTTTCTGATGTATAAACTGAAATTTCCTCTTTTTTACAACAATATGACCTGTTGTTGTAATTTGTGAAATTAATGATCTTCTGAGTGTTTATTGATTAAAAACTGATTGAACTTTGTTAGAATACTTCTGTTTGAGACATTTTTAAACTTTACACTTGGATATTCTCATGAATAACAATTGTAGAAGAATTTTAATGAATACTTTTAGTCTAATTTTGCACCGGCTTCTTCTTTTGTCCTCCATTTTACCTTGAATAACTAATCATTTTTCAATGAAAGCTTTTATGCTTGTAGCACAAGAGTAAAGTACATCCAATTACCTTCAGTTTCATATACAACAACAAAGTTATTTATACATTTGAACATTTAAAAAAAATGATTTCCAAACAACAACAATAAAAACACACAGGGTTGACAATTTCCTCTTTTTTGCAACAATATGACCTGTTGTTGTAATTTGTGAAATTAACAATCTTCTGAGTGTTTATTGATTAAAAACTGATTGAACTTTGTTAGAATACTTCTGTTTGAGACATTTTTAAACTTTACACTTGGATATTCTCATGAATAACAATTGTAGAAGAATTTTAATGAATACTTTTAGTCTAATTTTACACCGGCTTCTTCTTTTGTCCTCCATTTTACCTTGAATAACTAATCATTTTTCAATGAAAGCTTTTATATATGTAGCACAAGAGTAAAGTACATCCAATTACCTTCAGTTTCATATACAACAACAAAGTTATTTATGCATATGAACATTTTTAAAAATTATTTCCAAATAAAAACACACCGGGTTGATAATTTCATCTTTTTTACAACAATATGACCTGTTGTTGTAATTTGTGAAATTAACAATCTTCTGAGTGTTTATTGATTAAAAACTGATTGTACTTTGTAAGAGTACTTCTGTTTGTGACATTTTGAAACTTTACCCTTGGATATTCTAATGAGGAACAAATGTAGAAGAATTTTAATGAATACTTTTAGTCTAATTTTGCACCGGTTTCTTCTTTTGTCCTCCATTTTACCTTGAATAACTAATAATTTTTCAATGAAAGCTTTTATACTTGTAGCACAAGAGTAAAGTACATCCAATTACCTTCAGTTTCATATACAACAACTAAGTTATTTATGCATATGAACATTTTAAAAAAATATTTCCAAACAACAACAATAAAAACGCATTGGGGTGGCCATTTTTGCTTGGGCCAAACCCACTTTTTTGCTTGGGGCTGAAAGAGTTAACCGATGAAAGTCAATTAAATATATGTTAAAGTCAGTTATATAACTGGAACCACCAGGCCTTTACATCCCTCCATTTTAATATAATTCTTGTTCAGAGTTTCTTCATGAGTTTGTTTGTTTGTTTGTTTTTTTTGTTTAACGTATTAGCATAATTGTCCCTATTTACAATGATTTGACAAATGTGATGCCACTTTCTCATCCGCAGTTGTTCATATTATTTGGAATTGAAAACAATATATATCCTAATTCTAACTCATCAGAGGTTGAACGGGATATTTTTCTTCATTAATTTACAACAACAACAAAAATCTTACTCGATGCTTATTCTCGCTACAAGCCCTGGTATTGTCTAGCCGACAATGGCCTCTACTTCGTTCAGCCTCGTTTTCGATTCTGACATATTTTGCGTAACTCATTATACATCTAGGGGCACTAGGCTCACCTCGTTTAGTTTCAACCAAACGAAAGACGTTATCAAAAGCCCTTTTCAGCCCGCGTCCATTAGCGGACAGCTAATAGTGATAGGATTTCGATGCCTTGCCTTCAGGGAAGTACCTAGGTTTTATTTTTATATTTATTTAAGTTCTTATGTGTCCTATCTAGCCTTCACTTTCTTTCCTTTCCTGACGAAGGCCTTGTGGCCGTAACGTAGACTATTTTCTTTGTCTTTTGTCCTCGTAAGACGCATCACCTTTTTATGATTTTTTTTTTCAAACCCACCCATTGTACTCCACGTCTTACCGCAGTTCCCCTCAACTTCCTCGATTTTATATCAAAAGCTCAAACACTTGAACTCTAGTCTCACATTACAATATCATAAAATAAAACATCATTTACCTCGTGTGTAAGCAATTTAACAATTAACCGTACTTATGAATCCGCCAAGGGTGTAATCATAACAAGTTTGTTGATACCACAGGCCTATATAAAATGACTGATAGAAAAATTAAGATTGCTCGTTTACGGAATAATCGCCATTTTGCCAAAATAACTGAAAGCCAAAGAGGCAGGTCATAAAAGGAAACGCCAGTTGCAAAAAAATGAATTATGAAAAAACCAAGCTTACAATTTTATAATTAACATACGGACTTATCACTATCATCCTTCAGATTCCCAAGGAGCGTAGACTTTCAACCAATTCATGCCAAGTCCTCATATCATATGTGATCCGTACCTGATCCTTTCATGTCTTCTTTTTTCCATTTCATTTGTCTTTGGTTTCGTTCTCCATGTATTTTTCATCCTCCCCCTACCTCCCTTACCATTGTGACTCCAGAACACGGATTACCTTATAAGTTGTATGAACATGTTTCCTCATTTGTGTGCTAATCTGTTCAACCTCCGATGGGTTATAATTAGGAAACATAATGTGAATGAGGTGCTCGAAGACTGGCTACACAGTTACCTACGGACACTTCCCAAATCTAGTAAAGACCATTTTTTTTTTTTAAACCAAAGTATGCCGTTCAACCCTCGATTTGTTATATTTAGGATTTGTAGTGTAATAAATTCAAGACAATATAGTAACATCTTTCCCCCTCCACTCAGTCCAAATAGAGTTAATCAAAACAAAAATTGTGTATGTGTGTGTGACCTACGCTTTCCAAGAAACAATAAAAATAAAAAAACAACACAAACAAAAAACAACAAAGGAAAAAAAACCAAACTAAAGTAAAGTCTCTCATAACTGTCTCTCTTTTAACAAGGTGAAAAGGAGCTAGAAAACACCCCACTTCTCAGCAGCAATAGAATTATCACAATGCAGAATGTCTACGGTAAACAACTAGAAAGGATAGTAGCAGGAAAAATAACGATTCACTTCGAAAATGCACAGATCATAATTGATACTCTCGAAGCTATAGGCCCATGAAAGTTACTGTTTTTGTTGAACAGAATCGACATCATTGCACTACGAACAAACCCATAGGTGCCCAGTTTCCTTCAGTATACACCAAAGAGTGTGAATGCTAACTGTTCCTGTAGCTCGATATTTATACACACGACGGATGCATCCTCTCATAGGCTTATCTCTGTTAGCCTTACGCTTGATGCCCAATTCCAACAGTCTAAACCTTGATAATTCATTTCTTGCAGTATCATTCTCTAACAAGTGAACATTAATTGTTATCGGTATCACGCCCTTATCCATATCCAGTGTCCACACTGTGGGTGCTCTTGTTGCTCGTCTGTCAGCTCTCTCATTACCTCGTACCCCTGCATGATCAAGACAGCAGATCCACACCAGCTCCTGCAAATTCGAAGCTTCTATGAATGTTTTCCATGCATGCCTTTAGCCAATCATTTTGAACCTTTCGAAACATGGACTGAGAGTCTGATGCAATGACTGCCTTTGTTTATGAAGTTTCAGTTAGCCACCTTAAGGCTCCAGTAGCTGTCTCTACCTCCATTCTCATCTTCTTCTTCTTTGATCCTTAGCCGCTGACCGTCAAAGCAGTCAGTGGCCATTACGCCTGGTGGCGTCTTGTAGGGCAACAACAAATTGATTCCACTTTGCTCGGTCGGCGGCCATCCTTCGTACAGTGCCCCAACTCTGGTTCATTCTTTGCATCTCAGCCTCTACAGTCCTCCGCCAAGTTGTTTTTGATCGGCCTCTCTTTCGTTTTCCTTCAGGGGTCCATTGCATAGCTGTTCTTGTGATGACATCGGGGTCTCTTCTGAGGACATGGCCAACCCAGCTCCAGCGTCTGCCAGCTATGATGGTGTGCATGTTCTCTTGCTTGCTTCGAGTAAGCAGATCTTGGTTGGTGATGGTATTCGGCTAAAAGATTCGGAGAATTTTTCTTAGGCATGTTGTGTGAAAAGAGGACAATTTCGACATTTCCTTCTCTGTAACTCTGCAGCTCTGCACTTATGGACTTCCAGATGTTGTTTAGACTAAAAAAAGCTGTTCTTGCTTTGTTCATTCTGTTGTTGATGTCTCTGCTTGCTCCGCCGTCTGGTGTTACAATGCATCCTAGGTATGTGAAGGCATCTGTCTGTTCCAGTTGCTGATTCCTTACTTATATGTTCTCAGGGTTGCTCACATTGAGCGTCATGACCTCTGTCTTCTTTAGGTTGATGTTCAAGCCCACCTGCTGGCTATCCTTATTAAGTCTATCCGTTTTTTCCTGGATGTGTTAATGTGAATGTGTTAGCAGTGCAATGTGATCTGCATATCCAGATCTTCCAATGTAGAAAATGTAGTCCATCTTATTCCTCTTGGATTGCCCTCTGTTATCTGCGCATCACCCAGTCTATGACTGTTAAAAATAGAGTGGTTGATAAGGGGCATCCCTGTCGTACTCCTATCTTCACTTAAAAGGTTAGGTTGCTCTGCCCAATGCTACACGTAAAGTTGGCATAAAGGCTTTTTATGATTGACACTATGCAGCTTGGAATTCCATAAGCCCTCAGTATTTTCCATAAACTGTCCCTATGTATTCTGTCAAAACCCTTTTCAAAATCAACGAAATTAATGTACAGCTGTCTTTGCCATTCTGAGCACTGCTCTATAATGTTCTTGAGGGTAAATATATGATCTACACATCTTCTGTTGTTTCTAAATCCTGCTTGTTCTTTCCTCAGTTTGTGGTCTACTGCTTTTGAGATTCTCTGTATAATTATCCTGCCTAGTATTTTGCTGGGAACTGAGAGAAGAGTTATTCCTTTCCAATTATTGCAGTCTGCAAGATCTCCCTTCTTGGGCAATTTGACAATTATTCCTTTTCTCCATTTTGTTGGTGTATTCCCTGTTTTCCAGACTTGTGCACATAGTGGTTCTAATAGTTCTGCTGCTAGCTCTGGGTCTGTCTTAAATAGCTCTGCATTTAAGTTATCATGACCAGGAGCTTTTCCATTATTTAACCCTTTGATTGCTGTGATGACCTCTTCCTCTCGTGGGACGTTGGTATTAACATCTAGATCATTTTCAGCCTCAGGAACATTCAATTGTGTCTCTGGTGGTTCCTTATTCCGAGTTTCTCTGACATGCTCTGCCCATCTTGTTTCCTGTCCCTCTACTGTCGTGATGAGATTTCCGTGCTTATCTCTTACTAATGTAATATTGTTTGCACCTCGTTTTCCACTGATGATTTTAGTTATTTTGTATACTGTGCTTTGTTCATTTCTCTGTGCTGCCTCTTCTGCCTGTCTTGCAAGGTCATCCAGAAATGTCCTTTTGTTAGCACGAGTTTGACGTTTAACTTCCTTGTCCAGCTGACTGTACTGTTCACTATATATTGCCTTTAACCTGGGAGACATAGCTTCTGTTTTCTTTCTTTTCATTTCTTTTCTCTTCGCTATGGTGTTTAGCGTATCTGGTGTTATCCAGTCTTGGCTCTTTCTTTCCTGGAATCCTAAGCATGACTTGCTGCTTTCCTTGTATATTGTTGAGATGGTGTTGAATCTCTGGTCAACATCATCGGTCTCTGTTCTTTCCTGGCTTTTTATAATCTCATATCTTCTCTTTACGTCGACCACGAAAGCTTTTCTGGTGAGGGGATCCTTCAGTTTCGTGATGTTGTATCTTTTCTGTTTGACTGCAACTGGTCCAGCAGCTCTGAATTTCACTTTCAGTCTTGCTACTACTAGGTGATGATCACTTCTCACATCTGCGCCTCTTCTTACTTTCACATCTTGTAGTGCATGTCTCCATCTGCCATTGATCATTATGTGATCTTTCTGGTTTCTGTCTCGTCCGTTTGGCGATTCCCATGTTAACTTGTGCACTTCGATGTGTGGAAAAAGTGTTCCTCCAATGACCAGGTTGGTAATACTGCAGAAGCTTATTAATTTGTCCCCATTCTCATTTGCTGTTCCACTGCCGCATTTCCCCATTACTCTTTCGTTATAATTATTGTGTGCTCCCACTTTCGCATTTAGGTCTCCCATTAGTATAATGTCCATTCTCATGCTAGAAGTTATTATCTTGTAAGCCCCGCTATGTTCGACAACGATTCTGCCCCACCCTGACTTCTCACCATGGATCGCAGACCCATCAGTACATACAATGGTATCGTTATCCGTGTCATGATCATGTATCAGTTGATTTATTCCAGTTGTGCTTTCTTATTGTCCCAAGTCCTACACTCTCTTCCAAGGCTGATGATGACTTGCTGGTAGTTACTCCAGTTCTCATCTGACGTGCATATAGGCTTTTGCCTGGGCCATAGCATATCTTATCTAATTGACAGCCCTCTAAGCATCTCTGTCAGGAACACTTATCGTGGATAAAACTCCACTGTGTTGCACTACTGCAATGTGTATTTATAATCATACATAACGGCTCGTCTGACCACACAACAATGGCTGACAATAGGAAATAAACACCTTTACAGGAACTTCCCTTTAATCATATTCACACTACAACAAGGCCTCAAACGGCCAATAAACACATCAAATACAATAATGAAATACCACTATAGCTTTGCCGTAGCAGCTTAAACATCAGCATCATACATGACAGTGCGAAGTATACTGAAAACACTGCAATGAATATCGCTCACCTTGAGCGGTAAAACTGCGACATTGATACACTCCAAGTCATTACAACTTATAATCTACGGCCTGAAGATAATACACACTAGATACTACACTGCTCTAGAATTACCACATAATTACCAATCAGGACCGAAACATGGCAAGCACTCACATAATAGTCTATACAATGAACCACACAGCAAACTTGCTGGCAAAGGGAAAAATATCCGTCCTACTCGAACAACGGCTAGTATCTGACTAATTTTGGGCCTTTTCCCCGACTTCCGGTGGTCACATGACACACCAGTTCGGGAAGTTCCGGCGTCGCCCGGCTGTCTTTCGTGCTAAAGATGCACTGCGAAATAGCGCCGTGACATCACCCCCTCCCCTCATAGAGAAAACGTAGTTTTCTTACATCGGAGGAAGCTTCGCCCGGCCCCCGTAGGAGTTTAGACGACCATATGCCATTAACAGCATCTCCTCATCTGAACCGAGAGTGACGAAGTTCTTTCCTACCATTGTCGTTACTGCATTCTCCAACCTACCACAAAACGCAACATGAGTATGCCATCGGTTACCCAAGGTTCCGGAAGTGAAAAATGACAACGACTGTCCAACCCTGGTCAACCCCAACACAGTGCGTTATAAACTACTAGTAAGTCTTACATAGGCATACGATACAAATGATGACTGTCACAAAATTAACAGTGATACAACGTAAAAATATCTACAAAGGATAAAATGTAGGGATAAAAAGAATGCGTAAGTTACTAGAAGGCATGATCGCCCACGCCGCGGGTCATCACCCGCCATGGAAATTAAATTGCTGAAACGGTTACCATTTGAACGGGATGAGAACGGCGGATCAAAAGGAAAAAATATGACTGAAAAATTGCGTGAGACTAGCAAGGCTAAGGAGACGCAATTAACCCTCTATTGGGCCATTTATGAAATAGTTGGAAAAAAAATTCTTGGAGTGGTTTTTGTGGCTGTCCCATGTCTGAAAAGTGGTGTGAAGGTTAATTTTGGGCAAAAAAAAGTTTAGTTAGTGTTTTATGGGTATGTTGCCAATTGGCAACAAATCACCATTAAGGTTGGGAACATTTATTGTTGCCATTTGGCAACATATATCTTTTAACTATGTTTTTATGTCTAACAACATCTATTTCACCTTTTTTTACTCCCTACCTACATTTAATATTTAAACAGTAAATAGCAGACAACAAAATTTGTGAAACTTCATGAAGTTAAGTGTAATTTATACAGAAAATGCCACACATACAATGAAACATATAGTTACTGAAAAAAAAAAAATCTTCTGTCTCGTGACTCAATCACAGCTCCACACTCATGTTTCATGAAATACTTTGAAACAGTTTGAATGTTTATTGAGGCACAAGTGTAGGTTACACTTCTCACAGACAGTTCTGGAGTACCCCTTGCATCCAGGAAGTTTGCATCTCCCTTTGTTGGTGACGGAATTGGGGCTGTGGCCAACATTGTCAGTTCTGACATGAAAAGGAGGTACATTTGCTGTTTGCCCTCTCTTCTTTTTAGCCACCAGCTGTGTCTCAGTGCTTCCTGATGGCCTTCCCCTTTTATTATTTTCACTTTTTCCTGCTTTTAGGAGACACAAAGCAATCTGCAACTTGAAATCAACTAATGGTAGTCTGTCCTTTTTTTCCATACCATCCTTACACACATCTGAACAATAAGTTAGCCAAGCTTGCACCACAGAAACATCCAGGAAATGAAACAATATTCTGTGGTACCATTTCTTGGATCTAATAGGTATACGATAGAGTGCCAGCAAGGAGTCCAGCAAATCTACCCCTCCCATGAACATGTTATATTCTTTCACAGCTGCAGGGCAAGAAATGTGTATTTCCTTCTTGGCTTTTCTGTCCCATCTTCTGACTACACATTCTGGTTCAACTGCTGCATAGGTGCTTAGCAGTGTGACTGCTTTATTGTCATACCATTTGATAGCTTTCAATGTGGCTCCGTTTGTTGCTGCAGTACAAACAACAGATGACCCTCTTCCTTTCGTTTTCAGTTCCTTATCGGAACACAGATTACACCCTTTCAGCCGGTTTGCGCGGACAGTGCCAAGACATGCAATGCCTTGTTTCCAGAGGCATGCCTGCAATGCTGGCGAATTAAACCAGTTGTCAAAATATATACTTTATGCCACACATTTTTAGGGATACGTTGAAGAAGTCTCAGCACGATATTAGCTGATGCTCCTAAATCAGGTTGGCCAGGACACACGTCAATTTTTCCAGTGTAAATTTCAAAATCATGAATCAAACCAGAAATGCTTGAACAAACGAAGACTTTATAGCCCCACTTTTTGGGTTTCTTTGGGTTGTACTGACGCAGAGATGATTGACCTTTGAATGGGATAACTTGCTCATCAATGCTCAGCCTTTCTGCTGGTTTGATTGAATTGAATTTCACTTTCAGAGCGTCAACTAAAGGTCTTAATTTGAACAATTTGTCGCCTTCATTGTCTTGCTGCTTGTTGTTGTCATTGCAGTGAATGTTACTTTTGATTTCTTTAAACCTCTTGTTCGTCATAGTATCAGCAACAAGTCCATAGCGCGTTGTAGAGTCCCAGTACAATTTACAACTGGGCATTCTAACAATACTCATCATAAACGCAATTCCAAAAAACTGTTCCAGTTCTGGCTGGCTCAATCTGAGAGGCTTCATGATGTTTTTTTTCTGGATGCTGTACTTGTTTGATTCAGTGACCATATGTGCCATTGTATCATCATCAATGAATCTGCGGAAGTATTCTATTGGTTCTGAGGTAACTGATACGTGTGCCGAATCACCAGAGAAGGGCGGAGCTTCAGAAGATACATCTGAGGCTTCACGGTGTCTCCATAGCATCCGACGACGATCAAAGGTTACATCTGTGTCCTCCAGCTCTGATGCAGATGATTCTGAAAAAAAAAAAACAAAGATATTAATTATCTGGCAACATAAACAATCATTTATTGGTATACTGGTGTACATGTTATTATTCTGATAATAGTAATAATGATAAAAATTATTCTAATCCACATTATGGTATAAAGCGTTCCACAAGTAAGTCTCCGTCAGCCGATATTTAGTACCTGATGGACTAGGCTGAAACTGTACATAGGTTGTACACTGATGGACAAGGCTACAACTGCAGTCAGAAATAAAGTGGCCACATTAAAAAAAAAAACATCAATTAAATTCAACAAACCTGAATCGGTTGTGTCCGAGGAAGGGCCGGGTTGCCACGTGTTATCCAGGATGTCTTCAGCCTCACTGTCTGACAGCTCACTATCGCTAGAAGCCTCAGGTATTGGTCTATAGATTGTAGTCTTTTGGCTGTAAAACTTTTGAGGATCCATTGTGTTTAACTGTAAAAAAAAATTTAAAAAAAATGACAACATATACATTTTGTAATTCAAAAGTTTTTCATCACAAAATTGTTTAATCTCATCTGATGATACATTATGTTTTGTGATTACTGGCAATTTTAGTGGTTATCATGTGTAGTTTAGTTCTAAAAGTCAAGTCTAGATGAAGTAAATATGTTTTATTCATTTACAATATTATTAGTAATTTATACTGGTAATTCTACTATTTACATTGACCTTTTTAGGATACATAAAATTGCAAATAACAACTTTTTTATAAATGATGAAGTTTAATCAATTATAATGAGAATAAAATACTAATGTTGTTGATTACAGAGAAATACAACATTAAATATCATTTATTAGGTAAAAAGCAACTGTTGCCAATTGGCAACATGAAGTGGTTTTTATTCCTTAATCGACTTTTGTTGCCAAATGGCAACATACCTAAAATGTAAAATAAGAGTAACTTATTTTATTTATTTATAACTATTAAAGCATTTGTTACAAAGATAAGTGGTTTAAGTTACTCAACATATTTTTTATACACCGTTTTCATAAGGAATTTTAAAAAATAATGTGAAGTAAACTCACCTCTCAATTCGATCTTGCAAACCAGCTACCATGCCTTGACAAAAGAGTGCGTGAAAAAAAAAAAGTATTTCTCCGACAAATGAGTTACCCGGTAATTTAAAATTGGGAATGTTTCTAGAACACAATAAAACAAAAAAATTATTAATTTGAACGCCGGATAGTGAAATAGATGACTTTAAACGGTATGTTGCCAAATGGCAACAAGGCCCAATAGAAAGTTAATTAATTAGAATTATTTTAGTCTAGAATAATTATAAGTACTTTAGTGGTTGGAAATTTTACTTTGCTTATTGCTAGATTTGTTTAAAGAGTATGGCGGATCTGGCAAAATTTAGATCAGCTGCTGTGCTGACCGCAAAGGAGATGGGAATGGATGGTCAGATTTTAATTCAATACGTAACGGCTGAATGTGATAAATATATTGAACGGGAAGAAAGGAGATTAGAAAAAGAGGCTGAAAGAAAATTAGAGTCTGAAAGGTTGGCTGAAGAGAAGAGGTTAGAGGCTGAGACTAAGAGGCTGCAGATTGAGGCACAAGAAAAACGACAGCAAAGGGAGGCAGAAGAAAAAAGATTGACTGCCGAAAGGGAGGCAGAAGATAAAAGGTTGCAAAGGGAGCACGAATTACGACTAAGGGAGCTGGAATTACAAGGCCAGGCTCCTGAAAATGGTGCCAGCCCTTTTGCCTCAGATGCTACGCCCAGTCTGGGAGCCTCAAACTCAGCTATGGGGTTTCATTTAGACCATTTTGTTGAAAAAGACGATGACATAGAGGGGTACCTAGGACGTTTTGAGTTATTAGCTACTACATATGGGTTAGAGAGAGAGAGGTGGAGTTTAAAGCTATCACAGGGACTGAGAGGTACTTCTTATGAAGTCTTTGCTAAAATGAACAGGGAAGACCAAGACAATTATGACATGTTAAAGCAGGCTTTGTTATTGAGGTACGAAAAAAATGGTGAATTTTATCGTAAGAAATTTAGAAATGCCAAACTGTTGTCTGGGGAGACATACCACCAATTCTCTGCCAGACTGGAAACCTATTTGGAGAAATGGACTGCTCTGGGGAAGACCCAAGATCTTAAAGAAATGATCATGATTGAGCAATTGAGAGAGTCCATGGCTCCAGACATGAGAAAATTTCTCATGGAACAAGGTGCAGAGAATTGGGAGAGGTTTTAAATGTCGCTGAGAGGTATCAGGCAGCCCAGGCAGAGGTAAGTGGTGCTAAAAAGAAGCACATAGATAATTTTAAAGCTCCACAGCCATTTAATAAATTTGACAATAGAGAACAGGGTAATAGAGGTAGGACAAACTTTGAGCGGCCAAGAAATGACTATCGCGACAGAAACTCACAGTTCAATGACCAAAAGTTCAATGAAAGAAAACCGTTGAACCAAGGAAAAAGATGGTGTAAATGGTGCAAGAAAGATAACCATAACACCGAATTTTGTAGAAGGAAACCTTCAAACATTGCTGCAATGAAGTCGGGGATGCAAAGATTAAAGGTTAATCCTAATGGACAACAGGAACCTTATCACCCCCCCAGTGTGTGAGGATGTTATTTGTAATGGGGTCACCATAAGGTGCCTTTATGATACAGGTTTGGATTATGATTCAGTTGTGAAGTCTAGCCTAGTGGACCCAAGTCAGTATACCACAGAAACAGTGGAAATACAAGGGGCGACTAAGGACATACCACTCATGACACTTCCCATCGCAAGGATAACGGTGAAAACTCGCTATGTGGAAGGAGAAATCAGAGCAGCAGTGATAGATGAACCAATCTACCCTCTGATATTGGGGTGTAGATACGTCTTCTTGGGGAATCCCGAGAAACCTGTGATCATGGCGACAGTGCAGACCAGGTCACAGAAGAAGGAGGAAGAAGGTGAACCTATAAATGCTCATCCAGAGGAGATGAGGAAGGCGCAGGCTGAGGATAGGACACTCAAGCCATGTTTAAAAAAAATTGCCCAAAGGCCACACACCTCCAAGCAAGGGAGAGTACTTTGTGAAGAACAGATTATTATACAGGAAGACAGGAACTAGATCCACTGGTCACGGACAGTTAGTTCTTCCCAAGATATATAGGGCAAACTTAATAAGGAGCTTACATGTTGGAAAAGATGGTGACCATGAGAAAGTCGGTACCATCTGCCAAAAGATTGCTCGAAAATACTATTGGCCCGACGTAAATGTCGATGTTGAAAACTTTGTAGAAGCATGTGGCGTATTTCATGAGGGAACACCCACAAAGGGAAAATATGTGCAGGACCTAGAAACGCCACGGGGCAACTTTAGGCCTGAAAGGAAAACTAATTATACTCGGGTAGACAAAGTGGAATGGGAGCCCCCTTTTCACACCCAGTCTTCACTTGAATGGATTAACATGGCCACTATGCGACGAGTACAAAGAGTAAATTTTACCCAGGATAAGATGACAATCCCTCGGTCAGACTTATATAAACTGGAAGAACAGAAAAGAGAGCGAAGATCTCTCATAAGCAATCTCAAGTGGGGAGACAAACCCCAGAAAAAAATTGGTAGTGGTCGATTTGTGAGTGATGATTCTAGGAAGAAAAGTCCTCATTATAAAGCTTCTAATGGACGGGACCCGATGGGTTCCATGAAAAATAAGTATGATAAATTAAAGATCCAGATGTAACTTTATTAAGGACCTGGACAGATGAGAAGGCGGAAGAGACTGTTACCTCATCTTATCAATACGTGAACGAACTGACCACTCGTTTGAAAGCTGGATGGAAACTGGCAAATGATAATTTGAAACAAGCCAGGAAGAAACATGCAGCATATTTTAATAGGAAGGCAAAGGACCGAGAACTAGCTGTGGGAGAGAAGGTGCTGCTTCTACTACCCGGTAGCCAGAATAAATTACAAATTGGTTGGCAAGGTCCCTATACGGTTCTGGAGAAGGTGTCTAGAACAAACTATAAAATTGACAAAAAGGGAAAGGAGAAAGTTTATCATGTAAACTTATTAAAGAAGTATCTGGACAGACCACTCCAGGAAAGCACCCCCTTATTGACCTTGGCTATTGCAACTCAAATGCAAAAGGAACCACTCACCTCACATGAATACCCATTACATCCTTGTGAAACAGCAGCACAGGTAAAAGTCAGTAAGCACCTGACTAAAAACCAGAGGGAGAGAGTTCAACAGGTTCTGGAGGAACATACAGATGTATTAACAGATAAACCAGGCCATACAAATTTGCTACAGTATGACATGAAACTGGTAGACTCAAACCCAATCTGTATGAGAGCCTATTCTATTCCGTTCGCGAAGGAGAAGGCATTGAAGGAAGAAATAGATTATTTGTTGAAGGAGGGGATTATTTCGCACAGTGAATCATCTTTTAGCTCTAGTGTCGTTTTGTTGAGAAAACCGTCTGGGGAACACAGACTGTGCATAGATTACAGGAAACTGAATGCTGTCACAGAAGGACAAGTGGATCCATTACCAGACACAAAACAGTTATTTGCCAGATTAAACAAGGCAAAATACTTTTCAAAGGTGGATCTTAGTAAAGGCTATTACCAGATCCCAGTGAAGCCTGAAGTGAGACCTTATTTGGCTTTTAGCACTTCGGATGGACATTATGAATTCAATATGCTACCATTCGGACTGAAAAATGCTCCGAGTGTATTTTCAAGGATGATGCGCAAATTGTTGGATCCCCTGAATAACCCATGTATCACGAATTTCATGGATGATATTCTCGTCGCCACAGAGACATTTGAAGAACACATTGAAGCTCTAGAGATGTTATTTAATAGACTTCGGGAGGCGAACTTAACTGCTAGGCCAACAAAATGTTGTATTGGATGCAAAGAGTTGGAATTCTTGGGGCACACTGTATATCAGGGTAATATGACCCCTGATCCTAAGAATTTGGAAAAACTGCAGAGAGCACCTAGGCCACAAACAAAAAAGGACGTGCGATCATTCGTGTCGTTATGCGGATTTTATCAGAAATACATCAAAAATTTTAACGCTATTTGTGCTCCTCTGACTGATCTGACTCGCAAGGGACTTCCAGATAAAATTATTTGGACTGCACAATGTGAACTAGCGTTCCAAGAGTTAAAGGAAAAACTCACTAGCAAGCCTATTCTCAAACTGCCTGATTTGACACAGGACTTTGTCTTAAGAACCGATGCAAGTAATGTAGGACTCGGAGGGGCTTTGTTGCAAAGATCATCTTCACCTGATGGGGAACTGAAACCAGTCGCTTATGCAAGCCGCAAATTGAATAAGGCGGAACAAGGATACTCCACAAGCGAAAAAGAATGTTTAGCGTTAATCTGGGCAATAAAGAAGTTTCAAATCTATCTGTATGGTAGGACTTTTGTGGTCGAGACGGATCATCAGCCTCTCGTATTCTTATCTCAGGCTAAGCATGAAAACGCAAGATTGCTGAGGTGGTCTTTATTGCTTCAACCTTATCAGTTTAGTATCCAATATATCCCAGGCAAATTGAATGTCGGTGCAGATTTCCTCAGTCGGCACCCCTGTGATCAAAATTAGAGTAATGGCAGACGTGAGGAGAGTTTTTATCTATGTGTATCACTGGTTTTAGAACTTGCCGTAGGCATGTTTTCAAGTGGGGAGATGTGTCACAAAATTAACAGTGATACAACGTAAAAATATCTCCAAAGGATAAAATGTAGGGATAAAAAGAATGCGTAAGTTACTAGAAGGCATGATCGCCCACGCCGCGGGTCATCACCCGCCATGGAAATTAAATTGCTGAAACGGTTACCATTTGAACGGGATGAGAACGGCGGATCAAAAGGAAAAAAAATATGACTGAAAAATTGCGTGAGACTAGCAAGGCTAAGGAGACGCAATTGGGGGGGTGGGGGGGGGGGGGGGGGGGGGGGGGAAGGAAAAAGTCACGTTCCCCAAGTTGACATAAAGTAAGGAAATCGACAGAAGGGACCTTGGATATGATACGCCACAGTCATTTATTGGACGCTTTTGCGATACCAAGCCTTTTATTTGAATTCAGCGGCAAACGCAGATGCTTGAAATATTACAAAATTTAAAAAGTAACTTTTTCTTAATATTAATGTTAGGAATATAAAAATTAGCTGGCCGGATGGCCCATTCTGAGCAGTGAAATAATATGCTTTTATTTATACAGACGGATAGATAATAATGAAGACATTGACAAAAGACTGTGTTGTTCACATCAGCGAAAGACTGCATTGAATCAAACATGTCACTAATTTGCACAAAAATCGCGACCTTGAGACGCAAGTGTTCAAATCTAGTTAGAATGAAAGAGAAGGGACATTGGTGGGAGCTGTGGCTAAAAATAACTTTTCAGGCAAATTTGTAGAGGGGACGGATAGGTTGGTTCAAAAACCAAGTACGTTTTTTGTGAAAACGCAAGTAGAGACGGACGGACTAACAGATAAAAATCCATACTTGACTGAAGCATGACTGAAATGACTTTAGTGTAGGAAATTTGAATTAAAAAAAACCAAGGCATTGATTGGCCACAGACAATCATATTATCCGCGCTCAGACGAGCTTTTTTGCCATTCCTCAATAGTTGTCCAGTGATAGACACAGTAAATTTTTAGTGTGGTGATTTCAAATGAAGTAAATAGAAATAAGTTCAGGGACGCCATACTATAGCCAGCAGCTCAGCTGAGTTTTGCTAGCATTTCTGTGTTCTTTATTCATAATCTGGTAAGATTGAAATTATTTCTTTGTATATTTTAAATATTGTTTAATGTTTCGAGTGATTTGATACTGCCATATCGAAATCTAGCCTTACAACAAGTAAGGATTTGCTCTAGACCCCCCGCCCTAGTTCAGGGTCTAGGGACAAACAATATATATATATATATAAACTCCAGCAAGGATTAGGAAGGACAGATCAAGTGTTGAGATCAGTGGAACATATCACCTATCCTATCCTAGGGCAAGAAGCTAATAAACATATTTCGGAATATGTAGTCTGTGAGAACTTATCCTATGGGAAACAAACTTGGTAAGATGTGTTGTATGGTCAGAGAGATCTGACCCTGTCTAAATGGTGTTATTGTAAATTGTTACGTGTAGAAGTGGCTCCTTAGGTAAGGTTCTGAACCTAAACCAATACTTTATTTCAGAGCTGTGAGTTTTTTATGTTGACACCAAAAGGTGGTGTCAAATGCTGGGTAAATAATTGACAGTGAGGATCCGTGCAGTGTCGCATCTCGGCAGAACAGCCTTGTATTGCCCCCAAGCCCGGAGAGGTGGGGCCACCCGATATATTGCCCCCAAGCACGGAGAGGTGGGGCCACCAGATTCCAGCACCAGAACTACTCTTTCAAAGTTACGTAAGCAGGCTGGTCTGCTGGATTTACACCAACTTCATAGACATAGCACCAAAAGTGAATTACTACTAAAACATCCCATTTTCTTCCATCATTAATGGACAGTGTTTGGTAGGCTTAGACAGGGAGGGATGAAGCCACCCCAACAGCACATCTATTCATCGTTCTCCCAGGGAAAATAAAACTATGAACTGTAGAAATAATAACTACTCGTGAAAATTATATACGTACACACCTTTTATTTATCATGTCATTTATTCATGCCATTCACTCATAAATTCCAAAATCTTTCATATGTTCTGGCCAAAATAAAACCTTGGTTCAGAACAAACAAATTTAAAAAAAGATTTACTTTCTAAAATTTCACCAGCTGAATTTAGTTCATTGTGTTCTAAATTTTATTGATAATATTATATTATTTAATATCTGTGTGTGTGTGTTTGTATATGTCAATACAACACATTACATTCAGTACCCTAGATTTTAACGTAGCCACATTCATTAGAAAAAAAGATAGGTGTGAGGTCGTAGTGGTAGCAAGAAAGGCCTTCTGAAAATTCACAGCTACATTTTATCTCAGGAGCCTTCACAGCTGACCTCATACATCACACTTAGTAATATCACCATCATACAATACCATCAAAACCACTACACTAACTATCACCAACAGACTTATGTCACAAAATTCAACAATATAGCAAATTGCCTTTATGGCATCATACTACTTAAATTCAAAAACATCACATTTAGCCCACACATCGTATTAACATTTGAAAACCACCTCCTTAGCCACTCTCACCAAATTATAAAGCTGTACAGAACAACTTATATTCCATCAGAATAGTACTGGTGGCGTAGGTCAGACTCTGCGGTTCGGTTAGCATTAACCGAAACACGTAACTGAACGTGAAACCTGATACCTATCCATAGCTATTGCTGGACAATCAGCAGGTGGCTATGGAGCAATGACATGTGCTTCCACCTGACTGCATCACGCGCACCCTACCTATCGACTAAAGTAACTCGTGCAACCTTGGTATTGTCTCGCAATGACAGTACCTCGACGAACCTAACCGACGCGACCTCATTAAACGCACGTCTGAGTGTGCGCCGGCTAGCACTCGGGAGGATATTGCGGACCCATACCTTGCGGTCACTAGCTATAAGGCCCTCAGATATGCCTTTACTGTTCCTATTACTGTCCCTCGGCATCGGACTGTGAGTATCAATGGGCGCCGGCTGTGAACCCCATCTAAAATGTACCTTCTTCTCAGGTGGTGACATTTCGACAACCTGATCGTCCGCTCCGGGACTTCGGTGTTGCTGAGACTCTGCTTCAGCTCATCCCGTGGCGTTATGCACTCCCCGTACATTGCCGACGATCAAATCGGTGACTGGGTTCTCGAGGACAAACGCGTTCACTCTCCCTGACAGGAACGGGGTGTTCACATTAATACACGCCTGGGGGTAAGACTCAACTTTGGCCCCAAACGTGATACACTTTACAGTTTTCCCTGTGAGACAGGACTCGTCGACACATGACCGACGCACCCCGACTGCAGTACACTCGGTGTCCCTCAACACCGATACTGGTTTCTTTTCCACCACACCCTTGTGGAGTGCCACCTCGCCAGTCTCATGGACCGCCGACAGACATTTTACTGCATGTCCGCAGTGTAGCACTATATTCTCGTTCGCATGGAACAGAGGTCGACACCCCACACAGTCTTCGCTGTTGAATGTGTCCAACACAAACGCAGAGTTCGCGTACTCGATTGGGGTGGAACGCCTGTCTACATTATGTCCCTTACCATTACACCTGGAACATCGAAGTTCCCTTTTTACTTCCTCACGTGGACTATTGCTGGGGCTGTTAGCCGGAGAAGACAGCACATCAGTGTCAGAAGATCGACTCTATGAGGATCCACTCCTGCGCTTGACCTGTTTCTCTTTACAATGCCTATCCTCCTTTCGAGACTCATCAAAGCGCACTTGCTTACGCATTTTGGTGCTCTTCTCCAACACTATCGCTAACAGAGTGATGGTTGTTCCCCCTCGGCTGGAACCTCTGACGCGTTTTTAAATTATCGTAGTTGCTCCTGAATGGCTGGTAGGGCCGAGGTGACCTATTGCGTTTCTGTTCTTCGCAGCTATCTGCCCCGTCTGACTGATTTTTCCACGGTTGGCTTTGGACTTTGCCGACGCCTGCAACCAAGCGTCTGACAGATCCGACCTCTGGATGGGTTTGCCCGGATGGGCAAGGACATAATGATGGCTCAGCTGTGCCATGGACTCAATGTTCTTTGGCTGGTGCTCTTGGAAATAAGCTACCAATTCAGTAGAACTCGACGACAACACTTTGTCCCGTATAATTAGATCAACCAAGCCATCAAAGTCTTTTGGAATTTCTTCCAACTCGATTCATCTATTTAGCAGAAGCTTGATCTTCGAAATGAAATCCTCGAAGTCCTGGTCTGCACTTGGCATAGTGTTTCTAAACCGCGTCCGGTACCCGTCAGCCGTCAAATGGAACTTCCGGAGCAACCGTTCGTTCACCTTGTCGTAATCTGCCCGCTCTTCCAGCAGGAGGCTATAAAAAGTCTACTTTGCAGGCCTCACTAGCAATGTGGATAACAGAGATGGCCACTGGTCTCTACTAGCCTTCCATGCCAGGCATTCTTCCTCGAACCTCTCAAGGAAAAAATCTAAACTATCGATTTTGTCTTTAAAATTTGGCAGACGCAGCCTAAAGGAACGATGAGACCCTCCCCCCTCCCCCGGAGTCAAGTTCTGACCACTCGCACCTGCTTCTATTCTTTTTAATTGTATTTCTTTATCAGCTTCTACCTGCAGTCTTTTTTCCTCCGAAGCTAATCTCATTCTCTCCTTTCTAATTCTAACTCTCTATCCTCTTTCATCTTCTGTTCCTGTAATTCTAACTCTCTATCCTTTTTCATCTTCTTTTCCTGTAATTCACGTTCCATCTTCTTTTCTTCAAACTCTCTATCTTCTTTTCTTGAAACTCTCTATCTTCTTTCATCTTTTTTTCTTGTAATTCTAACTCTGCCTTCTTGAGCTCTCGTTCCTCGGCACGTAAATCTCTTACGGCATCATGATTCTCTTTAGAGTGAAGTTCAGTCTTGGCATATTCCGTTAGTTCTTTCCCAGTGTACCCACATTCTTTGCCTATCCAAATGAAACCCTCAAAGTCCATGATGTACACTCACAATACTCAATACTATCTATGACTGCTTCTTTTGCTATAGATTCTCCCTATGCACTTACTCAATACCATATACCAAAAACCACCTCACTTATATCAACAGCTACCTCTCTTACAAAGTAAGCAGTAATGATATATAAATTGCAATAACACTTCTCAAAGTCCAAACATATGCATGTAAATATAATCCACTTCACTCCTCAATATATATATAATTCGCTTCATTCCTCAACTAGCCTCTTGGCTAATGTCTCCTTACTCTCTAGGTTTTGGTCCTTTCGACCACTTAATCTCTGTGATACAACTGTAAAGACCCTTACTATAGTCGAAAGTTGTATTTCCCTAGCTGTAATACCTCTTGGTGCTATACCACCTCACAACTGTAAGGTTGTGGCACCACCACAAAATTGAAAAAATAAGTTAACTTCTACACCACCGTATCTCACTAGTGGTGCTGTACACTGACAGTATTTCAATTCTTTATATTCTATCTAATACAAACGTTTACAACTGGCAAAAATGAACACAACGATAACTAACAGTCACGATGAATAAGATGACAGACAAAGTTTGAGCAGAGATAGACTGATATAAACGATATATACAATGCGTGACTGACAACGAACGAAAACAAGGGATACCTGCTAACGTATTAACAAGATAGCGAGAAGGAACGAGAGATCACACCACTTAAACACAACAATAGAATTACTGAATGTACAAGACAATGTAAATACAAACTACACCAGTACACCTAACAAATACTGAGCTTGGAATGTTAAGTAGGGCAGTCGCAGGAAACACTTCTGCCTGACTCCGCCACTAAACATACACAGCCAGACCCTAGAAGAAATCAGTCTAATCCAATCTGTTCCCACAAGTAAGAAAAGGAAGAATTAAACTCGCCACCCGTCCACTCTTGAACTCACAAATATAATATTAAACACAGCAGTCTAAACAACAACTACACTTAACAATGAAGTGCTGAGAGCTATCACTTTAACTAGCTACTAACTAGATCATACTACTCAAAATAAACTAAATAACATTTAAGCAATAATAACACTATAACATATTATATATAATAATAATGACCCCGAGAGACAGGAAATCAGAATGACAGAATCCACGAATTTAATTAACACCCTATAAAAGTTTCTCCAAAGAAAGCGAAACACGAAGACAACAAAAAGAAAGCAAGAAAGACACAACACATAAGAATACCTCAAGAAACAGACGTAGGAAAACGGACAGAAAAATGCTTATAGTTTACTCAACACGACCACAACAAGAGAACCCACTAATCTAAAAGACCAGACTGTAAGATAAATTGACTCAGGTGGATAGACCGACAGAAAAACTTAACGAAGAAGAAGAAAAAGAAAGCAAAACACAAAACAAATACCCAACTCATACACAGATGTACAAACAATAACTTAACCGATGATCCAGTGATGTACCTCCGCGTAGCTTCTCAGGCACAGATGGTGATAGATGAAAACCACACACACAGGTCTCCACAAACTTGAAAATGTTCAAACAATAACAATGTTCTCCGCGGTGTTATCACAGTACTGTCCACAGCAAGAATAACGACAGTAAATCCAATAATGTTCAGACTTCTTCACTAGTCTCAGTGAAGTCTATCACCAGCTGACAACAATACTATCCTTTGGCACGGTGATAATATATCTTCACAGTTCACTTCAGTATGTAACTTCTCACGGAGGACCCAGCAGTCTTCACTCGTCGGCACAGTTTCTTCATGGACCCCAAAGTTTACAAGGTATAGACCTTGGCACCAGACGAATGGCGACAGCTACTCAGAGCAGGATTCCAGTGGTACTGGACACATGTTACGGTATATGTTATTAACGCCGTCTGCTAAAGGTTAGCAGACGTGCAATTGTAAAGGTTAAGACATTTAATATATTGCGATAGATGTTTCAATTATTGAACGCTCCGTACACGATCGATTATGACGTGTCTAGCGTTGTTTGGGTCACAGTCGGTAACTAGGAGACGCTACCCTTTGTTACTTGACCGCCAAGCTAATAGCTGCGTTTTTCTAGCCTTCCAAATTAATGGCATGATATAGCCATTTATATGTGTATTTATGCAGGACCAGGGTCAGTCCTAGAACTCTACGAGAGAGGAAACTTATGGAGGTTAGTGATTAACTAAATCCTTGGAAGGAGAAAGATAATCGTCTACTTTATACGAAGTAATTAGACTCACAGTCTCACTGTCGGCAGGTAGCCATTCTATCTGCGCGTGCATATAGCTGTGATGTTCTGACGACAATTACTGCATTGTATCCTTAAACGGACATTGACACGTAAAACAGCAGTCTACGCTATTGATTGATTGATGCATGTACCTCATGTGTGAATTGAACTGTTTATGTATGTGTGTAATCCATATTAAATTGTGAAGGACTCGAACCGGAGGCATTATTCGTTGAATCACGTTACACCATTCAACCTTATGAATTACGTATTTTATGTCAAGTTGCTTAGTTAATAAGATGAGCAGTTGTTTACATCTTGATGCCAAGTTCAGGCATTACGACAAACCGAAGGTGAGGTTCACCCCATTCGCGTAAGAACATTAGCACGATCAGAATTCAGGCAACACAACCAGTAACCACACACGAAAGTCCTTCAACAAAACTGGCGGCCGATTGCGGGGATCGACAGAAGAGAAAAAAATTTTTCTGTGTTCCACACGCCTCCACGATATTTACGTTTGAATGAAAATCACATGACCATTACGAAGCTGACGTGACGCACGTGATTATGAATAGCAACATGACGTCACTGTTGCATTGTTGCCGTGAAGAAGACATCTTTTCAACGCCTTTCTAGTTCGCTTCAAATTTATCAAGATGCACAAGATGGACTACCGTTGCCTGCCCATCAGGAGCAGACAGTCAAAGGCACAGGCCTAGCCGTCGACGACAACGAGCATCAAGTGAAGCAGCAAATAAAGATAAGTTTAGCTCAATAACTATTGTCGTTAACGTGACAGTGCTAACTGAGTCCATGCCTTCTGCCTACATAGGCATGTTTTTACCTATGTTTAATGTACTTTTTGTTGTTTTAAGGTGTTGTTAACTAGTGGGCGGTAGGGAGGATGAACCGAAATTAGATTCTGTGGCTCTCACGATGCCTGAATTGATTTCGGTCGTTTCTTAGGGCAGTTAAACGATCGCACTTTTTGGGAGCTCCATCGAAGATTCTGCCGAATGGACTGCCTGTCCAAATCTGCTGTCGTTTGACGATTGTGTTAGCTGTACCGTTCCGTAGATAACTGGCGTATTTTATTTGTACTAAGTTCACATTTTTATTCAGTTTTGTATCATGTTCGTTAACTATTTCGTCCAGTCTACTCTTACTATCAATTTATTTTATGATTGTTAAATGTTCGTCCGTTATGAGTCCTGTGATGTCATCATTTTTTGCATTCATTTTTTTTTTTGTGTACTTTGAATATTAAGTTGACCTCGGGTCAGTCTTTGACCCTTCATTTGGCTTGTGACACTTCCGCTTGTTTTATTTAGTTCATAAATTCATTTTTAATTGTGAAAATGTCTTGTTTGCGTCTTGACATTGTTTGTACCCTTTAGTTGCATCATTGTTTTGTTTGTACTCATGATATATATTAAATACTACATTAATAATATAACATTATATTCAATAATACACTTGTAATTTAATTTAATTAATTTTTTCTGATATTTAAGGTTAATATGGGACATTGCATAATTATACAGTGATAGTCCAAGAAATTAGCACTACAATTTATAAGAGATGCCTAGGGCATAATAATATAATATATATATTGACCAAATAAAATAATCTTATAGTCTACCTTTGAGGTAATAGACCCATTGTATATTATTTAATATACTTTTCTAGTACTAAGAGAGTGACTTAGTACATTGAACAATATAATTACTAGGAATCATACCCAACATTATTGGATATTAAGATTAATTGTGTGATGTAATTACATTATAGTTAACAGATATCATAACTATTTATGAGATAGTTAGTACTTAGATACAATATTGTTACAAAATATTGTCTATTGGTTGAACTTAGACATAAGAGTTCAGTACTATTGTGATTATTTATATTGAATATTCCTAAGTTGAGTAAGTATAATAATTACTCTGAAGCTACTATTGACTATTTTAATCAGTAATTATCAATAATTACTTACCAGATAAAAGTCAAAATGCTTACTATAGACCATTTCGTTAAAATTGGTAAGGAATATGGTTATAAATCTCAAGAACTTCGTCAGTTTGCTGAGGCAGAACTGGAAAAACATAAAGCAGAAATAGAGGAACAAAAGGCTGCATTAAAGAAAGAGGAGGAGGAACGTGAGATGAAGCAAATTGCCAAGGAAAATAGATTAAGAGAAATTGCTCAACAGGAAGAAGAGAATAAATTGAAACGAGAGGAAATTATTTTACAACAAGAAATGGAATTGGCGCGTATTAAATTGGAGACAGCAAGATTACAAGCACAAAGTGCTGATGCAAACCAGAATAATAACGCACAAAATGGATCGTCATCCAGCCAAACTAAACATTTCTACAACTTTAAATTACCCACTTTCAACTTAAACGAGGACGACCTTTCATCATTCCTGTCACGTTTTGAACAGACTTGCAAAACAAACCATTTGCCTGAAGAGTCATGGGTACTCAAGTTAAATGAATTCTTGGTTGGAGAACCATTGACGGCTTCTCAAAATGCTGACCCATCAATAGCAAATAACTACGGTGCTATTAAGTCCTTGCTTTTACGAAGGTTTCACCTGGACGAGGAACACTGTAGGTTGAAATTTAAGGGAATCTTACCTAGCAGACGGCGTTAATAACATATACCGTAACAACACCCACAACGCAGGAGTATACATCGATTGCTTCCCAATAAGCAAGTTTCAGCACACAGGACCGTTGACTACTGGCTGCAATACATGGACTCAGTCTATTGCTACAGCACGGGTTGGCTGCAGCACAAGAACACTCGATGTCGCTACAGCACGGATTGGCTGCAGCACAGGAATATTGGCAGGTAGGCTGTGGCAGGAATTCTAGTCGGTTGGATGGCTACTTCGTGTGGCGGGAACAGGACAACTTGCCTACCTCAAAACGCCCTATCACACTTGTAGTCCTAGGTAAACTTAAAAGTTTACAAAAGCACTCCACAAAAGACCCTAACACCTCTAAGGTAACACTCAAAGTCACACTGTATCAACCGGGATAGCGCAACAACCAAGGTCGTCTCCCCACCCTGTTGAACTCGTAACTTTACTCCGCAAGAAGCAACGAATGTTACAAAGAAACCGTGAAGTATACTTTGTAATATGTCTACTTATTCAGCCCGACAATTCACACCTGACTGCACTAACATTGCTAACAGCAGAACAACTTATGCACGAGAACCCGAACTACAACACTGCATTTTGTCAATCTGTCCAAACACATCGAACACCATAAATGTCAAAACTCAGCTTTATTGACAACTCTAACCTTTCACTGTGCCCTATATTCAAACTGGGTCAAATACCGCGACGGGTCGCCCCTCTAAATGTAAACAACTCACTGATACTGTCTAACCATAACACACTGCCGTGAACGCTGGAAAACCTGAAGTGCACACAATGCTGCTATAAACTCCTGATATGTGTGCATAACAACTACTAACCTTCTATAGTGTCAAATATTGGCCCCACGGCATTTAGGCTCACAAAAGGACCGGATACAGTCTTCAGCTGTCAAATATTATCCTCCAAAATATTGGCCCCCACGGCCTCTAAAGAATCGGACACGAGCTTCCCAGCTGTCAAGAACCAATTTACTATGGTTGCACCACTGCAATGTGGATGTATAATCATACATAACGGCTCGTCTGACCACACAACAATGACTGACAATAAGAAATAAACACCTTTACAGGAACTTCCCTTTAATCATATGCACACTACAAAAAGGCCCCACACGGCCAATAAATACATCAAATACAATGAAGAAATTCCACTATAGCTTTCCCTTAGCAGCTTAAACATCAGCATCATACATGACAGTGCAAAGTATATTGAAAACACTGCAATGAATATCGCTCACCTTGAGCTGTAAAACTGCGACAATGATACATTCCAAATCATTGACAACTTATAATCTACGGCCTCAAGATAATACCCACTAGACACTACACTGCTCTTGAATTAACACATAATTACCAACCAGGACCGAAACATGGCAAGCACTCACATAATAGTCTATACAATGAACCTCACAGCAAACTTGCTGGCAAAGTGAAAAATATCCGTCCTACTCGAACAACGGCTAGTATCTGACTAATTTTGGGCCTTTTCCCCCGACTTCCGGTGGTCACATGACGCACCAGTTCGGGAAGCCCCGGCGTCGCCCGGCTGCCTTTCATACAAAAGATGGACTGCGAAATAGCGCCGTGACAATCTCTCTCATTGTCACATATCACAACAGAACAGGTGCAAGAAGCAAGATGGGCTGAGACACGCTCAATAAGACACCACATGAGATGCAGCTGAATATTCCTGAGGCTGAAAATGACCTGGATATCAATCCAGATGTTCCAAGAAGGGAAGAAATTATTACCGCTAACTCATGGTTGAAGAATGGAAAAGCTCCTGGTCAAGGCAAAGTTGTTTAAAATTGATCCTGAATTAACAGCTGAACTCTTTGAACCACTCTTTTCACAAATCTGGCAAACGAAGAAAACACCATTTGAATGGAAGAAAGGAACAATTTTCAAATTGTCAAAAAAAAAAGGTGACCTTACAGACTGCAACAACTGGAGAGGAATTATGCTGCTCTCTGTTCCCAACAAAATTTTTTGCAGGATAATTATCCACAGAATTTCATAAGCAGTAGATCATAAACTGGGGAAGGGACAAGAAGGATTCAGAAAGAACAGAAAATGCGCAGATCTTATTTTCATCCTCAGGAACATAATAGAGCAGTGTTCAGAATGGCAAAGACAACTATGTATCAACTTTATCGATTTTGAAAAGACTTGTGACAGCATACACAGTGATAGCTTTGAAAAATACTACAGGATTATGGGATCTCTAGATGTTTTGTTACCATCATAAAAAGTCTTTATGCTAACTTTCCATGCAGTGCTGGGATGCGCAACCTTACTTTCGAAGTGAAAACAGGTGTATGACAGGGTTGCCCCTTATCCACCATTCAAGTTTTAACTATCATAGACTGAGTGATGTGCCAGACAGCAGATGATACCCCTAGAGGAATAAGAAGTTCACCACACTGGAAGATCTAGAATACGCAGACGATATTGCACTACTCTCACAGTCACATTAGCACATCCAAGAAAAATCAGACAAACTGAATAAATATAGCCAACAAGTGGGACTGAACATCAGTCTGACAAAGACAGAGGCCATGACACTCACTGTAATACATCGTGAGCCTAGGAAAGCAAGGCACTAAAAGTTAGAACACCTAAATACATTTACTTATCTAGGAAGAATAGTAAAATCAGACGGCGGAACAAGCAAAGACATCATTAACAGAATGGATAAAGTCAGAACAGCCTTTGCAAATCTAAACAACATTTAGAACTCTTCTCAGTACAGCACAAACACCAATTCAGATTATACGACAGTTGCGTCGTTTCTGTACTTTTGTATGGCGCGGAGTGCTGGATAGCAACAGAAAAGGAAATGTCCAAATTATTTTCTTTCCACACAACCTGCATTACAAAATTCCTTGAATTTGTTGACCGAATATCATCTTCGACCGAGGAACTGCTTACACGGTGCAATCAAATAGGCATGCATACCATCATTGCAGGCAGACGTCGGAATTGGGTCGGCTATGTCCTCAGAAGGGATCCTGACACCATCACCAGAACTGCTATGCTATATGAGCCCCAAAAGGACAGCGAAAGACAAGTAGACCAGAGACAACCTGACGGAGATCAGTAAAGGAGGAGATTCAAAGCATGAACCAGAGTTTGGACACCCACATTAATTTGGTTTCTATTCTACTTTTCTTAGCTTCTTGATCCTCCTTTTTATTTCCTTCTATGCCAACATGTGAAGGTATCCAAGCTATTAGAACGGAAAATCCTCTGAAGTATAGGTAAGTATTTATCAGTAACATATCTTCTGCTAAATCTGGCCTACTGCATTCTCTTAAGTAGCAGACTGTATAGGATTGTTATGTGCTAGTAGTATAGTACGTTCTTTACGGGTAGTATTGTGGTGGATGAGCGGACTTTTTATATAGCAAAATACTCCGATCGATTGTGGAGAATGAGCTGACTTTTTATTTAGTAAAATACTCCTCTCGGTTGTGGAGGATGAGCTGACTTGTATATAGTAAAATACTCCGCTCAATAATGGCGGGCGTATAGTGTGTTATGTGTTGTTTCTTAGTCATGTTTACAACATGTGTTACAACATATATTACAAGAGTTATACTATATATTTATACATATATTTATACAAACATTTAGTTATACACATAAAAGATAAAGAAAAAAAAACTAAATACATTTTATATATTTATTAACAAAGAGAAACACCGTGTTAGCGTCCGTGGTGATAGTCAATGGTTGATGTAGAGTGACGTCTAACCTCACTACTACGGTCGTGCCGGCCATACGGCTACACTGTATAAGCGGTGTGGAGTGGGTGGTATTGCTTTTGGTTTGCTTGGTGTAGTGTGTTGTTGTATTGTGCCGGTAGTGTGTTTGTGTGTTTGTTTATACATATATATATATACATACAATATATATATAAAATATAAAAAATCGATAATGGCGGAAAATATAAAAAGATCGATAATGGCGGCGTAGGTTACTAAGGGGGTTTTTGAAGCGAGTGGAGTCTTTTTGTGCTGACGGGGGTGACGACGCAATGGTGTGTACAATTTGGGGTGTAGCTGGCGGGTGTAGGTTAGGGGGGATTTTTGTGGGCTATTGAATTGTGCTGGTAGTGTGTTGTTTATTCATACAACATATATCTATACATATATATATTTTACAAACAATATTTATACATATATTTATACGTTATAGATAACAACGGTTTATAAATAGAAGTATATATTTAAGGAGCTCTTTTAAAAGAATATTTGAGTTAAAGAGGAAAATATAAAAAAATCGATAATGGCGGCGTAGGTTACTAAGGGGGTTTTTGAAGCTAGTGGAGCCTTTTTGTGCTGGCGGGGGTGATGACGCATGGGTGTATTGGCGCAGGCGTAAGCCAACGTATAAGCACAGGGGCATAATAAGTGTTTATATATAAAATTTTATTATATTATTATTATGAAGTGGAGACATTGTCGGCGTGTACCTGTCTTGTGATGTAAAAATATTACAGGGAATTTCCGTTGTTGGGTGAGTACAGCTAAAAAGACTAGTATTTTAAGTTGAACTGTCTGTTTACTAGTATATTGTGATGACCATTAGCCCATTCCCATTTATTGAGACCATTAGTACACAATGGCGGAAAATATAAAAATATCGATAATGGCGCTGCGTATGGTTACAAGGGGGTTTATGAACTAGTGTGGAGTCTTTTTGTGCTGACGGGGGTTACGACGTTTTTTTTTAGGTTACTAAGGGGGTTTCCGCCCCGCGCGTTTGTTGTGTAGTGAGAACCTCTAAAAAATGTCTGTGGGTTTGTGTGTAGCTATTGATGAGAATTACAGCTAATTGGTGTTAGCTTTCTTGGTTTGATAGTCCTTTTCACAGTGTAAAATCACTATTGGTTATGTGTAGTGTTTTAAATAGTTTTGTTAAACCATTATTTCTATAATATTTAGGGCCATCTCGACGCTGAATATACGCTAGATGTATATTTATCAGATCACCGACGGCGGATGCGCATGCGCGCATAACTTCACAAGTAAAAAAAAAAATCTTTACAGGAGCGATTATATGTTGATTTTTCATTGTCGGCGTTAAAGAGGCCATACCGCAGACTTGTGTAGATTGACCAATTATTGTGGAGGTAGTGTATTCTTAAGCAATAACATCAGATTTTTGTGTATTTCATGAAAGTTTAGGTATAAATACACTGTCCAAAAGTGATCTCATCAGAACGTTGTAATCTATGTAGATGTGTTGTAGTCTTGTTACAAACAACAAGCTGATTTAGACTTAGCTTTAACTTTTTTTATTGGAAGGAGTTGTGCTTTTACCCTTTTACATGAATATAACAACCGATTTGTTCCAAAACCTTCATGCAACTATGTTGCTGCTTGACTTGAGAAGAAGGAATTTTTATCACTCACTAAGTGAATTCCCTTTTTCCTGCCCGCTATAGAATAAAGAGGAAAAAAAGTGATACCTTTTATAGAGGAAAATGACTAATGAGCGTGGTGTGGTGGTGTTGATGTTGGTTTTTGTTTTGTCTTGGCGTGTGGGTATTGAGAATATAGGGTGGTGAGAGGTGACGTTTTGTAATTATCGGAGGCAGCTATTCTTGGGATGTAAAAATATGACAGCGAATTTCCATTTGTTGGGGGAATGTAATTACATAATGATACGTGTTCTGGTCCACGGGGTAGTTTTTTTTTATTATTTATATTATAGCATGAGTAATAAGTCTACTCACCCCAATGTCCATCTAGTGGTATGTAAGTGACCCCCCACATAGCCGTATTCTCCACATAAAAAATACTAGCAAAGGCCAGGCTGGACAATGCCAAATAGACAGTTTTATTGAACACAACGAGGCTGCGTAGAGATATATCCCATATGCAAACTAGATTATGGCGTCAGCTAACCAGTTCTTAGTGTCGCTATACAGGCTGCAACCGGAACAATGTCGAGGCCATTTTCATCCATTTTTTAATAAAGTTCAAACACGGGCTTTTACCGCTAGCAATAAACTCGATCGATGGTCTGCGCAAGACATCGTGACGAAACAAAAGATCGTTAATAAAATTCCGTTACCATAGAGGGTGACGTCAGGGCTAAATATAGCTATCTAGAAAAGTGTAATAAAAATCTAACAGGCAGAGTTTTGCGTATTGGTAGACGAAAAATCCTATCTGCAACAGGGTTTACCTTTGTAAGACAAACAGTTACCTTTGTAAGACTAACCCTGCTACATATTTCTGTTCACTTCATAGCAAACAAGCTCAAAACACAAGAGATCAATAGTAGAAATTTATGAAAGAAACATTCCTTCGTTCGTTTTTTTTAACACCCGTGATTTAAGGTTTCACTCTTTTTACACATGCTGCATCTGGTGATAGGTTTTATATTGTTTCCCAATCATGTCAAATATGTGGTGACCCCAGAAATTTAATACATTAAATAAATATAACTAAGTATTTGTTCCAGTTATCAAACGGTTATCTGCTTTTTTGTCCGGCAAGTTTTAAACTTTAGTGAAAATTTTTCTTCCAAGCAACAAAGAGGGTCCAAAAATTATTCCCAGTCCTCCGCACAGGTTCCAATCTGTAGGTAAATAGATCAGATGTCAAATACTTCTTTAAATATTTCTTGGAGTTTTCCAAACTTTTCATTAAATATTTTCTCATTAAATATATTCTTTTCTGTTGCCAGTACTTGACAATGCAAATAATTCTTGCAGCTGTCAAAAAATTTTTCCAGTTGGCAAATATTTCTTCAAACGTTTTGCCAGTTGTCAAATATTTCTTCAAATTTTTCCCGCTTGTCAAATATTTTTTAAAGTTGTCAAATATGTATGCAAATGTTTCTTCCACGTGGCAAATATTTATAAAAATATTTCTTACAGTTGTCAAATATTTCTTCAAATTTTTTTACACTTGTCAAATATTTATAAATTTTTCTTTTCCACTTGTCAAATATTTCTTCGATTCGGAAACAACAGCAAATGGATTGATTTGCCGTTACCCTAAAGACGCCATTAGGCGTGATGGGAAACAATGGCAAAGAAAACCTATCTGCTGTTGCCCTAAGACGCCACTAGGCGTAATGGCTACTGACTGCTTTGACGGTCGGTGGCTAAGGATGGAAGAAGAAGAAGAAGAAGAAGAAGAAATATTTCTTCATTTTTTTCCCCGCTTGTCAAGTATTTCTTACAGTTGTCAAATATTTCGTCAAATTTTTTCCCGCTTGTCAAATATTTCTTACAGTTGCCAAATATTTATGCAAATGTTTCTTCCACTTGGCAAATATTTTTTCAAATTTTTTTCCACTTGTCAAATATTTCTTACAGTTGTCAAATATTTCTTCAAATTTTTTCCGCTTGTCAAATATTTCTTACAGTTGTCAAATATTTATGCAAATGTTTCTTCCACTTGGCAAATATTTCTTACAGTTGTCAAATATTTCTTCAAATTTTTTTTACACTTGTCAAATATTTCTTACAGTTGCCTAATATTTCTTCAAATTTTTTCCACTTGTCAAATATTTATGCAAATTTGTTTTTCCACTTGTCAAATATTTCTTACAGTTGTCAAATATTTCTTCAAATTTTTTCCCGCTTGGCAAAAATTTCTTACATTATTCAAATATTTCTTCAAATTGTTTCCACTTGGCAAATATTTAAGCAATTATTTTTTTCTACTAGGCAAATATTTCTTCAAATTTTTCCCGTTGTGAAATATTTCTTACCAATGTCAAATATTTCTTCCAATTTTTGTCAAATATTTGTGCAAATGTTTCTTACTGTTGTCAAATACTTCTTAAATTTTTTCCACCTGGCAAATATTTATGTAAATATTTTTTCCACTTGTCAACCATTCCTTCAACTTTTCCCGCTTGTCAAATATTTCTTAGAATTGTCAAATATTTCTTCAAATTTTTTCCCGATTGTCAAATATTTCTTAGAGTTGCCAAATATTTCTTCAAATTTGTTGTCCACTTGTCAACTATTTCTTACAGTTGTCAAATATTTTTTCAAAGTTTTTCCACCTGTCAAATATCTATGCAAATATTTTTTTCCACTTGGAAAATATTTCTTCAAATTTTTCCCGCTTGTCAAATATTTCTTACAGTTGTAAACTATTTATGCAAATGTTTCTTGCATGTGTAAAATATTTATGCAAATGTTTATTATACTTGTCAAATATTTCTTCAAATTTTTTGCCCACTTGTCAAATAATTCTTACAGTTGTCAAAAATATCTTCAAATTTTTTTCCACTTGTCAAATATTTCTTACAGTTGTAAAATATTTGTGCAAATGTTTCTTGCATGTGACAAATATTTATGCAAATGTTTCTTCCACTTGTCAAATATTTCTTCAAATTTTTTTTTCACTTGCCAAATATTTCTTACAGTTGTCAAATATTTTTTCAAATTTTTTCCACCTGTTAAATATTTAGGCAATTTTTCCCCGCTTGTCAAATATTTCTTCAAACGTTTTGCCAGTTCTCAAATATTTCTTCAATTTTTTTCCCGCTTGTCAAATATTTCTTACACTTGTCAAATATTTCTTCAAATTGTTCCCGCTTGTCAAATATTTCTTACAGTTGCCAAATATTTCGTAAAATTTTTGTTTTCCACTTGTCAAATATTTCTTACAGTTGTCAAATATTTCTTCAAATTTGTTTCCCGGTTGTCAAATATTTCTTCAAATTTTGTGTCCGCTTGTCAAATATTTCTTACAGTTGTCAGATATTTATGCAAATAATGCTTGCAGCTGTCAAAAACTTCTTCCAGTTGTCAAATATTTCTTCATATTTTTGTCCACTTGTCAAATATTTCTTACAGGTGTCAAAAATTTCTTCAAATTTTTTGATCCACTTGTCAAATATTTCTTACTATTGTCAAATATTTATGCAAATAACGCTTGCAGCTAACAACAAATTCTTTCAGTTATCAAATATTTCTTTAAACGTTTTGCCAAAGTCCAAAAATTTCTTACAATGTTTTTTTCCAGGTGTCAATTATTCCTAACTGGGGCAGCACCTATCTCTTGACTCAGCACATTTGTTTTCTTTAGACTTATCGTGAGGTCAAAGGCCTTGCATGCTTTGGTGACGCGATTCACCGAGCTCTTTCTAGCATCAGATATGAACTGGGATCCCCGATCAGATAGTATGTTTTCGGGAAAACCAATCTGTTGAATACTAAAAATAGCGTATCCGCGGCACTTGACGAAGGCCCGGAGTGGATGTCGGGAGTCTCAAAATGTAGAGACTGTCACAGTAAATGGAGAAGACAGCACATGTTTGTATTACTCAAGGTAGCTGCAGCTTTGTTAATGAGACTAGCAATTTATGTGGCCAGAGAGAGTTTGTCAGTGATGATATACACAAGGTATGTGTGATGTATCGTACACAACCCGGCAGGGCCGACCCAGTTTCAACTGGGTCGCCCCTGCCGACTTAACACCACGTGCAACACACTACCAGCACAATACAACAACAATCAAAAATCCCCCCTAACTTACACCCGCCAGCTAAATGTTTGTATAAATATATGTATAAATATATATAATATAGTATAACTATTGTAATATATGTTGTAACACATGTTGTAAACATGACCAAGAAACAACACATAACACACTACACGCCCGCCATTATTGAGCGGAGTATTTTACTATATACAAGTCAGCTCATCCTCCACAACCGAGCGGAGTATTTTACTATAAAAAAGTCAGCTCATTCTCCACAATCGATCGGAGTATTTTGCTATATAAAAAGTCCGCTCATCCACCACAATACTACCCGTAAAGAACATACTATACTACTAGCACATAACAATCCTATACAGTCTGCTACTTACGAGAATGCAGTAGGCCAGATTTAGCAGAAGATATGTTACTGATAAATACTTACCTATACTCCAGAGGATTTTCCGTTCTAATAGCTTGGATACCTTCACATGTTGGCATAGAAGGAAATAAAAAGGAGGATCAAGAAGCTAAGAAAAGTAGAATAGAAACCAAATTAATGTGGGGATGAGTGAAACAGAGATCAAAAGCTTAATTAAAAGAATACAAACTAAGGAAAGAGCAGTAGAATAGGATGGAAACCTGAAGGGCAGACATGCATATAAATTGTTCAAGACTCCAACAAGGACGTGTCAGGTATCTAGAAAACTAAAAATTCGTAGCAATTAGAAACTTGTTAGACTGCAACTTGGAATGGGCTATCTTAGAAAAGAAGAACTTTACTTTGCAGAATGTTCAGAAAATAATAATAAAGAGCATTTCTTACTAAAATGTAGGAAGTATGAACCACAGAGAAAACCAACATTACATTATTTCTTCTTCTTGGATCCTTAGTCCCGGACTGACAAAGCAGTCAGCGACCATCACGCCTAGTAGCGTCTTGTGGGCAGAAATAAACTGTCCCCATTTTGCTAGGTTGGTGGCCATCATTCGTGCCGTGTCCAAACTCTGGTTCATGCTTTGAATCTCCTCCTTTACTGATCTCCGTCAGGTTGTCTCTGGTCTACTTGTCTTTCGCTGTCCTTTTGGGGCTCATATAGCATAGCAGTTCTGGTGATGGTGTCAGGATCCCTTCTGAGGACATAGCCGACCCAATTTTGACGTCTGCCTGCAATGATGGTGTGCATGCTTATTTGACAGCACCGTGTAAGCAGTTCCTGGTCGAAGATGACATTCGGTCAAAACATTCAAGGAATTTTTTAATGCAGGTTGTGTGGAAAGAAAATAATTTGGACATTTCCTTTTCTGTTACTATCCAGCACTCCGCGCCATACAAAAGTACAGAAACGACGCAACTGTTGTATAATCTGAATTGGTGTTTGTGCTGTACTGAAAAAAGTTCTAAATGTTGTTTAGATTTGCAAAGGCTGTTCTGACTTTATCCATTCTGTTAATGATGTCTTTGCTTGTTCCACCGTCTGGTTTTACTATTCTTCCTAGATAAGTAAATGTATCTGTGTGTTCTAACTTTTGGTGCCTTGCTTTTATAGCCTCACGATGTATTAGAGTGAGTGTCATGGCCTCTGTCTTTGTCAGACTGATGTTCAGTCCCACTTGTTGGCTATATTTATTCAGTTTGTCTGATTTTTCTTGGATGTGCTAATGTGAATGTGAGAGTAGTGCAATATCGTCTGCGTATTCTAGATCTTCCAGTGTGGTGAACTTCTTATTCCTCTAGGGGTATCATCTGCTGTCTGGCACATCACTCAGTCTATGTTAATTAAAACGTTAATGGTGGATAAGGGGCAACCTTGTCATACACCTGTTTTCACTTCGAAAGTAAGGTTGCGCATCCCAGCACTGCATGGAAAGTTAGCATAAAGACTTTTTATGATGGTAACAAAACATCTAGGGATCCCGTAATCCTGTAGTATTTTCCAAAGCTATCACTGTGTATGCTGTCACATGTCTTTTCAAAATCGATAAAGTTGATACATAGTTGTCTTTGCCATTCTGAACACTGCTCTATTATGTTCCTGAGGATGAAAATAAGATCTGCGCATTTTCTGTTCTTTCTGAGTCCTTCTTGTCCCTTCCCCAGTTTATGATCTACTGCTTATGAGATTCTGTGGATAATTATCCTGCAAAAAATTTTGTTGGGAACAGAGAGCAGCATAAATCCTCTCCAGTTGTTGCAGTCTGTAAGGTCACCTTTTTTTTTTTTTGACAATTTGAAAATTGTTCCTTTCTTCCATTCAAATGGTGTTTTCTCCGTTTGCCAGATTTGTGAAAAGAGTGGTTCTAAGAGTTCAGCTGAGTTCAGGATCAATTTTAAACAATTTTGCCTTGACCAGGAGCTTTTCCATTCTTCAACACTGAGTTAGCCGTAATAATTTCTTCCCTTCTTGGAAAATCTGGATTGATATCCATGTCATTTTCAGCCTCAGGAATATTCAGCTGCATCTCAGGTGGTGTCTTATTGAGCGTGTCTCAGCCCATCTTGCTTCTTGCACCTGTTCTGTGGTGATATGTGACAATGAGGGATATTGTCACGGCGCTATTTTGCAGTGCATCTTTTGTATGAAAGGCAGCCGGGCGACGCCGGGGCTTCCCGAACTGGTGTGTCATATGACCACCGGAAGTCGGGGGAAAAGGCCCAAAATTAGTCAGATACTAGCCGTGGTCCGAGTAGGAAGGATATTTTTCCTTTTTCCAGCAAGTTTGCTGTGTGGTTCATTGTATGGACTATTATGTGAGTGCTTGCCATGTTTCGGTATTGATTGGTAATTATGTGTTAATTCTAGAGCAGTGTAGTGTGTAGTGGGTATTATCCGTAGATTATAAGTTGTCAATGATTTGGAGTGTAGCACTGTCGCAGTTTTACTGCTCAAGGGGAGCGATATTCATTGCAGTGTTTTCAGTATACTTCGCACTGTCATGTAGAATGCTAATGTTTAAGCTGCTACGGCAAAGCCTGAGTAGTATTTCATTATTGTATTTGATGTATTTATTGGCCGTGCGAGGCCTTGATGTAGTGTGCATATGATTAAAGGGATGTTCCTGTAAAGGTGTTTATTTCTTATTGTCAGCCATTGTTGTGGGGTCAGACGAGCCGTTATGTATGATTATAAATACACATTGCAGTGGTGCAACATAGTGGTGTGTTATCCACGATAAGTGTTCCTAACAGAGATGCATAGCGGGCTGTCAATTAGATAAGATATGCTATGGCCCAGGCAAAAGCCTATATGCACGTAACAACGAACAACCGGCACCCCTTGCATGGAAACAAAGCTGACATCAAGGGAGCAAGAATAAAGAGGGGGATGTCATTGACACAGGATGAAACGACGACCAAGAAGGTGACCACAGTTGAAAATATATTCAATAAGGAAGAGTGAAGTAAGTCAGATGAGAACTGGAGTAATTACCAGCAAGTCATCATCAGCCTTGGAAGAGAGGGTAGAACTTGGGACAATGGGAAAGCACAACTGGAATAAATCAACTGATACATGATCATGACGCGGAAAATGATGCCGTTGTTTATACTGATGGGTCTGTGATCCGTGGTGAGAAGTCAGGGTGGGGTTTCTCTGCTAGGGCAAAGGGCAGAATCGTCGCCGATCATAGCGGGGCTTACAAGATAATAACTTCCAGCATAAGAATGGAGGTACAGGCAGCTCTGGAGCCTTAAGGTGACTAACTGAAACTTCATAAACAAAGGCAGTCATTGCATCAGACTCTCAGTCCATGCTTCGAAAGGTTCAAAATGATTGGCTAAAGGCATGCATGGAAAACATTCACAGAAGCTTCGAATTTGCAGGAGCTGGTGTGGAGCTGATGTCTTGATCATGCAGCGGTACGAGTTAATGAGAGAGCTGACAGACGAGCATCAAGAGCACCCACAGTGTGGACACTGGATATGGATAAGGGCGTGATACCGATAACAATTATTGTTCACTTGTTAGAGAATGATACTGCAAGAAATGCATTATCAAGGTTTGGACTGTTGGAATTATGCATCAAGCGTAAGGCTAACAGAGATAAGCGTATGAGAGGATGCTTCTGTCGTGTGTATAAATAGCGAGCTACATGAACAGTTAGCATTCATACTCTTTGGTGTATACTGAAGGAAACTGGGCACCTATGGGTTTGTCCGGAGTGCAATGATGTCGATTCTGTTCAACAATAACAGTAACTTTCATGGGCCTATAGCTTCGAGAGTATCAATTATGATCTGTGCATTTTCGAAGTGAATCGTTATTTTTCCTGCTACTATCCTTTCTAGTAGTTTACCGTAGACATTCTGCATTGTGATAATTCTATTGCTTCTGAGAAGTGGGGTGTTTTCTAGCTCCTTTTCACCTTGTTAAAAGAGAGACAGTTATAAGAGATTTTACTTTACTTTGGTTTTTTTTTTCCCTTTGTTGTTTTTTTGTTTGTGTTGTTTTTTTTTTTCTTTTATTTTTATTGTTTCTTGGAAAGCGTAGGTCACACACACATACACAATTTTTGTTTTGATTAACTCTATTTGGACTGAGTGGAGGGGGAAAGATGTTACTATATTGTCTTGAATTTATTACACTACAAATCCTATATATAACAATTCGAGGGTTGAACGGCATACTTTGGTTTAAATAAAAAAAATGGTCTTTACTAGATTTGGGAAGTGTCCGTAGGTAACTGTGTAGCCAGTCTTCGAGCACCTCATTCACATTATGTTTCCTAATTATAACCCATCGGAGGTTGAACAGATTAGCACACAAATGAGGAAACATGTTCATACAACTTATAAGGTAATCCATGTTCTGGAGTCACAATGGTAAGGGAGGTAGGGGGAAGGATGAAAAATACATGGAGAACGAAACCAAAGACAAATGAAATGGAAAAAAGAAGACATGAAAGGATCAGGTACGGATGACATATGATAGGAGGACTTGGCATGAATTGATTGAAAGTCTGCGCTCCTTGGGAATCTGAAGGATGAAAGTGATAAGTCCGTAGGTTAATTATTAGAATTGTAAGCTTAATGTTTTCATAATTCATTTTTTGCAACTGGCGTTTCCTTTTATGACCTGCATCTTTGGCTTTCAGTTATTTTGGCAAAATGGCGATTATTCCGTAAACGAGCAATCTTAATTTTTCTGTCTCTCAGTCATTTTATATTTGGTATCAACAAACTTGTTATGATTACACCCTTGGCGTATTCATAAGTATGGTTAAATGCTTACACACGAGGTAAATGATGTTTTATTTTATGATATTGTAATGTGAGACTTTAGTTCAAGGGTTTGAGCTTTTGATAACGTCTTCCGTTTGGTTGAAATGAAGCGAGGTGAGCCCAATGCCCGATGTCTATTGATCCGGCGAACGATTAAGTAGCCTACGTTGATAAAACATGAAATACGAATTCGGAGACACAGTAATAAGGAGCACGATATAATTTTGTTTGTTCGTTTCATTTAACGTACGTTGTTGTTAGCTTGTTTTGTTTTTAAATGTGTGTTTGTGTGTGTGTGTTACTTGCAGCGTCAGTGTTTTGCGTATATTATGCGTCATGCAAATGGAATCAGGTTTAGGGTTTTGGTTTAATATTAGTGTTTTACGTTTGTTGCCAGGTTTAAAGGGTAGCTTTTGACTTACGTTTAGTTAGGGTGAGGTTTTATGCTTAAAATAAGCTTTTTGGTTCGTTTTAATATTAGGCTTAGGGGCTAGGATTTAGGGTTCAGTTGTAAGTTAGTTTAAGGGTTTATGGATAGGGTTGGATTTAGTTTTAGTGTTAAGTTTTGGAGTTAGAGTGAGGGGTTAGGTTTTGTTTTAGGTTTACAGTTTAGGGTGAGTGTTTAGGCCTAAGGATTTTTAAAAAATTTAATGTTAACAAATATCCCGTTTAACCTCTGATGGGTTATAATTAGGATGGGACCTCAAGATGCAGCAATAGTGAATGCAGTCAGCGACTCATAGCTTGACTGCCTGCGTCAGGACCAGCGAACCAGATCTGGTCAAGCCCGCACTCCACCTCCACGTGGTGGTCCTGGAAACAGTCTGCAGCAGTGCAGGCTGGCTGAGCGAGTGTGGATCGCAATGGGAAGGCACACCCGGTCCTAAAAAATGCCGTGCAGAAGTCGGATGTGTCGACCGAAAGGTGCAGATATCACAGCTTAGGCGTAAACAGACACAACGCAACCACCGTCCTTTTCAGGACGAACGAAGAAGAAGAAGAAGATAATTAGGATAGCCTATATATTGTTTTCAATTCTAAATAATATGAACAACTGCCGATATCGGAAAGTGGCATCACGCCTGTCAGATCATTGTAAATAGGTCAAATCACAATTAGGCTCTGGGACTGTTTGGCAAGGAAGAACATTCCAAAACCTCTGATTCATGTTAAACAGAGCTTCCAAAAGTCTTGCAGAAATTATGTGAGGATGGCAAACCATAAGTCAGAAGAATTCAGGACCACCACTGGTGTAAGATAGGTTGATATCCTGTCACCTTATCTTTTCATACTCCTCATGGACGATGTCATCAAGGCATGTAAGGAGAGGATAGGAAAGTATTCATAACCATCTTCAATCCAACCTGCAATTATGCTTGTATGTTTAAACCCCCCCCCCCCCCCCCCCCCCCCCCCCCCCCCAAAAAAAAAAAAAAGAGACCAAACCTAACAAAACCAAACAAAAATAATTTTGGGTTACTTTTTGGCTTAGTGTGAGGATTTAGGTTTAGTTTGGTTAGGTTTACATTTAGGAATAGTTTTAGGTTTAGGGTAGGTTTAGGATTATGGTTTAATGTTAAGGTGAGTTTAATGGTTAGGTTTTGAGTTAGTTCTGTAATATAATACATTAATAATACGAACCACACATTGTAATATAATGCGAATCTTGACATGTACGAGATCCTGTAAATAAACATGGCTACAAACTAAACATGCTTTTACTGAGTGCCTTCTGAAACATGTGTGGGCTTGTGTAGATGACGAGGTAATGCTTATATACATACATCATAACATTACATGGTGGCAGCGGTCGATACCGGACTGACGCAAAACAGCTACACGATAACACGTGAGTACAGTATTCGGCTAATTTTCGTCATCGAGGTCAGCCATGGCGGCGAAACAATATCGCAACGCACCGCAAATGAGATTCGCCGGTCAAGATGATAAGAGTGAAGCTTTCTTGTTATGGCGCCAACGCATAGATCTATATTCCAAGACCACTGGTCTGGAAGGACAAACCCTAACTCCATATATCCTAGAAGCATTGGACGATGAAGGTTTAAAAATTTACAACAGTTTTGCTACCGCCATGCCTGTGGAGTCGGCGACAGACCCCGCAGCCATATTGGACGAATTTGAAAAACGTCTGATAATAAAGCACACGAACTTTAGAGCGGCAAGATTAAAACTTCACCACCTGCGACAGAAACCTGGTGAAAGTCTAGATGATTTTTTCACTCGCATCAAGGAGAAAACAAGTGTATGCAAATTTAACAAAGAAGAAGAAAAAGAGCGAATTATCGAACAGATCCTTCTCAGCACACCAATGCCAGAGATCCAGAAATGGATACTGAGCCAGAGTGATACACTAACTTTACAACAACTTCTGGATGAAGGCAGGAAACACGAGGCACAAGCACTAAACATTAAACAAATTCTGCAAGGTACAGTAACAGCCCAGGTGGATGCAGTAAAAAGCTATAAACCCAAACAAAACAAAGCAACCGGTTCGAAGCAACAAGAAAAACACAACACAAGCAGAGGTGCTATGTGTAAATGTTGTGGCCTAAACCACATACAAAACCACTGTCCAGCTAAAGACTCTACATGTCATTACTGCAGAAAGAGGGGCCACTGGATAAAATTATGTTTCAAGAGGAAACAAGACAGTGCTCAACACAACCTTCACAGCAGAGAGTCATCAAAACAAACACACTTTATGATGACTGAGGACCTTGACTCCAGTGAAGAAAGTGATCCTTCCACATTTGATACTGTGAAGATACTAACTTTCAGTAATGAACCAAAGAGAACGCAGGCTTTCTGCAAGGTACAATTCCGAATACCAGGAATTAAAAGGCACAAAGAAAGATACATTCGGTTCAAGATAGACACAGGTGCCCAAGGTAACACTCTACCCTTAAGAATATTCAGACAGATCATGCCTGACAAGGTGGATGAGCAAGGATTTCCCACAAGGGATGTAAAAAGTAGGAGTGGCAGGACAAAGCTAAGAGCTTACAATGGAACAAGTATAGACTGTTTCGGAGCAGTAACACTTGAATGTTTATACAGAGACTCTGAATGGACATCGTCAACATTTTACTTGGTAGATGTTGAAGGACCTGCAATTTTGGGTTTACCAATGTGCGAAAAGCTGAGTGTGGTAACTATTAACAACATTAAAGCTGACAAAAAAGAACATCTTACTCTACACGTCACTGGAGTAGATGCCCTTAAACAGCGATTCCCAGAACAGTTCGACAGAATAGGCAAACTTCCAGGAAAGGCAAGATTCTTTTTAAAAGACAACGCTGAGCCAAAGATAGACCCACCTAGAAAGTATCCTATACATGTTAAACAGAAACTTGCCACAGAACTAAAAAGATGGTGCAGAATGATGTTATTAGAAAGGTTGAAGAGCATTCTGATTGGTGTAGTAGTATCACAACCGTTCTGAAGCAGGATGGTTCTCTTCGGGTTTGCCTTGACCCAAAACACTTAAACAACAGTCTAAAGCGCTGTCCACACAAAATGCATACAGTGGAAGAGATAACTCACAGATTCCACAATGCCAAATATTTTTTCTAAACTAGATGCTGTACACGGATACTGGAGTGTTGAGATAGCAGAGGAAAGTCAACTCCTTACAACTTTTCGAACACCATTCGGCAGATATTGTTTCAAGAGGCTCCCATTTGGTTTGAATGTATCACAAGACATCTTTCAACAGAAGATTGACAACATTGTTGAGCAATGTTCTGGTACAGTGGCTATTGCGGATGACATTGTAGTCTGCGGCAGGTCAGAACAAGAACACGACCGTAACTTGATTAACTTGATGCATGTAGCACAGGCCAATGGGCTAACATTCAACAGCAAAAAGTGTACAATTAAGGCAACGGAGATACAATTTTTTGGATTGCTGTACACCCAGAATGGTGTAAAACCAGACCCTAAAAAGGTTGAAGATATTCATGACATGCCAACACCAGCTACAAAGAAGGAACTGCAACAATTCTTAGGTGCTGTCAATTTCCTAGCACAATTCATACCAAATTTGTCAGCTGCTGCAGAACCTTTGCGATCTCTACTACAGAATGAAACTCCGTATGAATGGTCAGAAGACTACCAACACATATTCAACCACTTGAAGACCCTCATATCATCTGATGCATGCTTGAAATACTATGACATGCAAGCACCCACTTTTCTCATGGTTGATTCCAGTCTGAAAGGCCTAGGAGCAGCACTTTTGCAACCAGACAAAAATCCTGAAGGACACTATGCCAAAGAACTTCGTCCTGTAGCTTACGCAAGCAAATCATTAAGTTCTGGCGAAAAGAAACTTGCAAACATTGAAAGAGAAATGTTAGCTGTACGTTTTGGAATCAGACGCTTCCACACATTTCTTTTCAACCGCCCATTTACAATTCTCTCAGATCACAAGCCACTTGAGATGATTCATAAAAAACCAATAGCTTCAGCACCACCACGACTACAAGCTCTGTTATTGGAAACACAAGGTTATGATTTTAATATTCAGTATATCCCAGGAGAGGATATAGGTCTTGCAGATGCTCTCAGCAGACTACCAAACCCCAACAAGACAGCAGATCTTACCCCAAACATCAAAGTTGATTTTGTCAAGTTTAGCGATAATCGGCTTGAACACATCAGAGAAGACACAATGAGAGATCCTATCCTTAACTCTCTCAAAGAACTGATATACCATGGATGGCCAAGCTCTATCAGGGAAGTTCCAACACACATCCGTCCATACTACTCGATGAGGGACGAGTTAAGCATCGAAGATGGTCTGATCCTTAAAGGAGATCGCATTGTTGTACCAGAAACACAACGCGATATCATCCTTAAACAGCTCCATAATAGTCACCTTGGTATTGTGAAGACACAACTGAGAGCAAAGAAAGATGTTTACTGGCCACAGATAAACAAGGACATAGAAACACTATGTAAAAAACTGTTCAATTTGCCAAGAACATGCAAATAGGCAGTGCAGAGAACCTCTCATACCATCAGACATACCATTGAGCCCTTGGAGCATTATAGGAACTGATATTTTCTCAATCGACAATAATGACTATCTTATTATTGCTGATTACTACAGCAAATTTCCCATCATTGAGAAACTTCCACAACCCTCACCATCAGCTGTTATTGCAGACATTACAAAGAAGTATTGCAGCATGTTTGGCATCCCAGATGAAATTAGATCAGACAACGGTCCACATTTCTCAGGTCAAGCATACAGAAACTTCACTAAGGACTGGAAGATCAAACACACAACATCATCACCTAGATACCCTAAATCTAATGGTTTCATTGAGAGACAGATACAAACTATCAAGTCAATCATGAAGAAAACAAGAATAGAGGATGTACACCTAGCACTCTTGAGATGGAGAACAACACCGGTAGACAGTAAGATCGACAGTCCAGCAGAACTTATGTTTGATAGAAGAATTAAAGACCTTCTACCATCTAAGGTCCACTTCCGTCCACAACATAGAGACAGCACATATGATCAACTTCAGCATCGTCAGCAAGTTCAGAAATCCAACTATGACAAATGTGCTAAAGACCTACCACCATTACATCCTGGTCAGCATGTGACTACCTACAACCACGACAATGACACATGGTCAAAAGCAACAATCATTTCCAGAAACCCTGAACCCAGGAGCTATACCTTAAGACCAGACAGCAGCAACAACCTCCTGAGGCGAAACAGAGTGGACATTAGAGAAATCCCACAGAATACAACAGAGAAGAGAATTCCCACGCTTACAACAGGCAATGCAGTAACTCCAGACCTTGGTACCCCACAAAACCAACAAGCGCCAAGGCCGAAATCACAACCAACTCAAGCTAAACCAGGGACTTCCGCAGAACCACCAGCATTTTACACCACTCGTTCTGGCCGTACAGTGACACCTCCCAGCCGATACAGACAGTGACATATATATACTCACACTGAGCATTACACATACTTATCCTTTCTCACATGAAACATTTCGTTGGAAATGTTTGCACACATTTTTTTTTCAAAAAAGGGGGGATGTAATATAATACATTAATAATACGAACCACACATTGTAATATAATGCGAATCTTGACATGTACGAGATCCTGTAAATAAACATGGCTACAAACTGAACATGCTTTTACTGAGTGCCTTCTGAAACATGTGTGTGCTTGTGTAGATGACGAGGTAATGCTTATATAATAATAATAGTAATAATAGCCCCTTCAGTCATAACTGACTATGGCAATGCGCCCCTGAGGTGACAGCCCTTAGCTGCTTATTTTCCTGGTGCTCCTTTCGACGTTTTCTCCTCACCTCTGCTTCTTGTGTGAGCCTCTCTTCGCCCAATCTGAGGTGGCGCCGTAAATAGCATCGCCACTTAGTGCGATCGGCAGCTTCATCCTCCCATGTTGCTGGATCCATGTCCAGTGCCCTCATATCTCTCTTACACACATCTTTGAACCTCAGCTGTGGTCGCCCAAATGATATACATACATCATAACATTACAAGTTCTAGTGTAAGGTTATGGTTAGTTTTAGTATTAGGTTTAGGGTTTTGGTTTAAGCTTTGGTGTTAGGTTTTTAGTTAGTTTTAAGATTTAGGGTTTTATGTTAGTTTTACGGTTAGGTTTTGGGTTATATTTGCGTTAGATTTAGGCAATAGGTTAAGCATAGTTTTAGGGTTATATTTTGGGTCATTTTTATGGTAGGATTTAGGTCTAGGGAAGATTTATGGTATAGAGTTAGGGTTTATAGTTTTAGAGGTAGCGGTTATGGATAGATAATATCTTTATACACCTATGCCTAAGCGTAAGCATTTGAAATCACCTAATACGGCTATAAAAGGTATTTTGGCCAAATAAATCAAAACAAATACAGCGATACATGTCGGTGTGGCAAAATTTGTCCAGCCGGGCGATAACGATTTGGCGCATGCATGATTGCCGTCTGCGGTTTCTTTTGCTTCATGTGTTGTACAGTATGCAGGTGTTCTGAATTGCATGGGCAGTTATTATTTTCAAACTCTAATTTCTCTTCGAAGACGTACTATAAGTCATGGCTTCAAGTGATTTTAGATGACATTTTCAGGTTTGCATATTTTCTTAGGTTAGAGTGCAAGAGACTAAGGTGTGTGGACCTATCTGATTTCTGTCAATAAATAAATAATACACAAAGGTATGTTTCAGGCACTCGTGAGAAATAAAGAAGTAAAAGACTAGGCAACAGAAAAACAACAGAAGTGATGGGCCCACCAGGAAGCGAACCCAGGACCCTCCAAACGACACCACCGCCCAGCCACGGGAGCGAATCGTGGATTACGGATCGCTATGAATGTCCAGAGTGTAAAAATATGCGTCTGGTTGAGAAGAACATATAAGGAGGGAAACCTGAAGCCTGTAAACTGTAAATAAATGGGGGGGGGGGGGTCGTGCTAGACCTCTGTCGGGGAGGCATTATTTTTGTAATGCTTAGCTGGCAGAGTGGATAGTGGCGATTCGCTCACGTGGCTAGGCGGTGGGTGCCGTTTGGAAGGTCCTGGTTTGATTCCCGGTGGACCCATCACTTCTGTTGTTTTTCTGTTGTCTAGTCTCTTACTTCTTTATTTCTCACGAGTGCCTGAAACATACCTTTGTGTATTATTTATTTATTGACAGAAATCAGATAGGTCCAGACAGTTGAGTGAAAAAGCTCTTGAGTGTAAGAGTGAGATCCATCTTTGCTTCATAGATCTGGAAAAGGTATTTGAGAAGGTCCCCTGGAGGAAACTCTGGGATTGTTTGGCAAGGAAGAACATTCCAACACCTCTGATTCATGCTAAACAGAGCTTCCAAAAGTCTTGCAGAAATTATGTGAGGATAGCAAACCATAAGTCAGAAGAATTCAGGACCACCACTGGTGTAAGATAGGTTGATATCCTGTCACCTTATCTTTTCATACTCCTCATGGACGATGTCATCAAGGCATGTAAGGAGAGGATAGGAAAGTATTCAGTGGGGTACTGGAAGATGAGACAGGTCTGTATTTCAGAGCTTGCATTTGCTGATGATGTTGCCCTGATTGCTAAATCAGAAGCACATCTTCAATCCAACCTGCAAGTCTGGAAGGAAGAGCTGGAGAAGAGAGGAATGATTATAAGCATCTCGAAAACAAAAACTATGGTGATATCATGAGAAAAGAAGAGATCAGATTAAGTTGGGAGAACAGATCCTGGAGCAGGTCGACCACTTTAAATACCTTGGAGTTGTCATAGACCGGAAGGGGGGCATCAAAGAAGAGTTGGCTACCCGAAGAGCAGCAGCTGGGAGACTTTTTCAAGCCGTAAATCGAGGATTCTTCAGCAAAAGAGAAGGTAAGAAGACGAAGATGGCTGTATACCGCTCCACCTATGTCCCAGTCTTGATGTATGGGTGCGAGTCGTGGGCAGTGACTACAACCCACAAAAGCCAGATCTAAACCTCAGAAATAAGGTATCTGAGGAAGGTGGTTGAAGTAACAAGAAGAGACATAGTCCACAACCAGACGATATGGCAAGGCCTAAAAACCCAACCCCTGCAGAACCAAGTAGAACAGTCCCAACTGAGATGGTTTGGCCAAGTCTGCAGAATGGGAGAAGATCGAATACCATGGCAAGCATGGGAAACTAGGAGCCAGACCTCCAGGTCGACCCAAAGTCCACTGGGAGGAGAACATTAGAAAATCTTTGAAGGACCGAGGGCTAGAATGGAACACGCCAGGAGGAAGACAGCCAATATAATAGTATGGCGCTCTCTCTTACAAACCTCTACACCTCATGGTAGAAGATGAATGACTAAGTAAGTAAGATTTCATTGTCACACAATCTATTATAAAGAAGTTCATTAGAATTCTTCATAATATCAGGTGGAGCAGTAACAATGTATCATAAATTTGAATTTGAAAAAGTTGTGAAGTAGGCCTATGTAACTCAGGGTGTGATAGAAGAAGATGAAAATAGTTATAGATAAAAAACAGTTTACACTGCTCCCATCAATTAAAAAAAAAACATTATGTCCACATGTACTACAAAATTCTGATTAAGTGTTATGGGAGAAAAGCTATAATTCATTCTTGTCCAGAATATGTTGGCTTGGTCTGCATTATACAATATTTGATGAGTGCTTAAATTTGTCTTGTCCACCTTCCTCCAGGGAGTGTCCTCTCACCCTGTAGCCAGATTTTCTGTCTTTGAAAGTTTGTTATGGTAGCTGCTTTGGCATTATAGTGGAGCCCTAATATCCAATGATGTTCCACAAAAGAAATTGTATGTTAAAAATATTGTTACCTGAGACCAATATTAAACTAGTTTCCTGTAGTTGGTTCCAATCCATGGCATGTGACCGCCAAGTTAGGCTGTACTTGTGTTTACATTAAAATGAATGTTTAATAAAGGTTATTTTGTAAATAGTTGTAAAACATCTTAACATTAAAAAAACAAACAATAAATTAGCATTTAACCTTAGATTTGATTTGCAAATCATATGAAAATGATGGTGGTGGGGTACATGGATCGCTTCTCATGTCTTTTTTAGTCTTTTGTTCATAAGTAGTGAAAAAGGAATTGAAACATTGTCTATATAAGAATGTATTGTGAAAATAGTTACATGACATTTTTCTGTGTTAGCTGTTTCATTGTAAAATTGTTACTAGATCTCCATTATGAGATTTAGACATAACTTTGTTAATCACTATGTAAGGCCCCCAGATTGTGCAGACACTGGCTCCCCCTCCCCCCAAATAATCAGACCAGTTATCTAAGTCATTAAACTCTTAATATTTTTGCAGTTCATAATTTTTTTTGATATTTTAAGTTTTCTATAATATTACTCCAGCGGTTTCAGTACATATGAGAATAATCATAGAGAAAACATTTTTTGTCTTTAAATACATGAGTTTACAAGTTAGCACCTGTCTGGCATTGTGTTCGAATCCAGAAAGAGACATGGTACCCATTTTCACAATTTTTAAGACTAAATGTAGTAACTGGGCCTATGGAGCCAGATTATAATTCTTCCCTAAATCTCATGTACATTCAGCCCCTGTGTCGAGAAATATTACATACATCAACATTTTCCGACGTTTGACTAATTGTGGTGTGACCAAGAATTTTTTACATATTGAAGAAACTTACCAACCTGTCATTTCCTAAGTATTGGAAACCTCGTAATTCTGACACTGTGAGCCCGTTTAAAATTACTTACCTGAACTGATTCAAGTGACATTTACAGACATCTGAAAATAGAGTTATAAAGTGAACGCTCCCCGAAACATTGGATGAAACCGGTATCTGCAGAGCTAGGATTCTCTTTATCAAAAGAATGCAGATTCACTGTAGAGGTGTGTCCTGAAGTTTGCGCCAGAAGGTGAAAAACATCACGGTTGTAGGTAAGAAAGTATGTCAGGGGCCCCTGCTGAATGAACAGAGAGAATGCAGAACGAGTGATTCTTTCATTTTATATTTATGCACCCACTTTGAAATTTCTTTATGCAAGTTTGTTGCTAATGCTGATTTCCTCTTAGAATAGATTAATGTATCAACTCTGTTCTTAACTATAGAGGGAAATCTTAGACCATAGCGTATAAATCTGTGACTCTTTGGGGCTATAACTTTTCTTTTAGCAGGATCATGGGCTAAAAAGAGGGAGAAAGGATTACACCTTTGAGTCTACGATCTTTTTTGTAGTAATTCATTAACTTATGTGTAATTATATGTGCTTGATTTACAAATTTATGTGTTGTGGTAAATTTTCTTATGATAAATAAAATTTACATATACTGTATTCAAAGTGTGTCAGTCAGCTCGTTCCAAAATATCTATATTCCATTGTTATAGTTTTCACCTCTGTGCGTCTAAATGTCGTCACTTATGTGTGTGTATGTGAGTGGTATATATATATTAATATATATTCTAATAGACTGTCTGACTAATCTAGATCTGTTGTAGAAAAAAGGCTGACCGAGAGAAGCATATCGAGTATCAGGGACAGATTCTATTATTTTCCACCATCTCACTCGTGAAAATCTATTTCTTTTATCATCTCCCACTCAGCTATCACCTGTTTCTATTTCTATTCAGAAGGGACCAATCTATGTCTTAATTTCCCTATCACAAATCTACGACAAATGGGGGCTCGTTTTCCGGGAATTGAACTCTTATCCTGATCAAGTACGACAAATGAGGTCTCGTCTAACGGAATTTTGAACTTAGTATAGGAAGACGATACGACAAATAGTGCTTGTTTTTCCAGGAATTGAACTCTAGTCCTGAGCAAGTACGATAAATATCAGCTCGTCTGTAGGATTAATTTTGTTTATTCTGTAATAGAGTAAGAGTGTGATGTCTCGTGGGTTTTTGTTATCTTTAAAATTAACTATCCCCTAGACTAACGATCTGTTTATGGGCTTGCTGACCACACATATTGTAATTGGTTTTGTTTCCACAGCATTATTGAGTATTATACATTTTGATTTACTGGTTGATTTTTGTCGGAAGATATGTTATGTATTGAGTTTGTAATACTAAACCGCTGGTAGAGTTTGTGATTGTCTAACAATCACTGGGTGTTTGAAGACATAGGTGTTTGTGCTAAGCTAAGGAGCGCGTTCGGACTAACTTCGTCCTGTTAACTGCCTCTCTTATCCTAACTGTCTTCAGGGGTGAACTTGTAGTGGAAAAAATTAAGGGATTTTTTTTTTCTCCTTAAATTTTAAACAATAATTTTTTGTTTCCACTGTAGCAACTTAATTTTTTGTTAGTGATTAATCTTAACTACCATTTAGTTGGCGTAGTCGCTTGCATTAGGAGCTTAATTGCCAGTAATAGCAGCGATAGTTAGATACTAATTATAGGAGGAGGTATCCCAGTTAAATAATAATAGTTTTTGTTTTTCTCGTAAGTGGTAAGGAACCAGTGTATCCTTTTCTTTCTCGAGTAAGTCTCAGTCACTTATGTATTATGACAGAAAGGGCGACGCTTAGGCAGATGCTCAGAGACGAAGCGAGGGAAGAGGGGTTAGAAGGAGAGGAAGGGAAAGCTTTTGTCAGGGACGAACTTGACAGATATGACGCGGAGAGGAAAGCAGCCGAAGCTAAAGAGGAAAAAGAAGAAGCTAGGAAGAAAGAAGCGGAAGACCGTCTATTACAGCAGAAGAAGATGGATAAAGAAATGGAAATCCGCAGGGCGAACGAAAGAGAGGAGAGACAGCATGAGGAAATGTGGTGGTTTTTTGATGTTATGCAATGTTGTTGTTCTGTATTACTATTGTACTGAATGAGGTCAGCTGTGAAGGTCCCTGATTATAACAAAGTTTGGGTTGAGTTATCAGGGACCTTGCTGCTACCACCTTATGACCTCAATCAGACTTATTCTTGACTAGTATGTATGATAGCTACGTCTAATGTCTAGGGTTATGCTAGTGTGGTGTGATGGTAATTTAACACTAACACACACACATATAAACAAATATTAAAATCTATGTTAAAATGAACTAACACCTGGGTTAAATTTGGATATGTAAATATTTTCTATACAATTTTATTGGTCCTGAACCTAGTATTATTCTGGTCAGGACTTTTAAAATTAAAAGAACTCAAGGTATATACATAAATGTAACTTTTAAACCCAAAGGGACAATTTGTCCAAACATGTACTGTTAAAATATACTAATAGTGTTACTAAATTTCTAATATTATTGGTTTCTAACACTGGATGGCTGTTTGGGATTCTTTAATCATCCTCAGTTCTTTAATACACAACTTTCAATGTTTAATGCTTTTGGGAATATTTTTATTATGTTACACAATGGTGCACTAGTCTTTGATGCTGATGAAGAATCATGTGCCAGATATTATACTTATCTGGCACAACTTGAACTGTCCGTATTCTTGCTGTAAAACGATCATTTTGATACTGGCCCAGAAGTAACAGGGTGGACTCTGTAGACCCCTGTCACTACTGGAAATGAAAAGACTTCTCAACTGCTTTTCACTGACATCTGGCACCGGGCTAGTGCCAGATAAAAACCCTGTAACAATGAAATAATGTCTCCTTGTTGATATCATACTTAAACTATTATTTCTATAAATTATAATACATAAGAACTAAAGATCTGGGTCATATCTAATTGACCAGCCCAGCGCATCCATTACAAAGTGTACCAGTGTTGTTCACATGTCTCTTCTCTCTCAATGCGGCCCTACATCTGCAATAATATTATTAATCTTTCTTTTCTTCCATACAATAATATAGGTGAGCTGTGTCCATGTGGCCACCTAAGAAAACATTTTTATTTCACAAAACATGTGCATTTTACAAAACTGGCAATGTGTTATAGCATAAATCTACCTTTAGGCCCTGCATAAATCAGCTAAGTACCTATGTACTTACTGTCGAAATGGCAGTATCTCTCACTCACATTTTTAAACAATATATATATGAATAACTTCTGCCTTACCATAAATTCAATGAATAAACACAGGTACGTTGATTAGCAGACTTCAGATGTTCTGCTGGCTGGACTGTGATGCCTTTTTGTTTTACTTTATATATTTAATTTAATAAGGCAAGTCACACTTCACAGAATTTCAAACGTCCTGTTCAAGGGACTGAATTATACAAATGGCGAATAGCCTATCTAAGTTTTCCTTAATATAAAATGCGTTGGCCAATGAGATCCAACTACTAAGCTTTGCAGTTTGAATTTGAAAATAAAGTCAAAAACAGGCTTGATGTTTGGACCTAACAAGTTTTCTCCTCACCCATTCTTAGACTTCTACTGCTAAAATATATTTATTGTTAAGCCATCCCATAATTTCTCTTCCCTTGTCTACCCCTCCTCCAACAGAATACATGCTTGCTGGTCTCATTTTCAACAACACGTTCAAAATTTTAATCGTTAGTGAATGAAAAACCGCCAGTCTGTCCGTTTGTCTGCACGAACAAATACAGTCTTTTGTCAATAACTTTATTATCTACTGGGGGATTTGGTATTTTTAAACATATTATTTATCAGGAGAGGATAAGCCATCAAACTAACTAGGTTTTATGATCCTAAACCTATTAATACAGAAGTCCATATATTTTCCAGAGTTAGTTTCAATTTCCACTATCATATAAATTACGCCATCTTTCCTCCTCTCCCGCGTTGTCCAGAACTGAAACTACTAGTCTGCTACGTCATAAAATGAACTCTTTTGCAGCGAAAGCGCTGTCTGTGTGTCTATATATTTTTCTCAGTGTGGCTATAATCCGAAACAGTATTGGGTTTTGCGGGGTATTTTTAAATTTTACAAAGCTTGCGACACATTACCGAATACCTGCTCTGTATCGTCTCACACTGTCGTCTTGGGTAGCTAGTCCAAGAATCTAACGCTTGACAATTTGTGCATGTGTTCGCTCTCTCTTTCTCACTTTTATGCGTTCGTTTATGCCTCCCCTGTTTTATTCTTACTATCTTTCTTGGAACAACTAAGCTTGTCGTTTTTCAAAATTTTTACTGTTAACCCTTGACGGGCGAGTTATAAAATCCAATACCACTGGCGCGGCAACAAAGTTTCACACTACGTTCTTATCTCCATGCGATGACTGGCGCGGGAAAAGAAGACGCGTTACAACTTTACTATTTCTATTTCTACTCATATTACTTTGACTTTTATACTTATAATTAATAATGTTATCGCTGTATCAATGTACTTTATCACAGGAAAGAGAAAATGAGCAACAAAGACAGCTTGAGAAGGAGAGGGAGGAGAGACAGCATGTTAGAGCTTTATGCTCTAGAGGTTCAAAGCCGTGGAGCTGCCTCTACCTCCAGCAATGGAGAGTCTTCTCCTCATTCTTCTTTAACTGATCCTTCCAATACTCGATCTCCTCATCTCACCGCTATGTCTTTCACTCTAGAATCTTTTCCTTGTCCTAACCAGAAGATTGACACATATCTAGAAAAATTTGAGAAAATGGCAACTCTGTACGGTTTAGAGAGGTTGCGTTGGTGTATGAAGCTTTCCCAGGCTTTAAAAAGTATTGCTTATGATGTGTACTCTAAACTGGAAAGCAGCCAACAAGAAAATTACGACGTGTTGAAGAAAGCGTTATTTGAGCGTTTTGAAATGAACGCGCGCAAATTTTTGTTTTGCAACTGTTTCACAACAGCAGGAAGGAGAGCTCTGAAACTTTTCAGCAGTTCTCGTCTCGTCTAAAGGGATACTTGACCAAGTGCTTAGAGCTCTCGCAGCTCCCCTCTACCTATGAAGGTCTTGAGGAGTTCGTTATATGCGAACAGATAAAAAACAGTTTGTCTGGTGACACCCGGAGATTTTTAACTGAGCAGGGTGCAGAATAGCTTGAAGACATTTTGGAAAAGTCTGAGCGATATCATAATGCGCTGGCCGAACTGCTGGCCATAAAACGTAAACCGACAGAAGAGCCTTTTCGAAAGAATAATCTAGACCAATCTTCTCATGCTTCTCACCAAAATAACCACAGAGAAACTGGACCCCAAAACCCCCTCCTGAAAAGTCTAAGTTCTACAAAAACAAGTACCCCACCAACAATAAACAGTCTGATCAACCAAACCGCCCTACATGGCAGCGCAGCCAGAAAGGACAGGGTGACACCGGGAAAACCCTTAAGCACGGGACATATGATCAGAGCGAGCACACTGAGCCTAAACGCGTCGGATGCTTGCTAACAGTCTCGCAAGTTAGAATTATTTTCAGTGATTCTCAACCTGAAGAGGGGAGACCCTCTACGCGAGGTACTGTTATTTTGAACGGTTCTTCAACTAATTGTTTATTTGACACGGGGCTTTCTTATGATTGCATTGTTGCCAGGTCCCTGGTTAAACCCGGTCAAGAGACAGGAGAAACCGTCCAACTTTGTGGAGTTTCAAAGAGTGACGCACCTACAGCGCATTGGTTGAGATCCACTCTGATTTTGTTTAGGTGTGATCAAAGCGGCTGTTATGGATGACCCCATTTACCCAGTCATACTTGGCGGTAGATATGTGTTCATTGGGAAACCGGAAGAGGCAATTGTGGCAGCAGTAACTACTAGAGGGCAAACAAAGAAGGAACAGGAGCCTGCGCCTAATTTGTTACCTAAGGAACTTAAAGAGGCGCAACAAAAGGACCCTACTTTGGCACCCTGCTTTAGGAAACTGCCCATGGCTAAGGACCCTAGACAACACGGGGACTTTTTTCTAAGGATGGCGTACTTTATCGCAGAACGGGCAAGCCTGAACAAGGTTACAATCAGCTCCTAGTACAGAAACAGTACAGAAGCCAAATCCAAGAAATGGGGCACTCTCTTCCCTTTAGCGGACATATGCAACAGAACGCCACAAATCAGCGTATAACTACGCATTATTGGTGGCCAGGAGTGAATACTGATATCAGGTATGTGAAATCCTGTGCCAAGTGCCAACGTGTGCCACCCAAGCAACAGACACCCCAGTCCACATGGGTGAAATGCCAATAATGGGAACACCATTTGAACGGGATGTGATCGACATTTTAGGACCCTTAGAAAGGACGAAAAGAAGGAACAGGTACATCATGACCTTAGTTGACATATGCACTTTATGGGCAGAAGCTATACCGCTTACATGCGCGGATGCCAAGCATGTCGCAGAAGCCCTCGTGCAGATTTTTACTCGGTTGGGATTCCCTCAACAAGTGTTGACGGATAACGGATCCCCATACCATAACCTGTTAATGGATGAGATCGTTAAGATCTTGAGGAACCTGCACATCTACATAAAGCCTTATACTCTGGCCGGAAGTGGGTTAGTAGAACGTGTCAACGGAAACCTCAACATGATGTTAAGTAAACTGGGACAAGAGAAACCTGAAGATTGGGATCTTTTCATTCCTGCAGCTTTATTTTGCTACAGAGAAACCCCACATACTTCCACAGGATTTCCCCCAGCTGCTCTTTTATTCGGCAGACCTATTAAGGGGCCGCTTGAAGCCTTACTTCAGTCGCTGACAGACCAGAAGTCTGATGAGACAGTCGTCTCAGCCAGTAAATATGTATCGGATTTAAAGGAAAGGTTGAAACTAGGATGGGATCTAGCAACGACCAACTTTAAACGAGCACACGCAAAGCACGCTAACCGATACAGGAAAGTCGCAAAAGAAAGAAAACTGGAAGCAGTAGAGGAGGTTTTTGTTACTACTCCCTACCGGGAACAACAAACTACGTGTCGGATGGCAAGGGCCGTTTACCGTCCTTGAAAAGATTTCAAAGGCTAACTACCAGATCTCTATTAAAGGAAAGGAGAAGGTCTTCCATTTAAATCTGTTGAAGAAATACTTGGAAAGACCAGTGCCGTCCTCCGAACATTTTCTGGCAATCGCCAAAACTGACGAAGATGACGATAGTGGCAGGAAAATTCCACTGCAAACACACGGAATCTTTCAAAAATTCTCAAAAGCGGCGACACTCTTTCAAGCACGCACGGAAGACATTCCAGAGGAAGAAAACTTTGGGAGCAGACATGAATAGGAGTTGGATAGAGACGGAGGGGGGAGATGAGAGTGTTGATAACAGGCACCCTGAAGCTACTGATATAGGAAATTTATTCCCATAAAGTAGACATGGAATGGTTCCATATCTTAAAGGGGGACGTCTATGGCAGGGATTTACGATTAATAAATTTATATATATTTTTCTTTATTCTACACTTGTCTTTTAACCTTCCTTTCTCTCTTTTTGCCTTTTTTCGAATACGCTCGATTGGTATTACCTTTCTTTCGCATACGCTCGATTGGTAATATTTTTCCTCCCATATTCAAACCTTTGTCATTTCCTTTCTATTTAGCAAGCATTTAACTGCATTTTCTTTGATGTAGGTTTACGAGCAGACGTAATTAGTAACGCGAGTGGGTTTCATTTAATTTTGAACGCCAGAGAACGAGCAGATCAAAGAGTTGAGGTAAATATATTGACTAGTATTGTCGAGTGATATAATTGCTAGTTCGAATTATATCTTCACTAGATTTGTGTGCAGAGTGTTTTGCCAGTAGGCCAGTCATTCTAATTTCTCTAGTTATTGTGTTACAGTAGATAGCAAAATAAATTATAATTTCTAGCTAAAACTCATTCAGCTATAAATAAAATTTAATTTAAATTGCTAGTAACCAGTCAGAGAATATTTTAACTAACTAGTAAATGCACAAAGCATTGTGAGTATTGACGAAATATATTTATATATATTTCTAATTCACGATGAGTTGATTTTTAAATGACTAGAAGTTATTTCACGGGAGTTTTAAACGATAAGACAAGCTTATAAATTAGCGTTAAATAACCGAAGTGACTATTATATTTTACTCGAGGGTAGGATAGGATGTGTGTAAAATATTATGCTTAAGTATTCTGTATGTTTCTTTTTTTTTTTTTTTTGATACAGTTAGGTCAGGCCCAAAATCTACCAGCGGTTTCAGTACACATGAGAATAATCATAGAGAAAACATTTTATGTCTTTAAATACGTGGGTTTATAAGTTAGCTCCTGTCTGGCATTGTGTTCGCATCCAGAAAGAGACATGGTACCCATTTTCACAAACTTTAAGACTAAATGTAGTAACTGGGCCTATCGAGCCAGATTATAATTCTTCCCTAAACCTCATGTACATTCAGTTCCTGTGGCGAGAAATATTACATACATTAACATTTTCCGACGTTTGACTAATTGGGGTGTGACCAAGAATGTTTTACATATTGAAGAAACTTATCAACCTGTAATTTCCTAAGTATTGGAAACCTCGTGATTCTGACACTGTGAGCCCGTTTAAAATTACTTACCGGAACTGATTCAAGTGACATTTACAGAAATCTGAAAATATAGTTATAAAGTGAACGCTCCCCGGAACATTGGATGAAACCGGTATCTGCAGAGCTGGGATTCTCTTTATCAAAAGAATACAGATTCACTGTAGAGGTATGTCCTGAAGTTTGCGCCAGAAGGTGAAAAACATCACGGTTGTAGGTAAGAAAGTATGTCAGTTGCCCCTGCTGAATGAACAGAGAGAAAGAAGAACGAGTGATTCTTTCATTTTATATTCATGCACCCACTTTGAAATTTCTTTATGCAAGTTTGTTGCTAATGCTGATTTCCTCTTAGAATAGATTAATGTATCAACTCTGTTCTTAACTATAGAGGGAAATCTTAGACCATAGCGTATAAATCTGGGACTCTTTGGGACTATAACTTTTCTTTTAACAGGATCGTGGGCTAAACAGAGGAGGAAAAGATTACACCTTTGAGTCTACTATCTTTTTTGTAGTAAGTCATTAACTTATGTGTATTTATATGTGCTTGATATGCAAATTTATGTGTTGTGGTAAATTTTCTTATGATAAATAAAATTTACATAAACTTTATTCAAAGTGTGTCAGTCAGCTCGTTCCAAAATATCTATATTCCATTGTTATAGTTGTCACGTCGGTGCGTCTAAATGTCGTCACTTATGTGTGTGTGTATTTGAGTGGTATATATAGTAATATATATTCTAATAGACTGTCTGACTAATCTAGATCTGTTATAGAAGATAAGCTGACCAGGAGAAGCTTCTCGTGTATCAGGGACAGACTCTATTATTTTCCACCATCTCACTCGTGAAAATCTATTTCTGTTATCATCTCCCAGTGAGCTATCATCTGTTTCTGTTTCTATTCAGAAGGGACCAATCTATGTCTTAATTTTCCTATCACAAATCTACGACACTTAGGAATGTCAAAAGAAGCGTCTAACATGAGGTTGTGAATGGAACTGGCAAACCAATTATATGAAACAAATTGGCTCAGAAACCACTGATGGAAGAATATATATATACGAGGGGCGTTCAGAATGTAATGCACCACATCATTTTTCTCTGGAGCTGTTTATTGAAAAAGCATGAAATTTTTACACAATTTACATGAATATGTCATGTAAACATCGGTATTATTCAACATAATCCCCATCAACTTGTACGGCTTTATGCCAGCGCGAAACAAGTGCATGTAATTCAAACCCGTACCAGATTTTGTCTTGATCATGTAGCCATTTCTACGCTGCATGAATCACTCCTTCATCATCTTCAAACCTTGTCCCACAGAGTGCATCTTTAAGTGGACCAAATAGATGAAAATCAGAGGGTGCCAAATCGGGACTATAGGGTGGATGGGGTAGTACAGTCCAACCCAATTTGGTGATTGCTTCCCATGTTGCCAGACTTGTGTGAGGTCACGCATTGTCGTGAAGGAGAAGCAGGTCTGCTGGATTCTTGTGCTGCAGAACTCTACGAAAACGTTGATTGAGTTTTTTCAATGTCTTAATGTAAGCTTGCGAATTGATTGTCTCTCCTCTTGGCATAACGTCCACAAGAATCACACCTTCAATGTCCCAAAAGACAGTGATCATGACCTTTCCAGCTGAAGGAATTGTCTTGAATTTCTTTCTTCGTGGTGATTGCGGATGATGCCACTCCATTGACTGTCTTTTTGTCTCAGGTTCAAAATGATGTGCCCAGGTTTCGTCACCTGTAACGATCTTAGCCAAAAAGGTCTCTCCATCAGCATTGAAACGCTCCAACAATTCAGGAGAAATTGCTTTCCTTTGCAATCGGTGGTCATTTGTGAGACTTTGAGGAACCCATCTTGCTCAAACCTTAGAAAATCCGAGAGTTTTTATAACTGCATTTGCACTACCAATGCTGACTGACAGCTGTAAGGCCAAATGTTGAGTGGTGATTCGCCTATCAGTAAGAATAATGCCCTCAGCGCATTTCAACATTTCTGCGTTGGTGGCTGTGGCAAGACGTCCAAAGCGCGGCCGATCAAGCAGCTCCGTATCTCCACTTCCTGATTCTTTGATTCTCTGAACCCAGCGACTGACTGTACTCCTGTCTACTGCAAAACGTCCATACACATCACATAGACGCTTGTGAATGTTCACAATAGTTTCCTTCTCTGCAATGAGAAATTATATCACAATTCGCTGCTTATAACGCAAGTTGCTAACACGCTCCATTTCAACGGTTTAGGGCAGCTGTATTATTTGACCGGTTGCGGTGCAATTTGGTGCACACAATTGGCACATACCATATTTGAAGTGTGCAAAATTTCATGCTTCAATCTTCATTATTAGCTGAGAAAAACGATGTGGTGCATTACTTTCTGAACGCCCCTCGTATATATATACGGGCAATGGGTATGTTTGTAACATTTACCATTTTAGCCAAGGCTCAGCGTGTCTTGTCGTCTTGTGGTAGACCTTGGACGTCCTGACCTGTGTTGTTCTGCGACACTGCCGGTTGCATTATAACGATCACGCAGAGTTTGTATGACAGAGTGGGCAACTCCTCATCTTCTAGCAACTTCTCGCAGCTCTACATCATCCTGCAGCCATGCCATCGCTCTCCACCTGTCAACATTGGTCAAGCGTCTTCGCTGAGCCATGGCTAAAATGGTAAATGTTACAAACATACCCATTGCCCGTTCCTTCCGAAAAGTGGGTGACATTTGTTCACTTGCACGTGAAAAGCAAATTTCAGCAATGTTATCAACAGGCTTTGCCACAGGAAGCATTTTCAAACATGCATTATTTCCCTTTCCACCACCTACATTTGATTGACCTTGAAGGTACACACGCGTAACACAGATTTGATTTATTGTCAGATTAACAAACATTGTTTAAGCATGTAACAAAATGCAGCAAAACTTTTTTGACTGAGTGTTCAGGTTTAAAAAAAAAAATCAGCTTAGTTGAAATGACCTAAAAATTGAAAGTGGCCTTTAACTTTTTTTTTAGCAGTATATATGTAACAGTGCGACGACGATGTGTGAAGATGATATCAATGTAACAGTGCGACGACGATGTGTGAAGATGATATCAATGTAACAGTGCGACGACGATGTGTGAAGAAGAATAAGAATTCGTGTGTAATGTTGTCGTCACTCTCTCTGGTCTACTTTCACACACGTTCCGCAGTCACAGAAAAACTCTCTTGATGACTGGGGTCCCACTTTTATTAATAAAACCCTATCAGGTAGCACATGAATCATACAGAAAACAATGTTGTCCACAAGTTTACTTTGAAGATAATTCCTATGCAACACCATATAACCAAGCTATTTAGGTAACACCATCTAGTAACCCAGCACAGACTGCTGGACTCTGAAATAAAATGAAACAAAATAAATTAGCATCGCACTAATGGACAAACATCATCTACTTAATAATACATACATATGTGTGAAAATATGCAAGAACATGCAATTAAATGACCATGTGTGTGTTTGTGTGTGTGTGTGTGTGTTCACGCAGGTCTGCGTATATGTGTAATCATACAATAAACATATTTAAGTCAACAATAATGCCTTCATACTCCTACTAAATACTAATTACATCATCACGCGAGAGAAAACTTAAATGAAGCACTTCTATCTATCGGCGTCTATCTAATGAACGTAAAAATTGCCTAGAAAAATCACAAACAGCCAATAAAAGCTGGGGTTGATTGCCACGTCATGTAAAGGATAAGCAACTAACTAGTACTTCACACGTTTAACACACAGTATCACTGTTGAAAATAGCGATGAGATATATGTGAAATTACACTTAAATACACATAAATCGCCAGTCAGCTTCTATCAAGCTATAGATAGATAAACGCTACAAAGCTTTAACTTCTAAACCCGAAACGTTTAATATTACTTTATATTAAGTATTATAAAATGTACTTATATGCAAGAATACCTCTATGTCGTTAGTTCTCTTAGCACAGACGCAACTGTGCAAAAGCCCAAACATCAGTTGGTTATCGTACGAGGGCGCGTTTTGCACAAGAACGATCTGGTACTTCTCAGCTCTCTGACTGAAGCCTCTCACTGTTTCAGTTTAAATCTTCATCTTCACCCCTGTACCACATGGTAGCCGCCACGTCAAAATGTCAGGGAAAGCTCCACCCATCCCTCTACGGAGCAAATCAGGAGTCCTATGCTCAGTATGGATGACATGAGATCACATCTTAGTCAAGAGTATCTTCCTAATCGACACAACTCAAGGCCTGCCCCCTAATGGGCTGTTACATTCCCATGATATCTCTTGCCTGGAGTCACACCTCACGGTTTCGTGCTCAATAAAGTGTTTTCTTCTGGTGTCAGACAGCTCCGAGATGTCTAACAACCGAGCGCAGTCTCCCGTGTCTCACACGTCTGTCTTCATCACGGATGGCGAAGGTGTGTTTCGTTTAAATCGCCCATTACCGGGTGAGAATGCCAACATGAGCACAAATATGCACCGTAGACTAGATCGACAACTAATTACTCATTCTAAAATTACACCTTTCTGGCCACACCGTCACACATATATATAAATATATAAATATAAATATATATATATATATATATATATATATATATATATATATATATATATATATAAATATATATATATATATATATAAATATATATATATATATATATATATGGTAATTTCCTATCCCTCGTACCTTTTTGCTCCGCAATGAATATATGTAGTTAGGTGTTGTTTCGTAGCAGTTAGGGTTAGGATTAGGGTTAGTATTATGGTTAACACTAACCCTAACACAAACCCTAATCATAACCCTAATTCTAATCCTAACCCTAAGCGCTACGAAACAACACCTAACTATACACATTCACTGCGGAGCAAAAAGGTACGAGGGATAGGAAATTACCATATATATATATATATATATATATATATATATATATATATATATATATATATATATATATATATATATATATATATATATATATATATATATGAGGGAAGGTCAAAAAGTAATGCCTCGTAACTTTTAATTTCATTCAATAGGCACACAAAAAAAAAAACAGATACAATTCACATTGAAATGTAGCCCCAGGTCTGAACTTCAAAATTTTTTTTTTTCAATGTAGTCTCCATTATTTGTTACAGTTTTTGTCCATCTTCTCTCAAGGGCATGTATCCCCGCACGGTAAAAATGTATGTCCTTTTTCCTAAACCACTGGCGTACGGCGCGTTTAAGGGTCTCGGTGTCCTCAAAGTGATGTCCGCGAAGATATTCTTTCAGTGGTCCAAACAAATGGAAGTCAGAAGGTGCAAGATCGGGACTGTAAGGGGGATGTGGTAATAATGTCCAGCCAAATTCTGCAATCGAATCAATGATGCGTTTAGCGGTGTGTGTGGCGTGGCATTATTGTGCAACAGTAGTGCAGTTCTCTGATCTTTTAATGGGTAAAGTCGCTGAAGATGACCTCTAAGCTTCTTCAAAGTTTCAATGTAACGGTCTGCATTCACCGTGTTTCCCTGTTCCAAGAAGTCGAGAAGAATCACACCCTTCTCATCCCAAAACACGGAGGCCATAACTTTCCATACAGATGGTGAACTTTTAAACTACTTTCTTGTCGGCGATGTTGTGTGATGCCATTCCATTGACTGCCTCTTGGATTCTGGTTAAAAAAAATGAACCCTAGTCTCATCACCTGTCACAATATTCGATCTCCTTCAGTTTCGTAACGGTGCAGGAGGTTGATGGCTATGGTTTTCCTTGTTTCTTTGTGTCTGTCTGTCTGTCAACATTCTGGGAACACCGTGCACAAACCTTTGAATAACCCAGGTCTTTAATGATGTTCTGGACACTGCCTTTACTAATGGACAACATGGAAGAAAGTTCATCCAGTGTTACCCGACGGTCACCACGAATGATGCCATCAACTCGATGAATGTTGTGTGGAGTCACTGCGGTAGACGGACGGCCAGTCCGCTTTGCGTCAGCCATTGAGGATTGAACTACTTCAGCTTCGTCACAACGATGTATCCAACGTCGGACAGTGTTAACATCCACTGTTGAATCTCCATAAACATTCTTCAAACGTTCGCGGATGCGAATTGGGGTCTCGCCTTCAGCATTGAGGAATTCTATGACATAACGTTGTTTTAACCGTACGTCTTTGGCAGCCATTTTTAAACTGTTACAGTGGTGCCACCTGTTACTGAAACTGGTTGGTAATGCTATACAGTGCAGAAGAGTGTTTTAGGAATCCTGCTAAATTTACAAATCGCACACCGATGCAGTATTTACATATATAAAAAATAGGAGGCATAACTTTTTGACCGTCAAAATTGTTAACATGGTCACGGACCACCCATGTAGTCTACTGGTACGTTACTGTAGAGCATCCGTTAATCTTGATGTGGTAACGGTAAGTGCAGTCAGCCAACGCCTCTGGTGAAAGTAATCTTGCCATGTACATTTGTACCATGTCTACACTATTGAAGATGTTCTGAACTACTGTTATAAGTCTCGTCAAGAATAAAATATGTTGTCGTCCATAACTCTTCCAACGAGTGCAGAGTTTATACGTTACCAGTTGGTCATATCACAACATCATCATTATCATCTCGCCCACCCTACCACATTAATATCAGACGACCTTTCTCTCCCTATATGAAATATAAGTTACACTACACACCCACGCACACACACAGTTATGTGACAAAAATACGCACAAACGTTAAAAACTATGGATAATTTGGGTGTGGGTCTGACCAATGCACACATATAGTTCCTTTTGTTGTTAATTATCATTTAACCATTGTACAACATCGAACATATAGAGAAATCAAGTTTACAGATACATAAAAATAACTGAATAAGTGCCCCATCACCTTCTCTCTCTCTCTCCCCCCCCCCCCCCCCCCTTGTTGAGAAAAGATCCCAAAAGAAGTTAATAACCCAAAGGTCAAAGATAAGCACTAGATTACAGAATAGACTGTGAAGAACAAGTTCCCCCTAAATTACCACTCAGTAAATAACTCAGTTTGGCAAAATAAAACTATGTTGTTAATACAATGATTGTAACTAAGGAAACTATTTACTCTCTCGCTCTCTCTCTCTCTCCCTCTCTCTCTCTCTGTCTCTCACTCTGTCATCTGTGGCCACAATCACTCTTGCTTACCTAATACTGGTGTAGTTATCCCTTGAAAAAATCACAATATTCTGGACACATATTGCAAGTTGGGTTGCCAAATCCGGCCCCAGTCCAGCCTTCGTATCGAATAATAATTACATGGTGGACGCCAAAGTTGGTGGGTTAATTTTTTCCTGGATAAATCCTGGGTCACCGCATATAGCTACTGAAGCAAGACGTTCTCGGGACGTTCACAATAAAAACTAAATAAAAAAAAGGAGAGGTAGTTCCTGTATTGTCTAACCTCTGGTTGCTAAGACAAATATTACAATAGTTTAAAAACTGAAAATGATGGTAAATCCTATCGGCTGACTCTTATGGTGAGTACCGATTTTGAAACAGCGTAGTTTTCTGGATCACTCCGTTGTTACGACTGTCAAACATCCGGAATATATGTTCTTTCTTATGCCCAGTGGGCTGGACAATTTGGTTAAATAATTCTGGGTAATATACTGTCCAGATATGATTAATCTTATTGTTTATGTTTGGTCTCTCTCTGAATGAAGAAAGAGGACCAAACAGGTCCCAAAATCGAAAACCCAATAATAATCAGAATGTTACTGGTGATATTAGACAGCTGGCCGCTGGGTTCTTTTTATCAAGTGCTAGATAAGGAAGAACAGAACATTTTAAAATATTGCTACTCATCTGTCCATAGGTTTTCCGCTATGGCATGTCAGGAAAGACGGGTGTGTGCCCTCCCCCGTTATGCCTGCGAGAAAGTGAACAGCACACAAAGTTCTTTATTCAATTTATCTGTACGCGCACTTACAAAATCTGACTGTCACTACTAGCTATTTGTCGGTCTGTTGTTTAGTCACATAACATTAACTCTAGTCACTTATTTAATTTCACACAATGAAATATAATGTGAATTCTATACGGTCACTGATCCGTCACACTTAATAATCTCAGTCCGCAAAGCCGTATCTTCTTGTGTAAGAAAAATGGTTGACGGATTTAACATTACTGAACAACTGGTAAGAAATTATCTACGCGTTAAGGTATTTTGCTAGTTTTAAACGCTAAGGAATTACAGTGAATAAAATGGTAAACTTAACACATTTTAACACTTAATCACAATTTCGATTACCACAAATCAGAAAAATGGAATCCCTACGAAACAATTTAATACATTTTTCAAGAAAATGGTTCTTGTCTGACGTGATTAGATATCCAAAATTTCTGAGCGACGACTGATAATTGGTATTGAGGGACGCAGTATATATACCGATTTGAGTGTTATTCTCTCAAGAATGTGAACTTTCACACTTCTCGTGTATAGCAGAAATTTAGGAAATTAATTCCCCCCGATCAAAGTTTCCTCGGTCACTCTGTTTGCCATTGCGAATCGACAACAAAGGCGTACTCGTGTAACAGTTTACCTCCCGAGATTTCTGTTCGCTTCTGATACTAAACGATTATCTCCCTGTATGTATGAACATCAAACAAGTATCAGGAAAAACTTCTGCCCGCGTTTCCCCTTCAAAGAAACCGATTGTATTTTCCACGTGCGTCTGTCTGTCAACAATGATGATTGGCAAATCAGCTCGTGTGAGAACTCAGGTAAACGAATCATGGCTCGCTGACTGTTATGCCGGTAGGTCACGGAACTAGCTACTATGTCTGTTTACATGTCAAGAAAATGGGCGTGGATTAGATATGAGTAATGGAGTCAGAAAATTGCGTGGTTTGTTTTTAGCAAATGGTAGACATTAAATGGGAAAGCAAAGGCTGTTATATTACTGTATCACTATTTACATTTCTACGTCACTGTACGTCCGGGCTTTGAAGATATGAAACCCTTTCATATCTCATTTATGGAAATAGAGGTACTGTCATCCGCAGTGTCGGAGAGATTGATATCTTTGCATTTCATCATCCTCCTCCATGCTCCAATTTCGACTCATAAAATCTGCTCCTACATTCCCTTTTCCTGGTATATATTGTACTTTAAACGAGTACACGCTTAACGCATAATCTTTGCGTTAAATTCCTTATTGGTTCTAAGAAACGCTAATGGAGCATGGTCCGTCTGTACCGCAAATGAAACGCCATAAAGATATTCATGATGTCTTCTTATCCCATTCACGAGTGCTAAACATTCCCTCTCCATGGTCGAGTAACTCCTTTCTGCTGTATTCAGTTTGCGGCTGCCGTATGCAACTGCAAATAACAGGTCTCGATTCTTGTCATCTGCCTGAAGCAGTGTTGACCCGATTCTTTGTCCTGAGGCATCTAGACGCAAAATGAAAGGTTTCTTAATGTCAAGTAACCTTAGAATTGGATATTTGGATAGTTGTTCCTGTGGAGTGAGGTTTTATCTATCTCTAGGATCAGTATAGTACTGACAATTACAGAAATAGAATTTCTGCAGAAAATGGTGAAGTCCCAGTGTCTGAGAGAACTACTGGTATCACAAATTAGTTACGGCTATGAATGAACTGATCTCGAAAAATTAGTAGAGAGAAGACCGACATAAAGTGCCACCTCCGCTGTGTAACTAACTGTGATATTAAAACAAGGAAACAGGTTTTACTTAACAATGATAAAATTGACAAGTCTTAAAATACAATTTCCGTATTATTTATTTAGTATATACACTATCTACTCTTGTGCTGAAGGGTAGATGTTGAAACAATGGAATGTAATGGATTTGTACGTTTACAAATAATTCACATATATTTATATATATTAGAAGTCTTCCAATTATAGGAAACAAATTTATATCAGCTGCGCTGTTAATCACTTATAGTAAATGTATCAGCTGTGCTGTTAATTGAGTAAATAAAATGTATCCGATATGCTGTTATTTTTGTCTCTGCTATGCTAACTCGCTTTCTCGTCACTGACAGTTACTTTGCTCACAATGCTGACATAAATGGTACTAATGTGTACTCATCTCTCAAAAGTTATGTCCTTCTTAGTTTCTTGCACACAGCACCCGCTGATGGTCGTTTCGTTAGCCCACCCAAGACTGAGGGGGACTAAAGAGGTAGATCCTGCGCAATCACTGTGCTCCTGCGACGTTCCAGGCAGCTGGATTGACACGACATACGACCTCACGTTTGATGACACGAATAAACCTGTAACAAGTAAAAATAGGGGCTAATTTCTGTCATCAAGCCCACCTGTTTCTATTGGGTATGAAATGAGCGTGTGTCTCAGGTGTCTACATGTAGGATGAATGACAACATGGCTCAGTATGAGTTTAGCAATAGCGAGACAAGACAGGTGTCTACTTGCAAAACATTCTTTCTGATAAATTAATACACGGATACATCCGATAATATAAATTCAGTACATGAATACATCCAATAATATGTACGCAATACATGAATACATCCAATAATATGTACGCAATACATGAATACATCCAATAATATGTACACCTAGGCGTGATACAACCATTTCCTTCCCCCTATAATATACCAGGCCCTCTCTGACAAGTGCTAAAATATATCCTAACAATATTGTTATGTTCTTATGATAGGAGTATATGAGACGAGGACTGTTTGGTTATATTTCAGGTGGGAGTAATCTGAATAGACTGAAGTTATGTGAGACAATAGATTGAGTCCTAACAAGGACTATTTTGGTTATATTTCAGTTGGTCTGAGATAACAGATTGAAGTTTTAGGAGACAATAGGTTGAAGCATGAGTTTTATTAGTCTTCGTCTTCATCAATCATATCAGGAAATACAATCATTATACATAATGCCCCAAGATACAATCAATAACCTGATATATTCATAGTGAACCAAAATATATTAAATATATACAGGTGTAGGTAGTATAAATGACACACAACAAATACCAACATTATATACCTACTGTAAGCCTATTTTCCTACAAGTTTATAGTAAATTATATTTACCCTCTAAGATTTAAACAGGCCAGGTTTTGACTCGACCAATGAAGCAGGCTGCAGGTCAATGCACTCAGGTAAGCAATAAATCAAGGTTGACAGCTTCTCCTCTTCAGTCGGTCGGTATCTGGCTTCGTGTTGGTGTTGCGTGTTTTTGCATAAAATCTCGCCCGATTATATAGGCAGGTGAGGTAACTTCTACTGCTAAAGGAAAGCGTTTGGTTGGTTCCTGGCGGGGCAAGCTGATTGGTTGTCTGCAGTTTTGTACCATGCCTCGTACCGTCCTTGACCTAGACGAGTCCCGAACAAAACAGGGCTTATGGCTAATTTATTCTGGTTTTTTCCGCCATATTGCGTGAACAAGATGGCCCCAACCGAGTTCCGAAAAACAGGGCTTAAGTTTTTCCTGGCGTATACTTCGTGTAATTTATTCTGGCTCAGCGACTGGTGAACGGTGCTCGTTGATTGGTTGAAGCAAATGTGTATCTCGACATAGTGATTTAACAAAGTAGTGGGTTTACACACTCGTTTCACGACAGTTCCTTGAGAGTGACGTAAGCGTGTTCACACTCTGCATTCCAAATAACTTAATCGGGTTTCCCTTCTTTGTGAGGTCAGTAAGGGGTGCTGTCATGCCACTGAAGTTCTTAATGAACTTTTGGTAGTACGCACACAGTGATAGGAACGAACGTGTGTCTCTTTTTCTAAGGCCTTTTCGCTGCACGTGTTTTCTCTACGTTTTTGGCAACTGGCCACATGCACTCTTGAGAAATAGTATGCCCCAGGAAGTCAAGTTTTTCAAAGCCGATTAAACATTTGCTAGGACGAGCTGTTAGGTCATCGTCCTTTAGTCTCATGAGAAGCATTGCGACCGTAGCAATATGTTTTTCGTAGTTGTCCGTTGCAATCAGTATATCGTCCATGAAATTGTGGATATGTGGACTATGCAAGGGTTCTAAAAGCTTTTTCATCATTCTGGTGAAGGCTCCTTGTGCGTTGTGCAAACCGAAATGCATAACGTTGAAATTATAGTGTCCTTCACCGGTGCTAGAAGCTAGCAGGGGTTTAATTTCCTCCTTGACTGGTATTTGGTAATAACATTTACTCAGGTCAATCTTGGAGAAAATTCTTGCCTTGCTAAGCTTGGTCAACAGTTCAGAAGCGTTTTGCAGGGACTCAGGCTGGAATTCCGTTACTGTGTTAAGTAAATGGTAATTAATACACAGCCGAACTTCCTTATTAGTTTTTTGCAACAGTCCGACGCTAGAGCTATAGGGCGATGTAGACTCGCTAATAATCCCAGCTTTGCAAAGTTTGTCTATCTCTCCGAGTAACGTGTCTGATTTCGCATACGGAATTTGGTAAACTCTGATTCGCACAGGTGTCTCGTTTGTAAGCTTCATATCAAACTCTGCGAGATGCGTTCGACCAGGTATGCCCGTTGAGACTTCCGAGTACTGTCTCAATAACGTCTTCGTTTCTGTCTGTTGTGTTTCTGAGAGAGTGTCGCTGAATTTAGCATCTTTGAATGATTCCGTTTGTTTCAGTGGATATTCCTCTTCTTCGGTTGCTATAGCGACCGCCAAGAGATGTTCGGGCGAATGCATCGGTCTTCCCAAATATTTCTTTAAAAGATTTATGTGGTAGACTTTTTCCTCTCCTTTAATAGAGATCTTTTAGTTCGTTCTTGAGCTCTTTTTAAACACGGTAAACGTACCTTGCTATCTGATACGTAGTTTGTTGCTTCCAGTAGGGAGTAAGAACAAAACTTTCTCTCCTGGTTGTAATTCTCTCTCTTTCGCTGCGCTATTGTATCATTTAGCGTGCTTCATGCGTGCTCGCTTAAGGTTGGTTGTTGCTAAATCCCATCCTAGTTGTAACCTTTCATTAAGTTCCGATACATACTTAAATGCTGAGACAACTGTCTCATCAGCCTTCTAGTCTGTCAGTGACCGTTGTAAGGCTTCTAGCGGGCCCTTAATAGGTCTACCGAATAGAAGTGTAGCTGGTGGTAAACCTGTAGATGCCTGTGGAACTTCCCTGCAGGCGAATAACGCTGCAGGAATGAAAAGGTCCCAATCTTCAGGTTTTTCTAGTCCCAGCTTACGTAACATCATGGTGAAGCTGCCGTTGAAGCGTTCCACGAGCCCATTTCTGGCCGGATGTTACGGGCTGGTGTGGATGTATTTGGCCCTCAAGATCTTAAAGATCTCCTCCATTTACAGGCTACGGTATAGAGATCCGTTATCCATCGAAACATGTTATTCCCAACCGTGTAAAAATCTGCACTAGGGCTTCTGCGATATGCTTGGAATCCGTGCATGTTAGCGGTATAGCTTCTGCCCACATAGTGCATGTGTCGACTAAGGTCAGGATAAACATGTTCCTTCTTTTAGTCCTTTCTAGAGGTCCTATAATGTCGATTACAACCCGTTCAAATGGCGTCCACACTATTGGCATTTCTCCCATGGGAGCTAGGAGTGTCCAATGCTTGGGTGCCATACGTTGGCACTTGGCGCAGGATTTCACATATCTGATAATATCAGTGTTCATTCCTGGCACCAATAGTGAGTCGATATTTGCTGAATAGTGGCGTTTTGTCCTATATGTCCGTAAAGGGAAGAGAGTGCCTCATTTCTAAGATTTGGTCTCTGTACTGCGTCGGTACAAGGAGCTGGTTATGTCCTTGTTCAGGGTAGCCCGTTCTTCGATACAACACTTCATCCTTGGAAAAGAAATCTCCGTTTTGTATGGGGTCTTTGGCCATGCGCAGTTTCCTAAAGCAGGACTCCAAGGTAGGATCCTTTTCTTGCACCTCTTTTAGTTCCTTAGGTAACATGTAAGGCGCAGGCTTCCATTCCTTCTTGGTTTGCCCTCTTGTTTTTACTGCTGCCACAATCGGCTCTTTCGGTCTCCCTATAAACACATATCTACAGCCAAGCATAACTGTGTAGATCGGATCATCCATTATAGCCGCTTTGATAACACCTCTGACGAAATCAGAGCGTATCTCAATCAGTGCGATGGGAAGCGTTATGGGTGCATCACCTTTCAAAACTCCACATAATTTGACGGTTTCTTCCGTCTCTTGACCAGGTTTGACCAAGTGCCTTGCTACAATACAATCAAACCTCAAACCTGTATCAAACAAACAATAGGTTCAAATCCAATTCAAAATAACAGTTCCTCGCGTTGAAGGTCTCTCACCCTCAGGTTGAGAATCACTGACATTAATACTTCTTTGCGAGTCTGTCTGCAAGCATCTGTTGCGGTTAGGCCCGGTATGTTTGCCCTGGTCAGATGTCCCTTGCGCAGGGGTTTTCCGTTTGTCTTGCCCTTTCTGGCTGCGTTGCCATGCAGGACGGTTGGGATGATCATGGTTGTTGGTGGGGTACCATTTTTTTGTAGAATTTCGATTTTTCATGAGGATGATTCTGGGGTACAGTTTCTCTTTGGTTTTGGTGATGAGAAGAATGGGATGACTACTCTAGATTATTTTTTCGAGAAGGCTCTTCTGTCGGTTTGCGTTTTGAGCCTGTCAGCACGGCTAATGCATTTATATACCGCTCAGACTTACTGAGAATGGCTTCCAGCTTTACAGCTCCTTGTTCAGCAACAAATCTACCGGTTTCATTTGACAAAGTGCATTTTATTTTCTCAGTTAAAATAAACTCTTCTAACCCTTCAAAAGTGCAAGGGAGCTCTGAAAGCTCCAGGCACTTCGTCAAATATCCCTTCAGACGTGAAGAAAACTGGTGAAATGTCTCGGTTCCTTCCTTCCTGCTGTTTCGGAACAGTTGCAAAAATTTGCGAGCGTTCGTTTCGAACCGCTAAAGTAAAGCTTTCTTCAAGATGTCGTAATTGTCTTGATGGCTGCTTCCCAGTTTAACATACACATCATTTGTATTACCTTTCAAAGCCTGGGACAGCTTCAAACACCATCGCGAACTTTCTAAACCATACAGTGTTGCCATTCTCTCATATTTTTCTAGATAAGAGTCAATTTTCTCATTGGGGCTTGGGAAGGATTCCAGGGCAAAAGACATAGCTGCTAATTGAGGAAACTGAGTATTGGACTGAGGTGAAGACGGCTCCCCGTTGCTGAAGTTAGACATTGCACCGCGACTTTGGACCTCTAGAGTCGTAAGCGCCAGTTCGTGCTGACGTCGTTGCTAATTTTCTCTGTCCTGATGTTGTCTCTCCTTCTCCCTCTGTCTTTCCTCACGGTGTCTCTCCCCTCTTGCTCCATGTCTCTGCGAGTTTCCATTTCCGCCTCAATTTTCTTCTGCTCCAATTGACGCTCTTCTCTATCTTTCTCAATCTGCCTAATTTCTTCTGCTCTTTCCTTCTCTAGCTTTTGCTTCCTTTTCTCTAGCTTCTGCTTCCTTCTCCGCGTCATATCTGTCGAGTTCTTCGTTGACAAAAGCTTGCACTTATTTTCAATGTAATCCTGTTTCCCTTGCTTCCTCTCTTAGCATTGCTCTAAGTTTTGCACGCTCAGCAATGGCAAATAACTGACTGCGCCTTACTCGAGAAAGAAGAAGATAAAAAGGATAGACTGCTCCCCAACCAATTACGAAACAATACAAAAAACAATTTCCGGTTTATTTAACTGTGTTACCTCCTCCCTGATGTCACTTATCTAATCTATCGCTGTTGTTAACTGGCTAAGGCTCCTAGCGCAGACGACTTAAACCATAAAAATAATAGATCAGGCTAACAACTGAAAAAACTACTTTTACTACTGAGGAAAAAAATTTTTTTTAAATATTACGGGGAAAAAAATCCCCCATGTATCCGCTACACTCTCCCACCTTTGAAGTCAATTATTTGAGAAGGCTATTAACTTGGCGATAGCCAGAATGCTCTACTTTTGCTAAGCTCATACTCCACTGCTCCCAAAAAAAATTTTGATTGATAAACAATCACGTGTACCAGCGGTCTTGTACAAAATTACCATACATCATATATCTGACAAAGATTACCATCAAAATCAAAACTGTAAGTAACTCTATGATGCTGTGGAAAGAAACAAATTTCTAATATGTGTGTGGTCAGAACCCAGTAAATAAGGAACGTTGTCTAGGAGATAATTATTTAATATTCCTTAACTCACAAAACAAGACGCACAGCACACTCTATATAGATGAAAATTAGGAATCAATATCAGACGTTAGTCATTTATCTAGACTCAGACTTAGGTCAAATCGTGGAATGAGCCACCATTCTGTCGTGCTTGTTCCAGATCGAGATCAAATCATGCGACGAGTAATCATTCTGTCGTAAATTTTTAAAGGTAGGTCAGAAGTTATTTATGGTCCCGTATGGGCAGAGGTGATAATGGTAAATATGTGAGAATAAAGGTGTAAGAAATAGATTTTTCCACGAGGGAATAGTGTAAGAGGAAGATCTGTCTCTGGAGTGAGTAGTTTCTCTAGTGCAGCCTATCTATACGACTATATTTTAATATCAGACGACCTTTCTCTCCCTATATGAAATATAAGTTACACTACACACCCACGCACACACACAATTATGTGACCACAATACGCACACACGTGAAAAACTATGGATAATTTGGGTATGGGTCTGACCAAAGCACAGAGATAGTTCCTTTTGTTGTTTATTATCATTTAAATTTTTTACAACATCCAACATATAGAGAAATCAAACAAATCAAGTTTACAGATATATGAAAATAACCAAATAAGTGCCCTCCCCTTGTTGAGAAAAGATCCCAAAAGAAGTTAATAACCCAAAGGTCAAAGATAAGCAGTAGATTAAAGAATAGACTGTGAAGAACAAGTTCCCACTAAATTACCACTCAGTAAATAACTCAGTTTAGCGAAATAAAATAAAACTATGTAGTTACTATAATGATTGTAACTAAGGAAACTATTTACTCTCTCTCTCTCTCTCTCTCTCTCTCTCTCTCGCACACTCTTTCATCTCTGGTCACAATAAATCTTGCTTACCTAATACTAGTGTAGTTATCCCATGAAAAAATTACAATATTCAGAACATATATTGTCAGTTGGGTTGCCAGATCTGACCCCAGTCCAGCCTTCGTATCGAATAAAAATACAAGATGGACGCCAAAGTTGGTGGGTTATTTTTTCCTGGATGAATCCTGGATCACCGCATAAAGTTACTGAAGCAAGACGTTCTCGGGACGTTCACAGTTACAAAAAAAAAGGAAGATAGGTAGTTCCTGTATTGTCTAACCTCTGGTAGATAATACAAATGTTACAATAGTTTAAAAACTGATAATGATGGTAAATCCTATTGGCTGACTCTTATGGTGAGTACCGATTTTGAAACAGCGTAGTTTTCTGGATCACTCCGTTGTAACGACTGTCAAACGTCAGGAATATATGTTCTTTCGTATGCAAAGTGGGCTGGACAATTTGGTTAAATAATTCTGGGTAATATACTGTCCAGTATGATTAATCTTATTGTTTATGTTTGGTCTCTCTCTGAATGAAGAAAGATGATCGAACAGGTCCAAAAATCGAAGATCCAATAATAATAAGAATGTTACTGGTGATATTAGACCGCTGGCCACTTTTTTTTAAAATCATGTGCTAGATATGGAAGAAAAGAACATTTTTAAAAAAATGCTACTCATCTGTCCGTAGTTTTTCCGCAATGGCATGTCGGGAAAGAAGGGTGTGTGCCCTTCGTCGTTATGCCTGTGAGAAAGTGAACAGTGCACAAAGTCCTTTATTCAATTTACCTATACGCGCACTTACAAAATCTGCTTGTCACTACTAGCTATTTGTCGGTCTGTTGTTTAGTCACATAACATTAACTCTAGTCACTTATTTAATTTCACACAATGAAATATAATGTGAATCGTATACGTCACACCTAATAATCTCAGTCCGCAAAGCCGTATCTTCTTGTGTAAGAAAAATGGTTGATGGATTTTACATTACTGAACAACTGGTAAGAAATTATCTACCTGTTAAAGTATTTCTCTAGTTTTAAACGCTAAGGAATTACAGTGAATAAAATGGTAAACTTAACACATTTTAACACTTAATCACAATTTCTATTACCACAAATCAGAAAAATGGAATCACTACAAAAAAATTTAACACATTTAGCAAGAAAATGGTTCTAGTCTGGCGTGATTAGATTATCTAAAATTTCTGAGTGACGAGTGATAATTTGTTTAAGGGACGCAGTATAAATACCGATTTTAATGGTTATTCTCTCGAGAATGTGAATTTTCACACTTGTCGTGTATAGCAGAAATTCAGGAAACTAATTCCCCCCAATCAAATATTCCTCAATCACTCTGTTTGCCATAACGAATTGACAACAAAGGCGTACTCGTGTAACAGTTTTCCTCCCGAGATTTCTGTTTGCTTCTGATATCAAACGATTATCTCCCTGTATGTATGAACATCAAACAAGTAACCGGGAAAATTTCAGACCGCGTTTCCCCTTCAAAGAAACTGATTGTATCTTCCCCGCGCGTCTGTCTGTCAACAATGATGATTGGCAAATCAGCTCGCGTGAGAACTCAGGTAAACGAATCATGGCTCGCTGACTGTTATACCGGCAGGTCACGGAACTAGCTACTATGTATGTTTACATGTCAAGAAAAAGGGCGTGGATTAGATATGAGTAATGCAGTCAGAAAATTGCGTGGTTTGGCTTTAGCAAATGGTAGACATTAAATGGGAAAGCAAAGGCTGTCAGATTACTGTATCACTATTTACATTTCCATGTCACACTCAGCTTGATGCAAGCGTAACTTTCGAGGAGGCAAAGAGTTTTATCAGAATCTGATACAAATACAAATGAGATGTAGAGCACCCATGCTCATACACAAAATTATACATACTACCAGCTCAACAAATCTGAAAACGTGGTAATCTTCAGACTCCGCGCTGGCCACAACAGATAAAGAAACTATCTATTCAACAAACTAAAGATAGGAACTATCGATCAGTGTAACTGTGGAACTGATAAAATGACCGCTGAACATCTGCTTCAAAGTTGTCCAACATATGCCTAGCAGAGAAAGCACACATGGCCGTTACTAGTACCATTTGTGGAAAAGCTTTACGGAGATTCAAATAACCTCAAACTGACTACTGGTTTCTTTGAAAACATTCAAGTGGACGTCTGAGAGTGTACGAAGAAGAATAAGTAAGAGCCCAGAATTGATCACGTGATGGCTTTCTTCTGTAGTAATGTGAAAGTCTTTGATTAGTAGTGATTCTAATTGTTAATTTATTGCTGCACTTAAGTCTATACAACTTTAAGAAATATTAACAGACAAGAAGACCTCACAATTAATAGCTTGATGGCTGTCTTCTGTTGTGATATTAATGCCTTAAATGATCACTGATTTTAATTACATGCTGATTGCTGCATTGAAATATCCAAGCAAATTTGTTTAAATGTAACCAAATAAAGTCTCATAAAATAACTGAAGTGGTCGTTGTATTGACCATTGTTTTTTGTGTGTGTGGTGATTTTAAATATCTTTTGTTATCAGTACAATAATTTTAATATTGAATTGAATTATAATGGGGCGTATTTTTCACTTCTTCATCTTCTCCTTTAAGTACCATGCCTAGTGGTGTCGGAGATCATGTCGCTCAACAACTTCCTGTCTCCAGTACAATTTATCAATTCTGCTGTTGACTTCCTTCCATGCCACGATGTTAAACTGTCCAGTATTTGCTCTCTTTGTCTTCCCCTATTTTTCGTTCTGTGATAGGGTGGGCGAGATGATGATGATGTTGTGATATTTGATCTCTCTTTTGCACACTCGCAACCGACCCGATCAACAATAAAACTCTGGTTCTTAAGGCAGGGGCTGTATTTATTCATACAACTCAGTCAGTGGCAACAAGCACATGAAGCAAGATCTGCTTACTCGGAGCAAGCAAGAGGACATGCACACCATCATAGCTGGCAGACACTGGAGCTGGGTTGGCCATGTCCTCAGAAGAGACCCCGATGCCATCACAAGAACAGCTATGCTATGGACCCCTGAAGGAAAACGAAAGAGAGGCCGACCAAAAACAACTTGGCGGAGGACTGTGGAGGCTGAGATGCAAAGAATGAACCAGAGTTGGGGCACTGTACGAAGGATGGCTGTCACGTGACTGATAATTTATTTTGCAATTCCGTTCCATATGTTATTAATTTTTTAATGCCATGGTTTCCTTGACATTTTGTATTTCTTTTCTACTTTCGTGGCCCAATTTTTTCACCTTCTCAAACCCCAACCGAAGTTTGTTTACGTTCTGCTGTGCTTCAGAATAAATTCCTACAGAAGGTCAGCGTAGCGGTAACGTAATGTTATCTAAACGCACCTGTGGTCCGTCTGACCAGGGGGAATTTCTCTGGTCGCTCTAAGTCTTTTGATCACGAGCGGCTGGTACCCTTTGAGGCCTGGGTAACGAGTTTGATCTGTTTCAGGGGGAGATAACAATCGCGGTCAGTCTTTGTGGGTTTTTGCCCCTTAAACACAGTAGTAGTGTTCATAATATTATGCATCGCCGATCTGGGGAAATTTCTGTTGTCTTTGATGTAGTCTCTAAGAGAAACCTCTGTCTACTCTGTATTACGTCTTTCGCGAACATCTGTAGAAATATGCAGACCAGGGGTCCGGGGGGAGCGTCCTTTGTAATCTATAAGAGTAGATGGGTTTAATAAGCCAACACACTCGTGAATATTCCTGGCCCGTAGATGACCATATGAGACTTAGGCAGAGTTAGCACAGCAGAACTAGAATGTGTTTGCCTATGTTCTTGTCATTTTTCGGGGTGAGTTGACATATCTTATTATATTATATTCATGTTAGCTTTTTATATATATCTGATAGGAATGTGACTTAATTCATTTTTGAGGATTTCTCCCAGTATTTTATTCAGTGATAATGTAGCGCTGTCTACGGCCTTAGTTAAGCGGTGCTTAAACTGTTACGGTTTATCATGGGTTAAATGTTAAACGTACGATAACAGACACTCACTAGGCGTAGAATCAGTCCACGGATGCGTATCATGGGTTAAGAATAGGCTAATTAACTGTCATTTCTGTAAGATAATGTCAGGCGTGGATTGTTCACTTAAAAACTGATTAGTGAGATGCAGGCAATAACTCTGAATTACAGGAGAAAGTCACTGATTCCTTTTTGATAGATATTTCTAGTGGCAAGGGAGAATCATTTTATGCTTACTTGTGTGGCTAGGCACTAGTCTATAACTTTCACAGAAAGCAGTCACCAGGCATAGATGTAATTATATCTTATGATTCAGCCACAACTGTATTATTATAGCAAGAACATTGCATTTTCTATGTACTCATTTTGTGGAATATTAATATATTTCCCCAAGGGGGCATATGATTTATTTGTGTAATGTCAAATGTTGTAATCTGTTTATGTAAATTCACTTAATGTTGTAAGATGAATAGCATAACCACTCAGCTGTATGTTTAGTTGGAAGAAGAGGAGCAGATTTTGCTGTCAGAACATTTACTGACAGGTACATGGGTGTACAAAGGATATTAAGCCTATGCAGGCACATGCTATAATTGATAGAGTGATTTTGTTGTTGCTTGATGTAAAGGGTGTCTCCTTTTGGTCTCAGTTTCAGGGATACCGAATCGCTAGAGCAGACTCCAGTCAGGCGAAGAACGTCATGTTCTCTTCGATCTAGAGGGTTTCTGAATGCCGCTAGCGTCACGAGTTGTCAACCCCGTTCCTGAATCAAAACCCCTTTTGTCAACGCCAAGTTAAGCTCACGAAATGCAACGAGCCAACGCTAAATCCCAGAGAATCATCTGATGCAGTAGTAGTTCCTTACTCGCCTCTTGATTGCCAGTCAGAGCATGGCGGCTTCCAGCATATCAATCAGCCCAGCGTCTCTAGCAGAATCTGATATCACCCACCTTTGAGTTCCTAAACGGGGCACTCAGCCAACCACAGTCAAGCCAGCCCAAACAGGATTTAAATACCAAGTACGAAAGCCAATTCTAGCGCCGGATAAGCGCGCAAGGGACAATTTGTCCTCAAGTGACTTCGTCTGGTGTATTTATTCCTGGATATATTAAAACCTCGCACTTAGGAGTGACCAGCAAAGATATACAGCGTCTTCCAGCCCCTCACGCAATTAGTGTCACCAATGTTTAGCACCAACAAGGAAAGTTTTTTACAGGCCAAGTCCATCACCCATGGAGTATATCTTTACGTAAAAGACACTTTCTGGAGCTAGCCCATTTGGTCCCACGAAAAAGCGGACGGACTGACACGCAGGTTATTCATTTGGCAAACCAGAGGTAAATACAGAGTTCCGGCCCCTCACGCAAGTAGCGGTCACCAAAGATAGCACCTACATTGGATTTACAGGTGATAATTAAAGGGTTTTTTATAGTGAAGGAGAATCCAAATGTTATATGTAATTAATTATGGTGAAGAAGGTGAGTGTGGTTTGGGACAGTCACTCACAGTAGCGCACACACCAAGTCATGGAATGGTGTAACGTCTGATGATATTTTAACCATGGTTTATTAAAATTATAACATCACGTAGATCTAGACGAATACAGTTACATCGAAACATGAATCTTCATAATGTAGTTAACACACCATACGGCCCTTACACATCCTGGCCTACAAAATCTCTACTCCTCACATCAGTGCACAAAGACTGCGTCTACGGCAGTTATATAATAATCATGGCCTACAAAATCTCTACTCCACATCAGTGCACAAAGACTGCATCTACGGCAGTTATATAATAATCATGGCCTACAAAATCTCTACTCCACATCAGTGCACAAAGACTGCGTCTACGGCAGTTATATAATAATCATGGCCTACAAAATCTCTACTCCACATCAGTGCACAAATACTGCATCTACGGCAGTTATATAATAATCATGGCCTACAAAATCTCTACTCCACATCAGTGCACAAATACTGCATCTACGGCAGTTATATAATAATCAAGGCCTACAAAATCTCTATACTTCACATCAGTGCACAAATACTGCATCTACGGCAGTTATATAATAATCAAGGCCTACAAAATCTCTATACTTCACATCAGTGCACAAATACTGCATCTACGGCAGATATATAATAATCAAGGCCTACAAAATCTCTATACTTCACATCAGTGCACAAATACTGCATCTACGGCAGATATATAATAATCAAGGCCTACAAAATCTCTATACTTCACATCAGTGCACAAATACTGCATCTACGGCAGATATATAATAATCATGGCCTACAAAATCTCTACTCCACATCAGTGCACAAATACTGCATCTACGGCAGTTATATAATCATCAAGGCCTACAAAATCTCTATACTTCACATCAGTGCACAAATACTGCATCTACGGCAGATATATAATAATCAAGGCCTACAAAATCTCTATACTTCACATCAGTGCACAAATACTGCATCTACGGCAGATATATAATAATCAAGGCCTACAAAAATCTCTATACTTCACATCAGTGCACAAATACTGCATCTACGGCAGATATATAATAATCAAGGCCTACAAAATCTCTATACTTCACATCAGTGCACAAATACTGCATCTACGGCAGATATATAATAATCAAGGCCTACAAAATCTCTATAGCCCTGCGCAGGCATACATTATCCAAAAACCACCTTAGGGCTGACCACCTCAGTCAAAAAACCCTGCATAGACTGAACCCACGGGAACACACCCCGTTCACACAGTCACGAGAATCTACTGTTCTCTTAACACTGCTCTCAAAAATCCCTGCGGACACTAGCCGCGAGAGCTATTCACACATCACTCAAAAACAGTTCAGAAACAGTACATTATGACCAGAGTTCACCTGCTATCTGACATACTGTCTTCCACGAAACTAAGAGGAGATATCTTTAAACAAATCCATACCAATCTGTAAGCAAGTACTCTACTCTAACCCAAAATTAACTCTACTCAACACGTATTTCCCAAGATCATTTCCCTTTCATCACATCTGCACTTATCAGTTTGCCACACTCCCAGGAAAAAAAAAAATGATTATATCATTTTTTTTTTTTTTGTTGAAAATTAACTCCCAAAAATTTAACGGTCAATGAAGTTATATCAGATACCTCTTAAATTAATTCCCCAAAATTTTTTTAAAAAAATTAATGAAGTTCTATCAATTACCTACAAAAAATATACCTATGACAAGAGAACATAGCACATCTACAAAAATATCATCAATAAATGTAAGATAACGACTAAATCATCCAACATAATCATTCAAGCATACCAAAATAAAAATTAATCTAATACAAAACCCAAATTAAGTATACATAGTACAAACTAAACAGAAAATAAATTATCATACGAGAAAAGACAAAATATGAAATGGGAATATGATAAGAATCAAATAGAATCATAAGATGACAATGAAGACAACAATTCCATACATGTAAAACAAATAGAACTATAAGAACCAATTACATTATCTAAAGTCATATAATTAACTTAACACTACAAAGAATGAAAGTATAAATAGCGTAACACGAAAAAAGTATACTAGAAGTATGAATGACATCAAAGATGAAACACGGAAGCATAAACAAAATATCAGACAATACTGAAAAGACAACAGAAAAGATGTAAAGAAATGACGAATAGTCAACAAAGAGAGATGACAGTAAAGATGCAAATGTAAAGAAAGTTGGTAACAACACCTAACAATAACTATCCAAATATAACAACGTATTGTAAAATACAAAAATGCTAAAGTATATTTATATACTAACACAAAAAAGAAAGCTTATGACAAGCACAGCATAATAAGTAATTTAACTAAATTATAAACTTATACATAACTAAAAATAAATTACATCAAATATCACCCAAACAAAAAATTATTAACGATAACACAAGTTCCGCATTGACGCATAGTCAAGCGCTAACAACCAAAAAATACATCCAAACATCACAACATTTTCAAAGAATTAATGTCACTACATAATAGTAACCCTAACATACAATCTAGCGCTGGCGCAGAAAAAAAATAAATATCACAATGTTCAAAACACATTTTCCAAAAATTTACAATACAAAAAATGTTTCTTCTCTTTAGGTTAAATAAAAATAGTATTTTTATTTCTAAGTAATATGTAGCTATAATTAATAACTAACAATTAAATTAGCTGAGTAACATAAAAATAATCTTATCTTTAAATAGACACACACCAAAACGGGTAGGTGTTTTTTTCTCTTCTTTTAAAAAAAAAATACATCAAAGAAACGTCACATTGGGTAATAAAATGTTAACTACAAACGAAGTTATAAATATATATAAGTGTAATATTATTTATCTTAACTATGTATTATAATCAGATATTTAAATTCTTTAAATGAACAAGAGTATCAGCCGTCGCTGTTAATTCTACCCACTTAATTTAATAGGAAATTTAAGTTAATTCTAGCTGACAAAAAAAATCGAATCGTTTTAAATTATCAAATGTCATAATTGAGAAAAAATGGAAACCAAGTTTCAGAATACGTCCTTAACTTCAACGAAAAATCATTAATAATACATACAAGTTATGTTTAAAATTACCTTTCACTAAACAATTAATTCAAATAATCTGTATATAAATATGTTAATTAAACATGGTATCAAATCCATGATGAAAAAACAAAACAAAATTTTAAGTAGTGAATAAACACTCAGGACTATCTATGAAAATGACTATTACATTGTCTCAGTAAATAAGTTTGTGCATAGAAATTATTTAATGCATAATTAAAATACAGTCATATAAGTAACAACCAACAAATAATTATGGCAATCAAATGTTACAAAGATTACATAATATTTCATTAACAACATATAAAGTTCTATACTAAAGAATACAATAACATTCAGTGTTTGTAAACAGAACAAAAAATAAACAGGACCTTTGAAAAAAACAAAAAAAAAAATTCCTTCGAGGTCTTGCGAACATCTCATCAACACGCAAGGTGACATCATGACACGGTGGGTTAACGTACTGGCTAGGCTCGCTTGAATGGATAAATGGTACATAGTGATCTATATCTCTCGCAGGTAATGTCAAATTAGAATGGTGATTCCCCTCGCAAAGTCGCTCGCTGTGAGACAATACAAATGAAAATATCTATTTTAATCCATGGTAAGATTATGAGTGAACACGGAAAAGTTCACTTTACAATTACCCAAACTCCGTGGTGTAAGGTTGTGGCCCTCCTGCGATGTCAACAACTCTCGTCACATAGCAGACAACATAGACGTCCCAGGGACAACCTGACCTATAATTCACAGTTGTCAGTGCGGTAGGCTGAAAAAAATTTACTACCTTCACAAGACCGAGATGATCTCTCAAACCTATCAGCATGACAAGCAAAAGCATTTAAGAACCTATTACCGTTCCTATTACTCTGATTAATAATAATCTTGCTCTTATGTGGAGCACAGCTAACCTGGTTGCGATCTGTATAATTTCTTTTGAGAGCATTGTTATTTGCTCTATTAACACCGTTGTACTGATTTAAATCCCAGTTACAATAGTTATTCTTAATACTTCTTCCCAGATAACAATGTCCATCAGATAGAACTGACTTTTTAGCAAAAAAATTATTACTAGACTGATGAACTTTCATATAATTACTTCTGCTATAGTTTTCTAAACTTTTAGAATCACAATGTTGAGATCTGTCACATTTTTTCTTGTTTTTTGGGAGAAGAAACGTTACCGTAGGATGAACTCCCTTGGTACTTTATAACCTTAGGGTTATGTCTCCTATCAAAACTATTTTTTTCTTTGCTTGTGGCAATGTGTTTAAAAAATGAGTCACACTGCCTTGACTGGGTATGACTAGAAGGTTTGACAATCTCTTTATTTTTTTTCACAACATTTGTTTCCTTCATGGAACAAGCAGTAGTATGTTTGTTACTTGTAACCAATTTATCAGATCTGTCAATAAATACGCTGTTGGTTTTTAACACACTGACTTGAGATTTAGCACTGTTTCTTTCCTTATCTACAGGACTGGATATTACTGTAGATTTTCCTTTGTTATTCTGCCGCCAGCAATCATTATCATTGGAATCATCTGTATTGCGTGAGAAGTTATATCTCCCACGGAAAGATCTATGTCCACCATTCTTGACCGTAGAATCCGCAAAAAGTGTATAAGGCTGGCTTTTTGCTTTAGTGTTCTGATGATAAGAAACTTTCTGTCTATCATCGTCAACACTGACGGAAGACCACATATTGCTATTCAAGACTACGTCAAGCAGACCATTTATTCTTCTTCTTGCTTCTACAATCTCAAAGTCCTTAAGTGCAATCTGTTCACTTAATTTCTTGTTTAAACTCTCCGCTTTTAAGACCTTGCAGCTTTCCTCTGCTAGCAAATTTTCAATCTTAATCAATTTGTCTTTCTCCATCATTAACTCTTTCATTCTCTCTTTATCAACCCTCTCAATCTCAATATCATGACTATTCGTAAGCCTATCAACCTTCTCTTTCTCAACCATCAACTCTACTAATGTCTCTTTCTTTTGTTGAGTCTCCTGTGTAAGTTTTTCAACCTCAATTTGCTTCTCTTTCATCTGAACTTCCAATTGCTCTATGTTCAACAATGCTGAATCCAAACTTGCTTGAACACTAGCAAGTTCTGAGTTTGATTTGCCTAAATCATCTGTAAGTTTAGAGACTTTTTCATGTAACTCACTTACTTCAGCAGTACATTCTATAAAACTTTCCCTTTGCTCTAGGGTACTCTGTTTTATGTCTCCTATTTGCTTCTTCTCTTTTAACTCTTCTTCCTGGTCACTATATATGCCGTCGAGCAATAACGTACGTATACTCTTCAATATGTTATCACGTTTTATACTAATATAATTGTCCAAGAACAGACGAAGGTCCAAAACCAATAACCTTGCCAGATCCTCAGCCATACTCACATGAGGAATTGACTGAAATCTCTCATTAGCAAACTCTCTTAGAGATCTCGATGCAGAGACCAAAAACCTGTCCATAACATGTGACTCAAGCTCTGGGCTTTTTAATCTCTGACAATCTGTCCCTTCCTGAAACAGATACTCTAATACAGGTCTCATATCCTCCGGATCTGTATCAGAATCCATTGTGACTTGTTTACTTAGTCAACCATATATGTCTTAATTAAACTTTCATTATACCAAATCAAGTTTAGATCTCAAATATTGTATCATCAATCCCTGTACATCATCACATTCTATAATTAATCGATATAATTATCGACAACAACAACAATAGTTATCAATAGAATAGGATAGTGCAGATTGAGGCTTGTTGACATGGACAGAAGTGGCAACATTTACACACAACAAAAGCACTTAACTGAAGGTAATCCTGACCCTTCCGCCAACACACTGGATATCACAAAGTTCTGACGTTTTTAAAACACTCCACTGCAGAAAAGGTACAAGGACTAGGCACTCTTGTCTTCAAATCCCTGCCACTGTACAGTATGTCCTCAACAATGCATCAGACGACAGGAACCGATCACAGCAACCCCGCAATCACTTGAGGTATACGTGCAGACGAAACTCTCCAAAATACTGCACCTATAGTTGAATCTGCATATGGAAAGACTGGAACAAGCACTGTAACAATTATGGCATCAATGTCGCTATCAGATAACAGCTGTTTGATATGGAAACCAACTGATAAAGTCAGTTTAGTTGCTACAACACGCCAAGATATGAGGATGGATATGCGCAGTCAGCTGATACCTGTGTACAGTTGAATTAAGCCACGCCCACACAGAGCCAAACATAACACAGTTCAGTGTTCCCACTTGTAATGACTGGTCCAGAATCTGACCTAATTTACCCTCTTGTTACGCGAATGTAATGTGGGTGTTACGACCCGGTGGTTTGGGCCACCACTGATAATGAAAAGGTTGTTTATCTTTTTGGTTGAAGAAGGTGAAGCGTGGTTTAGGACAGTCACTCCCAGTAGCGAACAAACCACGTCATGGAATGTGTAACGTCTGATGATATTTTAACCATGGTTTATTACAATTATAACATCACGTAGATCTAGACGAATACAGTTACATCGAAACATGAATCTTCATAATGTAGTTAACACACCATACGGCCCTTACACATCCTGGCCTACAAAATCTCTACTCCTCACATCAGTGCACAAAGACTGCGTCTACGGCAGTTATATATAATAATCATGGCCTACAAAATCTCTACTCCACATCAGTGCACAAAGACTGCATCTACGGCAGTTATATAATAATCATGGCCTACAAAATCTCTACTCCACATCAGTGCACAAAGACTGCGTCTACGGCAGTTATATAATAATCATGGCCTACAAAATCTCTACTCCACATCAGTGCACAAATACTGCATCTACGGCAGTTATATAATAATCATGGCCTACAAAATCTCTACTCCACATCAGTGCACAAATACTGCATCTACGGCAGTTATATAATAATCAAGGCCTACAAAATCTCTATACTTCACATCAGTGCACAAATACTGCATCTACGGCAGATATATAATAATCAAGGCCTACAAAATCTCTATACTTCACATCAGTGCACAACTACTGCATCTACGGCAGATATATAATAATCAAGGCCTACAAAATCTCTATACTTCACATCAGTGCACAAATACTGCATCTACGGCAGATATATAATAATCAAGGCCTACAAAATCTCTATACTTCACATCAGTGCACAAAAACTGCATCTACGGCAGATATATAATAATCAAGGCCTACAAAATCTCTATACTTCACATCAGTGCACAAATACTGCATCTACGGCAGTTATATAATCATCAAGGCCTACAAAATCTCTATACTTCACATCAGTGCACAAATACTGCATCTACGGCAGTTATATAATCATCAAGGCCTACAAAATCTCTATACTTCACATCAGTGCACAAATACTGCATCTACGGCAGATATATAATAATCAAGGCCTACAAAATCTCTATACTTCACATCAGTGCACAAATACTGCATCTACGGCAGATATATAATAATCAAGGCCTACAAAATCTCTATACTTCACATCAGTGCACAAATACTGCATCTACGGCAGATATATAATAATCAAGGCCTACAAAATCTCTATAGCCCTGCGCAGGCATACATTATCCAAAAACCACCTTAGGGCTGACCACCTCAGTCAAAAACCCTGCATAGACTGAACCCACGGGAACACACCCCGTTCACACAGTCACGAGAATCTACTGTTCTCTTAACACTGCTCTCAAAAATCCCTGCGGACACTAGCCGCGAGAGCTATTCACACATCACTCAAAAACAGTTCAGAAACAGTACATTATGACCAGAGTTCACCTGCTATCTGACATACTGTCTTCCACGAAACTAAGAGGAGATATCTTTAAACAAATCCATACCAATCTGTAAGCAAGTACTCTAACCCAAAATTAACTCTACTCAACACGTATTTCCCAAGATCATTTCCCTTTCATCACATCTGCACTTATCAACAGGTCAATTCCATCACCCATGGAGCATATTTTTACGTAAAGACATTGGAGCTATTACATTTGGTCCCACGAACACGGACAGGCGGTCGCTCAGTTTGTTTATTCAGTCAGCAGGAGATAGACAGTCTTCCAGCCCCATTGCGAAATCAGGGATGCCACCAACAATAGCGACTACAGTGGATTTATACAGGTCAAGTCCATTACGTCTGAAGCATTGTACTTGGCCCCGCGCCCCCCCCCCCCCCCCCCCCCCCCCCCCCCCCCCCCCCCCCCCCACGAAAACCGACAGACTGGCAGACAGTTTATTTATTTCTCTTGTGTTCTACAGGTTAATTTTATGACTGGTGGTGTGTCTGTGTGTTCGTTGGTGTATTTGCATTATTGTGGTTATTGATGATTTATTGATGACTATTGATGCATATTTTGATTATTGATGTAATTTTATGTCGTTTTGTGATGAGATGCATTATTTTCATGCTTTTCTTCATTTAATAAAGTTTACACCTTTATTAATGCGCTGTTCACGACCCTTCCATCCATAATGAACTTGTTTTAGCTCTTTACTATAATCTCTATGTTTGATAAGAGAAAAGAGAGAGCAGGGGGTGCTTAGACAGTAAAAGTGAGTTGAGGCTTGGAGAGAGAGATCATTTGATAAATCTTCTTCCAGGTTGTCTCAAGTCCATCACCTATTTACACCTTTCTGTGGGTGTAATCTATAACTCTGTCAGTCCACTATCCCTTGTCGATTTCACTACTATTGTCCAACTCGACAAATACTCTACACTTTACTCAACCACGACAATGGCCGCCGACCGAGCAAAGTGGAATCAATTTGTTGTTGCCCTACAAGACGCCACCAGGCGTAATGGCCACTGACTGCTTTGACGGTCGGCGGCAAAGGATCAAAGAAGAAAGAATCTTAAGGGAAGGGCTGTATTTATTCATACAACTCAGTCAGTGATAACAAGCACATGAAGCAAACATTAAACAAAGCGAACAAAACAAAACAACCAGCCTGTGCTCTATTGCTAATCTGAAACAGAAACAAAGTACCGGCTAGTTAAAATAATAATAGTTAAATAATGAGAAACGATACTCTCACCTGCCAAACAGTCCTTCCACGCCACCTGACACACTCAACTATCACACACACACACACACACACACACACACTCATGCATGTCGTCCAATGAGACTAGTATGGTGTTGTGCATGAGGCTGGCAATCTCACCATGTAACACAGATTGCTACCGAAACCACTACTGAAAGAGCATCGGAATGTTTTGTGAGGGCTTCATGTAGATGCCAGCCACATGGGTGGCCCCATGCTCCATAAGGAGCGAGAAGAGAAATATATATCTCCAAGCAAACCCACGTGATCTCACAAACCATTCTACACAAAACAATAACTAAATAATAATAAAGTTGACATAAAATAATATTCAAAGATATGTACAACAAATACTCTCAATAATGAGAATAAGCTACTACCTCTCAACCGATCCACATCAATATTCGTTCCTGCACTCTGAACAGTGTGTCAGTGACGGCTGGTGCGCCTGCCACAAGCGTGCCGTATATGACCCCTGATGAGATTGGGAACTCTTCACATGAAACAGATCGTTACCGAAGCAACCACTACAATAGCATAAAATGCTTCTTGTGGGCCTGTGATGGACACCAGCCGCATTGGTCAAAAATGCTTCTTGTGTGCTTGTGATGGACACAAGCCGCATTGGTGTTTCCATGCTCCGCAAGGAGCAAACAGAGAAACACATGTCTCAACGTGCCTTACGCACAAAGGAGTGACATTGCGCTCACCAGAAATCTAAATACCTAAAGCTAGATTCATCTTCTCAAAGGGAACTTAGCACTACAAAACTGTGTACACAACAAATGTAATTAAACTAATCTCAATGTGACCCACTAAATATATACAGTAGAATCAAAGTAACCCACTAAAGAAATACAGTAGTATTATGATCAATTATTGTGAAATACACTTTAGCCTAAACTATCCCTTCCAATACTGAAGAAAATTACATTAACCTGCCTTCACCCACGTGTCAATTCACACAATATAAAATAGCGTACTATTACTAGGCCTATAACACCTGATAACTAGGAGTGTTAATGCAGACTCCCTGGCGCCTTCTTTATACACATGCATGATGACGCGCCGCCTTTATACACATTGCATGATGATTTTCATGAACACGTGGCTGCCATCTTGATAACAGTTAATATTATCTAAATTAAAGTAATATATCGCTTCTCTGCCTGGTTTTATGTATGAAATAGTTTGCCTTTCTTGCCCGGTCTGATAAATGAAATAATTGCTACTAAACTCTTACAGCTGTGATTTGGACTTAACACTATTAAAATCTATCCACACATATTTTCTCTCATCTATCATTTCAGAACTAAATCTAATGTCCTGGAAGAAATCTCCTTTGGAAACACATTGATTTATTTTGTTAGATATTAGAACTGAGAAACGCTGAATATAATTCTAAAGCTACAGGGAAATAATGGTAATTTCACTAGGAAGTAATCAAATCTGCTTCAAAATCAAACTCACGTGTTCAAGGCATCTACAGAGTTCAACTCTGGTTTAGCGACTTCTTCTCTCTGCGTCTAGTGTTCTAATGACAGAAGATTTCAACCGGCCAAACTCAGGCGCAGTCAGTGTAGCGCTTCTCTTCTCTGATTGGCTGTTGTTCCCTCAGCGGGCATGACTAATGTTCTATTTTTAGGTCCTGACTAAGTAACGCTAAAATGGCTTCCAAATCGCCATGTTGTTGTAAAAAGGTAGAGAACGACAGACAAAATGGCGCTGACAAGATGGCTCTGTCACAATTCCTTCAATCTTAACTGTTGTTACAATATCTTTCAGCTTTCCTCCTATCATAACATGCCCAAAAAAGTGGATTGCTTTTTTCTAACTTGTGAAATAAGTTTCCTTTGCACATTGGCCTCATTGCGGATATCCTCGTTACTCTTTTTGGCTGTCCATGGTATATGTTTGACACGGCCTTAAAAAAAAAAGAATTTGGAGATGCAGTAATAAAAGGTCTGGGTTAAGTTCAGAAATCCTTACCTTAAAACTTAATTTAAACGAGTACATTCATTCGTTCATTTCCGCGTGTTCTGCTGCACTGCTTGTGTATGGAACACTTTACAGCTTCTACATCGTCTGCTGTACTGCTTGTGGATGAAACACTTGTTTGATCGGCAGATGCTTCTATTGTTTCCTTTAAATACTTTAATTTATCACATTATTTATGACTTTGTAATTTCTTTGTGATAAAATTACTCTGCACCATGTGCACGTGCATGACGTCTTGAAGACTAATGTTGTTGTTCTGTTCCATGATTTTAATATGCACTTATCTGTCCGGAAAGTTTTTAAAAAAAAGTTTGAGTTGTCAAAAAAGTCCAGATTCTCGGGTGGTCCAGATTAGAAACATGGACAAGCAATTAGAGAAAAGAATTGAGAATCTTGAGATGTGAGTGTATAGAAGAAATGGGTGCATCTCATGGAAAGAGAAGAAAACAAATAAAAAAGGTCCTCGAAGACATAAGTATGAAAAAAGAATTAATGAAGGAGTGTCATGAAATATTCTAATCCACATATATAAATTATTAGGTAAATATGAAGCCTAACAAATAAAATTAATAAAGAGAAGAGCAATGGTAAAATAACAGTGCTGTCACAAAGAATGTACTCGAAATCCCCCTTGTTTTCTGCTTCGTCTGCAAATTGTAACGCTTTCACGTTGATATAAAAGCTTACTGTATTATTACCCGCCTTCTTCAATGAAACGTGTGCTGCATTTCTAAGAAAAACATTGAGACGTACTGCGTAATGACCTAAATTAATCCTAACATTAATTATACTGCGTTACCAAAACGAACGAACAGATGGACAAAAGGATAAAGAGAGAGGGGAGGGCTGAAAATCAGGAACGCATGCATCACGCGTGTAAGTCTACATGCACTAATTTTTTTTCAGACGGACAGTGATAAAATACACTACCCTTTCCCAGAGTTAGGTTTATAAATCATAAAAAACTCTTATTAGAAAAGATAACATTAGATGGGTTTACGGTTGAGAACATAACAGTACCCAGACAGCACATCTTCGAAACAGGAGGTAGAAGAAATTGCATATTTTGAATGCAGCCACGTAGCTCCTTTAAATTTGTATTTTTGGGTTCCTTAGGGCTTGCTGACAAATAATATGTAAAACGTTACGCAAATAGTCCAGGAATTAATAAATTATACCCAAAATAAAATATTGGGGGTGCCTGACAGCATAAAATCATTTCTGCTCATAAGATTTTTTTTTAACGTGTTTGAAAAAAATTTACGTTACAGAAATAGCCTACCATGTAAACTCCAAATTGATTGGAGCGCAACAAATGAAAGCCTAACCACGATTGGTCGGGCTATAAATACTATCTTGGTTGTTAGGGGAAACGGGGAAAGGTAACATTTTTTCAAACACTTGTCGAAACGGGGCTCATTGGTCAGACTCGCTGATATACACACTTGGGAGCGTTAGTTCGAAACCACTTGTTTAAAATAGCTTGATAAAGCATCAGTGCGTTGAAGCCAGCATATATTTTGCTAAATAAAAGCCTGGAAGATAAGCAGATGGGAATTTGTGCCAGTTTGTGCCAGAATTCATTGCTAATCAACGTATCTGTGTTTATTCGTATGAATTGTGGTAAGCTTGAACCATTCAATATCTTTTAATGAAAATTGAATGTGAATTGTTGATTTATGCCTGTATATATATGTGTAGTTCAGTGGCCAACGTGAGGTAAAGCCTGTAATGCTCCAGCCTGAACAGAGGGTGTCGGAGAGAAGTAAAACGGCATGGAATGGCCAAACAGTACACTGACACCTGGATGATTGACTAGAAAGAAATAATGCTGGAAGTGCAGAGGCGTAGTAACCATTAAGAAGGGTAATACTGGAATAAAGTATTTCAAATGAAGCTGACAGTTGGCCTAATGCTCTGAACTCAATGTTTGTGCTGTGTTGTGATCAATGTAACAAGAGAGTTTAAGTTAGTTATGAAGTAGAAGGTACATCCTTCTTGATTTCAGGGACAGTGGTCTTGATGGTACTGAGCAGCACCTGGTCAGAGCTTTGCTGAATCCAGTGTCGGACAGCATACTCCTTGGTCCTTTTAGCTATCAGTGAGGTGTCTCCAGAGCCCAGAGGAGAATTCGAGCAGAGGAGTCCTTTCCTGCCGCCATCACGCCAGATAAGCTAACTTGGCCAGCTGAGCTCAACATTATGTCCCCTCATCTTGAACTGACTTTGTAAAATTAACATTAAGAGGGGAATTTACTTGTCTTAAAATCAGGAACTGTGAACATCTCCAATACTAGTCCCTAAAGACAAACTATTGAAGTCATGATGACAAATACCAACAGAGCTTGAACAAAACAAAACCAGTATTACCTCATTTTACTACTACACAACTGACACACATAGAACATTTGTAATAATATATGTCACTACAATATTCATATTAAATACATTCTGTACATAACTTGTAATTTAAATTGATTGTGATTCCTGGTTCCCTTGTAGTTGAATCAGGACACATATTCATTCATGCCAGTAATGAATACATATTGTTATTTGAAAGTTTATCAGTGACTCTTTTAAGATATCTTTGTAGAGTGTTATATGTATGTGAGTGTCACAGTGTTGTCAAGAGTAGTGGATTAAATTAAATTGTTTATCTGTCTGTTGTTGTGACTTACACTTCATCATACACATACCCTAGACACATAACGTAGCATCACACTATTCCAGAATAATTCTGACTGAGATATATAGATATGTGGTAGCAAGTAAGGTTATCTATAATACACTACTCTTAATAGATATAGATACCTTCACAGCTGATCTCAGTCAGTACACTAAGTTCCCTATAAGTATTTATAACATCCCACTTCACCACATATATTGGGGTCTCGCTCTTGGGATTTTGAATCTTTAACTATTAAAAATATTGGGGGTAATTCACTTCAGGGAATATAAGAATTAAAAGGTATCCTTGGGTGGAATTAAATAAGGTTGAGCTCACGGTGCCTGTGTTGTCCATTAGATATATAGTTAGAAATTGAATTGTTGGGTAGACATTATAAAAATTTACCTGATAGACAATGGCGGACCTGGCCAAATTTCGATCTGCTGCGGTTCAGACTGCAAAAGAGTTAGGATTAGATGGGCAAGTTATGGTTGCCTATGTCACAACGGAATGTGACAAATTTATTGAACGCGAAGAAAGAAGATTAGAAAAAGAAGCCGAAAGAAGGTTAGAGGCTGAGACTAAGAGGTTGCAAGCTGAGGCTGAGACTAAGAGGTTGCAGATTGAGGCTGACAAAGAGGCTAAGAAATTGGAAGCAGAAAGAGAAGACAAAAGATTAGCTGCAGAAAGAGAAGAGAAGAAATTAGCTGCAGAAAGAGAAGAGAAGAGATTAGCTGCAGAGAGGGAAGCAGAAAAGGAGGAGAAGAGATTACAAAGGGAACATGAGTTACGACTAAGGGAGTTTGAGTTTCAAGGCCATGCTCCTGAAAATGGTGCCAGTCCCTTTGCCTCTGATGCTACGGTTACTCAGGGAGCCTCGACCTCAGCTATGAACTTTCATTTAGATCATTTTGTTGAGAAAGACGATGATATTGAGAGCTATATAAATAGGTACGAACTATTAGCTACCACGTATGGGTTAGAGAGAGAAAGGTGGAGCTTAAAGTTATCTCAGGGACTTCGTGGGGCAGCTTATGAAGTTTTTGCAAAAATGAGCAGAGGTGATCAGGAAAATTATGACATGCTAAAGCAGGCTCTTTTGTTAAGGTATGAAAAGAATGCAGAGTTTTACAGAAAAAAATTTAGGAATGCTAAACTACTGTCAGGTGAAACCTATCACCAGTTCTCTGCACGAATCGAGACATACTTGGAGAAATGGACTTCTCTGGGGAAAACCCAAGATCTTAAGGAAATGGTCCTTATAGAGCAACTAAGAGAGTCCATGGCTCCAGACCTGAGAAAGTTTCTCATGGAACAAGGTGCAGAGAGGCTGGGTGAGTTGCTAAATGTTGCTGAAAGGTATCAAGCAGCTCAAGCAGAGGTAACAGGTAATAAAAAGAAACAGGTGGATAACTTTAGGGCACCACAGAACTTTAATAAATTTGATCCTAGGGATCAAAATAAAGGTAAGCACCAATTTGATAGGCCACGGTATGACAATAAAAATAAATTCCCACAATTCGATGAAAGGAAATATGATGAAAGAAAATCTTTCAACCAAGGAAAAAGGTGGTGTAAAAATTGTAAGATGAACAATCATGACACTGACCATTGTAGAAGGAAACCTCCTCATTTAGCTGCTATGACATCGGGGAAAAAGGAAAAGAAGGGCAAACCTGAAGAATTACAGGAACCATACCACCCCCCAGTGTGTGAAGATGTCATTTGTAATGGTGTCACTATAAGATGTTTATATGATACCGGTTTAGATTACGATTCCGTTGTGAGTTCTCACCTGGTGCAGGCCGATCAATACACCACAGAAACAGTGGAGATTCAAACTGCAACCAAGGATGTAGCTACCATGACACTTCCCGTCGCCCGAATAAAAGTGAAAACGCGATATGTGGAAGGAATCATAAAAGCAGCAGTGATAAATGAGCCAATCTACCCTCTAATATTGGGGTGTAGATATGTCTTCTTGGGGAATCCCAAGAGACCTGTGATATTGGCAACAGTGCAGACCAGATCACAGACAAAGAAGGAGGAGGATAATCCCATAAATACTCACCCAGATGAGATGAGGAAGGCACAGGCTGAGGACAAAACACTCAAGCCATGTTTCAAGAAGTTGCCCAAATCTCATACACCTCCAGGCAAGGGAGAGTTTTATATGAAGAACAAATTGATATATAGGAAGGCTGGATCTGAATCCAATGGTCACGGACAGCTGGTCCTTCCCACTTCATATAGGACTAAAGTGTTGGAACTAGGGCATGCGATTCCCTTCAGTGGTCATATGGGAATCAGCGCAACAGGACAGCGAATAGCTTGTCACTATTTCTGGCCAGGAATAACTGAAGATATCAAACGATATGTAAAATCCTGTCCAGAGTGCCAACGAGTAGCACCTAAACATTGGACTGCACCAGCAACTCTGGGGGAAATGCCCATAGTGGGAACACCCTTTGAGAGAGTTGCCGTGGATCTTGTGGGACCTCTCACCCGAACCAAGAGAAGGAACAGCTACATTCTGACTCTGGTGGACACTTGTTCTATGTGGGGAGAGGCAGTAGCCCTGTCATCGATTGATTCAAAACATGTGGCAGAGGCATTGCTCACAATTTTCACAAGGTTAGGCTTTCCCAATCAAATCTTGACTGATAATGGCTCTCAGTTCAAGGGGAAACTAACTGAAGAAGTTTTCAGGATCTTCCAGGCCAAACACTTCCATTGTAGTGTGTATCATCCCCAAGGGAACGGCCAAGTGGAAAGATTTAACGGCACATTAATGTCGATCCTGAGAAAGTTGGCACACGAAAAACCAGATACATGGGACCAGTACCTGCACGCCGCCCTCTTTGCTTATCGGGAGGTACCCCATAGTTCAACCGGTATGGCCCCGGCAACATTATTGTTTGGAAGGCCAATAAAAGGTCCACTCGAAGCTATGTTAAGAACGTGGACTGATGAAAAGGCAGAGGAAAACATTACATCTTCATACCAGTATGTGAATGAGCTGACCACTCGGTTAAAAACTGGCTGGAAACTTGCCAATGAAAATTTGAAACAAGCCAGGAAGAAACATGCTGCCTATTATAACAGGAAGGCGAAAGACAGAAATTTGGCTGTGGGAGAGAAAGTACTGCTTCTTTTGCCCGGGAGTCAGAATAAGTTACAAATTGGATGGCAGGGTCCATATACAGTTCTAGAGAAGGTGTCTAGAACAAATTATAAGATAGATAAGAAGGGGAAAGAAAAAATCTATCATGTGAATCTCCTGAAGAAATATTTGGAAAGAGAACATCAGGAAGAGACACACTTGTTGACCTTGTCCATCGCCATGGAGATGAAAAAGGAACCACTTTCATCATTTGAATATCCATTACACCCCTGTGAGACAGCAGCACAGGTGAAAATCAGTACACATTTAACGAAAACTCAGAAAGAGAGAGTGCAACAGGTTCTAAATAATCATGCAGAGGTGTTAACAGACCGACCAGGGCATACAAACCTATTGGAATATGATATGAAACTCATAGACTCCACACCTGTCTGTATGAAACCATATTCGATTCCGTTTGCTAAGGAAAAAGCTTTGAAGGAAGAGATAGACTATCTGTTGAAGGAAGGAATTATTTCGCACAGTGAGTCTTCGTATAGTTCCGGGGTGGTACTCTTAAGGAAGCCCTCTGGAGAACATAGACTCTGTATAGATTACAGGAGACTGAATGCTATTACAGAAGGACAGGTGGATCCATTGCCGGATACAAATCAGCTGTTTGCCAGACTAAATAAAGCTAAATATTTCTCAAAAGTGGATCTGAGTAAAGGATACTATCAGATTCCAGTAAAGCCTGAGGTTAGACCATACCTAGCTTTTAGTACCTCAGAAGGACACTATGAGTTTAATAGATTGCCATCCTAGTGTCTTCTCTAGAATGATGAGAAAATTATTGGATCCTCTGAATAATCCCTGTATAACAAATTTTATGGATGATATCCTTATAGCAACAGAAACATTTGAGGAACACATTGACTCTCTGAACATGCTGTTTACTCGACTTAGGGAGGCAAATTTAACAGCCCGACCAACCAAATGTTGCGTTGGATGTAAAGAATTGGAATTTTTGGGACACACAGTTTATCAGGGAAACATGACCCCTGACCCAAAGAACTTAGAGAAACTACAGAAAGCCCCGAGACCACAAACCAAGAAGGACGTGAGATCCTTTGTCTCATTATGTGGTTTCTACCAGAAGTATATCAAAAACTTTAATTCCATATGTGCACCGTTAACTGAATTGACACGTAAAGGACATCCAGATCGCATTACATGGACACCACAATGTGAAATGACTTACCAAGAATTGAAGGAAAAGCTCACAAGTAAACCCATTTTGAAATTACCTGACTTAAGTCAAGAATTCATAGTAAGGACGGATGCAAGTAATATTGGGCTAGGTGCAACTCTACTACAGAAATCAGATGCATTGGATGGGGAATTAAGCCCAGTGGCATATGCTAGCAGAAAGTTGAATAAAGCTGAAATCAACTACTCAACTAGCGAAAAAGAATGTCTTGCAGTAATATGGGCAATAAAGAAATTCAATATTTATCTATATGGGAAGGCATTTAAGTTGCAAACAGATCACAAACCTTTATCGTTTTTAGCACAGGCTAAGCATGAGAACTCTAGGTTACTCCGATGGTCTTTGCTTCTGGCTCCATATAATTTTAGCATTGAGTATATATCTGGAAAAACCAATTTGGGAGCTGATTTTTTAAGCCGCCATCCGTGTGATGAGAATCACCGTAAACCCCAGAAATAATAATAAATTTCTCTATGTGTATATAGAATAAAGGACTGACATATAATGTCTGTTTTAAGAGGGGAGGTGTCATGAAATATTCTAATCCACATATATAAATTATTAGGTAAATATGAAGCCTAACAAATAAAATTAATAAAGAGAAGAGCAATGGTAAAATAACAGTGCTGTCACAAAGAATGTACTCGAAATCCCCCTTGTTTTCTGCTTCGTCTGCAAATTGTAACGCTTTCACGTTGATATAAAAGCTTACTGTATTATTACCCGCCTTCTTCAATGAAACGTGTGCTGCATTTCTAAGAAAAACATTGAGACGTACTGCGTAATGACCTAAATTAATCCTAACATTAATTATACTGCGTTACCAAAACGAACGAACAGATGGACAAAAGGATAAAGAGAGAGGGGAGGGCTGAAAATCAGGAACGCATGCATCACGCGTGTAAGTCTACATGCACTAATTTTTTTTTCAGACGGACAGTGATAAAATACACTACCCTTTCCCAGAGTTAGGTTTATAAATCATAAAAAACTCTTATTAGAAAAGATAACATTAGATGGGTTTACGGTTGAGAACATAACAGTACCCAGACAGCACATCTTCGAAACAGGAGGTAGAAGAAATTGCATATTTTGAATGCAGCCACGTAGCTCCTTTAAATTTGTATTTTTGGGTTCCTTAGGGCTTGCTGACAAATAATATGTAAAACGTTACGCAAATAGTCCAGGAATTAATAAATTATACCCAAAATAAAATATTGGGGGTGCCTGACAGCATAAAATCATTTCTGCTCATAAGATTTTTTTTTTAACGTGTTTGAAAAAAATTTACGTTACAGAAATAGCCTACCATGTAAACTCCAAATTGATTGGAGCGCAACAAATGAAAGCCTAACCACGATTGGTCGGGCTATAAATACTATCTTGGTTGTTAGGGGAAACGGGGAAAGGTAACATTTTTTCAAACACTTGTCGAAACGGGGCTCATTGGTCAGACTCGCTGATATACACACTTGGGAGCGTTAGTTCGAAACCACTTGTTTAAAATAGCTTGATAAAGCATCAGTGCGTTGAAGCCAGCATATATTTTGCTAAATAAAAGCCTGGAAGATAAGCAGATGGGAATTTGTGCCAGTTTGTGCCAGAATTCATTGCTAATCAACGTATCTGTGTTTATTCGTATGAATTGTGGTAAGCTTGAACCATTCAATATCTTTTAATGAAAATTGAATGTGAATTGTTGATTTATGCCTGTATATATATGTGTAGTTCAGTGGCCAACGTGAGGTAAAGCCTGTAATGCTCCAGCCTGAACAGAGGGTGTCGGAGAGAAGTAAAACGGCATGGAATGGCCAAACAGTACACTGACACCTGGATGATTGACTAGAAAGAAATAATGCTGGAAGTGCAGAGGCGTAGTAACCATTAAGAAGGGTAATACTGGAATAAAGTATTTCAAATGAAGCTGACAGTTGGCCTAATGCTCTGAACTCAATGTTTGTGCTGTGTTGTGATCAATGTAACAAGAGAGTTTAAGTTAGTTATGAAGTAGAAGGTACATCCTTCTTGATTTCAGGGACAGTGGTCTTGATGGTACTGAGCAGCACCTGGTCAGAGCTTTGCTGAATCCAGTGTCGGACAGCATACTCCTTGGTCCTTTTAGCTATCAGTGAGGTGTCTCCAGAGCCCAGAGGAGAATTCGAGCAGAGGAGTCCTTTCCTGCCGCCATCACGCCAGATAAGCTAACTTGGCCAGCTGAGCTCAACATTATGTCCCCTCATCTTGAACTGACTTTGTAAAATTAAACATTAAGAGGGGAATTTACTTGTCTTAAAATCAGGAACTGTGAACATCTCCAATACTAGTCCCTAAAGACAAACTATTGAAGTCATGATGACAAATACCAACAGAGCTTGAACAAAACAAAACCAGTATTACCTCATTTTACTACTACACAACTGACACACATAGAACATTTGTAATAAATATATGTCACTACAATATTCATATTAAATACATTCTGTACATAACTTGTAATTTAAATTGATTGTGATTCCTGGTTCCCTTGTAGTTGAATCAGGACACATATTCATTCATGCCAGTAATGAATACATATTGTTATTTGAAAGTTTATCAGTGACTCTTTTAAGATATCTTTGTAGAGTGTTATATGTATGTGAGTGTCACAGTGTTGTCAAGAGTAGTGGATTAAATTAAATTGTTTATCTGTCTGTTGTTGTGACTTACACTTCATCATACACATACCCTAGACACATAACGTAGCATCACACTATTCCAGAATAATTCTGACTGAGATATATAGATATGTGGTAGCAAGTAAGGTTATCTATAATACACTACTCTTAATAGATATAGATACCTTCACAGCTGATCTCAGTCAGTACACTAAGTTCCCTATAAGTATTTATAACATCCCACTTCACCACAAGGAGATCAACTAAAATATTTTGGCCATATAAAAAGACAAATCACTGTGCTGCGCATAAGACCATAATGGAAGGGAAAGTGGAAGGCAAACGTGTAAGAGGAAGACAGCGCTATAAGTAGGAAGATAACATCAAGAGATGGACAGGAAAGAGTCTATCGAAGTGCACCATCAAGACAACAGACAGAAGACGTTGGAGATCCATTACAGCCAACCTTCATTGCGGAGAAGGCAACTGAGGATGATGATGTACGACAACATAAGGGTGAGAAGATGCTATTAACCAATAACCAAATCAACACTAAATTACGTCACACAACACTAGATATCACCAAACTGAAGCGCTTTATTTTTCTGTCGTACCATTACATACTAATTTATTGTATACAAATTAAATATTTCGCTTTTTTATCACGTGACATCGCTGAAAATGAAATTACAGGGGGAAAGAACCAAACCATACTTATGTTTTAAAATTTAATGTCCTTTGACGTAGTTGATATAGTTTATAATAATGCGTTGTTCATAACACCATTCACTGTGTGTGTGTGTGTATATATATATATATATATATATATATATATATATATATATATATATATATATATATATATATATATATATATATATATATATATATTTTTTTTTTTTTTTTTTTTTTTTTTTTTTCCCTGCGGGCAACTTTAACGTGGCAATTCAGTCTACGAAAAAAATTTATAGTTTAGAATTTCGAGTAAGTAAAATTACTTTGACAGCACGTGCTTGTTTGTAGTTTTATCCGTAGCGGAACACCAGGCTGCTTCGTTCCTCCTCTTCAGGGGTATCGTCGTCGTGTGCGGGCATGAACCGGTATCCATAGGCGGGCATCCAGATCCAGTATCCTTCCTCTTCCTCTTCCTCTCTCTTGCTCGGGGATTCAATCTGTAATCGATCAGTACAAAATGTACATATACACAATTGATATATTTACAATTATTTTAATTACAGTTTTTTAAAAATACAATAAACAAAAATCTACGATTGGAAACTCGATGATCAAAAATAATCACCCCGTCGATCACGTGTTTCGGCCTTTTGTTTTACATGATAAAGTTATGATAAGCTCCATGCACAACATCATATTAGTGGCCTTGTACGACATGCATGAAGGTGCAGTAGTCTTATTAGTTATTTATCTCTACAGAGACCCCAAGGGAACTGCAAAGGATACACTGTATACAATATAGACATTATGAAACACCATGATCAATGCCATAGAGTTTGCAGTCTGGAAGAACCAACAAAAGACAAACAACAATTGTAATATGCTTTACGGAATGAAGAATCAGACCTAAAGGTATTATTATATTTGGACATGAGCCTTAATATAACCAACTTGGTTGAACGCGACGCGCTTCGCCAAAACAAGGCAAAATGTTATTTAAAGAAGAAAAAGAACACTATATACCCTAATTACAGGCATACCTCGACTTTCGTCGCTTCGAGTTTCGTCGTATCGCTCTTTCGTCGGTTGTCAATTATAACCACGTTTCTAAATTTCGTCGCTTGCTTCGTTCTTTCGTTGCATTTCGGCACCACCGCGCGCCGTCTTGTTTATTTCGTCATTCAGTCTTTGAATATAAGTCGTTCGGTGTGCACTGTTTTTTTTTAAACTGTCCGCATTGAATCTCTTATATTTGTGATTAAACATATTAATACTACTTATTTTTGTGATTAAAATAACCAAAATATTTATACTATATTATTTTTTCATTATACTGTAAACAGTTCATTGCTATTTTTGTGATAACAATATAATGGCAGTGTTCTTATCGTGATTATAAGACACTGTGACGTAGAATGGAAATATTGATACAGTAATCTTATAGCCTTTGTGTTGCGCACATATTCTTTTGTGTGACGCACAGATTACTGTTGGTAGGCATACAAATGTAAAGAATAATTATTTGTCTGATGAAAAGTATTTTTTTGAGAATCAATGATTCTTAGCCTAAGGGACAGAACCCGGATTGGTCGATGTTGTATTCGGTTCTATGGGTTATCTGTTCTTGTGTCTTAATCTGGCGTATGAATACTAGATTTACGTCATTTTTCGTCTGGTATGGCTAGAAACAGATTGGTCTTGCTTAAAATGTTTATGGCCCGAATATATATTTATTCCTTGACTATTTAAGGGGATTCGGTCTTATATCTTTGTATCTTTGTATTTCTATGTCGGACTATTTTGTGAGCTGAACTCTGGGGTGAAAGGCTGTTCTGCGCATGCGTCGATTTTGTGTGTGGACAGAGAAGGCTGTCATGTCGTTGCTTCTATGGGCTGGTCGATTAGAAAGTTTGAAGATTGATCTCTGTGAATTATTCTAGGAAGGAGATTGTTTCTCTGTATGACTGTATTATCAGAGATTCTCCTAATGTCCATTATTAACGCCTAGGAATGGCGTGCGTTATTCGCTTGTGTGTGTTTTCCTAAAGCCAGGTAAAACCACAAGCTTTGTTGCTGAACTTTTTGGCTAAGCCTAGATGGGAGACGTATTATCGTACATTTAGGATTGTTGATTACAATATGAAGATGACGTGTTATCTAGCAGCACTAGATCACTTGATGTAACCAGCCTTATTGATAGCAAAAATGTATAGAAGCCCAATGAGGACATTTACGTATGAATAACGAAGTAATTCTGCTTCATAATTTTTCATCCTGGGTGAGCGAAGCTCACGGAGGAGAGCCATTTTGGATTCCCGCCATCGTAAGCGGATCATTGTCGGAGAACAGAAAAGGTCTTATTATCTGATGATGGTACAGAGATCTACATATTATGAAAACTCACTACTGTGGTTTAACATTGTTGCTATAAACATTTAATGAATTTACGGCTTGAGAAACTTAGCCAGGAGAAGGTTCTGTCAGTGAACCATTGTTGATGATTATGTATCCACCTTAACTGACGTGATTAGTCAGTTGAAGCATGAGACGATAGACAACCAGAATATTGAGTGCTTGCCTACTATCGTTCCATTATATTGACATGCCACATAAATGTACATCTGATATTGTCACCCACTTTTCAAGTATACGATGATTTTTTGCCAACCTGTTCAAATGACTGTAATCGTAATGTCGAAGTGTACGTCCATTATTAAATGTATGAAACGTCATCAGCAGTCTACCCTTTATTGACTTCTGCTTATGATTGAGTGAGTGACTTGTCAACTCAAAAGAACTGTACACACATTCGCGTTCTTTACATCTACATTCTCACTCGATGTCAGCACTGTGTTGGAACGAGTTGACCATTCATCCACGGGTCCAGTATGACCTTATGAAAGCATTAACATCACAACAAAACGCTTTATCAATGTGATGGCCTCAAAAAGTCCCTTATCACTTTGCTTTCCCATTAAGTGTCTACCATTGGCTAAGCCAAACCACGCAATTTTCTGTTTGTGTGACTCACCTTTAAATCCACACCCTTTTTCTGGGAACATAGCAACAGAGTTGTGTACCAACTTTTTGCATCCCGCCAGTCTTAACAAGGGGAGCGAATCACGTGTGTTTACCTGAGTTCTCACGCGAGCTGATTTGCCAATTATCGGTCATTAGACAGTTGCGCGTAGAATAATGGACTGTTTGAAGAGGTACAGGGGCGATAATATTTTCCCGACCGCCTTTGATGTTCGTACGTTTCAGGGGAAGGTAAATGACTGATCTGCGGAAAGGAGACGTAATCCAAGAGAGGACCGTGCATCGGATGCTTATTAACAGTCTCGCAAGGTGGAATTAACGTCAGTGATTCTCAACCTGAGGGAGAGAGACCCTCAACGCGAGGTACTGTTATTTTGAACGGTTCTCAAACTTTTTGTTTATTTGACACGGGGCTTTCTTATGATTGCATTGTTGCCAGACACCTGGTTAAACCCGGTCAAGAGACAGAAGAGACCGTCGAACTTTGTGGAGTCTCTAAGAGTGATGCACCTACAGCGCTTCCCATCGCATTGGTGGAGATACACTCTGACTTTGTCAGAGGTGTGATCAAAGCGGCTGTTATGGAGGACCCGATCTACCCAGTCATACTTGGCGGTAGATATGTGTTTATTGGGAGACCGGAAGAGCCGATTGTGGCAGCAGTAATTACACGAGGGCAAACCAAGAAGGAACCGGAGCCTCCGCAAAATTTGTTACCTATGGAACTTAAAGAAGCGCAACAAAAGGACCCTACTTTGGCACCCTGCTTTAGGAAACTGCCCATGGCTAAGGACCCTAGACAACACGGGGACATCTTTTCTAAGGATGGCGTACTTTATCGGAGAACGGGCAAGCCTGAACATGGTTACAATCAGCTCCTAGTACCGAAACAGTACAGAAGCCAAATCTTAGAAATGGGGCACTCTCTTCCCTTTAGCGGACATATGGGACAGAACGCCACAAACCAACGGATAACTACTCATTATTGGTGGCCAGGAGTAAATACTGATATTATCAGGTATGTGAAATCCTGTGCCCAGTGCCAACGTGTGCCACCCAAGCAACGCACACCCCCAATTCACATGGGTGAAATGCCAATAATGGGAACACCATTTGAACGGGTGGTGATCGACATTTTAGGACCCTTAGAAAGGACTAAAAGAAGGAACAGGTACATCCTGACCTTAGTTGACATATGCACTTTATGGGCAGAAGCTATACCGCTAACATGCGCGGATGCCAAGCATGTCGCAGAAGCCTTCGTGCAGATTTTCACTCGGTTTGGATTCCCTCAACAAGTGTTGACGGATAACTGATCCCCATACCGAAACCTGTTTATGGATGAGATCGTGAAGATCTTGAGGACCCAACACATCTACACAAAACCTTATACTCTGGCCGGAAGTGGTTTAGTAGAACGTGTCAACGGAAACCTCAACATGATGTTAAGTAAACTGGCACAAGTGAAACCTGAAGAGTGGGATCTTTGTATTCCTGCAGCTTTATTTAGCTACAGAGAAGCTCCACATACTTCCAAAGGATTTCCGCCAGCTACGTTTTTTATTCGGCAGACCTATCAAGGGGCCGCTTGAATCATTACTTCAGTCGCTGACAGACCAGAAGGTTGATGAGACAGTAGTCTCAGCCAGTAGATATGTGTCTGATTTAAAGGACAGGTTGAAACTAGGATGAGACCTAGCAACGACCAACCTTTATCGAGCACGCGCAAAGCACGCTAACCGATACAGGAAAACGCGAAAGAAAGAGAACTGGAAGCAGGAGAGAAAGTTTTGGTGCTACTCCCAACCGGGAACAACAAACTACGTATCGGATGGCAAGGGCCGTTTATCGTCCTGAAAAAGATTTCGAAGGCTAACTACCAGATTTCTATTAAAGGAAAGGAGAAGGTTTTCCATTTAAATCTGTTAAAGAAATTCTTGGAAAGACCGGTGCCGACCTCCGAACATCTCCTGACGATCGCCAAAACTGACGAAGATGACGATAGTGGCAGGGAAATTCCACTGCAATCACACGGAATCTTTCAAAAATGTCAAAAGCGGCGACGCTCTTTCAAGCGCACACGGCAGACATTCCAAAGAAGGAAGAATGTTGGAGCAGACATGAGGAGGAGTTGGATAGAGACGGAGGAGGAGATGAGAGGAAAGAGAACAGACACCCTGAAGCTACGGATATAGGAAATTTATTTCCATAACGTAGACATGGAGTGGTTCCATATCTTAAAGGGGTGACCGTCTGTCGCAGAGAGATTTATGATTAATAATTTTCTATATCTTTACTTTATTCTACCCGTGTCTTCTACTTTAATATCGCTCTTTTTATCCTTTATTTTGCATTCGTTTGAGTGTGGAAAATATAACTTTCCCATTCATACCTTTGCCTTTTCTTTTCTTTTTAGCAACGCATTTTTATTGCTGTAAAGCTAAGTCCGTGGCGAGATGTAAATCGTGTGAATTCGTTCTCGACAGGGATAAAAAGGCAGACAATCGTCTCACTTTTCTCTGACACGGCGCGCCTATGGTTAATTTTCTCGGTTATAGGTGTGAGATGAAACGCACGGATCGCTGGGGAACAACCATCAGGTAGCGGTAGGTGTGAAATGCGCATTGGCAGTTTCATTGCCGTCGTCTGAGTAAATGTAAGTGTTAAGACGGGAACTATTCGGGTTTTCGAGAATTAGGAAATCATTTCTTTTCATAAGATATAAACCCCAGTAGTTAGACTTTATTCATTGAGTACTCCTAAGTTGCAGTAGACGGATCGCTTCGTGCTAGTGAATACACTTGTATAGCGAAAGTTCTGAGTTTTTCGACAATTGTGTCGAATTCTAGAATACCTATATAGTTAATAATAATAGCTCTTGGTGATAGCCTGTAGTTCTGTTTGGAGGTAATAATATATCTAGTAGTGTTGAGTGATTTAAATGATAAATCGCCTATTTTATTTTCACTAGTTAGATTTCTGTGCAGAGAGATTAAATTATAAGTCTGTTATATTCTCTAGTTGACGTGTTACATTGGATAGCAGAATGAACTAAAATTTCTAGCTTAAACTCATGCAGCTGTAAATTAATTTAATTAAATTGCTAATAATCAGTCGAGAATATTTTAACTAACTTATAACTGCATTGAGCCTTCATTGAGTATTGACGAAATACGTAGGTATTTCTAATTCATGATAATTGATTTTTAAACGACTATAATTATTTCACGGGAGTTTTAAACGATAAGACAAGCTCCTCTACGCTTGCAGATTATAATGTAAGTTATGACCGAAGTGAATATTATGAATAAGTATTTTATATGTTGCTTTTTCTTTACACAGTGAAACTGGGTAAAGCCCAACTTTTACCAGCGGTTTTGGTACATTTGAGAAGAATCATAGAAGTAACATTTTATCTTTAACCACGTGGGTTTACAAGTTAACACCTGTCTGGCATTGTGTTTGCATCCAGAAATAGACAGAGTACCCATCCCACAAACGTTAAGACTAAATGTATATACTGGGCCTATCGAGCCAGATTATATTTCTTTCCAAACTCTCATGTATATTCAGCCCTGTGGCGAGAAAAATTACAAACCAGTAACATTCCGACGATTTTGACTAATTGTGGTGTGACCAATAATTATCTATTGAGAGAAGTTACCAACCGGTCATTTTCCTAAACAAGGGAAGCCTCGTGATTCTGACACTGTGAGCCCGCTTAAAACTAATTGTTACCTGAACTGAGTAAATTGACACTAACTTAAATCTGAAAAACAAATACCGCATGAAGAGGACGCTCCCCGGACCCATTGGATGAAACCAAAATCTGCAGAGCTGGCATCCGCTTCATCAAAAGAAAGACAGATTAAACGGTGTGTGTGTCCTAAAGTTTGCGCCAGACGGCAAATACCAGCAAGATTTTAGGTAAGAAAGTGAGACAGGGGCCCCTGCTGAATGAACAGAGTGAAAGCAGACTGAGTGATTCTTTTATGATATGATTTGTGCACCCACTTTGTAATTTCATTTATGCAAATTGTTGCTAATGCGGGTTTTCCTCTCTTAGGATAGATTAGGGTATAAATTATGTTCTTAACCTTAGATGGAAATCTGAGACTATAGCGTATAAATCCGTGACTCTTTGGGGCTATCGCTTTTCTTCTAACAGGATCGTGGGCTAAACATCGAGGGAAAAGATTACACCTATGGGTCTATTATACTTGTAGTAATTCATTACCTTATATGTGTTTTATATGCTTGATATTAACATTTATGTGTTGTGGTAAATTTTTTTATGATAGATAAACATTTACAGAAACTTATCAAAGTGTGGCGGTCAGCTCGTTCCAAATAGATATAATCCATTGTTATAGTTTCACGTCTGTAAGTTTAAACGTTCGTTACTTGTGTGCGTGTGTCTGTGAGGGGTTGATATAGAGTACATCTATATAACTGAGAAATCTGTCTGACTAATACTTTCTGTTGTAGAGATAGGCTGAGCGAGAGATTTGTTTCTCGAGTCTCAGGGACAGATTCTTACGTATGTTTCCACCATCTCACTCGTGAAATCTATTTCTACTATTGTATCTCACTGAACTATCACCTGTTCCTATTGCTATTCAGAAGGGACCAAATCTGAGTCTTAATTCACCTATCACAAATCTACGACAAATGTGGGCTCGTTTTCCGGGAATTGAACTCTAAATCCTGAGCAAGTACGACAAATGAGGTCTCGTCTAACGGGATTTTGAATTTAGAATAGGAAGACGACACGACAATATCAACTCGTCTGTAAGCTTCTGTATTCCGTAATAGAGTAAGAGTGTGATGTCTCGTGAGTTTTAGTATCTTAAAAATAACTATTCCCCTAGACTAACGATCTGTTTATGGGCTTGCTGACCACACAAATAATAATTTGTTTTTCCACAGCATTATTGAGTATTATACATTTTGATTTACAGGTCGATTTTGTCGGAAGATATGTTCATTACTGATTTGGTAATATTAAACCGCTGGTAATAGAGTTGTGATTGTCTAACGATCACTGGGTTTTTGAAGAAGTAGGTGTTTGAACTAAGTTAAGGAGCGCGTTCGGATTATTTCGTCCTGTTAATTGCCTCCCTTACCGTAACTGTCTTCAGGGGTGAACTTGATAGTGGATTTAAAAATTAAGAGATTTTTTTTCTCCTAGTTTTTGGCAATAATTATTTTGTTTCTACTGTAGCAACTTATTTTTTTTTAGTGAGTAATCTTTACTGCCATTTATTTGGCGTAGTCGTCTGCATTATGTGCTTTATTGCCGATTAATAGCAGCGATAGTTACATACTATATTAGAGGAGGAGGTATCCCAGTTAAAGAACATCATCTTTTTTATTTTTGTTAATTTTTCGTAACTTGTAAGGAACCAGTGTATCCTTTTTCTGACTTCTTTCTCGGTTACGTCTCAGTGACATATTTACAATGGCAGAGAGGGCGAAGCTTAGACAGAGCCTCAGAAACGAAGCAAGAGAGGAGGGTTTGGACGGAGAACAAGCGAAAGCGTTTGTCAGGGACGAACTTGGCAGATATGATGCGGAGCAGAAGGAAAAAGCAGCCGAAGCTAGAGATGGATGTGAAATGGAAATTCGCAGGGAGAGAGAAAAGAGGAGAGACAGCATGAGAAGGAGAGAGAGGAGAGACAGCATGAGTTGGCTCTTTAGCTCTAGAAGTCCAAAGACGTGGGGCTGCCTCTACCTCCAGCAATGGATAGTCTTCTCCTCATTCTTCTTTAACGGATCCTTCTAACACTCAATCTCCTCATCTCAACGCTATGTCTTTCGCTCTAGAATCTTTCCCTTGTCCAAATGAGAAGATTGACACGTGGCTAGAAAAATTTGAGAAAATGGCAACTCTGTACAGTTTAGAGAAGTCGCGTTGGTGTATGAAGCTTTCCCAGGCTTTAAAAAGTTCTGCTTATGATGTTTACTCGAAACTAGAAAGCAGCCAACAAGACAACTATGACGTGTTGAAGAAAGCGTTACTGGAGCGCTTTGGAATGAATGCTCGCCAATTTTTGCAACTGTTTCGCAACAGCAGGAAGGAGAATTCTGAAACTTTTCAGCAGTTCTCCTCTCGTCTAAAGGGATATCTGACAAAGTGTCTGGAGATTTCACAGCTCGCCTCTACCTATGAAGGACTTGAGGAATTTGTTATAACAGAACAATTAAAGAACACTTTGTCTGCTGACACCCGAAGATGTTTAGCTGACCAAGGTGCAGAAAAACTTGAAGACATTTTAGAAAAGTCTGAGCGATATCATAATGCGCTGGCTGAACTGCCGGCCACAAAACGTAAACCGACAGAAGAGCCTTTTCGAAAGAATAATCTAGACCAATCTTCTCATGCTTCTCACAAAGATAACCACAGAGAAACTGGACCCCAAAACCAGCCTCCTGAAAAGTCTAAGTTCTACAAAAACAAGTACCCCACCAACAACAAACAGTCTGATAAACCCAACCGCCCTACATGGCAGCGCAGCCAGAAAGGACAAAGTGGCAAAGGGAAAACCCCTGAGCATGGGACAAATGATCAGACCGAGCACACTGAGCGTAAACGCATCGGATGCTTATTAACAGTCTCGCAAGGTGAAATTAATGTCAGTGATTCTCAACCTGAAGAGGGAGAGAGACCCTCAACGCGAGGTACTGTTAATTTGAACGGTTCTCAAACTTTTTGTTTATTTGACACGGGGCTTTCTTATGATTGCATAGTTGCCAGGCACCTGGTTAAACCCGGTCAAGAGACAGGAGAGACCGTCGAACTTTGTGGAGTCTCTAAGAGCGATGCACCTACAGCGCTTCCCATTGCATGGGTGGAGATACACTCTGACTTTGTCAGAGGTGTGATCAAAGTGGCTGTTATGGATGACCCGATCTACCCAGTCATACTTGGCGATAGATATTTGTTTATTGGGAAACCGGAAGAGCCGATTGTGGCAGCAGTAATTACACGAGGGCAAACCAAGAAGGAACCGGAGCCTCCGCAAAATTTGTTACCTATGGAACTTAAAGAAGCGCAACAAAAGGACCCTACTTTGGCACCCTGCTTTAGGAAACTGCCCATGGCTAAGGACCCTAGACAACACGGGGACATCTTTTCTAAGGATGGCGTACTTTATCGGAGAACGGGCAAGCCTGAACATGGTTACAATCAGCTCCTAGTACCGAAACAGTACAGAAGCCAAATCTTAGAAATGGGGCACTCTCTTCCCTTTAGCGGACATATGGGACAGAACGCCACAAACCAACGGATAACTACTCATTATTGGTGGCCAGGAGTAAATACTGATATTATCAGGTATGTGAAATCCTGTGCCCAGTGCCAACGTGTGCCACCCAAGCAACGCACACCCCCAATTCACATGGGTGAAATGCCAATAATGGGAACACCATTTGAACGGGTGGTGATCGACATTTTAGGACCCTTAGAAAGGACTAAAAGAAGGAACAGGTACATCCTGACCTTAGTTGACATATGCACTTTATGGGCAGAAGCTATACCGCTAACGTGCGCGGATGCCAAGCATGTCGCAGAAGCCTTCGTGCAGATTTTCACTCGGTTTGGATTCCCTCAACAAGTGTTGACGGATAACTGATCCCCATACCGAAACCTGTTTATGGATGAGATCGTGAAGATCTTGAGGACCCAACACATCTACACAAAACCTTATACTCTGGCCGGAAGTGGTTTAGTAGAACGTGTCAACGGAAACCTCAACATGATGTTAAGTAAACTGGCACAAGTGAAACCTGAAGAGTGGGATCTTTGTATTCCTGCAGCTTTATTTAGCTACAGAGAAGCTCCACATACTTCCAAAGGATTTCCGCCAGCTACGTTTTTATTCGGCAGACCTATCAAGGGGCCGCTTGAATCATTACTTCAGTCGCTGACAGACCAGAAGGTTGATGAGACAGTAGTCTCAGCCAGTAGATATGTGTCTGATTTAAAGGACAGGTTGAAACTAGGATGAGACCTAGCAACGACCAACCTTTATCGAGCACGCGCAAAGCACGCTAACCGATACAGGAAAGACGCGAAAGAAAGAGAACTGGAAGCAGGAGAGAAAGTTTTGGTGCTACTCCCAACCGGGAACAACAAACTACGTATCGGATGGCAAGGGCCGTTTACCGTCCTGAAAAAGATTTCGAAGGCTAACTACCAGATCTCTATTAAAGGAAAGGAGAAGGTTTTCCATCTAAATCTGTTAAAGAAATTCTTGGAAAGACCGGTGCCGACCTCCGAACATCTCCTGATGATCGCCAAAACTGACGAAGATGACGATAGTGGCAGGGAAATTCCACTGCAATCACACGGAATCTTTCAAAAATGTCAAAAGCGGCGACGCTCTTTCAAGCGCACACGGCAGACATTCCAAAGAAGGAAGAATGTTGGAGCAGACATGAGGAGGAGTTGGATAGAGACGGAGGGGGAGATGAGAGGAAAGAGAACAGACACCCTGAAGCTACGGACATAGGAAATTTATTTCCATAACGTAGACATGGAGTGGTTCCATATCTTAAAGGGGGGACGTCTGTCGCGGAGAGATTTATGATTAATAAATTTCTATATCTTTACTTTATTCTACCCGTGTCTTCTACTTTAATATCGCTCTTTTTATCCTTTATTTTGCATTCGTTTGAGTGTGGAAAATATAACTTTCCCATTCATACCTTTGCCTTTTCTTTTCTTTTTAGCAACGCATTTTTATTGCTGTAAAGCTAAGTCCGTGGCGAGATCGAAATCGTGTGTATTCGTTCTCGACAGGGATAAAAAGGCAGACAATCGTCTCACTTTTCTCTGACACGGCGCGCCTATGGTTAATTTTCTCGGTTATAGGTGTGAGATGAAACGCACGGATCGCTGGGGAACGACCATCAGGTAGCGGTAGGTGTGAAATGCGCATTGGCAGTTTCATTGCCGTCGTCTGAGTAAATGTAAGTGTTAAGACGGGAACTATTCGGGTTTTCGAGAATTAGGAAATCATTTCTTTTCATAAGATATAAACCCCAGTAGTTAGACTTTATTCATTGAGTACTCCTAAGTTGCAGTAGACGGATCGCTTCGTGCTAGTGAATACACTTGTATAGCGAAAGTTCTGAGTTTTTCGACAATTGTGTCGAATTCTAGAATACCTATATAGTTAATAATAATAGCTCTTGGTGATAGCCTGTAGTTCTGTTTGGAAGTAATAATATATCTAGTAGTGTTGAGTGATTTAAATGATAAATCGCCTATTTTATTTTCACTAGTTAGATTTCTGTGCAGAGAGATTAAATTATAAGTCTGTTATATTCTCTAATTGACGTGTTACAGTGGATAGCAGAATAAACTAAAATTTCTAGATTAAACTCAGGCAGCTGTAAATGAATTTAATTAAATTGCTAGTAATCAGTCGAGAATATTTTAACTAACTTATAACTGCACTGATTCATCATTGAGTATTGACGAAATACGTATGTATTTCTAATTCATGATGATTGATTTTTTAAACGACTATAATTATTTCACGAGAGTTTTAAACTATAAGACAAGCTCTACGCTTGCAGTTTATAATGTAAGTTATAACCGAAGTGAATATTATGTATAAGTATTTTATGTGTTGTTTTTTCTTTAAACAGTGAAACTGGGTAAAGCCCAACTTTTACCAGCGGTTTTAGTACATTTGAGAAGAATCATAGAAGTAACATTTTATCTTTAACCACGTGGGTTTACAAGATAACACCTGTCTGGCATTGTGTTTGCATCCAGAAATAGACAGAGTACCCATCTCACGAACGCTAAGACTAAATGCATATACTGGGCCTATCGAGCCAGATTATATTTCTTCCCAAACTCTCATGCACATGCAGCCCTGTGGCGAGAAAAATTACAAACCAGTAACATTCCGACGATTTTGACTAATTGTGGTGTGACCAAGAATTATCTATTGAGAGAAGTTACCAACCTGTCATTTTCCAAATAAGGGAAACCTCGTGATTCTGACACTGTGAGCCCGCTTAAAACTAATTCTTACCTGAACCGAGTAAATTGACACTAACTTAAATCTGAAAAACAAATACCGCATGAAGAGGACGCTCCCCGGACCCATTGGATGAAACCAAAATCTGCAGAGCTGGCATCCGCTTCATCAAAAGAAAGACAGATTAAACGGTGTGTGTGTCCTAAAGTTTGCGCCAGACGGCGAACACCAGCAAGATTTTAGGTAAGAAAGTGAGACAGGGACCCCTGCTGAAAGAACAGAGTGAAAGCAGACTGAGTGATTCTTTTATGATATGATTTGTGCACCCACTTTGTAATTTCATTTATGCAAATTGTTGCTAATGCGGGTTTTCCTCTATTAGGATAGATTAGGGTATAAATTCTATTCTTAACCTTAGAGGGAAATCTGAGACTATAGCGAATAAATCCGTGACTTTTTGGGGCTATCGCTTTTCTTCTAACAGGATCGTGGGCTAAACATCGAGGGAAAAGATTACACCTATGGGTCTATTATACTTGTAGTAATTCATTACCTTATATGTGTTTTATATGCTTGATATTAACATTTATGTTTTGTGGTAAATTTTCTTATGATAGATAAACATTTACAGAAACTTATCAAAGTGTGGCGGTCAGCTCGTTCCAAATAGATATAAACCATTGTTATAGTTTCACGTCTGTAAGTCTAAACGTTCGTCACTTGTGTGCGTGTGTATGTGAGGGGTTGCTATAGAGTACATCTATATATTTGAGAAATCTGTCGGACAAATACTTTCTGTTGTAGAGATAGGCTGAGCGAGAGATTTGTTTCTCGAGTCTCAGGGACAGATTCTTACGTATTTTTCCACCATCTCACTCGTGAAATCTATTTCTACTATTGTATCTCACTGAACTATCACCTGTTCCTATTGCTATTCAGAAGGGACCAAATCTGAGTCTTAATTCACCTATCACAAATCTACGACAGACACAAGTCATGGGAAATATATTCTTGTGATCTGCCGTAGCTGTGGAGTCAAAACATGGCGAATAAAAGTGAATACATGATTATAACAAGTGCTAGTTCTAAACATTTTCCAAAACAAATATTACAACTTCCGTTTCCTCTGGGGGTGATCTGATCATCAGCGGTTACATGTCCGGGGAGGAGATTTCTTCTAGGTGTGGCTGTGACATCTCAGGCTAGTACTGGGTCATCAGGGGAACTGTCAACTCACAATCTGAAAAGACATTACGTCCGGGGAACGTTTTCGTCAAAAAAAAAAAAGAAAAACTGTAACTGCCCGACGGCCACAGAGACTTTCCATCAAAGGAAAAGAAAAAATCAAAAGTGTGACCTCGCTGATCACACTGTGGCGTACGTTGGTCGGCCAAAAATAATAATAATCGTTGGTAAAAAGAAAAATAACCACATTCGCGTTGACATTGCTTGGATTGGCAAGCAGACAGGACAGTACGAGGTGCCTATAAAAAAAGTTGTAAATGCGTTTGCAAATTCCTTCGCCATTTCTAGCCTTGCAATTTCTCTGCTGGTTAGGCGAGCATCGTACTGTGTCGTGGGGACAGTGTGTGACGTAGCGTTGACTGTTTGTTGGGGAGCTGAAGAAATCTTTGATGATTGCAATGTAGCTGCGGGCATGTCTGGCGGTTCTTTTGTTTTGTAAACGTGTCTACGTTTCGTCCGTATCTTTCTTATATGTGCCTGTGATAGTTTGATGAATTTCACCTGTTGAAGGGGTTCATCTGACGAAACTGAGCACAGTCTTTTGACAGCAGTGTTTATCTCTGGGGGTGAAAAATTTGAAATCGATTCGTCTTCTGTGCTGTCATGAGTAAGAGTGTCCATATCAGATTCTGTGTGTTCGTTAGAAGAGGTGTAACTTGTGGATTTATAGCGAAATGTAGCTTTCTTAAAGGGCCTGGTGGATGTCGTCTGGGGTGCACTGAGGTGGTGGTCATCATTCCGAGGTTGTATTTTGTGTGCTGCCATGGAGGGTTTCTTTGGTACGATCATCTTGCCTTCATCCCGTAAAATTGTGCCTCATCCCGATTAAACGTGCCTTCATCCCGATTAAAAGTGCCTTCATCCCGATTAAACGTGCCTTCATTCCGATTAAAAATGCCTTCATCCCGATTAAAAGTGCCTTCATCCCGATTTATTTCGTTGCTCAACAATCTGCGAACTTCGTCTCGTTGTGAAGACAAAGCAGTGGTAAAGCTATTCTCCAGTGATTCACATACTTTTCGTGTCTTGAGGGTGTTGAGATCACCGATTCTGAAAAGAACATTTATTTCTTTCTCTAACTCCGCTGTTGCAGGTTGAGTGACTGGGATATTCTTCAAGGATGTCTGCTTGGCTGACTGTCTCACTGCCGTACAATTTTGTCGAGACAGCGTATGTGTGTTCAGTGGATCACAAACCTGACCTGATCCGTCAGCGTCTGTCTGTGTTGCGACACAGGTCGTTTTAGGTTCATTCACTTGTCTGTGCATGTTTCGGGGTAGCCTATTAGAAATGGGGTTAAATACCGTCTTATTTGTCCCATTTTTATAACACCAACCTGCTGATGTCTGGGAATCTGTTTTCGCCATGGCTGTATTCGTTTGACAAATGCCCGGAAACCGTCTTCCGTTGTGATGATGCATGTGTTGTTGTTAGATGTTTTGAGATTTTGTACCTCCCAGATCTTCCGATGATTTACATTGTTGATCAAATTTCGGACTGCAATGCGGCAATCCCTTTTGTTTAGACTGATCCAGTGGTTGCTTTTGCCTTTATTGAATTTATACAGAGTATTGTCTGTTCCCTTAGGGTATCTCCTCTCATTATTAGTGTAACTTTTCGCGTCCGCGTATGTTACTGTGGGTTCTATGGCATAATAAGTGTGATCATATCCGCCTGGACGGAAAAATTTCATATATTCCGCAGAGGGACGTATCCTCAAGGTCCGTTGTTGGGGATAAACTCCCGGCAAAAAATGTTTGTTCCACTTGTCAGAACTGTGAGGGTAGACAGGGCGTATTTTGGGTACAACTGTGAGGAGGGGAATGAATGGGTATGACTCTGACAATATTTCTACCGCATCTGCCGTTGCTCCATGTTCAGTGATTACTTGAGTCAGTGGTTAGAGTGATCCTTTGCTCTCTGTACAATGTTCCACATTCAGTTGCTGTAGGTTCATTGTTAGCTTGTCCATTTCATTTATTTATTCCGTTAGTGGCTCACAGTGATCTTTATGCTCTCGTAGAATGACTGGTCACGGGCAATGTAGCCGTCCCAGTGCGGGGTTAACTTCCAAGACTAGTCCAAAGGCACCATTTATACTTATGTGTGACAGTCAATTTGAATTATGTGAGAGTTTGATGTTTACTGGCTGCAAGCTCGCCAGAGATTGTAATTCTCTCCTCTATTTTGGGAGTGCAGGTTCAAATCATAAGTTCTTCATTTTTGTTGCTGTTATTTGAGAGCTTTCTTTAGTGGTTAAATATTAAAAGGGCAAACAGTGCAATGTGTCCAAAGTTCCAACAAGCTTATAAAATCCTCAAGAGTGGTATGATTTTGTAAACTTTATTTACATGAATCAACTGTATTAAATAATACATCCTCAAACAAAATATTGTCAGCAATATTTACAGGTTAAGGCAAAGTTCCAATGTTGTTCATTTGTTTACCCCTTAGTATTTTCATCATGATTTCTGTTTTCATACAAGCGAAAGTTTATCCACCTTATTTCGTTATTTTCATGGTCCTCAAATGATTTTCTAGATTATTCCATTTTATCTGATTACTTGGGGTAAGCTCAAGTTTTCTTTCCATATTCACAATTTTATTTCTCCGTGAGTAAGTTATATGCAAAAATTTGCTGAAAAACTACATGAAATCTGCGAGGCGAACAAAAGGACTCTACTTACTTTAGTAAAGAATGAACTCACACATTCCTAAATGAATCTTCATCATGTCATAGAATAAAACCTGCTATACAACTGTAGAGGTTAATCATGGAAAAATCAGGCGGCTTCCTCGCGATTATCTTCGTGGCCATATTCTTCAGGAGCCTATCACGAAACACGTCTGTTTTACTTCAGACCATTATTCTAACTGACTGTCTCTGAAGAATTCTTTGCCGGCAACGTTTTTTAGCTAGGCTCAATTCAGCAAATCTCATTGGGTAAAAACATCACGTGACCCCGCCAAGCATAACCTGCATTCTAATACTTTACTATGGCAACTGATGGTAATTGGCCTGCATTTCTTTGTTAACGCTATACCGTATCATTTCCTCCCCTAATGCCTTTTATTTTAGTTAAGATGTATTGTCAGTTTCAACCAAAGTGGTGGTATCATTTTGTTATAATTGGGCTTTAGTTACAAATCTATTTTCTGTTTCAAACAAAATGGTAGTTTACTTTTTGTTATACTTAGGCCCTAGCATGAATGAATGCTGGTGGTGGTGGTCATACAGACACAGATACGGCTTAGCTTACTGAGATTATTACGCGTGACGGATGAGTGACCGAATAGAATTCGCATTATATTTCATTGCGTGAAATTATATAAGTGACTAGAGTTAACGGTATGTGACAAACCAATAGAAGGCGACAAATAGCTAGTAGTGATTTTGTTAAAGTGCAGGTATGGATAAAGTAAATAATAAGTGACTTTGAGCGCTGTTCATTTTCTCGCGGGCAATAACGGGGGAGGGCGCATACCCTTTTTCCCGACATGCCATAGCGGAAAACTTACGGGTGGATAGGAAAGTAGCAGTTTTTCATAAATGTTCTTTTCTTCCTAATATAGCTGTTAAGTCCTTTTTGCGTGTGATATTTAAGTGTGTGAGATCTCACATGCCCGTCTAATTTTGTTAGACACACATGTGAGCGCATCTAAGAAAAGTTGTATATGATTAGTTATTTACGCGCCGTCAGACACAATAGTTGACCAAAATAGCGCAGCACGGTGCGATTGGTCGTTTGTTGCCAAAACAGCGATTACGTTATTAAGAGAGATCCCTAAAGTCTGCGACTTGAGACAGACGTCTTTTTGACGGAGATGATTGTGAGCCTTGCCCCAAGTAGTGGGAAGACTCCATGAAGAGATATTAATACACCTCCTTGTATGGAGCGTTTGCGCTAGCCAACCCATGGCTCGATTGCATATCGTATTTGATGCTATTTTATTCGTGACAAGATTTGGCTGAACTTCGGCACGCATTGTCATGGCGTGTCGCTAGTGGGTTCCAGATTCTTGCCGACTGTTATCGGGATCATCCTGCAATATATTTACAGGCTTCATTCAATAAAACCCCTTTCATATTATTCAAAGCTCCGTCATGGAAACCAGAATGTTAGAACTGATCACCGCAGAGCTCATCGCCGTCCTTGAGATGTCGGCGGTTAGAGAGTCGGTCAAGTTCATGATTGATGATTTATATTAATGCAAAGTACATTGATGCCATGATGTTATAACTTGTACTATTGATGTGATGTACCTACTAAGCAATGACCATGATCGTCTATATTTCGTCGCCAAATAAACGTATTTCTGTGATGTCCAACCATGACTCCAGTAACTTGATTACGCATTGGTCAACTTGTTTATTGACATTGGCGCATCCTTTCGGCCCACACTTCATTAACATTCGCGCTGCTGAGTTGGTCAGTCATCTATAGAAATATCTCAATATTCCTGGCATCACGCGTGCCAGCATTGTTAGACCAATATCAAGCTAACCCCATACTTCTTCTTCTTCTTCTTTGATCCATAACCGCCAACCGTCAAAGCAGTCAGCGGCCATCACGCCTGGTGGCGTCTTGTAGGGCAGCAACAAATTGATTCCACTTTGCTCGGTCGGCGGCCATCCTTCGTACAGTGCCCCAACTGTGGTTCATTCTTTGCATCTCAGCTTCCACAGTTCTCCGCCAAGTTGTTTTTGGTCGGCCTCTCTTTCGCTTTCCCTCGGGGGTCCATAGCATAGCTGTTCTTGCGATGGTATCAGGGTCCCTTCTGAGGACATGGCCAACCCAACTCCAGCGTCTGCCAGCTATGATGGTGTGCATGTCCTCCTGGTTACTCCGAATAAGTAGTTCTTGGTTGCTGATGGTGTTTGGCCAAAAGATTCGGAGAATTTTCCTTAGGCAGATTGTGTGGAAGGAGGACAGTTTCGACATTTCCTTCTCTGTTACTCTCCAACATTCCGCACCATAGAGAAGCACAGAAAGTACGCAGCTCTCATACAGTCTTAATTTGGTGTTTGTGCTGTACTGGGAAGACTTCCAAATGTTGTTGAGAATAGCAAAGGCTGTTCTCGCTTTATTCATTCTGTTGTTAATGTCCTTGCTTGTTCCGCCGTCAGGTGTTACTATGCTTCCTAGGTAAGTAAATGTGTCTGTCTGTTCTAACTTCTGGTTCCTTACTGTTATTGGCTCAGGATTGCCCACATTTAGTGTCATGACCTCCGTCTTCTTCAGATTGATGTTCAGGCCAACCTGCTGGCCATACTTATTCAGTCTATCAGTTTTGTCTTGAATGTGTTGGTGTGAATGCGCGAGCAGTGCAATGTCATCTGCATATTCCAAATCTTCCAGTGTAGAAAACATTGTCCATCTAATTCCTCTTGGACTGCCCTCTGTTGTCTGGCGCATCACCCAATCTATGACTGTCAAAAATAATGTTGTTGATAAGGGGCATCCCTGTCGTACTCCTGTTTTCACTTCGAAAGTTACATTACTCGATCCAACACTGCACGTAAAGTTAGAATAGAGGCTTTTTATAATGGAAACAATGCGGCTGGGAATTCCATAAGCCCTCAGAATTTTCCATAGGCTGTCCCTGTGTATGCTGTCGAAAGCCTTTTCAAAATCAACAAAGTTAATGTACAGCTGTCTCTGCCATTCTGAGCACTGCTCTATAATGTTCCTGAGGGCAAATATATGATCTGCACATCTTCTGTTCTTTCTGAAGCCCGCTTGTTCTTTCCTCAGTTTATGGTCAACTGCTTTTGAAATTCTCTGGATGATTATCCTGCCTAGTATTTTGCTGGGAACTGAGAGGAGGGTAATTCCTCTCCAGTTGTTGCAGTCTGCAAGGTCGCCCTTCTTGGGCAATTTGACAATTGTTCCTTTACTCCACTCTATTGGTGTTGTCTCAGTTTCCCAGACTTGTGCAAATAGTGGTTCTAATAGTTCTGCTGCTAGTTCAGGGTCTGTCTTGAATAGCTCAGCATTCAGATTGTCGTGACCAGGCGCTTTTCCATTTTTTAGCCCTTTGATAGCTGTGATAATTTCTTCTTTTCGTGGAATGTCTGTATTTACGTCTAAGTCACTTTCAGCCTCAGGAACATTCAGCTGAGTCTCTGGTGGTTCCTTATTCAGTGTTTCTCTGAAGTGCTCTGCCCACCTTGTTTCCTGCCCCTGTGCTGTGGTGATGAGATTTCCTTGCTTGTCTCTTACTAACGTTATGTTGTTTGCACCTCGTTTTCCACTGATAGCTTTAGTTATTTTATAAACTGTGCTTTGTTCATTTCTCAGTGCTGCCTCTTCTGCCTGTCTTGCAAGGTCATCCAGAAATGTCCTTTTGTTAGCACGGGTTTGACGTTTTACTTCCTTGTCCAGCTGACTGTACTGTTCACTATATATTGCCTTTAACCTGGGAGACTTAGCTTCTGTTTTCTTCCTTTTCATTTCCTTTCTCTTCGCTATGGTGTTTAGCGTTTCTGGTGTTATCCAGTCTTGGCTCTTTCTTTCCTGGAATCCCAAGCATGACTTGCTGCTTTCTTTATATATTGTTGAGATGGTGTTGAATTTCTGGTCCACATCGTCGGTCTCTGTTCTTTCCTGGCTTTTGGTAATCAGATATCGTCTCTTTACGTCGACCACAAACGCTTTTCTGGTGAGGGGGTCCTTAAGTTTCGTGATGTTGTATCTTTTCTGTTTGACTGCAACTGGTCCAGCAGCTCTGAGTTTCACCTTCAGTCTTGCTACTACTAGGTGATGATCACTTCCCACATCTGCGCCTCTTCTTACTTTCACGTCTTGTAGTGCATGTCTCCATCTGCCATTGATCATTATGTGATCTATCTGGTTTTTGTCTCGTCCGTTTGGTGATTCCCATGTTAACTTGTGCACTTCTTTGTGTTGAAAAAGTGTTCCTCCGATGACCAGGTTGTTAATACTGCAGAAGCTTATTAATTTGTCCCCATTCTCATTTACTGTTCCACTGCCGCATTTCCCCATTACTCTTTCGTTATAATTATTGTGTGTTCCAACTTTCGCATTTAGGTCTCCCATTACTATAATAAGATCGTACCTGGGTACAGTTTCCATTTCCTTTTGTACCTGTTGATAGAACTCGTCCTTGATCTCTTCATCGCTGTCATTTGTTGGTGCATAACATTGTATAATTGTGGTGTTGGTGAATCTCCCTCTCAGTCTTGCTCTTATTAGTCTGTTGTTAATGGGTTTCCATTCCAGTAGAGACCTTTCCATTCCTTTCTTAAGGATAATGGCTACACCTTCGTTGTGCTGACCGTCCTCTCTACCAGAATAAAGTACTGTTTCCCCTGTAGCTGTTTTTATTCTCCCCATCCCTGTCCATCTGCTCTCGCTTATTCCCAGGATATGTAGTTTGTAATTCCTCATCTCTGCTGTAATCTGTCTCAGCTTTCCTGCCTCGTTCATAGTTCTGACATTCCAAAAACCAATTCTGGTTTCGTGTTTTGCGGTCTGGGCATCCGTTTTCATGCCAGTGGCTTCCTTTCGGCTTTCACCACTGTCAGTCATACGAGCCTGAGACTCCGGATGTCCGTCCCGCATCAAAGTATTTCCATTTATTGCTGTTTCCGTAACGTGTGTGATTTTTTTACACAGACAGGGGTGTCGGCCCTGTGCTAAAACCCCCAACCTGGAGGACCAGGGTACCAGCTTTTGTCTGACCCCTACCCACGCAGACCAGTCCAGCATGGTTGAACCTACCAGGAGTAAAACTCCCACTGGCATAGCTCTGGGGATTGTCAGGGTACACAAGCTGCCATACCGCTACAAGGTATAGGTACCATTGATGGCAGTTAACCCCATACCGTACAACTCAAATCAAAGACCCAACAGTTGGTGTGCCAGTCAAAGGGGAAAAGAATTTTTTTTATCAAGAACTCCTGTAACAAAGTACCTTACCATGAGCGGTGTTCAATATGAACTGCAACGTACGGCATCGTATCAAGTTTTTCTCAATACAACGTCAAGAACTGAATTTTCTTTGTGAGGTCTACAAACGGTCATCCAGTCTGACCTTCAAGTGATCCAGACGTGCGTACTCTGTCAGAGTCAACTTTGGTCTTCAACGCGTCCTGTATTCAAGCTCCTACATGCAACACCCGAGAACCATCATCGCTAGCTTTGCGAGGGCCGGGAAATTTTTTCTTCTTAAAAAAGATAAGTGGTCACTGATTGTTTGTACTCTGTACCACTGTTGTATGTTTCATGTGAGCCTCTCTTTAATAAGTCCGCTATATACTTTAGTGTTCTATGTTCCATGTTCTATGTGGGCTGGTTGGGTAGGCGTCTTGCGAAGGGAACATCCCAGATTCAACCCCGGGCCTTCGTGAGTGTTCTATAGGGACATTTTTCCAGACCTCTCACAGTGGAATGTTCCAGCAAATGTTTGCTGAAGGACTTTTTAGTCCACTGCGTTTGGTTGTCTGTGACAACTAATTGTTTAACCGTGACGTTACGTTATTATTGTAATATTTTTTCTTTCTTCTCAGTACCTTATTTTCATGATGGGTTTTGTTCGTGCTTGTTGATATCACTAAGTTGTATACACACTTTATGTTTATACCCTGTGTTGTTGATTGTCTTTTGATTTTCATCGCAGTGCCATTGCATTCTTTGCAATATTTGTTCTTTATTTCTACATTCTTACTTAGTGGATTCTGCGAATGTTTTCATTTGTTCCTTAATATCTTGTCTTTGCCACTATTGTTTGCATTGTCTACATCTTGTAGTTTGTACTTATATGACTTAATAGGTATTCTCTTTTTAATGGATGAATAATTTATATCTAGGTAACAATGTAATATAATTTTTGACATTAATAATAATTAGAAATTTATTATACAGGTTCTATGGACAGGAACTTGTATCACGTTAAGTGGTTGATAAATTTTAAACCATTTGAGAAAATTATTTCATTAAGGAAGTAAAATTACTCATAAAAGTAGTCAAAATGGCGACTTTAGATTACTTTATTAAACAAGGTAAATCACTGGGTATGACCACTGAAGAGTTAAAACAATTCGCATTTGTCGAGTATGAAAAGGCTCAGAAACTAGAAGCACAAAAACTTCAGATGGAGGAAAGGAAATTTCATATGGAGGCTGAAGAAAGGAGACTTGAAATGTCCGCTGAAGAAAAAAATTTCAAATGGAGGAAAGACATTTTCAGATGGAGGCTACTGAACATGAAAACAGAAGATTACACGAGCAAAAATTGATGTCTTTAGAACTTGAAAAACTCAAGTTAATGAACAAAAATAATTCTCAAAATGCTCATGATAATCAGGCTTCCTCACACAAGGACAATTCGAAGTATTTCAAGATCAGATTGCCTCACGTCAAACCACCTGCCGACGATATACTATTTTATTTAAATAGATTTCAAACAGTATGTATAGCGCATAAGATTGATAGATCGGAATATTGCGCATATTTGTTGGGAACTGCTTACAGGTGAAGCAATGATAACAGTTAATATGTTGAACGAAACTGACAAAAACAACTATGATGCTGTCAGAGCTGTTCTACTTAGGAAATATCAACTTGATGAGGACGGATATTGCCACCGTTTCAAATCGTTATTACCAGAAACCGGAAAGGACTTCACTGATTTCATATCAAACATACGCCTCACATTTGATAGGTGGATTGAACTCTCTAAAATTGAACATTCTTATGAAGCAATTGTCGACCTAATGCTTCTCGATAAAGTCATGTCTTCGGTCAATGCGTCATTCCTTTCTTTTTTACATGAACGGAAACCTGAAAATTTAAATGACATGGAGCAAATCTGTCGACAATTTTGTACAGCACATCCCAATATGGTAGTTAGCCATTCTCAGATCAAAGAAGGATTACCTGTTGCTTCTGCTATGCAACACGAAAATCATTTTCGCAATCGATCTCTTAGTCGCGATAGGAACTTTAGAAAGGGAGACTATAAGAATTTTAATTCTTTCAAAGGGAAAACATTTCGTGGTGGTTCTCCAGCGCAACAAAACTGGAGGCAATCTAATATGCCATCAGATTTTGATAGAAATAATTCAGGGAATTTTAGAAGAAGTAATTCCAATAGTGATTGGCAATCACGATCTAATTTTCCTAATGGCCAACAAAAATTCTTCAAACAGATATTTTGGTGAAAGGCAAAATAATTTCCACGGTAATTCACAATAGAGTTCAAATCAGACTAATAATCCCCATAACCAATAACTATAACTATTTTAGGAATAATAATCAAAATCGATCTAGAAGTAGAGATAGATCTTCAGGCGATAGATCGCATCGCCATGCTAATTCAGCTCAGCATGATGATCAAACAAATTTTGATCAGGGTGCCATTGTTGATGTTCATAATGCATCCTTATGTTCTCTCGATTTCAAGCAGGCTTCTCGTTGTCCGGAGTGCACAACATTATTTCAGCCTAAGGCGATTACTACTTTGAGTTGCTGCCATATCTTGCCAAGCCTTCCTGCCATGTCAGCCATGTCTGCGTCTACACATGATGGAACAGGATCTCTAGCTTTGCACAAGGGACTTGTGAACAATATACCCGTGTCAGTTCTTTTTGATACAGGTTGTTCAACAATAGGTATTTTGCAATCCTTTGTTCACCCGTCGTGTGCGACAGGTAAAACAGTCAAATATATCCCATTCGGTGGCACAGTTGAAACATTTCCAACTGCCATCGTACACATTGATACACCATTTTTTACAGGTAATATTCACGTTTGTATGCTTCCATCACCAATTGCTGATCTTATATTGGGACGCATCCATGGTGTTAAAGAGTGTACCCCAAACCAGATTGCTATTTGGGAAAAGCAAAACATACATGCTGCTTATGCAGTTACCACCAGAGCACAAGCTCGGGATCTTTTACAGGTTCCGCCTGCCATGACTCCTGACTTAAATGATAATAATGATGCTAACTCTATTATGTCACGTTAGTCTTTTATTGAGCTCCAACGAAATGATCCATCATTGCGGACATTTTTTTTTGTTGGCTAAAAATAATGACACTAATCTTGAGACGAACCTTAAACATTGGTGTTTACTTAAAAATGCAGTACTAGTTAGGATGGTACGTGATTCTACTTCATCCATACGATCTCAAATTTTAGTAGCTACAGACATGAGAGTACGTATCTTACGACATGCTCACGACTCTCAGTGTGCTGGTCACATGGGCTTCTCGCGCACTAAATCTACGGTGCTTTCTTCTTTTTTTTGGCCAGGCCTTCATAGGGATGAGACCATCTATTGTCGCTCTTGTACAACATGTCAAGAAGTTAAGGTACGTGGTCCGTATCATTCAACGCCTATTCAAGCTGCTGACATTCCTATTCGTCCTTTTGAGAACATTTCAATCGATATTATCGGTCCTTTACCAGTCAGTTCTGCCAAAGGACACAAATACATTCTTACCTGTATTGAAATGTGTGCTAGGTGGCCAGAGGCTATACCTCTTAAGAACATTTCATCTGCTGATGATGCAGATGCACTATGGCAAATTTTTTCTCTTTTAGCTTTTCCAAAACAAAATTTGTCTGATCATGGTGCACAATTTGTGTCCGACTCTATATCTCAAGTAATTTCCATGCTACACATTGACATGTCTCTTAGAAGTATCTTCCACCCTATGTCAAATGGGTTAGTTGAGCGTCAAAATAGGACACTTAAGCAACTACTTGGTAAGATAACTGATGATTATCCTCAAGAATGGGACATGGTCTTACCCGCTGCACTGTTCGCTTATCGTGAGGTGAAAAATGAACATACTGGATTTTCTCCTTTCGAGCTTGTTTTTTTTTTTTGGTGCACAACCTCGTGATCCCATGTCGTTACTTCACGACCTCCTCATTGCCGATGACATTACTGATGACACCATATTATCTTATGAATATGTCGTCACTTTACGACAGAAAATTATTGACGCATGTAGGTTGGCTACCTCATCGTCTGAGTCCGCCAAAGAGAAAGCAAGACTCTGCATGAATAGATATTACACATAAGGAAGGGAAACTCCGAGGCCTGTAAACAGTAAATTAATATGAAACAAATATAAAGGTATGTTATCAGGCACTCGCAGGAAATAAAGAAGTAGAACACCAGACAACAGAAAAACAACAGACATGAGTGGCTTACCCAGGATTTGAACACTGGACCTTCCGTGCGACAACCCCACCCAGCCATGCAAGCGAATCACACTATCCGCTCTGCCATCTACGCATCATCAAAAAATGATGTTTCAATGGCAGGTCAATAGTGCGAACCACAATACACGACACCAGAAGTCCTCCATGGGCAGTTCAGCCTATTAATGACGCAATCACTTCTGTTGTTTCCCTATCATGCAGTATAAGCCAGTCCAACAAGACAAGGACCTTAATACTGTGTCCAGTAAATGATAGTAGACTTAGAACAGTGAGAACAGGACAGAGGGTACGTTTGGTATTGCATAGACATTTATTACACATAAGGAAGGGAAACCAGAAGCCTGTAAACAGTAAATTAATATGAAACAAATATAAAGGTATTATTATCAGGCACTCGTAGGAAATAAAGAAGTAGAACACTAGACAACAGAAAAACAACAGACATGAGTGGCAGTGAGGATAGTGTGATTCGCTTGCATGGCTGGGCGGGGTTGTCGCACGGAAGGTCCAGGGTTCAACTCCTGGGTAAGCCACTCATGTCTGTTGTTTTTCTGATGAATAGATATCGACGTCTTCGCCAGCTTTTTCCTGGTGATGAGGCCTATGTTTAACTTCCTCGCAAAGACAATCGTCTACTTATTGCCTGGAAAGGCCCTTTCAAAATTGTATCAAGAATTTCTGATGTCGATTACATTGTTGATATCGACGGGAAACATAAAACTTTCCATATTAACATGTAGAAAGAATTTTACGCCCGTCCAGACTATCTCCAGTCTGTGTTTCAATCAACAGATGACCCCCCTTGTCGTCTTCATCGTTATGCTTCTTTATCTGTCATCGAAGAAGAGAAAACTACTTTTTCTGATGTATCTCTCCCTCTTCCAGTTGTACCATTACATTCAACGGAAAATTGGACAGATGTCACTATTTCTATTGATCTTTCTAAAGACAGACAACATCAAGTCTCTTCGTTGTTACAATCCTTTCAAGACGTTCTTACTGACATTCCTGGTCGTACTTCTGTCATCACTCATTACATTATCCTAACTGACGACAAACCTATTCGTGTACGCCCCTTTCCAATCCCTCTTCACTTTCAAGCTCAGGTGGAGAAAGAATTGGATGATATGTTACGACTAAACATAATTGAACCTTCAATGTCACTATACTCTTCTTCCATGGTCATCGTTAAGAAGAAGGACAAAAACATTCGTATTTGTGTTGACTATCGTAAATTAAAACAAATTTCGATGTTCGATGCTGAACCAATGCCCCTATTGGAGGATTTCCTTATTAAACTTTCTAAGTCTATATTTTTCACAAAACTCGATTTATCTAAGGGCTATTGGCAAGTGCCTCTTACAGAGCAAACCTCTCACTGCCTTCTCTACCCCCTCGAGGTCTGTTCCAATGGAACTTTATGCCTTTTGGACTTGTTAACGCTCCAGCTACTTTTGTACGTATGATGCGTCGTATCCTATCTCATCGTAATGATGTTATTGCATATCTCGATGATATTTGTCTTTTTAGCAACTCTTGGGATGATCATTTTAGTGGTTTATGTTCTGTACTATCCACCCTTCGCTCTCACAACTTGACGGCTAAACCGCCTAAAGCCCACGTTGGTTTCAGTGAGATTTCTTTTTTAGGTCATCGTGTCGGCCATGGTCTGTTATAAACTGAAGACCATACTATTTCTAAGATACCTAATATCACTGCTCTTAAGACTAAGAAACAAGTTCGTTTAATTCAATTCTATGGACGTTTCATTCCTCTCTTATCTACTATCACTGCGTGTCTTTCTGGACAATTAAAGAATGGTTCACCAAACCTGGTTCGGTGGTCCCCAGAGTGCCAGACCACATTAGATTACATTAAATCATTATTTTCATCAACACCTATTTTGCGATTGCCAAATCCAGACATTCCATTTATTCTTCGCAGCGACGCTTCTATGATGGGAATCGGGCCGTCTTTAATGCAAAGTTATGATGAAACTACGATGGGAAACGTTTAGGACATTCGTGTTACCTTGAATGGTTTAGTATTCGAGACACGCTATTACATATCACCCGAATTATTTTATAACCGCGCATCATCCGCGCTTGATAATTTTTGGCACATAGACATAATTCATGTGACCATTGTGGCATACTTGCTGTGTAGCTCATCTTGCCTACACATCCTTTGGATTGTGTTGTTTCTTTCGAGTATGCTCTTTTGCACATTGCTGTTATTCAATTACTTCTTCCTCTTACATACACACGCATCCATACATTACTTAATTTAATTGTGTTCTTTGATTGACATTTTTTTCCTTTATCATCTTGTTTGATAACTGTCTCATTTCTTCACCATTTCTTTTCATTCTTCACTACTATTATGTCATTATCTCATTTCATTTGCGACTTCTTAATATGTCGTTAGTACAATTTTGGTACATTATGTATCATTATTTTTGTTTGAGTTTGGAAATTGTTTTTCCATTCCCACACTTCATCCCACTTATAATTTCTTCAAATGACTTAACACTAATTATATTTCTCTGTTGTCACATTGATTTATTGAATGGAACTTGCTCGACTTTTTTCTCCGGGGTGTGAGGTATACTGTTAAGTCCTTTTTGCGCGTGGTATTTAAGTGTGTGAGATCTCACATGCCCGTCTAATTTTATAGACGCATATGTGAGCGCATCTAAGAAAAGTTGTATATGATTAGTTGTTTACGCGCCGTCAGACACAATAGTTGACTAAAATTGCGCAACACGTTGCCAAAACAGGGATTACGTTATTAAGAGAGATCCTTAAAGTCTGCGACTTGAGACAGACGTCTTTTTGACGGAGATGATTGTGAGCCTTGCCCCAAGTAGTGGGAAGACTCCATGAAGAGATATTAATACACCTCCTTGTATGGAGCGTTTGCGCTAGCCAACCCATGGCTCGATTGCATATCGTATTTGATGCTATTTTATTCGTGACAAGATTTAGCTGAACTTCGGCACGCATCTGTCATGGCGTGTCGCTAGTGGGTTCCAGATTCTTGCCGACTGTTATCGGGATCACCCTGCAATATATTTACAAGATTCATTCAATAAAACCTTTTCATATTATTCAAAGCTCCGTCATGGAAACCAGAATGTTAGAACTGATCACCGCAGAGCTCATCGCCGTCCTTGAGATGTCGGCGGTTAGAGAGTCGGTCAAGTTCATGATTGATGAATTATATTAATGCAAAGTACATTGATGCCATGATGTTATAACTTGTACTATTGATGTGATGTACCTACTATGCAATGAACATGATCGTCTATATTTCGTCGCCAAATAAACGTATTTCTGTGATGTCTAACCATGACTCCAGACAACTTGATTACGCATTGGTCAACTTGCTCATTGACATTGGCCCATCCTTTCAGCCCACTTCATTAACATTTGCGTTGCTGAGTTGGTCAGTCATCTATAGAAATATCTCAATATTCCTGGCATCACTCTCGCCAGCATTGTTAGACCAATATCAAGCTAACCCCATACCATACAACTCAAATCAACGACCCAACAATAGCACCTGATCAAAACCAGTGGTCTTACTTACCAGTACCATTAGTATTATTTTGGGTCTTCGATTTTGGACTAGTTCGGTCCTCTTTCTTCATTCAGTGAAGGATTAATGGTGTCTTCTTCGTGGCTACAAGTCCCAAGTTGCTTCGTAAAACCGGTTGGGCCCAAGAGACCAATAAACATTAAGAATAAATTGTAACTGGACTGTACATTACCCAAAATTATTTATTCAATTTTTCCAGTCCACTGGGCATACGAAAGAACATATATTCCTGACGTTTAACTGACGTAGCAACGGAGTGATCCAGAAAACCGCGCTGTTTCAAAATCGGCACTCACCATAGAGCCAGCCGATAGGATTTATCATCACCACCATTTTTACATATTGTAACATTAGTCTTAGCAACCAGATGCTTAGCAATGCCGGAATTACTTTTCTCCTTTTGCAAGTGTGAACGTCCAGAGCACGTCATGCTTCAGTAACTATTTGCGGTGACATTGGTTTCATCCAGGAAAAATTAAACCACCAAATTTGGCGTCCACCTTGTAATTATTATTCGATATATAGGCTGGACTGCGGCCATATTTGGGCAACACATCTGACAGTATAGGTTTAGCAACTACTATAATTTTTTCAAGGGATATCAACACCCGAGTGGGTAAGTGAGAGTGTTGTGGCCACGCATGACAGAGAGAGAGAGAGAGAGAGAGAGAGAGAGAGAGAGAGAGAGAGAGAGAGAGTTAGTGAATATTTTCCTTTGTTACAATCATTGTACTAACTTCTTTTTTTTTATTTCGCTAAACTTGTGTACTTTACTGAGTAGTAATTTAGTGGGGAACTCGTTCTTCATAGTGTATTCAGTAACCTAGTGCTTATCTTTGACCTTTGGGTTATTAACTTCTTTTGGGATCCTTTCTCAACAAGGGGAGGGCACTTATTCGGTTATTTTCATATATCTGTAAACATGATTTTTTTTATTTCTCTATTTGCTTGATGTTGTAAAAAATTTAATGATAATAAACAACAAAAAGAACTTGTGTGTTGGTCAGACCCATACCGAAATTAACTATAGTTTTTTTTCACGTTTGTGCGTCTTGTTTTCACATGCGTGGATGTGTTTTAGTGTAACTTATATGTCATATAGTGAGAGAAAGGTTGTCTTATACTAAAATATAGTCGTATAGATAGGCTGGACTAGAGAAACTACTCATTCCAGAGACAGATCTTCCTCTTACACTATTCCCTCGTGAAAATCTATTTCTTACACCTCTTTTCTCACATATTTACCACTACCACCTCTGCTCAGACGGGACCATAACTATCTTCTAACCTATCAATAAAAATTTACGACAGACACGTGTACAGTTTTCATACTGTACTTTTTTGTGATTAGGCCCTATACAGGACTACTGTCACGTGGGTCTTTATATCATTAAATTACCTACATCTTCTTCCTATTCTCTCACCCTAATCCTTTCATTTTATTATCTTTCCGTACTTGTTTTTCCTGTATTTTTTTCGCATCACTCGTTGCGAAAAATATATTTCTTTCCCATCATCGTTTTCTTTCTCATACTGACTAGTAACCTTATTGCATCAGATGTCAGTCGCGCAGATAGCTGTGAATATACGGTTCTCGCCAGACATACGTCTGCAGTTTCCCCGGCCAAGAGCGCGACCCGAACAGATTTCTGGGCCTGGGGTGTGAGAAATTCGTTTCGCTGGACATAGAGCAGACTTTTGGTCTACCATTTTGTTCACCTGTCACTAGCTTAAGGTGTCAAACCCGGCATCCTCACAGTGCAGGAACGAGACAGCTGTCTACAGTTGCAGAAACGCATGAGGGTCTTCGTTAGAAAAACCTGGCGTAGCGTGAAAAATCGTTCCGCACCGCAGACAGGCTGTCTGGGATTTGAAACTGACACGCGTACATCGTGGTCAGTAGGTGACAGTTACGACACGCGTTAAGCGGACGTAAATGTTGGGAGTAGGGGAGATAATTTCGCTTGGCGAAATAAGTTTGGGCCCTTTGTCTGATTTTAAGATATTGGCCCGAGTTTGAAACTTTAATTTCATTCTCGCTCTTATATTCGCAGTAGACAGGTTGTTCGAAACAGAATAGCTGTTAGCGAAGTTTCTCAGTTTGTTTCGGCAATTTGTCGAACTTCTAGACTTCCTTAAATATTCAGCATATAATTCTTAAGTTGTGCGACTACCTGTAGTTCTGTGAGAGGTAATATATATTATATCTAGTATTTTGTGAAATGATAAAGTGTTAAGTCGCTTATTTCATATTTCACTAGTTAGATTTTGCGCAGAGTGCCAAATTTATATGGTCTGTATTATTTTCTAGTGACGTGTTTCAGTGGATAGCAGAATAAATTATATCTTAGCTTACTAAACAATAATGTAGCTATAAGTAAGTTAATTTTACTGCTAAGAAATCAGACGAGATCATATTTTTTTCTAAACTAACTTACAAATGCTAGAAACCTCATGAGATGTTGACGGAACACGCACGTGTTCCTAAATTCATGGGGATTGATGATTTTTTTTTAAAAATATAACTTACTTTACGGGAAATTTAAATGATAAGTCAAGCAGTACACTTGCGGTTTAATAATGTAAGTTATAGTGGGTACATATTGTAAAATTATTTGATATGTGTTCTTTCTTTTATATAGTGAAACGGTGGTACCCAACTTTACCAGCGTTCTAGTACGTGAACTTTATTTGGGAAGAAACAAATCACTTTCATTACCTGAACTGTAACAGTTAAATGAAGTAAGAGGCCTTCGCGCCAGAATTAATTCTTCCAGAATAACTCTTCAGTACAATTCAGCCCGTTGTGGCAAGCAAAGATCAGAAACATTCCGACAGAGTTTTGACTAGTACTGTGGCGACCAAATATAGTAACTTCCTGAAAGTAGACACCGATCCGACATTCCTTAAATTCTAGAAACCAAAGCTAATGACATTGTGCTCTGCTAACTTTCGTGCCTGGACAATATTTTATGTGACTTAATCAGACATTCGAAAAATTAGAACACCCCCAAGGAATCATTCCCTGAGAGTTTAGTACGTCTTTTGGAACTGGGGATTTCTTGGTCAAGGACTGCGTTTTCGGGTCTGTGTGAAGGTCCTAGAATTGAGTATGTTCCCAGAGGCAGCGAGCAAAGTTGTGAGTATAACTGCATGGCCATGGCTGAATGAATGAGTGTACGCAGATCAGAGTGTTATTTTACAGTTATAGATTGTCACCCATTTACTGTCTTAATTCTTTTTGTTTAACCTGCAGAATTTGTTACTATTTGCTAGAGTTTCTTTACTTCTTAGGCTAAATCAGATTATTCAACTCTGTGCATACATTTACGAGAAAAGAAGAAAAACTCTTAGCCTAAACCCTACGTATCTATAACTCTTTGGGCCATCATCTGTTCTCTTAACGGGGCTGTGGACTAAACCTAGAGCTAAGATCATAACGGGGATATCATCCTTGTAGCATTTTTCTTAAATTTTATGACTATTTGTATATGTTTTTCCTTGATGTATTTTTGGTGTTGTGAGAAGATTTTTTTTTTATGATAATAATAAAAATCTCTCTCTTGAACTAAATCAGTGCGTTGGTCAGCTCGTTCAAATACATATAAATTCATTGTGATAGATTCCCACGTCTGTGTGTTTACCTGTCGTCACGTGTATGTGTGTGCCCGTGAGTAGATATATATATATATATATATATATATATATATATATATATATATATATATATATATATATATATATCTGTGTGTAGACTGTCTGACGCCTTTAAAAGCGGTCGTAGAAGATAGGTGAGAGAGAGAAGATTATCTCGATTCTCAAAGACAGCTTCTTTATCACATTCTATCATCTCACGTGTGGGAAATTCTATTGTGGGTTTTTTTTTTTCCACCAGCTCTCACTGTGACTATCACTCATTCCAACCTATTCTGAAGGGACCAACCCTAGTCTTAATACTCCTATCTAAAATCTACGACAACTACTTATTTTTGTGCTTTAATATATTCATAATGGGTCCTAAGTGTAGTGGCAAAGTTAAAAGACACCATAAGGTTCTCAATTTGCAAGAAAAGCTTGAGCGAATCAAGCTTAATGAACAAGGTATCTCAAATGCTGAAATAGGCCGTAGTCTAGGTGTACCTCGCACTACAGTTAGCACAACTGAAAAGAGCAAAGCTACAGTGTCAGATGAAATTAAAAACGCTACGACCAGTGCATACCAAACTTATTAGAAAGAGGCACAATTTAATTGGTGAGATGGAGAAGGTGTTAAATGTGTGGATTGTAGAGGCAAACGTCCTTGCTCTCCTTTTTCAAGACGCAACCGCCATAACCAACTTCAGTCACCCCTCCCTCTAACCCTTCAGATTCCGAGCCATCAACATCAGCCCCAGCCCCTGTTAGATCTCCTTCAAAGTCCCCTTCTCCTAAAAGAATTAGATTGAGTTCCTTCATTTCTGAAGCTGAGCCTCCTCCATTTTCTCCATCTGATGTTCTAAGTCTAGAATACCCTAAATCCCTAACATTCAAAACGGTACTTATTGTATATATTCATTGCCTACTTGCTCAAAAAGGATTTTAAGGTGAGATGTTATTTACGTTTTTTTTATTTATTACGTATTTTCTTTATTCTTATGTTTATTTCTGTTTATTTAGGCGTTGCACGCATTCGCAAGTGTTATATATTAAGTTATTTGCGTTTCTTGGCGGCCCTAATGCATTTGCAAGCTAAATAAAGGCTATGCTTCGACTTTCGTCGATTTTCGACTTTCGTCAGTGCTCCGGTCCCTGACCTGTCGAAAGAGTGAGATATGCCTGTATAACCCATATGTGGTGGAACCATACACATAAATTTCAGATGTCTTGTCCGTGGACCAAAATTAACCAAATTAGTTCATAAATGAGTAATTTGGTCAAAGACTGTCCGTCCACCTGCCTTTGACTGCCACCTGTAGGGTTATTATAATATTTGTCTTCATCGAAATGACTCGACTTACTTCGATTACTGAAATATCGCCCAACTCACATGTATCGTCCGATTACCATCTTCATTTTCCTGTTTGCACTTTACTGGACATAGAAACACCATTGCAGTTGGCCCACCTTGCAGGGAGACTACACCAATCATTCTACCCTCTTGTAGCTGTGGTTTCTGTGACTATTTGCGATACATGCAGAAGTTGCCAGCCCCCATGCACAACCTCATAAAAGCCGCCTTGTGCGAAAAGCCTGAGAATATAGTAGTCCTATTCTTTGTCTCCCGAGACCCCCGGCAGCTATAGGGACTGTCCTGTGACAGATTATGATAAATAGATTTCATATATCTATTTCATCATCTACTCTTTTCTTTTACCTAGTTTCATCTACGTTTGTTTTTAACATAATTCCCTCATATACTCAGTGATCTGTCTTTTTTTCTCCCATCTAATTTAGTACGCATTTTTATGGCTGGTCGCTATTTTCGTTGACGTAGCTTCACGAGAGACTTATTGGCAAACGTGAGCTGTAATAAAACGTCAGATATTGAGAATCGTTGTAATGAGATCAGACAGCGACCAGTGGGAAATAAATTTGAATAATTTAGTAGAATGGAGCAGACAATTTCTATTACCTTTACCTTGATAACTGTACGCTAGAACGGTAATTAAAACACGGCGAATCGCAAGATCTAAGAACACTGCTCGCTAGAAATTGCAATACGAGCAGAGACGTGTAAAACTCACACTGATTAGCATTTTGCCGATGTCTGATCAGAACGAGAGAATGGGTTCTGGTTTTTCGGCTCTTGCGTGAAGAAAGATCTTTGATGTGAAAATCTGAACGAAGATTCCCCGTAGGTGTTACGTCTGGTAGATAGTCGGACTTTCGGTAATAGTGTAACCATCCCCTTTGATTTCAGATATATACCCAAAAAATCTAACTAAAATGTATCCAGTACTCATCAGACTGTAGAGATCTCTAGCTCGAGTTCTAGAACCACTTGTAGTAGTAGAGTCTTAGTTTCTCGTGGAGAAAGTCTTAGAAATTTGTGTGAAGGTAATTATTATCTAGTAGTTTGAGTGATTTCACTAGCTTAATCGTCAATTTCATTTCACTAGTTTATTTGTTGTGCAGAGTGATTTATTAGACCGGTCCGTCAGTGAAAATTCTCTAAGTTTTACTGTGTTACAGTGGATAGCAGGATACATAATAATTGTTAGCTAAACTCTTCCAGCTATATATAAATTTTATTAACTGCTAATAACCAGTCAGATAATATTTTAACCAACTAAGTAAATGCACTGATTCATCATGAGTATTGACGAAATATGTATTTATTTCTAATTCATGATGATTGATTTTTTTTTAATGACTAGAATTTATTTCACGGGAGTTTTAAAAGATGAGACAAGCTCTAAGCTTATAGTTTCTAATTTAAGTTAAATAACCGAAGTGGATAAAATTTATTCTATGTACGCGGGGCAAGGATAGGATTGTGAATAATACTATATTCTCTTTTTCTTCTTCTTCTTTGATCCTTAGCCGCCGACCGTCAAAGCAGTCAGTGGCCATTACGCCTGGTGGCGTCCTGTAGGGCAACAACAAATTGATTCCACTTTGCTCGGTCGGCGGCCATCCTTCGTACAGTGCCCCAACTCTGGTTCATTCTTTGCATCTCAGCGTCCACAGTCCTCCGCCAAGTTGTTTTTGGTCGGTCTCTCTTTCGTTTTCCTTCAGGGGTCCATAGCATAGCTGTTCCTGTGATGGCATCGGGGTCTCTTCTGAGGACATGGCCAACCCAGCCCCAGCGTCTGCCAGCTATGATGGTGTGCATGTCCTCTTGCGTACTCCGCGTAAGCAGATCTTGGTTGGTGATGATATTCGGCCAAAAGATTCGGAGAATTTTTCTTTTCCTTCTCTGTAACTCTCCAGCTCTCCGCGCCATAGAGAAGCACAGAAAGCACACAGCTCTGATATAATCCTAATTTTGTGCTTGTGCTGTACTGAGAGGACTCCCAGATGTTGTTTAGACTAAAAAAGGCTGTTCTTGCTTTGTTTATTCTGTTGTTGATGTCTTTGCTTGCTCCGCCGTCTGGTGTTACTATGGATCCTAGGTATGTGAAGGCATCTGTCTGTTCCAGTTGCTGATTCCTTACTGATATGGGCTCAGGGTTGCTCACATTGAGCGTCATGACTTCTGTCTTCTTTAGGTTGATGATCAAGCCCACCTGCTGGCTATACTTATTAAGTCTATCCTTTTTTCCTGGATGTGTTGATGTAAACGTGCTAGCAGTGCAATGTCATCTGCATATTCCAGATCTTCCAATGTAGAAAATGTAGTCCATGTTATTCCTCTTGGATTGCCCTCTGTTGTGTGGCGCATCACCCAGTCTATGACTGTTAAAAATATAATGGTTGATAAGGGGCATCCCTGTCGTACTCCTGTCTTCACCTCAAAGGTTAGGTTGCTCTGCCCAACGCTACACGTAAAGTTGGCATAGAGGCTTTTTATGATTGACACTATGCAGCTTGGAATTCCATAAACCCTCAGTATTTTCCATAAACTGTCCCTATGTATACTGTCAAATGCCTTTTCAAAATCAACGAAATTAATGTACAACTGTCTTTGCCATTCTGAGTACTGCTATATAATGTTCCTGAGGGTAAATATATGATTTACACATCTTCTGTTCTTTCTAAATCCTGCTTGTTCTTTCCTCAGTTTGTGGTCTACTGCTTTTGAGATTCTCTGTATAATTATCCTGCCTAGTATTTTGCTGGGAACTGAGAGAAGAGTTATTCCTCTCCAATTATTGCAGTCTGCAAGATCTCCCTTCTTGGGCAATTTGACAATTATTCCTTTTTTCCACTCTGTTGGTGTTGTTCCTGTTTTCCAGACTTGTGCAAATAGTGGTTCTAATAGTTCTGCTGCTAGCTCTGGGTCTGTCTTAAATAGCTCTGCATTTAAGTTATCATGGCCAGGAGCTTTTCCATTCTTTAACCCTTTGATTGCTGTGATGATTTACTCTTTTCGTGGGATGTCTGTATTAACATCTAGATCATTTTCAGCCTCAGAAACATTCAATTGTGTCTCTGGTGGTTCCTTATTCAGAGTTTCTCTGAAATGCTCTGCCCATCTTGTTTCCTGTCCCTCTACTGTTGTGATGAGATTTCCTTGCTTATCTCTTACTAATGTAATATGGTTTGCACCTCGTTTTCCACTGATGATTTTAGTTATTTTGTATGCTGTGCTTTGTTCATTTCTCAGTGCTGCCTCTTCTGCCTGTCTTGCAAGGTCATCTAGAAATGTCCTTTTGTTAGCACGGGTTTGACGTTTAACTTCCTTGTCCAGCTGACTGTACTGTTCACTATATATTGCCTCTAATCTGGGAGACTTAGCTTCTGTTTTCTTTCTTTTCATTTCCTTTCTCTTCGCTATGGTGTTTAGCGTATCTGGTGTTATCCAGTCTTGGCTCTTTCTTTCCTGGAATCCCAAGCATGACTTGCTGCTTTCCTTGTATATTGTTGAGATGGTGTTGAATCTCTGGTCAACATCATAGGTCTCTGTTATTTCCTGGCTTTTGATAATCTCATATCTTCTCTTTACGTCGACCACGAAAGCTTTTCTGGTGAGGGGATCCTTCAGTTTCGTGATGTTGTATCTTTTCTGTTTGACTGCAACTGGTCCAGCAGCTCTGAGTTTCACTTTCAGTCTTGCTACTACTAGGTGATGATCACTTCCCGCATCTGCCCCTCTTCTTACTTTCACGTCTTGTAGTGCATGTCTCCATCTGCCATTGATCATTATGTGATCTATCTGGTTTCTGTCTCGTCCGTTTGGTGATTCCCATGTTAACTTGTGCACTTCCTTGTGTGGAAAAAGTGTTCCTCCAATGACCAGGTTGTTAATACTGCAGAAGCTTATTAATTTGTCCCCATTCTCATTTGCTGTTCTACTGCCGCATTTCCCCATTACTCTTTCGTTATAATTATTGTGTGCTCCCACTTTCGCATTTAGGTCTCCCATTACTATAATGAGATCGTACCTGGGAGTAGTTTCCATTTCTTTTTGTACCTGTTGATAGAACTCGTCCTTGATCTCTTCATCGCTGTCATTTGTTGGTGCACAGCATTGTATAATTGTGGTGTTGGTGAACCTCCCTCTTAGTCTTGGTCTTATCAGTCTGTTGTTGATGGGTTTTCATTCCAGTAAAGACCTTTCCATTCCTTTCTTCAGGATAATGGCTACATCTTCGTTGTGCTGACCATCCCCTCTGCCAGAATAAAGTACTGTTTCCCCTGTAGCTGTTTTTATTCTCCCCCTACCTGTCCATCTGCTCTCGCTTATTCCCAGGATATGTATCTTGTAGTTCCTTATCTCTGCTGTGATTTGTCTCAGCTTTCCTGCCTCATTCATAGTTCTGACGTTCCAAAAACCAATTCTGGTTTCGTGTTTTGCGGTCGGGGCATTCGTTTTCATGCCAGTGGTTTCCTTTCGGCTTTCACCACTGTCAGTCATACGAGCCTGAGACTCCGGATGTCCGTCCCGCAGCAAAGTTTTTCCATTTGTTGTTGTTTCCGTAATGTGCGATTTTTTTTACATAGACAGGGCTGTCGGCCCTGTGCTAAAACCCACAACCTGGAGGACCAGAGTACCAGCTTTTGTCTGACCCCTACCCACGCAGACCAGTCCAGCTTGGTTGAACCTACCAGGAGTAAATCTCCCACTGGCATAGCTCTTAGGATTGACAGGGTACACAAGCTGCCATACCGCTACAAGGTATAGGTACCATTGATGGCAGAATACTATATTATGTTGAGTATTTGCATTTTTCTCCCTATACAGTATTTGGGTCAAATCCTAAAACTTACCAGCGGCTTTCATTTGAAACTGAGAATAACTTTACCAAAGAACATTCTGATAAATTTCGGGTTTTCAAGGTGATTTGTCTGGCTTCGTGTTTTACACACAGAAAGAGACAGAGTACCAACCCAGAATATTAAGAATAAATTGTAACTGGATCCATAGAATATCCAGATTTCTTTTCCTAAGTTCATATACATTCAGAAATTGAAGTGACTTAATCAAACATTGACATTACCTGAATAACGACCACTGTGTTGTGAAGAAGATTGATCCTGAACAGATTTATTTACCTGACATTCGATTTAACGATTAAAGATTCCAAGCTACTGTACACTGTGACTTTAAATCTCATAAGTATTTTACTACCTGGACAAAAATTGAAGTGACATTTATCAGCATCCTTCGGACAGAGTGAATCAAGCCTTTCCCAACATTGTGATTAATTAGTCTTTGGGGAAACTGGGGCTTGATTCGCCAACAAACCCACCCTGGGAGGGGCTGTGTGTACCTTAACAGTTGTTCCAGATGTTGCGAAATCACTTTTTAGGTAAGAGAGACTGATTTGTGATCACAGTTTGTCAGAGCGAGAAAATGCAGGGATGATTAATTCTTTCATTGTATAACTCAATAACTAACTTTGTATTTTTTTGTGTACGTTTGCTAATGCTGTTCCTCTTAGAATAGATTAACGTATAACTCTGTTCTTTACTGTAGATGGAAATCCTAGACCATAGCGTAAAACCTTTGACTCTTTTGGCTGTTAAATAACTTTTCTTCTAACGGGATTTTGTCTCAATAGAGGGAGGGAGGATCAAACCTATGAGTCTATCTCTTTAATTAATTCTTTAACCTATGTTTATTGTATTTGATTTGATATTCAATATTGTTGTGTGTAGTTTCTTTATGATACATAAAATTTACATAAACTTTATTTACGTGTGTCGGTCATCTTGTTCCAAAAGATCCCTATTCCATAGATATAGTTTTTTCACGTATGTGCGTCTAATTGTCGTCATGGATCTGTGTGTATATGTGAGTTGTTGAATATATATATGTATATATATATATATATATATATATATATATATATATATATATATATATATATATATATATATATATATATATATATATATATATATATATATATATATATATATATATATATATATATATATATATATATATATATACATATATATATACATATATATATATATATATATATATATATACATATATATATATATATATATATATATATATATATATATATATATATATATATATATATATATATATATATATATATATATATATATATATATATATATTATATTTATTTATTTATTTATTTATTTATTTATTTATTTATTTATGTATTTATGTATTTATGTATTTATTTATTTATAGGGAAACTGTCTGATCTGAACATCTCAGTCGTGATCGATGGGCTGGATTGATTATAAGAAGAGGAATATTGGACGAATGATGGTTATCCTTCATTCAGCCGAGATTGATTACACTAGTCAACACATTTTCAAAAGTTATTTGTACCAGAAATTAAATATATCATTTCTTATTGATTTTGACATGCTGATTTCAAATATCATAATGAAATTCACCGATTGGCTCTGGTTTTTTTTTTTTTAAATGATGAATTTACATTACAGTAATACAAATAATGTATGCTTGTTTAATTCTCTTGAGTGAACAGCTAGTCTTTCTACTTTAGCATTATACAAATCGTGGTTACATACTCAATTAATTGATATTTCAACATAAAATGATAGAAAAAATAAAAACATTATTTAAAGTTAAAAAATCATGTTTTACAAAGGCACATTTGAACACATTCCGTCATTATTCAGTCGCTGTTCGAGCTCTCTTTGCATGCTTCTTGTAGTCAATCGATGAGGTGTCTCTTGTCACATTCCAACAGTAATCAGCAAGCATTGAAGGGCTCTAATTGCCTTGATACCTTGTCTCCATAGCAGCAATGTCCTGGTGAAATCGTTCACCATGCCCATCACTGACCGCTCCACAGTTTGACGTAACGAAATCCAGATGAGAATCCAGAAAATGAATTTTCAAAGACATGTTGCAGCCAAGACTCTTATACTTCCGAAGGAGATTTTCTACAATTTCATTGTAATTATCAGATCTGTTGTTTCCAAGAAAATTGTCCACCACTGACTTAAATGCTAGCCATGCTGCTTTTTCCTTGCCATGCAACACGCAAAGAAACTCGTCATCATGAAGAAGTTTTCGAATTTGCGGACCAATAAATACTCCCTCTCTTATTTTAGCTTCACTCAGTCTTGGAAATATCCTGATGAGGTATTTGAAAGCCTCATCTGCTTTCTCCATTGCCTTGACAAAGTTTTTCATGAGACCCAGCTTAATGTGTAAGGGTGTGTTACGTGCAGTCTTTGATATCTTACAATATTATACATAGGTAATTTTTTAGTGCTTAAGGGAAAGTCATTATTGAGTTACTTCCCTTGAAAGTTGTGTCGGCTCTTTCGATCAAACTCCGCGGATAAATCCATTTTACTGCGATTTATTCGTTGTTTGGGTAATAATAGATTGTTCTTGCTTCAGAATATCTATGGCCTGAATTTATGTGTATTGTTTGTCTGAGTAGGACGAGTCTGTCTTATATCTGTATATCTTTACATATCTAAGTCGAACTATATGTTCTGTTGTCTCTAGAGAGGTCGAAGGCTATTCGGCGGATGTGTCGCTAGAGAGTGGTGTGATTTGGCTTCGTCCCGATAGGGACTGTGTGTTTTCCATGTCGGCCTGTCGCCGGGGAAAAAGTGATCTCAGTATTTGTGGGAAGGTGAGTGTCGTCTAAACCTATCGTGTATGCTTTACCCCAGTGTTTAGTCGTATTGCCAAGGAATGGCAGTTTCATATTTCCTCTACCAAGGTAATCAAAGATACTCTTATGAACTCTCGATCGAAGCCACCATTTTCGATAGTTACGATTTGAATGTCTAAGAGAATATATTTGACTCGATGAAAACGACTTCGATTCCTAGCAGCACTATATCCTGTAGATTGCAGTCAATTGTTCATGATCAAATCTACAGAGCAATGAAATGTTTTATGAATGACTAACTTTAGGACAGATTCATTATCTGTATCCAAACGTGAGTGACAGCTCACGAGTGAAGCCATCTTGGAACCAAAACATGTAGTGACTTTCAAGAAGAGAAAAGGGATGCCCGTATTATCGCTTGTTTAGTCCAGAGATCACTGCTACACATGAGAACCCGTTATTAGCGGTTCAATATTATTATATGGAAAAATATGTGCTGAACATTATGTTGAAGAAGCGTCGCTAGACGAGATTAGGTTTAGAAGCCATCTGAAATATTGTTTATAAGCTGACGTGCCCAGTCAGTGAAGTCAGATGATATATGTATGGGCGATACTGAGTGCTTGGCTACTGACAGTCCATTATACACTTATTCTACATGAGTGCCCATGTAACATTGCAAGACCATTTATCCACTGTACTATGATGTATTATGGCAACCTGTGATTTGTCACTATCTGTGCTGTCGAGTGTGTACGTCCAATTAAACTTTAGAAAAGGTACACAGTCGTTGGTGTCGATGACTTCCAGCCATACATGAGTGTGAGAAAAGAACATTTTTTGTCAACACCACGAACCTTTATCATCATTCGCACATTATACACTCAATCCATGTCTACACACCACTGCGTAGGTCAAGTTGACATTCCATACACTACAGTGGAGCAAACAACACCATAGAGATCTTATCAACTGATGATGATGATGATGTCTGCTTCCATCCACTTATATCTATCTTTTGGTGGATATCATTAACGGGAATAAAAATCCAACGTTATCAACCTTATCAACTGGTGGACCAGCTTTCTGGGTTTGACCTCGCAGAAGTTCAGAAGTCAACAGATTACCGATACCAGACCGTTTCCTGTGGCTGATACGACACACTTGCAGTATTGGTTTGCTCTTTGTCAACACTTCGTCACGTGACCTGTCAGGTGAATGCAGTATGTAGGTCAGCGTTGTTGACATTTTTTACATTAGACATTACAGAGTTTCACAGAACAGTTGGATCAATTCTTGTCAATGTTAACAGGAAGACAGTATGAGTGAACTAAGAAGTCCTATTTTCATCGATGGATCTTCTTGTTTTCCATATATAAACTTTAATATTTAAGGCCAGAATGTTTAATTGAATAAAGTGGCAGTTTGTTTGTTTTCATAAAAATAACTTTGCCATTACTGTAAGACTGAGCCTATTTTGCAACACATACTATCATACACATAATTTATATATATATTTATGTTTACATGTTATTTGTTTGTATAGTATGTTAGTTTCTATGTCAGCGGGTTGTGTTTAAGGTTGGGCGGCGTCCTCACAACAGAATATCCCACGTCATAGAGGGTCCGTTGTGGGCGTTTTCTATAGGTGCAATTTTCTTGATTGAAAATTTGCTGCGACAACTGTTGCTTTTGTGTTAGCTGTGAAGTCTGTAATTATTGTTATTTTTGTAATATTTCTTTGTTCTTTAGTTTTGTTTTCATTTGTTTGTAATTTGTTGGTCTAACCTTTTCTATCTTTCAGTTCTATTCTCAATTTATATTCATATATTGTGACGTCATTTGTGTTGTTATTCTTTGCAGATTCAGTGATTATTTTCATTGATTTCCCTATTTGATTTATTTTGATTTCTGCAAACGTTCTTGTATTGTCAGTCCTATTTGTACTTTATGTATTCTGTTGGTTGACATATGTTTTATATAGGTATATTTCATAAGACACAATTGCCTGTGCACTGCACTTGGATTATGGTATAAACCAGTACCTGATTATTATTACTATTATACAAGACCTTATTAAAGGCTTGTGACCCACAGATATTGGGATAGTATACTGATTAATCAAGTCATTGAGAACTTGTGGTATTATTATTGATTCAGGTGATTAGTATTATTGTTAGACATCATGGCTACATTAGAATACTTCATTACACAAGGGAAAGCCCTTGATAAGACTGGTCAACAATTAGAACAATGGGCAGTTGCTCAATATGACAAAGCATTAGCTGCAGAAGAGAAAAGATTAGCTGCAGAAGAAAGAAAAGCTATGGCGGAAGAGAAAAGATTAGAAAGAGAAGCTGAGGCTGCTGCTGAACAAAAGAAATTGCAGATGCAGGTGGAGGAAAGGAGATTTGAAGCTGAACAAAAAAAATTAGAAAGAGAAGCTGCAGCTGAACAAAAAAAATTAGAAAGAGAAGCTGCTGCGGAACAAAAAAGATTAGACAGTGAAGCTGAACAAAAAAAAAATTAGAAAGAGAAGCTGCTGCGGAACAAAAAAGATTAGACAGTGAAGCTGAACAAAAAAGATTAGACAGGGAAGCTGAACAAAAAAGATTAGACAGGGAGGCTGAACAAAAAAGATTAGATGCTGAAGAGAAAAAAGCAATAAGAGAACATGAATTTGAGTTAGAGAAATTGAGATTGACAAGTATGAGTAATGTTAATCAGGCATCTAGTGGTAATGGTAAACCTTCTACTTACAAGGTTAAGGTTCCACCGTTCAATCAGTCCAGTGACGATATTACATTCTGGCTGGATAGATTTGAACGTTCTTGTCGTACACATAATGTGGATAAATCACAATACGCTAATCAATTATCAGAAAACTTGAAAGGTGAATCTTTGACTAGATTATGCCTTGTAGGAGAAGCAGATAAGGATAATTATGATGTCATTAGGGCGGCTTTGATAAAAAAATATCAGCTAAGTGAGGAAGGCTATCGCCTTTTATTTAAAACGATGGTGCCTGAGACGGGTGTAGAATTCTCAGAATTCACTGCAAAGGCACGTCTCACAGTTGATCGTTGGATTGAGCTTTCCAAAACAGAAAAAACGTATGAAGGACTTATGGATTTGTTGCTCAGAGATAAGATTATGTCATGTGTGAACAAACCTTTCCTTGAATTTATACATGAGCGTAAACCTAAATCTCTAAAAGAAATGGAAGAATATTGTTCCCAATATGTCACTGCACACCCCGACGTGACTTTTGGCAACACTAAGATTAAGGAGAGTATGCCAGTTGCTTCAGCAACACCATACAATCCCAATTATTCACACAGATTTCAGGGACCTCAAAACAGATTTGATAAAAAAGGTAACCATAATAGTTATCAAAACCAAGGTAACCAATCATTTCAGGGTTCTTCTTCAAAGAACTGGAGACGACCTGATAGCTCTCGACACAGGGGTGGTCATAATTATAGGAATTTCCGTAGAGGAAGTAATTATAGAAACTATCAGGGTTATCCGTCTTGGAGTCAACAAGATCATAATTACAGAGATACTCATTATAATGAATATGATAATGGTAACCAAGGGAACTATGACTCAAACCCAAATAGGGGTTACAATAGAGGTAACAATAACTACAGAGGTGATAATAACCGAGGTAGATCTCAATACAAAAGACATAAACCACATTTTCAGGCAAACTCTGCACAACAAGAGTCCAATGAAGCCTATAAACAGAGTAAAGATAATAATGATGCTAGTAATATGGCATGTGCCGCTTTTGATTTTGGGAGAGCATCTCAGTGCCCCCAATGCAAAACGCTATTTGAGCCAACCACAGTGTCTACTTTAAGCTGTGGCCATCCTCTTCCTGCTCTTCCGGCATCAGTCGCGCATGATGGAAGAGGTTCTCTTGTCTTACATAAGGGTTTAGTGAATAACAATCCAGTCTCTGTGCTATTTGATTCTGGATGCACCACAATTGGTGTTAGGCAGTCACTCGTAGATCCTTCCCGTGCCACTGGACAAGTAGTCAAATGTGTAACATTTGGCGGCACATTAGAGAAATACTCTACTGCTATCATTAGGATTGCTACTCCTTTCTTTACAGGAGATGTACACGCATGTCTTCTTCCGAATCCGATCGCTGACCTCATCATCGGTCGCATTCATGGAGTCAAAGAATGCACTCCGCAACAAATTTCCACGTGGGAAAGGCAAAACATGCAGATTACTAACGCTGTAGTCACTAGAGCTCAGGCTCTTAATATGCCTCAAACTTCATCTATTGAAAATAATGAAGTGCATAACCAAGATAATCCCTTGGTAATTTCTCGTGACTCATTTATAAAACATCAAGAAGATGATCCCACTCTGAAGAAATTCTTCATTCTTGCAACTAAAGGTGATCCGAATAAAGACACAAGTCGTAAATCGTGGATTACAAAGAAGAATGGCGTACTTGTACGTATGGTTCAAGACTCCATTACGTCAAGTCATTCTCAAATCCTGGTTCCCAAGAATTTGAGAGTTAAAATTTTGCAGCACGCTCACGACTCTCAGTGTGCTGGACACATGGGTTTTTCCCGTACTAAGTCAAGAGTCCTTGCGGCTTTCTTTTGGCCATTGGTAAACAAGGACATACGGATTTATTGTCGATCTTGTAAAGTATGTCAGGAAGTTAAATCCAAAGGTCCACGGCATGCTGCACCCATTCAGGCGGCGGACATTCCTATTCGGCCGTTCCAAAAAATGGCCATAGACATAATTGGTCCATTTAAGATCAAGTCTGCCAGAGGACATCAGTTTATCTTGACGTGTGTTGATATGTGCACACGTTGGCCAGAGGCTATTCCTCTGAAGAGCATTACTACTGCTGATATTGCAGATGCTCTTTGGCTTATATTTTCTCGTCTGGGGTTCCCCGGAGAGATATTGTCAGACCATGGCACCCAACTAATATCAGATACCATGTCTCAAGTAATGTCTACTCTGCAGATAGATAGATCTTTAAGTAGTATCTACCATCCAATGTCTAATGGTATGGTCGAACGCCTTAATAGAACACTTAAAAACTTACTGGGGAAGATAACTGAGGATTATCCTCAGGACTGGGACAGAGTTTTACCTGCGGCCCTCTTCGCTTACAGAGAGGTACCCAATGAACATACGGGATTTTCTCCCTTTGAACTCGTCTTTGGCGCGCGTCCGCGTGGCCCTATGTCGTTGCTTCACGATCTCATAACATCTGACAATATTGACGATGACACAAAGTCATCCTACGAATATGTCATCGCGTTGAGACAAAAGATTATCGAAGCATGCAAATTAGCAACTTCTTCTTCTGAATTTGCGAAACAGAAGGCAAGGCAATTTGCCAATAAGAAGAGATGCTTACGACAACTTTGTCCTGGTGACAAAGCATTTGTATTACTACCTTGTAGGGAAAACAGATTACTTATTTCTTGGAAAGGTCCGTACGATATAATATCGAAAATTTCCGATGTCGACTATATTGTCGATATTGATGGGAAGCATAAAACCTTCCACATCAATATGCTTACTGAATTCCATGAACGTCCGGATTATTTGCAACCCATTTTCCAAGCAACGGACAATTCTCCAGTACCACATGGTCATTACTCATCACTGTCCGTGATACAGGATGAGGAAACAAGTTTTTCAGATGTAAATCTTCCTCTTCCAATGATCCCACTTCATTCCAGTGAATCATGGAAGAACGTTACTGTCTCTCCTGATTTGTCTCTAGGAGAACAGCGACAAGTTTCAACTATGTTGCAAACATTTCAGGATGTACTCACTGACATCCCTGGACAAACGCATGTCATTGAACATGACATTGTTCTAACTGACCATACTCCTATTAGGATTAGACCTTATCCTATACCTATACATTTTCAAGCACAGGTCGAGAAAGAGTTGGATGAGATGATAGATTTGAAAATAATCGAACCATCCACCTCTGCATATTCTTCGCCGATGGTTATTGTGCGTAAAAAAGACAATAACATACGTCTTTGCGTTGACTATCGAAAATTGAATCAAGTAACTAAGTTCGATGCCGAACCTATGCCTTTACTGGAAGAGCTACTTACTCGACTCTCCAAATCTCATTTTTTCACTAAACTTGATTTGTCTAAAGGATATTGGCAAGTTCCTTTATCTGAACGCGCCAAACCTCTCACGGCTTTTTCAACACCTAGAGGTTTGTTCCAATGGAATTTTATGCCTTTCGGTCTTATGAACGCACCAGCTACATTCGTACGCATGATGCGCCGAATCCTATCTTATCGGTCAGATGTCATTGCATATCTAGACGACATCTGTCTTTTCAGCGATACTTGGGAAGATCACTATTTGGGGTTAGATGAATTGCTGTCTACTTTGCGTGAGCACAACCTGACAGCGAAACCCTCTAAAGCCTATATTGGTTTTAGCGAAATTTCTTTCCTAGGCCACCGAGTTGGTCATGGTTTCCTAAAGACAGAGGACCATAATACTAGTAAGATACTTAACATCTCAATCCCTAAGACTAAAAAACAGGTGAGAAGTCTGTTAGGTCTTATTCAATTTTATGGCAGATTCATTCAGAATCTATCCTCTATCATGGCACCTCTCTCAACACTTCTAAAGAAAGGTTCGCCTAATGTGGTCCACTGGTCTCAGGAATGCCAATGCTCTCTGGATAAGATTAAAACACTGTTTTCAACACCACCTATTTTAGTGCTACCCACTAAAGATAAGACATTCGTTCTTCGTAGTGACGCTTCATCCACTGGGATTGGAGCGGCACTAATGCAAGAGTACTCTGGAACTCTGCATCCTGTAATGTATATTTCCAGAAAACTTAATGCGGCAGAAAGGAATTATTCGGTTTTAGACCGTGAGCTATTAGCTATGGTTTGGTCGATCCTCAAACTACAGAGATTCCTTCTAGGCGCACATTTCATAGTAGAAACCGACCAAAAAGCTCTTACTGCTATACAGAGTAAGAATTTGAAGAGCTCGAGGTCTACTCGATATGCAATTGCTCTTCAACCTTTTCATTTCTCTGTGCGAGCTATTCGTGGATCAGATAATGTGATGGCAGACATTCTGTCAAGATGCCCACATGATTCCACATAACTATTAGGGCTTAGACTTCTTGATATGTCTAGTTCTATAGTAGTTCCTTTTCTATATCATGATAGATACACATTTGTAATTTAATAATATAATGATTGTATCACTACATAGCGGTTCATTGATGTTTATTCACCGCTGTGCTTTGATGATTTTTTTTTCTTCATAAATCATAAATTTAAGATATCTAATGCGAAATGATGATATGAATTTTTTAGGCATTGTGTAATTGCCAGAATTGTATTATACTTTGATGACACCTTCCTGGAAAAATATACTTGTAGAGAAATAATTTCTCTCAGTTTATGAGACACATTCTCACCAGTCGCTCCATAAGTCGACTTAGCCTCATATTAGGCGTTATAGGTATTCCTGATATTTTCATCTGCGCATTATTCATGCGTTGTGAGCCTATTGTACGTTGCTCCTAGATGTATTTCAAAAAAAAAAAATGTTCCATTTTTTTTTTTTTCCCGGGAGGTGTGGTAAGACTGTTACGTGCAGTCTTTGATATCTTACAATATTATACATAGGTAATTTTTTAGTGCTTAAGGGAAAGTCATTATTGAGTTACTTCCCTTGAAAGTTGTGTCGGCTCTTTCGATCAAACTCCGCGGATAAATCCATTTTACTGCGATTTATTCGTTGTTTGGGTAATAATAGATTGTTCTTTCTTCAGAATATCTATGGCCTGAATTTATGTGTATTGTTTGTCTGAGTAGGACGAGTCTGTCTTATATCTGTATATCTTTACATATCTAAGTCGAACTATATGTTCTGTTGTCTCTAGAGAGGTCGAAGGCTATTCGGCGGATGTGTCGCTAGAGAGTGGTGTGATTTGGCTTCGTCCCGATAGGGACTGTGTGTTTTCCATGTCGGCCTGTCGCCGGGGAAAAAGTGATCTCAGTATTTGTGGGGAAGGTGATAGTCGTCTAAACCTATCGTGTATGCTTTACCCCAGTGTTTAGTCGTATTGCCAAGGAATGGCAGTTTCATATTTCCTCTACCAAGGTAATCAAAGATACTCTTATGAACTCTCGATCGAAGCCACCATTTTCGATAGTTACGATTTGAATGTCTAAGAGAATATATTTGACTCGATGAAAACGACTTCGATTCCTAGCAGCACTATATCCTGTAGATTGCAGTCAATTGTTCATGATCAAATCTACAGAGCAATGAAATGTTTTATGAATGACTAACTTTAGGACAGATTCATTATCTGTATCCAAACATGAGTGACAGCTCACGAGTGAAGCCATCTTGGAACCAAAACATGTAGTGACTTTCAAGAAGAGAAAAGGGATGCCCGTATTATCGCTTGTTTAGTCCAGAGATCCCTGCTACACATGAGAACCCGTTATTAGCGGTTCAATATTATTATATGGAAAAATATGTGCTGAACATTATGTTGAAGAATCGTCGCTAGACGAGATTAGGTTTAGAAGCCATCTGAAATATTGTTTATAAGCTGACGTGCCCAGTCAGTGAAGTCAGATGATATATGTATGGGCGATACTGAGTGCTTGGCTACTGACAGTCCATTATACACTTATTCTACATGAGTGCCCATGTAACATTGCAAGACCATTTATCCACTGTACTATGATGTATTATGGCAACCTGTGATTTGTCACTATCTGTGCTGTCGAGTGTGTACGTCCAATTAAACTTTAGAAAAGGTACACAGTCGTTGGTGTCGATGACTTCCAGCCATACATGAGTGTGAGAAAAGAACATTTTTTGTCAACACCACGAACCTTTATCATCATTCGCACATTATACACTCAATCCATGTCTACACACCACTGCGTAGGTCAAGTTGACATTCCATACACTACAGTGGAGCAAACAACACCATAGAGATCTTATCAACTGATGATGATGATGATGTCTGCTTCCATCCACTTATATCTATCTTTTGGTGGATATCATTAACGGGAATAAAAATCCAACGTTATCAACCTTATCAGGGTGGCAACAAAATCTTGCTGGTGTCGACAAGTGCTGGGTTCTCAACGTTCTTACTGCCAGGCTGCAATGACTGCCTGATTGGCCAATGTCTTCTGATGTAATGGTCACTTCGTGCACGGCTATCCCACGCACAGAGAAAGCAACAGTACTTGGTGTATCCACCCTGTAGTCCAAGCAAAAGAGCGACCACTTTTAAGTCACCGCAAAGTGACCAATTATGATGATCGTAGTTTATACACTTCAAAAGCTGCTTAATGTTTTCAAAAGTTTCTTTCATATGAACTGCGTGACCAGCTGGAATTGACGGTAACACATTACCATTATTCAACAAAACAGCTTTAAGACTCGTCTTGGGTGAATCAATGAAAAGCCTCCACTCTTCTGGTATGTAATTGATTTTGAGGGCTGCCATTAAACCAGAAATGTTGTGGCACGCAGAAAGGTCACCCTCTTTGAAAAAGAATGTAATAAGCGGCTTCTGGCGGTTCCTATACACAGAAATTGTAACATCTTCTGCCAGGAGATTCCACTGTTGCAATCTGGAACCCAAAAGCTCCGCCTCGTTCTTCGGTAAATTCAGATCTCTTACAAGATCGTTCAGTTCACCTTGGGTTATTAAGTGTGGTTTAGTGGATGTAGTTTGCTCAAAATCTGGGTCGCTTGAGGTTGATGGTTCAGGACCACCAACGTCGTCTTCTTCATCAGTGGAAGCAGCTGAAAATGATTCTGGCACTTTGGGAACTGGTAGGTCATCGCCATGTGGTACCGGACGTATTGCAGAGGGGATGTTTGGATATTCCAGAGTCCATTTTTTCTTCTTTGATATGCCTTTCCCAATTGGAGGGACCATGCAAAAGTAACAGTTGTTGAGATGATCAGTGGGCTCTCTCCAAATCATTGGGACTGCAAAAGGCATAGCTTGCCTTTTGCCAGTCAACCACAGTTTAAGATGTGCTGCACATGTATTGCAGCATATGTGTGGCTCCCAGCTCTTATCTTGATCTCCTATTCTGCAGCCAAAATACAAACTGTACGCCTTCTTAATCACTTTAGTTATATTTCGTTTTTATGATAGAAATGTCACCTCACCACATATATAACAGAAATTATTAGCACTGTTCACACATGTCCTAGGCATTTCTAACTACGATACTTTTGATAAGGACAAATGCACTAACTAATGGCAAAATTTTATCAGAGATAAGATATTTATACACAAAGGTGATGTAATCATGGGTAGGATTGCATCATCAACTTCTAGTTACATTTTTATTGGTCATTAAAAAAAATTATGCAATCGCCCACAACAGGTGCATCATATATATAAATTGACCGTAATTAAATAAACTAGTAGCATATATCTTGAAAACTAGAGCCAATCAACATTTTTTAATGTCATTTTCGTTTTCAGCACACCAAAATTAGTTAAGATCAGCTATTTTCATTTCTGGTACATTTAGGTTGTTGACTAGTGTTATCTATCCACTCCAGGGACAGATTTTTACCTTTCACCATTTTCACTTGTGAAAATCTATTTCTTTACCTTATCTCTCACTGAGCTATCACATGTTCTAGTTCTACTCAGACCGGACCATAATTGATCTTAATTTCCTATCGAAAATATACGACATGTCCAACGATGAAATTCTTACAAAGTCAATCTAATTAGTACAGGGACATTGTTCAAAGATGTGATTGTCAACCTCTGTAATGTATTGTATACCGAAGAATGATAGGGAGAAGACGAAACAAAAACACTGGCGATTGATAAGACACACACTGATGAAATCTTTTGATAGCATTACAAGGTAGTCGTTGTTCAGGGACTTCCTGGGTAAGAATGGCAGATGAGTGATTGAAACAAAGGAAATAGAACGACTGCTTAATTGTTTAAATAGTTAATATACGTGTAAATAGAAGCAAGAAAGTCAGTTTTTCAATGCTTCACAGAACCATGTCTGTCACATGGAGCAAATCTTGACAATTAGTAAACGAATTAGAACATTAATGGGGGTAAAAGAGACGTAGTTTTACAGGACAAAGTAAAACATTCTGCGTGCAGCCCAAACAACTTATGAGGATGATCTCAAACAAGATAGCATGTCAATAAAACTGAACGCATCAGTGTGTAGACGAAACTTATAGAACATAAGTGTGTTAAGGAACCTTATTGCACTCACCCGTGCGTAAAGGAAGCATATGGCACAAATCAGTGTGTAAAAAAACTTAACTGCACAAATCATTGTGTAAAGGAAGCTTATTGCACACATCAGCGTGTAAAATAAAAACTTAACTGCACACATCAGCTTGTAAATAAAACTTAATTGTACACATCAGAATGTAAAAGAAATCTCACTGCACACATCAGAGTGTAAAAGAAATCTAACTGCACACATCGGAGTGTAAAAGAAACTTTCCTGCACACATCAGAGTGTAACAGACATTTAATCGCACACATAGGAGTGTACAAGACATGTAACTGCACACATCAGAGTGTAAAAGAAACTTAACTGCACACATCAGTGGACAAGAAACTTAATTGCACACATCAGGGTTTAAAAGAAACTTAAATGCACACATGAGCGTGCAAAAGAAACTTAACTGCACACATAAGAGTGTACAAGAAACTAGACTGCACACATCAGAGTGTAAAAGAAACTAAACTGCGCACATCAGAGTGTAAAAGAAACTTAGCTGCACACATCAGTGTAAAAGAAACTTATCTGCACACATAAGAGTGTAAAATAAACTTAACTGCACACATCAGAGTGTAAAACAAACTTGACTGCACACATAGGAGTGTACCAAAAACTTATTTATACACGTCAAAGTGTACAATAAATTTAACTGCACACATAGGAGTGTACAAGAAACTTAATTGCACACATCAGAGTGTACAAGAAACTTAACTGCACACATCAAAGGGTAAAAGAAATTTGACTGCACACATCAGAGTGTAAAAGAAATCTAACTGCAAACATCAGCGTGTAAATGAAACTTAACTGCACACGTAGGAGTGTGCAAGAAACTTAACTGCACACATCAGAGTGTACAAGAAACTTAACTGTATACATCAGAATGTGACAAAAGGATTGAACATGCTCTTTTTGATGATCTCTCACACCTTCAGCCCTCCGGCAGTATCTTTTCTTGTCTTCATTTTTCTTACTAATCGCTTTTATTTGGCATAAATCATGCCTTTTCATTTGTATTTTCACTATTTTGATCTATGCTGGACATAACATGGTGAAGTCTCTAACACGTCACTCCTCTATGGCAGTATTTGCCACGGGAGTAATTCTTATCTTATTGTGTCGCATTCACGCTTCACGAAGACGTGTTAAGTTACACCAGGTTATTAGACGGTCAGTGACAGTATTTTATCACGATATCGGTCTGACCATCTTTTCACGCGACAAGGCTTGGTTATCCAAGGAGTGTTGAATAAAACCAGATTTGTTTGTCTGGCGAAACACGAGGCGGAACTTATGATATAATCGCTTCCAGTCGTTGGTTAAAAAGTAATCGCGGATTAATTACATTTTAGACAATATGAGTCTACAAATATGTTTGTGAGAGTGTATGCAAGGCATCAGATGTCCATATATGGTAATAAGTGACCTTTGCAGGCACGCACCTTATTTCACGTGGGATTATTTTGAAATATCACAGCCTATCCTGCATGATTTGAAATGATTGGATCTTTCCGATTAGATTCATAACATCTCTGGAGGGAATATAGGCTGACAATTTCACAGTTTTATTTCTCTGTGATTTGCACGGTTGCCAAGACAACATCAGACCTCGGCACAGTTAAAACTAGATTCATAATTCCTAATTGTTATCCGGACCTTTTATTGGAGAACCAGATAAGACTTATAAAGCACAGGAAATCTCTTTCAAATTTTAATAAGGAAAACTGGAACTAGGAAATTGGAGAAACACGGAGTCAGACGGGGCAATCTATTGTAAATTAAAAGAAATCATAGACTCGTGCTGTAAGAGAACGATTCGTCTCTTTTATTCATCTGTGCGACAAGTCTGTTGCCAGGAATGGCTTATTGGTGGTACCAGCAGAACGTACTATTCTGGAACAAGACGTAATCAGTGGCCTACGCTTTAAGACAAAGTACGCACTGTGTAGACTTTCCTTCAAGTTTCTTGGAGACGAGCTACACCCGATAACCTTGATCAGAGACGAGTGATCAGTGTGAAAAGACAGAACCGTCATTGGCAGCTAAGTTCAAACATATACTGCCACTTGAACTTCTTAACCTTTTTTCAATCTCCAAATACGAGGATAATAGCTATTCTTTATCCATAACTATTCAATTTATTTTCCAACTGTTAAAACTTAAAGTGATTATTAAATTTTTTCATTTGTAATGTTACAAACTTAACTTCGATTTGATCATTTTAAAGTTACTACATGTTTGTCTTAGTCAATTACTACATACATTCTAAACAGAGCTATACTTGAATAATAGAATTCCACTGAGTAAATCAGAGGTGGGGGCTTAAACGAGCTCATAAATAAATGCTTAAATTCTTCACAAAAGTGGTCGCAGGTTACAGAATTAACGTGCTTAGCCACAGCCAGCATTGTTTTCGTTTACCTGAATTTCTTGTGAAGACTCCCATGTGATATAAGCTTTACTACTCTTCTATCTGCCAAGAGTAATCTTGTGTACAAATAGACTCAATTGCAGCCTATATTAGATACTCTTGAGTTTTGGCCATTGTTGGACCACTACTGCAAAGCAGTGGAGGAAATACCGTCATAATTGGGCGACTTGACCCGGATTATAGAACATGTCAAGTAATTCTCCTAGACGACTGACATAAATTTCAGATTTACTGAAAAAATATCGTCAAGAGAGTGTGTTGTAGTAAGACTGAGCATTCATTGTATGTATAAATAACAGTAAAAATAACTTTGTAAAGAATAATTAAATAATTGAAAGAAAGAAAATTTCTTGTAAACTAAAGTTAAAGTTAAAGAAATAAGAAGTTTTCTTGGTGCGGCAAATCAGTGTTGTATTGCTGTTGTAATCTTGTATAGCTTTGTAAACATACTTTTTGCTCAGAATGGCAGAGTCCCAAAATCACCATACTCTTTACCTTAATCTAGGCCGCCAACTCGGGTTTTCAGGCAAAGAACTTTCTAACTTCGTGCTTACTTCGGTGGGAGAACAGAAAGAAAAAGATAAAGAGGAAAAAGACAGGATAGAGGCAGAGAATGCATGTTACTGGTGTTATATTCAAGCTACTGGTCTGTCTCTGACAGTGACAATGAAATTGTCAGAACTGTCGGGCTTACTGTTAGTGGCCGACGTATTGTTTAGTAACGAGAATGTTTAATGTGGACCGTTACTGCATTGGCATATAATACTGCAAGGGGTCAAAAAACTGTATGACCAAATTGAAGATGAAAGTAGAACCTGGACTCATAGGGTATCTGGTGACGACACAGTTTATTAACGAGGAAACGTAGACGAGCATCATAATTGGTTCAAGGCAAACAAAGTACATCATTTACAATCATCATGGCCGTTGACTGACATCACTGGTCGTTATGACTTCAAGGTTAACGGCTTGACAGATTACATTGAACTGTCGAATTGACCATATTTATCTTTCTACGTAGACATATAGTAATTTGAAATATCAATCCGCTTCTGATGTCAGTGGGTCGCACTAGCAGCTTGACACATCGAGTCCAGCTGAAGCTCTGCCGTGACACCGCAGAAGGTCGAATATCTGAGGCGAGATACTTAAAAACGAGCCGTTTTCTGGTTAAATATTTATACTGGAACGAATCTTGGTAAAGTACTTCAAGAATGGCTTCTTCATCTTTCAAATAATTATAATATTATCATCCGCATGTCTTCTCTAGACTTAGGGCAAGTACATGAAAAACCACGTCTATCTCAGACGAAGGATATTGGGATCTGCCTCAAGCATCATTGCTGAATAGCAACAGATCACCGCGACAAAACGCGTCATATCGTTCAAACATCGTGCGCGGTGGTACGCAAATAATCAAACATACAATTAACTTAGATACACTCAAAAGTGCATCTATACTAGACTCACGTGTGAGGATCTCAAACATTTAACTCCCCCGATTAAAAAAATAACGTAACAATGCAGCACTCTGTGAGGAGAAAGCAGCCGAGAGGGAAGAGGAAAGGATGGCCAGAAAACACGAAAAGGCACAAGCTGAAAATAGGGAAAAGCAAAGGGTTTTCGAAGCCGCAGAGAGAGAAAAGGAGAGGGCATTCCAAGAAAAGAAGGAACAGGCCGAGAGGGCATTCCAAGGAAAGAAAGAACACGCCGAAAGAGCAGAAAAGAAGAAACGGGTCGAAAGAGCAGAAAGGAAGGAACAGGACTACAGAGACCATGCTTATTAGAATGAAGGAACTGGAACTCGAAGGAAGAAGAGTGGAATCTATGAATGGCTGATCTGGTAGCTCTCAATGGAGCGAAGGAGGAAACACCACTCAGGTGGTGGCACCTAGTTCCATAGGATGTCTATAATGAGGCTTCAGAGAAAACTGACATCTATCTTTCTAGGTTTGAATCCTTAGCAGCTACATTTGGCTTGCAGAGGGAGAGATACAACATGAAGCTATCCCAGAGTCTGAGGGGATCTGCTTATGATGAGTTTCTCAAGATGCCCACGGAAGAACAAAACAACAAGGACATTGTTGCGTGATAAATTCTCGCAACATCGTTTTATTTCAATATCTATTTTATAACGCAAGGGCAACAACTGCTTGAAATTTATAGTCACTTTTCTCGGTAAGCATTTGTCTTCTCGCGTTGGTATCGAATGCAGTTAAGTTTGAGCTGTGGTCATTTTGCGCTGGACTGCGCATGACTTGTCTTGCTTCTTGGTCGATCGGTTTCCGCCCACCACTAGTGGAGTGAGCGATTTGGAATGGCGAAAGAGATGCCTCGTTGAAGAGGGGATCTCCGCTATTTTTTGTTCTGTCAGGGATGTGTAGTCCTCTTAATGGATATTTCGTTTATTCGAGATAATACCTCTAGTGTTTCCCACATGTCGGGAGGCGTGATATTTCTGTGTATTTCATGAAAGCAAGGTAAATTAACATTTTCATTAACTCTATCGATTTTTTGGTCGTGAACGATTTCTGGTTCATAGCCTGTCTTCGAAAGTCGTCGTCACGAGATGTTTTCCTAGCTCACATGTCGCTGTATTGTGCTGCATCGGTTGATGCAGGTCCCAAGGACTATTACTTGCTACTTGGTTACCTGAACTAGGTTTGAAAAACCTTTATTATCTAGAGGATATTTTTTGAGGACATTATTTATACTTCGGCAGACGTGTCTGTCTTGCTGAAGTCAGATTACGGAGAGTGAACTGATTTCATACATCTGGTTATCTCCTGGCTGTTATAGAAAAGGATGGAGTTTTTCACCTGACTACATTTACAGCACTATGAAATATAACATGCATCTGACTCATCATTGTAATGCTGTCTACCGTCTATTGCTGTATTGAATGTTGCTGTGATAATGACTGTTTGATGTGTCTACATATTCGCGTAACCATTTTGTCACTGTGGCGTCCACAATAAATAATGAAGAAAAACGTCAACGGCTGTTTCAAGAATCATTGACTTTATACGTCGTGAGTTTACTGACGTCCTATGTGGATTGCCCTGTTATTTTTGTATGAACATTGTTTTGACTGAACACATCTGCACACTACACAAAACCAGACATGCGGATACCATCCATCATCATATGGCATCACGCATCATTTGGTGGCCATAAGCTGGTTTGATTCTGGTACCAGCAAACACGGGGTTCCTTACCCACTTCATTTTCAACAAGAATTCATCATCATCCGTCAAGAAATTAACATTCTTCAATACAGTCAACATCTTCAAAATTTTCAAAGTACTCGGCGTTGCCCGGTAAAAGTCAAAATTTCAACTTTTTGACGGAAACAAGAATTTGACAGTACCCGGCGTTGTTACATGTTGCCGGATAACTCGGACTGCTGTTATCTTTTACGCAAGTCAAGCAAGTTGCTGCTGTCAAGGTTCCAGTGCTGTCGTTTTTTGTGAAGGTCAAGTGCCGGTTGAAACGGGTTGTTTTCTGAAGAAGGCCAAGTACCGATTTCCATCAACTTACTTTTGGATTAGAAGGTCAAGTGCCGAAACAACTCAACACACAGTATTTCAGAAGCTCAAGTACCATCGTGTTAGCAGTGGAAGCAGTTCAGATGTGCCATCATCGTTGGAGCTTCGCTCTTTAGGACGTTGATTGACATCCGTTTTTTCTGCTGTTCTACGATTGGAAGCCTATAAGTTAAGTGGCCTGTTTGTATGTAAACTGTGCCCTTATACTTCTGCTGAGTCTTCTGTGTATCATCTCATTCTATATGTTATATGTCTATATGTTATTTGTATATTTATATGTTTATATTTCAGCGGGTTCTCGGTTGGGTGGTGTCTCCGTTAGATTATGCCACGTCATAGAGGTCGTCTATTGTGAGCGTTTTCTGTAGGGTAAGCAAACTTCCGATACTGGAATTTGCTAAGCGACTTCTGTTGCTATTTATGTTAGCTGTGATGACATGTTTTAATATTGTTTTCGTTATTATTTCGCATTCTTTAGTTTTGTTTTGATTTATTTGTATTTGTTAGCCTACTCTTGTCTATAATTTAGTTTCATACAACATTTTTGTTTATACACTGTGGTGTCATGTATTTTGTTTAATTCTATCGTAGATATCGTCACATTTTTTGTGATATTTCATTAATTTCTGCTTTATTTTTAGTTGATTTCTGCGAACGTTTTTGTATTGTTGCTGATCTTTGTTATTGTTTACATTGTTATTGTTTACATTGTTTGCATTGTTTACATTTTCAATGTTTACATTCTGCATGTGTTTACATAGTCATTGTTTACAGTTATAGTAATTAGTTAATGGGCTATGCTAATGCACTGTTACTACTACACTGATGATAAATGAATGATGAATAGTGTTGTGCACTATTGAATGAGAAGTGCACTTATGATCAAGAATTGATTGGTGATATTTCATATACAAGTTCTTTGATTGGAGACTTGTTTCCCACAGAGACTGGGATAATATAAGGTGATGTGAATATACAAGTGCTTAATTAAGACTTGTTACACTTAGGTTTGAAATAAATTAGTTAATTATTTCAGGTTTTGGACTCATATGTTAGACAACATGTCTACATTTGAGCACTTTATTGAGCAGGGTAAATTGCTTGGGAAGACTGGTGATAAGTTAGAAGAATTTGCAACTGCTCGATATGATAAAGCAATGGAAGCTGAACAAAAGAAACTGCATATGGAAGCTGAACAAAAGAAACTGCAGATGCAGGTGGATGAAAAAAGATTCCAAATGGAAATGGAAAAACAAAAAAGGGAATCAGAAGCTGAGGAAAGAAAACTCCAGCTAGAGGCTGACAATAACTGACTTGGAAAAGAGGCTGAAAATAAAAGACTCGAAAAAGAGGCTGAAAATAAAAGACTTGAAAAAGAGGCTGAAAATAAAAGACTTGAAAAAGAGGCTGAAAATAAAAGACTTGAAAAAGAGGCTGAAAATAAAAGACTTGAAAAAGAAGCTGAAAGACTTCAAATAGAGGCTCAGGCTGAGGAGAGAAGATTACAGAGAGAGTCTGATGAGAGGAAAGAGAAAGCAAAAATGGAACATGAAGAAAAGGTCTTAGCTTTAGAGTTGGAAAAATTGAAATTGATGAACATGAGTAATGGTAATGATTCAAACAAGGGTTCATCTTCTGGTAAGGCTAATAATGATACTTTTAAGATTAAGTTGCCAACTTTTAGTCCTTCCAGTGATGACATAATGTTCTATCTGGACAGATTTGAACAAGCATGTACAGCTCATAACATAGACAAAGCAAAATATGTTTATCAGTTATCAGGGATACTGACAGGTAAAGCTCTAAGTATATTAAATATGGTGGATGAACCTGACAAGAACAATTATGAGGTTGTCAGGGCCGCTTTGTTAAAGAAATATCAGCTTAACGAAGACGGCTATCGTCTACAATTTAAAAACATGTTACCTGAAAATGGAGTTGAATTCTCCGAGTTTATTGCAAGAATACGCATTACTTTCTCACGATGGGTTGAACTATCTAAGACGGAAAAAACTTATGAAGGACTTATGGACTTAATACTTAGAGACAAAGTCATGTCGTCTGTCAATGAGTCTTTCCTTGCTTTCCTTCATGAACGTAAACCTAAAACAATAAAAGAAATGGAAGATTTCTGTTGCCAATACGTAACTGCACACCCACACATAACCATGGGTAACTCTAAGGTGAAAGAAGGTTTACCAGTTGCTTCGGCAGCTCCGTATGGTCAAAACTTTGCTCGTAGATCCCAACAAAATTTTGATAGAAAGAGTAGCGGTAATTTCTGTCAAAATCATGGAAACCAATTTCATGGTGATTCTTCTTCGAAGAATTGGAGACAACCTGATAGTGGTCGTTACTATCACCCTAATAATTATAAGCATTTCAAAAGAGGATATGGTAATAGAGGTTATTCCTGTCGAAGACCTCAGAACCAAACAAATAGATGTTCGCATCAATGTGAACATGATAGTAATCGTGGAAACTGGAATTCGAACCAGGATAACAATTACAATAGAGACAATAATAACTGCAGAGATAATAATAACTCTGATAACTTCAGAGGTAATAATAGTCGGGGTAGATCTCAACACAAAAAAAAGAGATATCAGCAGGCTAATGCTGTACAACAGGAAACTGAGGGAGCCTGTAATCATGTTGTTGATAATAAAAACTTTGACGCTGTCACTGGTTCTGCTTTTGACTTTGAGAGAGCAAACAAATGCCCCCAATGCAGTACTTTATTCGAACCGGGTACCATAACTACTTTGAGTTGTGGTCACCCACTTCCCGCTCTTCCTGCTGCTGTTGCGCATGACGGGAGGGGTTCTTTAATTCTACATAAGGGTCTTGTTAATGATACTCCGGTCTCACTACTTTTCGATTCCGGATGCACCACAATTGGTGTTAGACAATCGCTTGTAGATCCATCTTGTGCTACAGGAAGGGTTATTAAATGTGTCACATTTGGCGGCACTCTAGAAAAATATCCTACTGCTGTAATTCGCATTGCCACTCCTTTCTTTACTGGAGATGTGCATGCTTGTCTCTTACCTAATCCTATTGCGGACCTTATTATTGGTCGTATTCACGGAGTTAGGGAGTGTACCCCACAGCATATTGCTGCTTGGGAAGATAATAACATGCAAGCTACAAATGCAGTAGTTACAAGAGCACAAGCTCTACAAACACCCGAAACTTCACTGAATAGTGATAATGAAGTTGATAGCCAAGATAGTCACTTAGTAATCACTCGTGACTCTTTCATAAAATTGCAAGAAGAAGATCCTTCTTTAAAAAAATTCTTCGTTCTTGCGAAGAAAGGTGATCCGAATCAGGATACAAATAGAAAATCTTGGATTGCAATGAGAAACGGCGTACTTGTACGTATGGTACAAGATTCGACTACGTCGGCACATTCGCAAATTCTTGTTCCCAAGAGCATGAGAGTGCAAATATTACAACATGCTCATGACTCGCAATGTGCTGGACATATGGGTTTTTCCCGTACGAAGTCGAGAGTCCTTGCGGCTTTCTTTTGGCCTTTTGTCAATAAGGACATTCGTATTTACTGCCGATCATGCAAGGTATGTCAGGAGGTCAAATCTAGAGGACCACGACATGCTGCGCCTATCCAGGCTGCTGACATTCCTATTCGGCCGTTTCAGAAAATGGCCATAGATATTATTGGCCCTTTTAAGGTCAAGTCGGCCAGAGGACATCAGTTCATCCTTACATGTGTCGATATGTGCACACGTTGGCCAGAGGCTATTCCTCTTAAGAGCATATCTACTACAGATATCGCAGATGCTCTTTGGTTGATATTTTCTCGCTTGGGGTTCCCCAGAGAAATATTATCAGACCATGGCACTCAACTCATATCTGACACTATGTCACAGGTAATGTCTACCTTACATATTGAACGATCTCTCAGTAGTATCTACCATCCTATGTCTAATGGGTTAGTTGAGCGTCTGAATAGAACGCTCAAGACTTTGCTTGGTAAGATAACTGAAGATCATCCTCAAGATTGGGACAGGGTTTTACCCGCGGCTCTCTTTGCCTATAGAGAAGTCCCTAATGAACACACAGGATTTTCTCCCTTCGAACTTGTCTTTGGCGCGCGTCCACGCGGCCCTATGTCTTTATTACACGATCTCATCACTGCCGATGATATTAGCGATGAAACTCAATCCTCATATGAGTATGTCATTGCTCTTAGACAAAAGATCATTGAGGCATGTAAGCTAGCAACTGCTTCATCAGAAATTGCTAAAGAGAAGGCAAGACAGTTTGCTAATAAGAATAGATGTCTACGACAACTTTGTCCAGGTGACAAAGCATTCGTCCTACTCCCCAGTAGGGAAAATAGACTTCTTATTGCATGGAAAGGTCCGTATGCAATAGTCTCTCGGATTTCCGATGTTGACTATGTGGTAGATATTGATGGAAAGCATAAAACTTTCCACATAAACATGCTTTCGGAATTTCACGAACGTCCGGACTATTTGCTGCCTATTTTCCAGGCAACGGATGATGCTCCTGCACCTCACGGTCATTATTCATTCCTGTCTGTCATACAGGATGAGGAAGCTACCTTCTCTGATGTCAACCTTCCCCTTCCAGTGGTTCCATTACATTCCACGGAATCTTGGAAAAACGTTTCTGTTTCTCCTAATCTTTCTGGTGACGAACATCGACAAGTCTCGTTGATGTTACAAACATTTCAGGATGTTCTCACTGACATTCCTGGACACACAGATGTCATAGAACATGACATAATTCTTACCGACAATAATCCAATTAGGGTTAGGCCGTATCCTATTCCTATACACTTTCAGTCGCAGGTGGAAAAGGAATTGGATGAAATGATTCAATTAAATATAATTGAACCATCGACTTCACCATATTCTTCTTCCATGGTTATTGTCCGGAAGAAGGATAAGAACATACGAATTTGTGTTGATTATCGCAAATTGAATCAGGTCACAAAGTTCGATGCTGAACCGATGCCTTTGTTAGAAGATCTACTGATTAGACTTTCTAATTCTAGATTCTTCACTAAACTTGACTTGTCTAAAGGTTATTGGCAAGTGCCTTTAGCAGAGCATGCCAAACCTCTTACTACTTTTTCTACACCTAGGGGTCTATTTCAATGGAATGTTATGCCTTTTGGTCTCATGAACGCCCCTGCCACTTTCGTTCGCATGATGCGTCGAATTCTGTCACATCGTTCGGATGTCATCGCATACTTAGATGACATCTGTCTCTTCAGTGATACCTGGGAAGATCACTATTTAGGGTTATATGACTTACTGTCCACTCTACGTGAGAATAATTTGACAGCGAAACCTTCTAAAGCTTTTGTTGGTTTTGGTGAAATCTCTTTCCTGGGTCATCGTGTTGGTCATGGTCTCTTGAAGACAGAAGACCACAATACTTCAAAAATACTGAACATCTCTGTTCCTAAAACGAAGAAACAAGTTAGGAGTCTCTTAGGTTTAATTCAATTTTATGGGAGATTTATTCCAAATTTATCTTCGATCATGGCACCTCTCTCAACATTGTTGAAGAAAGGTTCGCCTAATCTGGTCCGTTGGTCTGAAGAATGCCAATCTTCATTAGACCAAATCAAGAATATATTTTCTTCTCCTCCCATCTTAAGATTACCTACTCTTGATAGGACTTTTGTTCTTCGGAGTGATGCTTCATCCACTGGGATTGGAGCAGCACTGATGCAAGAATATGCAAATACTCTGCATCCTGTTATGTACATTTCTAGAAAACTAAATGCGGCAGAGAGGAACTACTCGGTTTTAGACCGTGAGTTGTTAGCGATGGTTTGGTCAATTCTAAAGCTACAAAGATTCCTCCTGGGCGCACATTTCATTCTAGAGACTGATCAGAAAGCTCTTACAGCTATTCAGACTAAGAATTTGAAGAGTTCGAGATCCACTCGATATGCTATAGCTCTTCAACCTTTTCACTTCACGGTACGAGCTATCCGTGGTGCGGATAATGTGATGGCTGACATTTTGTCTAGATGCCCACATGACTCCAACTAATACTTCTGTCCTATATTTCCATATATTACAGAGTCATAACACACCTATATTACTACAATAGATTAGCACATCTGTACTCACTTTATATGTACACACTATCGTGCTTTGTTGTCATCTTCTTCTGTTCGTTTTTTAAGATGATAGAGGAGGACTGAGTAGTTAATATAAGGGCCGTTAGTTTACTAAACAGCCACAATTATTAATAATGTATTGTACCTTATGAAGCATATTAGTTATTAATTAGCATTATATTGCTTGTACTTTCTCAGAATGTCATTGTTGAGCTGAGGACTTACCTTACTAGTATCAAGCATGACGAGTTCTAGATTGTGTACTTACCCTCGGAATACCAGAGCATATGACCTGGATCGTCATGTAGTTTAACTTTACTATGTACTTATGTCATTACATGTCAAAGAATGTACTATTTAAATTTTCCTATCAGATTTGTACATCCATTTTTAAAGACAATATTAGAGTATGCTGTTTAATGATGATTATAGTAACTTGCATACGTATATTGTGTTTACATGCTAACGTGATGTGTGTTGGTGACACCTCCCCGATGTGAATATTTTTGAGACATATTTATTTTTCTGTTGAGGTATATCCTCACCAGACACTCTATATTTAGCCTCATGTTAGGCAATTTAATTAATTATCAGCGCATAATTCGTGCGTTTTGAGCCGCTTATCGCATGCTCTTTGATATTTAAAAAAAAAATATGTTCCACATTTTTTTTTTTATCGGGAGGAGGTGGTGATATGTTGCGTGATAAATTCTCGCAACATCGTTTTATTTCAATATCTATTTTATAACGCAAGGGCAACAACTGCTTGAAATTTATAGTCACTTTTCTCGGTAAGCATTTGTCTTCTCGCGTTGGTATCGAATGCAGTTAAGTTTGAGCTGTGGTCATTTTGCGCTGGACTGCGCATGACTTGTCTTGCTTCTTGGTCGATCGGTTTCCGCCCACCACTAGTGGAGTGAGCGATTTGGAATGGCGAAAGAGATGCCTCGTTGAAGAGGGGATCTCCGCTATTTTTTGTTCTGTCAGGGATGTGTAGTCCTCTTAATGGATATTTCGTTTATTCGAGATAATACCTCTAGTGTTTCCCACATGTCGGGAGGCGTGATATTTCTGTGTATTTCATGAAAGCAAGGTAAATTAACATTTTCATTAACTCTATCGATTTTTGGTCGTGAACGATTTCTGGTTCATAGCCTGTCTTCGAAAGTCGTCGTCACGAGATGTTTTCCTAGCTCACATGTCGCTGTATTGTGCTGCATCGGTTGATGCAGGTCCCAAGGACTATTACTTGCTACTTGGTTACCTGAACTAGGTTTGAAAAACCTTTATTATCTAGAGGATATTTTTTGAGGACATTATTTATACTTCGGCAGACGTGTCTGTCTTGCTGAAGTCAGATTACGGAGAGTGAACTGATTTCATACATCTGGTTATCTCCTGGCTGTTATAGAAAAGGATGGAGTTTTTCACCTGACTACATTTACAGCACTATGAAATATAACATGCATCTGACTCATCATTGTAATGCTGTCTACCGTCTATTGCTGTATTGAATGTTGCTGTGATAATGACTGTTTGATGTGTCTACATATTCGCGTAACCATTTTGTCACTGTGGCGTCCACAATAAATAATGAAGAAAAACGTCAACGGCTGTTTCAAGAATCATTGACTTTATACGTCGTGAGTTTACTGACGTCCTATGTGGATTGCCCTGTTATTTTTGTATGAACATTGTTTGACTGAACACATCTGCACACTACACAAAACCAGACATGCGGATACCATCCATCATCATATGGCATCACGCATCAGACATGTTGATGAAAGCTCTGCTACAGCGTTTTATGCTCAATGCAGAGACTTTCCGTGGTAAACTCCGTGAGGCGAAAAGACAGAAAGATGAATCTTTTCGATAGTTTGCTACCAAGCTAGAAACGTACTTAGAGAAGTGGGGGTCTCTCAGAACCTTTGATGAATCTTTTGAAGCGTTGAAGGAGATTATTCTCGTGGAGCAGTTCAAGGACTCGCTCAGCCCTGACATGAGAAGGTTAATGGCTGAACATGGGCTTGAAACTCTTGAGCAGGTGGTAGTATTTGCTGATAGGTACCAGAGCGCCCAGTCGGAAGTGAATCCGTCTAAAAGGCGCCACCACCATAGTCACCCCAAACAGAAGGATCACCCAGATGATAACTCCAAAAGCACGGACAACACGACACCCAAAAACAGCCCACCAACAGCAACAACAACCACAAGACCACCAGAGGAAGAAACAGAGCAATTCAGCCAAGGGAACTGGACGACGATACTGTAAATCGTGCAGAACTGACACGCATTTCCCATCGGATTGTAAGAGGCCGAAATCCGGCCCTTATAATGTCGCTTACCTGATCAGGGGGCCGATAGGAAACATGACCTCCAGGCATATGAACAAAATCCTATTTACCCTTCCATTACTGAGCAAGTAAGCGTTGGCAACCAAACCATACGGTGCCTGTTTGATTCGGGCTTAGAATATTCAGCTTTAGTGTGTCCATCTTTGGTGAAGGCCCACAAAATACACTGATGAATTTGTAGAAATACAGGGGCCTCGGAAGAGTATAAAACCTATGCTACTTCCGGTTGCGGAGATTTATGTTTCCACCCGATATGTTCGGGGCAAAATCAACGCTACAGTGTAGACGAATTAGTCTATCCTCTCATTATAGAGAGGAAATATGTGTTCCTTGGAGATCCCTCAGGTGACTACAGGCCGACACAAAAGATCGAGAACCCAGGAGAAGCCTCAGCGGCCCCTGAGTTGTCATTGTTACAGAGCCTGAATATTTCAGAGCTGACGCAGGTACAAAGGGCCGATCAAACCCTAAGGCCTTACTTTTCCAAGTTGTATGGTAATTACTCCCATACTCCTCAGGGAGCATTTTACCGGAAGAAAGGTTTGGTATATAGACGGGTGGGAAATAAGAAACAGTTAGTTGTCCCACTCCCCTTTCGTACCCGCCTCATGCAAGAAATGCATTTAACCCTACCTCATCCCATTAAAGGTACTCTTTAAAATACTCTTGCCCTGGTAAGGCATATTTCCCTGAATTACTTCTGGCCATGCTTGCGACATGACGTTCGACAGTTTGTGCGAGATTGCTCTGTTAGCCATAGCCCGGACAACCAGAAGGATGAAACTATGAAGAAAGAGTCTGAGCAGAGTAACCAACAACCCAAGTTCGATAACTCGTACCTCAACTAGACATTTTTATGTAGTAAAACAGATTTACGACGAGCGCAGATGGAAGACATTACTTTAGCGCCATACTCTGAACAGAGTCAGCTAAAAATAAACCATACTTCAGCTGGAACTTTCCACAACGAAGATGGGATTATTTTTCGACGGATGAGGCAAGGGAAGCAGCTCGTGGTGCCTCTCCCCTTAAGACCTTCCGTCATGAAAGCGGCACTTGTATCTTCATCGGGGGAATATCTTCCCGTGTGTACCACTATGCGTAATATTAAGGAGGTTTACTTCTGACCCAACAGATGGAAAGACGGTAGTCAGTACGTACTAAACTGTACACGTTGCCAAGCGAGCAATTTAAACACTCGACCACGAAATGATGAGGAGAATAACACTGTCATTCAGAACAGTAGGAGAGGAAGGCACATATCTCATAAATATTCATGTCCAAACCTGGATATTTAATGAAAAATCTTTGGAGAAGGCGTATGTAACAAAACGACTGAACATGCTCTTTTTGGTGATCTCTCACACCTTGAAATTTTGTTATTTGTAATGTTACAAATTTAACTTTGATTTAATCCTTTTAAATGTACTACATGTTTGTCTCAGTCAAAGTTACCTAACACACACTCTAAACAGAGATATACATAATAATAATAATAATAATTCCACTAATAATCTCAGCGGTGGGGCTTAACGAGCTGATAAATAAGTGCTTAAATTCTTCACAAAAGTGGTCGGCAGGTTACAAATTAACGTGCTTAGCGACAGTCAGCATTGTTTTCGCTTACCTGAATTTCTTGTGAAGACTCCCATGTGATATAAGCTTTACTACTCTTCTATCTAAATTTCTGCCAAGAGTAATCTTGTGTACAAATAGACTCCATTGAAACCTATATTAGATACTCTTGAGTTTTGGCCATTGTTGGACCATTACTGCAAAGCAGGGGAGGCAATACCGTCTCAAGAGTGTAAAAGAAACTAGATTGCTCACTTCTTTGATACTTAGCCGCCGACCGTCAAAGCAGTCAGTGGCCATTACGCCTGGTGGCGTCTTGTAGGGCAACAACAAATTGATTCCACTTTGCTCGGTCGGCGGCCATCCTTCGTACAGTGCCTCAACTCTGGTTCATTCTTGTCGTGAGACATTCTAAATCCACATATATAAATTAAATAGTAAATGTAAAGCCTAACGAATTAATTCACTAAAAGGAAAGAAGAATGGTAAAAGAACAGTGCGGTCACAATAGCGTACGCCTGTATTATAGAACGTCATGCTAGTTAAACAAGAAATCCCCTTTTTCTACTTCGTCTGCATAAGTATAACGCTTTCACGTTTACTAGTAAAGCCTACTGCATCAACTACACGCGTTTCAAAAAAAAAAATAAAACGTGTACTGTATTTCTTAGAAAACCTTGAGATAGACACACTGCGTAAGGACCTAGATTAATATTCCATTAATTTCATTTTATGCACTACGTAAACGAAAAGACAGACGGCCTTAGAAGAGAGAGAGAGAGAGAGAGAGAGAGAGAGATGTACGGAGGAACGCATGCAATACTACCACAGTCTCGCGATATAAAATTAATGCCACCCCACGCGAAAGGCACGCAGGCTTGCTTTTTTTTTCAAATAAACAGGGACAAAAAACACTACCAATACGAGGTTAGGTTTTAAAAAACATGGTTAATGCTTATTAGGAAACATGACCCAATACTGTTTTACGTCTGAAATCCTGACTTTAGCCTGATAGTACAGAAGACACCCCATCGTATAGAAGTGAACGGGTGGTAGAAGAAAATACACATTTTGAACGCAGCCACTTAGCTCCATTAAACTTATATATTTGGGTGCCTTAGGACTTGCTGACAAAGAATATGTTAGGTGTTAAGCAAATAGTCTAATAATTAACAAATTATAGCCAAAATATTATAGTGGTGTTGTCTGACAACACAGAATCATATTTGCTCATAATGGCGTGTTTGGACACTGCTTTAGATGAAATGAGGCCACCACGTTAGATCCGATTTGATTGGCTAGAATTATATGTAAGGCGAAACATGATTAGTCGACTGCAAATACTATTTTTGGTTGTTAAGGGAAACGGTAGGAAGGGTACTTTTTTTCAAATGCTTTTGTAAACATGGTCTTATTGGCTAGACCATTTAAAATAGTCAATTAGGAGCGTCGGTTCAGTGCCACTTTTTGAAATTTAACTGTGTAGAAGCAAGTGCGTTGAGAACCAGTTCATATTTTTCTAATGAAAGCCTGGGACAGAGGCAGATCGGAATTGTGCCATAACTCATCGCCAGTCAACGTATTTGTTTAATATTTCCTTGAATTGTGGTAAGCTAGACATATTTGATCTCTTTTAGATGAAAATTGAATGTGAATTGATAATTTATGTCTGTATATGTGTGGTTCAGTAACAAACATGAGGCAAAGCCTAGATATTGCTCCACCATGAACAAAACTTGTCGGAGAGGAGTATAACTGCATGGGATTGCCAAATAGTACTATGAGACCTATCTTATTGAATAGAAGGAAATAATGCTGGAATTGCAGAGGCGTTGTAACCATTAGGGAGACGAATACTGGTGTATACTGTTACATGAGAAGCTAGCAGTTGGCCTACCGCGCTGAACTCTGTGTTTGTTATGTATTGTGCTTCAGTGTGGAAATAGATTATAAATTAGTTCTGAAGTAGGAGGTACAACCTTCTTGTTTCAGGGACCGTGGTACTAACGTATTAAAGCAGCACATGGTCTGAGTTTTGCTGATTCCAGAGGCTGGTAGCATACTCCTTGGTCAAGATATCGACCAGTGTTGTTTCTCAAGATCACGGTGAAGCAAGCGAGCAGTGGAGACTGTTTCCTGCCGCCCACACAGAAGTTAAGATTTCGTGGCCAGAGCAGCTCAATCTTGTGTATACCCCTCTAAAAGTGACTTTACCTTAAATCAAGAGGGGCATTTATTTGTTTCAAATAAAAAGAAACTGTGAACCTTTCCAATATTATTTCCACCAGAAACAAACATTTGAAGTCATGATGACAAACAACAACCCAGCTTGAAAAGCCAGTATTACCTCATAGTACTACAGCACAACTTACACACATATTGCAATAATAATATATGTCAATACAAAGATCCTATCTATAAATTGTGTACATACAACTTGTGATTACATTTGATTGTGATTCCTGGTTCACTTTGTAGTTGAATCAATATATCTATTATTGACAGGAATTAATACATATTTTTAAAAGTTACACTTGACTTATTAAGATAGTCTTATAGAGTGTTCTATGTATGTGAGTGTCACAGTGTTGTAAAGTATTGTGGATTAAATTAAATTGTTTATCTGTCTGTTGGTTGTTGTGAACATACACTTCCTCATTATCATAACCCTAGACATTCAACGTAGTCATCACAATATTCCAGAATAAGTCTGACTGAGGTCTAAATGTGGTAGCAAAGTAAGGTCATCTGTAACACACCACACTTATTAGATACAGATACCTTCACAGCTGATCTCAGTCAGTACACTAAGTCCCCTATAAATATTTATATCATCCCACTTTACCACAATTCTTTGCATCTCAGCCTCCAGATCTTGAGTTGATGGCGTGTGACAGGAAGACATGAAATGATCTTGAGTTGATGGAGTGTGACAGGAAGACATGAAAAGATCTTGAGTTGATGGTGTGTGACAGGAAGACATGAAAAGATCTTGAGTTGATGGTGTATGACAGGAAGACATGAAAAGATCTTGAGTTTATGGAGTGTGACAGGACGACATGAAAAGATCTTGAGTTGATGGTGTGTGACAGGAAGACATGAAAAGATCTTGAGTTGATGGCGTGTGACAGGAAGACATGAAAAGATCTTGAGTTGATGGTGTGTGACAGGAAGACATTAAATGATCTTGAGTTGATGGAGTGTGACAGGAAGACATGAAAAGATCTTGAGTTGATGGTGTGTGACAGGAGGACATGAAAAGATCTTGAGTTGATGGTGTGTGACAGGAAGACACGAAAAGATCTTGAGTTGATGAAGTGTGACAGGAAGACATGAAAAGATCTTGAGTTGATGGTGTGTGACAGGAAGACATGAGAATATCTTGAGTTGATGGCTTGTGACAGGAGGACATGAAAAGATCTTGAGTTGATGGCCTGTGACATGAAGACATGAAAAGATCTTGAGTTGATGGCGTGTGAAAGGAAGACATGCGTTTCTTGAATGCCTTTGCTTCTTGGGGAATGTGGTGGGCGATGAAGATGCTGGTGTTAAACTGTGCACGTCAAATGGCACATGAATGTGAGGGCAATGAGGATTCTGGTGGTTAAACTGTGCACGTCAAATGGCACTTGAATGTGAGGGCAATCAGGATGCTGGTGGTTAAACTGTGCACGTCAAAGGGCACATGAATGTGAGAGCAATGAAGATGCTGGTGGTTAAACTGTGCACGTCAAAGGGCACATGAATGTGAGGGCAATGAGGATGCTGGTGGTTAAACTGTGCACGTCAAAGGGCACATGAATGTGAGGGCACATTAAACTCTGCACTTAGAATACGTAAATATAAAAGTGAACTAAACTTGGCATTTAAAATATCTACACACGAGAGTGTACCACTTAATGAACACAAAATCCGAACACACAGACGAGTGTACTAAAGCTTGTACATTGCCTACGTACAAATTACAATGTATACGGACGTTCTTACCAAGGACTCTGAATAAATGGAAAGTGCCGGTCCTGAGGGTCCTGACAAAGGGCTGGCTTCTTCTGCAGGAGTGGCAACGTGTACGATGGCGAAAAGAACCACGGGCAGGAAGTACACGGCTATGGACGGCATTTTCTAGGAATAGACAAAGGGAAGAGAAAACATAAATTACGTATTTTCAGAGAAAACTTAAATTGCGCTATGCGCTGTCCTTACTGAGACACTCATACCAATACGCGTCGTCAAGAGGATTAAGTCGTAATCCTTGGAAGGTCGGTTGACCAGTCTGATCATCAGGACGTCCTTCGTCCTATACTTTCTGACGTCAACTTGCATAACTTTAAAGAAAGCAGTGGTCAGTTTGAGGTTCTTGGTATCTCCACAGAGATTGTCCAGGAATGGTACCGTGACGGCCATATGTACCTTACTGCTCCTCTTATGTTGGAGATCTTTTGCAGCAGATGTTCAGCGGTCATTTTATTGCTGCCACAGTTACAATCATCAGTAGTTCCTATCGTTAGCTTGTTGAATAGATGGTATCCTAATCTGTTGCACATTACCAGCTCAACAGAAGCGAACAAGTGGCAATCTTCAGCTTCCACACAGGCTACAACTGAAGATTCGCTGATTAGTTGTAAATTAAGGCACTTCATGCTCAATACCCGACTGTACAAATCATAAGCAAACCATGGCAAGATTAAACACATAATAAATATTGGGCACCAATCTTTCAAATTTTATAATGCCGTAAAACATTATCCCTCAGTGTTAAGGATACAATTAATATGTTATAATATGTTGCTACACGAAGGCATATATCCATTGATTTGAGGAGATAGAGCTCTCTGTTTTTGTGTACGATTTTTCACTTATATTGAACGCCGCATAACTAGCTGCGTCACCGATCACTACTGATGTAATATATCACGCACTTTTGCATTATAACGGTCAGCCGTCTTGGCCTGAGTAGACGTACTTTTTTCAAGCTCCCTAAGATTGTGGAGACTTGTATTTTGATGTTCAGTGGCACTGTTATTTCGAAGGCCTCCACTTACTTGATATTATGCAGAATGGTACATTAACTTACCCAGAAGTTATTACCATAGCCAGGGAGTATTTTTTTTCGAATAAAGCATCTAAGATTTCGTCATGAATATTTCTGCCGCATTGCTTAGGTCCTCGTGGTCTACACGAACCTTTAGACACAACGGCCAGAATTAAGGAGAGGAGATGATTTATTGTATTTCACTGCCACTTATTATATGATGCCTATGATTGAGATTTATGGACAGAAGACTAACTATGAAGAACTACATTGTTGAGACATTCTTCCATGCCACATATATTATTACTTGATGGAGCCGATTTTATGAGAATAAACTTTTGCCATGTTTGCTGTGGACCTGCCACTTGCCGGCTCATGTTGTACCTATCAGATTATGTCCTGAATGACTGTCCGTTATCATTTACGTTACATAGCACAATGTACTTCACAAGATCGACGGTCATATTTGTATTCGTCACCTCTAAGTCGTAACACTCAGTTATAAAGGAAAATTCAGAATTTATGTAACAAACAGTGATACGCAGACTACGTAGTCGCCATGTTGCATGAAATCAAGTGGCTTCTTAAAATAACTGGCATAAACCGATGTTTAAAACGAGATGGGAAAAATGGAACGCAAACATACGAGACTAGCGTAAGAACGTCGGAAAAAAGTAGCCTCAAGATTGAAGCTGTGGTACTGAACGTTTATTTCCGATTAAGATCAGAGTTTGAACTTGATCGAAAAATGTGTTCCAAAATATTAAACACGAAAATTTTACAGAATAGACCCAGAATTTGTTGAGTTGTTTCTCGCTGCAGACAAACAGCAAGACAGCAAGACGGACGGACGGACAGATATATAGACCGGACAGACAGACAGACAGCAGGACAGATAGACAGACAGACAAGATAGGCGGCAGAAAAGACATACAGACAAGACAAGATAATCAGAAGGACGGACAAACAGACAGACAAGACAGGCAGACAACAGGACGGACTGAGAGACGGACGGAAAGACAGACATGACAAGATTGACAGAGAGACCAGACCAGAAAGACAAGCAGACAAATGTCCAAGAAAGGAAGTAAATCAGGTCAGACATACAAGCAAATAGATAAACGGACACACATAAGGCAGGCAGACTGACTGACGGAGCGAAATTCAGAAGCGCTTTTTTTTTTCCCTACTTCTCAGTTGCGAACGCGAAAAAAAAAAAAGGTTTAATTGTCGACGTCACTGACATATTTCGAAACGTTGCAATGTTATAAAACTTGGTAAAACTACGGAACAGGGAATTCCCTGACAAGTATTGGCAACAAGGTTTCTAGTGACGATGGTCTAATCTAGTCACCCAACTGAGGATTTTATATTGCTCCCAGGAAAATAAAGGAGATTATAAAAGAGAATAATGAAAAGCAAAATTACTCGTAGAATGAAAACCTTAATGGACGAAAAACTAGAACAGTGAACAGTAACTAAAACTAGAACTTGGAATGTTAGCTGGACAGTCAAGGTTGGAGTTGTTAACTGCGGGGCCCGATTAGGACCGCTGTGGCGGCCCCCCCTCCTCTTGACGTAAGATTATAGTTTAGTTGTAAAACGTTTAAATGCCATCATATAAGTAATAAATATAGATATTTTTATTATTGTAAATACAATGTAATAACATATATTCCTAATATCTAATTTGAAATAATCTTTTTTCCTTATTTTTTTTCCGAGCTGGAGGTGGGAACAATGCAGAGGATATAACATACGAAAATAATAAAGACAGAAAATGTGAAGCTTACAAACACTAGAAGGAACGGACCAAAAATAAATAAATTAAAAAAATAACACCAAAGCAAAATCATAATTTCTATTTTGGTTCCTCATAGAGCATGGGGCCACCGCCACAATAAGAAGTCTGCAAGAAACCCGCGCTCAAGCATTCACCTACTCTTGCAGCGGATGTTTCCATAGCAACTTCCTAAACTAGCAGCCTCATCACAGCCTCATATCATTGACCTCTAGCGATTTGTTTGACAGAGCAGCAGTTCTATTCGTTCTTTGACTCTTCAGGAACCCCACGGGGGATGATCTAGAGTGCTCAAATAGAAAACAAGGAAGTGTCTTATTCACTCACAAGAGACAAACAATAACCAAACATACTCCTCCACAAACTAAAAAAAAAAAAGTTATCACCAGCACCTACAGACTAGAAAGGCCAGGCCAGAAGATAGACAGCCGATAAGATAGTATGGCGCTCTCTCTTCCAAACTTCTACATCTCACGGTAGAAGAGGAACGACTAAGTAAGTACCTATATAAGTTAGTAACATCATATGGATGATGCCCACAACAAATTGGGATAACACTTACGTGGTGAAGTGAGATGTTATAAATATTTATAGGGGACTTAGTGTACTGACTGAGATCAGCTGTGAAGGTATATATATCTAATAAGAGTAGTGTATTATATATAACCTTGCTTGCTGCCACATATGTATACCTCAGTCAGAATTATTCTGGAATAGTGTGATGACTACGTTGTATGTCTAGGGTATGTGTATGATGAAGTGTAAGTCATAACAACAACAGACAGATAAACAATTTAATTTATTCCACCACACTTGACAACACTGTGACACTCACATACATATAACACTCTAAAGGATATCTTAAAGGAGTCACTGATAACTTTTCAAATAACAATATGTATTCATTGCTGTTATGAATGAATATGTGTCCTGATTCAAATACAAAGGGAACCAGGAATCACAATCAATTTTACTTACAAGTTATATGTACAGAATTTATCAATATGAATATGGTAATGACATATATTATTAAAAGTATCCTATGTGTGTCAGTTGTGTAGTAGTAATATGAGGTAATACTGGTTTTGTTTTGTTCAAGCTCTGTTGGTATTTGTCATCATGACTTCAATAGTTTGTCTTTATTGGGACTAGTATTGGAGATGTTCTCAGTTCCTGATATTAAAACAATTTAATTCCCCTCTTAATGTTATTTTTACAAGGTCATTTTAAGCTGGGGGTACATAATTTTGAGCTCAGCTGGCCACATCAGCTTATCTTGTGTGATGGCGGCAGGAAAAGACTCCTCTGCTCGATTTCTCCCCTGGACTCTGGAGACACCTCACTGATAGCTAAATGGACCAAGGAGTATGCTGTCCGACTCTGGATTCAGCAAAGCTCTGACCAGGTGCTGCTCAATACCATCAAGACCACGGTCCCTGAAAACAAGAAGGATGTACCTTCTACTTCATAACTAATTTATACTCTCTTTTTACACTGAGCACAATACATCACAAACATTGAGTTCAGAGCGTTAGGCCAACTGTCAGCTTCATCTGAAATACTTTATACCAGTATTTACCTCCTTAATGGTTACTACGCCTCTGCACTTCCAGCATTATTTCTGTCTAATCAATAATCTAGGTGTCAGTGTACTGTTTGGCCATTCCATGCAGTTTTACTTTCCTCCGACACCTTCTGTTCAGGCTGGAGCATTATAGGCTTTACATCATGTTTGCTACTGAACTACACATATATACAGGCATAAATTAACAATTCACATTCAATTTTCATTAAAAGATACTGAATGTTTCAAGCTTACCACAATTCATGGAAACAAACACAGATACGTTGATTAGCAATGAATTCTGGCACAACTACTGGCACAAATTCCCATCTGCTTATGTTCCAGGCTTTTATTTAGCAAAAATATGAGCTGGCTTCAACGCACTGTTGCTTTATCAAGCTTATTTGACTAGTGGTCTCGAACTAACGCTCCTAAGTGAGTATATCAGCGAGTCTGGCCAATGGAGCCACGATTCGACAAGTGTTTGAAAAAAATTTTAACTTCCTACGTCTCCCCTAACAACCAAAGATAGTATTTATAGCCCGACTAATCGTGTTTAGCCTTACATATCATTCCAGCCAATCAGTTCAAATGTAACTTGTGGCCCATTTCCCGTACAATGGTGGTGTAAAAAAAATCTACCACTGAGCGATTCTGATTTTGGGTGTTGTCTGACAGCACCATCATTTTATTTTGGCTATAACTTGTTAATTCCTAGACTATTTGCATAACGTTGTACATATTCTTTGTCAGCAAACCCTAAGGAACCCAAATATATATATTTAATAGAGCTAAGTGGCTGCGTTCAAAATATGCAATTTCTTCTACCTCCTGTTTCGAAGATGTGCTGTCTGGGTACTGTAATGTTTTCAAACGTAAACCCATATAATGTTATCTTTTCTAATAAGCGTTTCCCAGGTTTTTTAAAACCTAACTCTGGGAAGGGTAGTGAATTTATCACTGTCCGTCTGAAAAAGTTAGTGCATGTGGCCTTACACGCGTGATAGTAGTAATTGTGTATCGCGCGACGCGTGTTTTGTGTTGCACGTGTTCGGCTGTATGCCTCTCCCTTCTCTCTATCCTTTAGTCCATCTGTCTTTAGTTACGCCGTGTATAAAATGGAATGAATGAAATATTTAAATTAGGTCATTGATCAGCTTGGTATCTCAATGTTTTTCCAAGAAATACAGCACACGTTTCATTGAAGAAAGCGGGTAATAATACAGTAGGCTTTTACTATCAACGTGAAAGCGTTACAATTTGCAGACGAAGCATAAAACAAAGGGGATTTCGAGTACTGTCATTGTGACAGCACTGTTCTTTACCATTCTTCTTCCTTTCTTTATTATATGTATTTATTAGGCTTTATATTTACTTGATAATTTATATATGTGGATTAGAATATTCCACGACAACTTATTCAACAAGATAAAGATAGGAACTATCGATGAGTATAACTATTGCATCAATCCAGTGAATGCTGAACATCTGCTTCTAAGATGCTCAACATATGTGGAACAGAGAAAGGACATATGGCTGTCACCAGCCCCATTCCTGGAAAGACTCTATGAAGTGTGACAAAACGTCTGTACGCGTTCTTTTTCTGCATCTCTTACACCTTCAACCACTCCGGCAGTATCCCTTTTCTTCTTCGTTTTTCTCTCCGCTTCTTATTATTTGGCAATTTGTTGCCCTTTCATTCATTATTTTGCTCTATGTTGGATAAGTAGGGTGAATTCTCTAACACTCTACTCCCCTACGGACGTATCTGCTTTACTTACTTACTTAGTCGTTCCCCTTCTACAGCGAGGTGTAGAGGTTTGGAAGAGAGAGCGCCAGACTATCCTTTCGGCTGTCTTCCTCCTGGCCTGGTTCCATTCTAGTCCTCGGTCCTTCAAAGATTGTCTAATGTTGTCCTCCCAGCGGACTTTGGGTCGTCCTGGGGGTCTGGATCCTTGGCTCTTTGTTTCCCATGCTTGTCGTGGTAGCCGATCTCCTCCCATTCTGCAGACATGGCCAAACCATCTTAATTGGGACTGTTCTACTTGGGTCTGCAGGGGGTAGGATTTAAGGCCTTGATGTATCGTCTGGTTGCGTACCATGTCTCTTCTTGTTACTTCAACCACCTTCCTCAGATACCTCATTTCTGAGGTTTGGATCTGGCTTTTGTGGGTTGTAGTCATTGCCCATGACTCGCATCCATATGTCAAGACTGGGACATAGGTGGAGCGGTATACAGCCATCTTCGATTTCTTACCAACCTCTTTCTTACTGAGGAATCCTCGATTTATGGCACAAAAAAGTCTCCCAGCCGCTGCTTTTCGAGTGGCCAACTCTTCTTTGATGCCTCCCTTTCGGTCTATAATAGATCCGAGATATTTAAAGTGGTCGACCTGCTCCAGGACCTGTTCTCCCAACTTAATCTGATGTTTTCTTTCTTCTCATGATATCACCATGGATTTTGTTTTAGAGCTGCTTATGACCATCCCTCTCTTCTGCAGCTCTTCCTTCCAGACTTGCAGGTTGGATTGGAGATGTGTCTCTGATTTAGCCATCAGGACAACATCATCAGCAAATGCTAGCTCTGAAATACAGACCTGTCTCATCTTCCAGTACCCCACTGAATACTTTCTTGTTCTCTCCTTACATGCCTTGATGACATCGTCCATGAGGAGTATGAAAAGGTAAGGTTATAGGATATCACCTTGTCTTATACCAGTGGTGGTCCTGAACTCTTCTGACTTATGGTTTGCCAACCTCACATAATTTCTGCAAGACTTGTAGAAGCTCTGTATAGCATGAATCAGAGGGGCTGGAATATTCTTCCTTGCCAAACAGTCCCAAAGTTTGCTCCAGGGAACCCTGTCAAACGCCTTTTTCCAGATCTATGAAACAAAGATGGATCTCACTCTTATACTCAAGGGCCTTTTCACTCAGCTGTCTGAGTGTGAAGATTAGGTCTTGAGTACTTCGGTTTTCTCGGAATCCGCACTGGACCTCATCCAACTGTGGCTTAGCTAGGCGTCGGAGTCTCTGCTCTAGGATTCTAGAGTAGATTTTACCAGGGACGCTGAGAAGGGATATGCCTCTATGGTTTCCACACTGTTGATTGCTTTACACGCATAATTATTTACGTTCCGCAAGTTAAATGCGATAATAGCAGATAATTATACCGGCTGTACGTTTATCTTCGCTTCTTTTTCGCTTCTGTTTTCTTTCGAAGTCCTCCAGGTTAAAGCAACTATATAGCGAACAGTACAGTCAGCTGGACAAGGAAGTTCAACGCCAAACCCGAGCCAACAAAAGGAATTTCCCAGAAAATCTTGCAAGACAGGCAGAAGAGGCAGCACTGAGAAACGAACAAAGCACAGTATACAAAATAACTAAAATCATCAGTGGAAAACGAGGTGCAAGCAATATTACATTAGTAAGAGATAAGCAAGGAAATCTCGTCACGACAGCAGAGGGACAGGAAATAAGATGGGCAGAGCATTTCAGATAAACTCTGAACAAGGAACCACCAGAGACACAATTGAATGTTCATGAGGCTGAAAACGATCTAGATGTTTGTCACAGAACATTTTCATGAGTATGAATGATGATAGTGATTGGTGTTGGGAGCCGCGCTGGTGTAATGGCTACGACGTTGTACTGACGACCAGGTGTTCATCGTTCAAACCCGGCCGTCGGCGTTTCAAGAAATGTTTACGACCGGAAATTTGACTGAATAACCTGAACGGCTCCTGCACATAAATCTCGTGTGGATGGGAAGGAGCGAAGCTCCTGACCGGGTTGGAAGAAAAGTCCACTGACCCCCCAGCCTCGCAATGACATGTCATTGGGCCGAAAGAGCTGGAAAGCTCGAGTGCCGCTGGTTATAGAAAAAAAAAAGAAAAAAAAAGTGATTGGTGTTAAGGGTCACTGAACTGTTGTTAACACTTGGTTAAGTGCAACTCAGGTATTGATGTCATGTCTGACTTTATGTCAACATGGGGTGACTTGTGCATGCGTTGGGAGAAAGCATGTAGTGAATACAAGTCTGGTGTGACTGATACAGTCTGCGTTTGGCAGCCGAGCTGTATGCTCGAGTCGGTGATTAGTAGCCGAGCTGTGAGCTCGTATTGTGTGACTGTGAAGAAACACGGATGTGATTATTCTAATATGTGAGGATATATTTATTATATATTGTGTAAGTCCTACCTATTGTACAGGCGACGATCATTGTACCGCCTGGAAGTGTTCCTGCTAGAACCATAGTTATATTCTGTTCGTGGAGAACAGTATAGGGCGTTGCAGTGTCCGCCCCTGAGCTACTGGAAGAAAGGCGACGCGTTTCCCGCCTTGTAGCGTTATTGGAATAATACAGGCGTTGTGGGATTCCCGCCTGGATGAGATTCTGTGAGAATCTAGATGGCGATGTTTAATGCCGCCAACCACTAATAATAAGTGGAGCACACCTGGATGGTTTTATGATTGTGCGAGGAAGATATGCCGCACCAAGGACTTTATGTGTACTGTTAGTCTGTGTTCGTGTAAAGTCAGTTCGTGAACACGAGAGTTCAGAGTTATTTCCTGCAGGCAATGTCAGCCTGGAGGTGAGTCAGTATGCTTGCTACATGTACTTGATTTCCACGATTTATATATCAGTCAAATAAATGTTATAGAACTGTAACCAGTAGCGTTGGGTTAATTCGTACGAGCCATTGTTGATCACCATCTTCATACAACCCACACCCACCATAATATTGTTCCTGACATCTGGGGACATCGTCGCCCAAAATGTTCCTGACAATGTTAATACAGAAATTCCAGGAAAAGAAGGAATCATCACAGCAATCAAAGGGTTAAAGAATGGAAAAGCTCCTGGCCATGATAACTTAAATGCTTAGCTATTTAAGACAGAACCTGAGCTAGCAGCAGAACTATTAGAACAACTATTGACACAAGTCTGGAAAACAGGGACAACACCAACGGAGTGGAACAAAGGAATTATTGTCAAATTGTCCAAGAAGGGAGATCTTGCAGACTGCAATAATTGGAGAAGAATCACTCTTCTCTCAGTTCCCAGCAAAATAATAGGCAGGATAATTATACAGAGAATTTCAAATGCAGGAGACTACAAACTGAGGAAAGAACAAGCAGAATTTAGAAAGAACAGAAGATGTGTAGATCATATATTTACCCTCAGGAACATTATAGAGCAGTGCTCAGAATGGCAAAGACAGCTGTACATTAATTTCGTCGATTTTGAAAAGGCTTTTGACAGTATACAAAGGGACAGTTTATAGAAAATACTGAGGGCCTGTGGATTTTCAAGCTGTATAGAGTCAATCATAAAAAGCCTCTATGGCAACTTTACGTGTAGCGTTGGGCAGAGTAACCTAACCTTTGAGGTGAAGGCAGGAGTACGACAGGGATGCCCCTTATCAACCACTTTAACAGTCATATACTGGGTGATGCGCCAGACAATAGAGGGCAGTCCAAGAGGAATAAGATGGACTACATTTTCTACATTAGAAGATCTGGAATATGCAGATGACATTGCACTTCTAGCACATTCACATCAATACATCCAGGAAAAAACGGATAGACTTAACAAGTATTGCTAGCAGGTGGGCTTGAAAATCAATATAAAGAAGTCAGAGATCATGACGCTCAATGTGAGTAACCCTGAACTATGCTATGGACTCCTGAAGGAAAACGAAAGAGAGGCCTACCCAAAAAAACTTATCGCAGGACTGTGGAGACTGAGATGCAAAGAATGAACCAGAGTTGGGGCACTGTACAAAAGATGGCCACCGACCGAGCAAAGTGGAATCAATTTGTTGTTGCCCTACAAGACGCCACCAGGCGTGATGGCCACTAACTGCTTTGACGGTCGGTGGCTAAGGATCAAAGAAGAAGAAGACGCTTATCTATTCTCTCAGTCTGACCACCCTTTGAAACGCGTCGGTCCAACGTTTGACCCCAGGTGGGGCTGTCGACGACCGTGTCTTTGTCTGGCAGATTACACAGGTGGTAGATGCGTTTATCGCCTTTGCGGGACCATCCCTGATGCTTATTAAAGATAATCTGTCTGGGTAGACATCTTGGCGGAAGACAATACCGCCAGGCAAACATGTTCGCACATTTGTTTGTGAGAGAGAACAAGAGGCCACCGGAAATGTTAAGTCTTATTATAATGAAGTCACGCGTGGAAATATTAAATTTAATATTTTAAACTCGCAGTGGAGATTATGAATTAAACACCCCAACCTACATAGTGCGAAAAGAGCTTACGATTGGATTAAAGTGAGAGCCGGAATATACAATGAATCTCATCGGCAAGTTTGCCGGGAAGTACAATCTGTGATTTGAACTGGAAACTGAAAATAAAATCTAGCGAACTCAGAGACACAGAACAGACAGCTTCGCAACTTCAAAAGAGCAACTCCCAAAACAGTCAGAAAGAGAAAGACCTAGAATTCCATATTTAAAAGTGACAGATCGAAGTATTTGGGAAACTTAAAATCGTAAAAATTAAGCCCGTGTTACCTTATACTTATTGAAGGCTATTGGGTAACGAGTATATTAATGTGCTGCACTGATCTTGTAAGGCATTTTGATATAATAAACAACAGTCTAAACAGTAACGTAGGAATGGCCAACTTGAATAATCTTGATCAACAGCTTGTTGTACGTTTTATCACATTTAATATGTCACAATACAACATAAGTGTACTTCACTTCTTTTGAGAGCACATGATGATAGGACAGTGCATCAGTAATACAAATGTGTTCAGTAGCAGACATAAGCAATAATGTCGTTGTGCCGGTTTAAAGTCAGAATGTCTATGTTTCGTCTACGACGCCTTCATACTTTACAAATCCGTATTTATTCAAATCACTTACTGTCCATCTCCTTAAGCCACATACAATCAGGCATACATCATAATGAATTGAGTCAATTATCCTGACTCTGAAATATTTTATAACAATAAACACTGGTCTGTCGCTCTCACATAAATATCCGTACACTTTGAAAACACCAGCCAAACTCAACTGTCCTAACGATAACCTTCGTTCCCCCCGCAGCAGATCCTGTCCACGTCATACACTAAATAACTGTGTCACACACATTCCACAACTCGCACGCTTTTACAATCAAAGCGTTTTCGCTTTCTGCTCCATTGCGCACAGCGATGAATTACCAGCCTGTGAGCAAAGTGATAGGTAACAGCCCGCCTTTATAAATACAGAGACTGAAAAACTTAAGGGGCCAGGACTTAAAATACAGAGACTGGAAACCTAGGAATTGGATCATCAGTCATATAAGACATAATATCCCAGACCAAGTGTTTCATAGAACACCGTCATAAGAGGAATTTCTCAGACGAAATTGATTCGAAAGCATATGCAAGGAAATTGCTTGTGTCCATCCGAAACCTGTGCAAGGAGATTGAGTATAACCCAAAAATTTGAGGTAGCTTGTGAACATTTCTTTTACAAATGTGAATTAACATGTCTTTCATGCTTAGAGGTTATATGTGAGGCTGGAAACCTCAACATACGAAAATAGTATATTCATAAACCACTACAGCAAGCGCAGGTGATTGTTTCTGGCTAGTCGTGCGGAAAACATGACAGCAGAGGTGACCCCAGACTCCGACTGAAGCAGTGATGAGTGATGATTACATCACATGTGTCCAAGTGTATCATTTGTATCATATCATTTTATGAGATATATGTAGCTCGTTAATGTTAGTTCAGGCACAAATCATTATTCGCGCTGTCCAGACACATTTTCCCAGCCAATACCCAGAGGAATATTGGTGAATTTTAATCTTATTTCTTGAGCTACGTTGTGTACTCAAGAATTTAATTCTTCTGAGAGATTAACATCGGTGGGTGAACAGCGAGAGGATGCGCCTGTTAAGCTTCCAACTCAGTGTACTTAGCAGAGGCGTTTGTCTTTCTATTTTTTTTTCTTAAAAAAATGTACGTGGTTACAAGTATCAGACGGTTTGAAATACTAACGTTACAACGCCGCAAGTATGTAGAGAAGTGCATTCATCAACAAAAAGAAGTGACGGAAACCACGGTGACAGGACTCGCCTAGAGTTATGTTTTCATGTAAAATAAGCGAAAGCAACGGACTTTGATAAATCCTCATCTACGTCTCAGTGACGAAAACTTGTATTTACAGCAAAATTTCACCAATCTTTCCATATTTATTTTAATTATTAAAGACTAATTCGTTATTAAAATTGTTACATGTTGTTTTAAAACTAAACAATCGTAGTCGATTCAGTTTTATATATATATATACTGTTCAAAAAAAAGAAACGCAACTTTTTTTGGTGTTACTTTTATAAAAGATATTCGCTGATTGGACATCAGTCAACCTATCGACTGTGTCCATCTGGTTATTAACTTCTCGTGGTTACCTGAATTGTACTCACCTCATGATTCGTGAGGTCATGAAAGAGGTCAAGGTCAAAACAACATTTTTGACAATAACTCGTGACAGGTTCATAAGAATCCCATGAAAATTACTGAACACAAAACTCTGACGATAATACTGAATGCCTATAAAAGATTGACGCTCCTCGAATAAATTCAGTTGAAAATCCAATGCTCAAATATGGCTCATCTCACTACAGAACAACAACTCATCATCATTGGACGTTTACAGACTGGATAGTCACAAAGTGTAGTGGCCAGACAATTTAATGTGGTTAGAAGAACCATTAGTCACCTTTGGAGGCGATTTCAAGAAACTGGCGCAGTGGCAGACCGGCCGCGCAGTGGAAGACTCAGAGTCTCAACTCCTGCCGAAGACCGCTTCATACGGCTGCGTCACCTCAGGAATCGACTTGCATCTGCGTCCTCCACAGTCCAGTCAATGTCAGCAGCTCGTCGAATTTCAGATCAAACGGTCAGGAACCGGCTGCACGACTCTGGTCTTTGGGCTAGAAGACCCTACAGAGGTCCTGTTCTTACGGACCGACATCGCCAGAACCGGCTGCAGTTGGCGAACCAGAATCGTCAATGGACCGTTGGGAATGACTGGAGACGGGTTTGGTTTAGTGATGAATCATTTTTTGTGCTCCAGCGACACGATAGACGGAGAAGAGTTTACCGCAGAGTCTATGAGCGCTACGCCCAGAACAGCGTTGATGAGGCTCCTCCACATGGTGGTGGAGGTGTACTGATGTGTGGGGCGATCAACGTCATGGGAAAAAGTGACCTGGTGCAAATTGAAGGACGCCTGAATGCCCAACGATACGTCTCTGAAATTCTTTGTCCTCACGTCCTTCCCCTTCTGGCTGCACGAGGGTCGATTTTTCAGCAGGATAACGCTCGACCTCATGTGGCACAACTCACCACCCAGTTCCTCGCTGACAACAACGTCCAGACTATTCCATGGCCAGCCATGTCATCAGACATGAACCCCATAGAACACTTATGGGATGAACTCGACAGACGACTCCGCCAGCGAGACGTGGCTCCAGCCAATCTCCGACAGTTGTCTCTTGCACTGCGGGAAGAGTGGGCAGCCATCCCACAACAACAGATCCAACGGCTAATCGGATCCATGTCAAGGAGATGTCGTTCTCTGATAGAGGCCAGAGGAGGCCATACACCTTACTGAAACGGAGGCCTCAGTCGCAAAGAATAAAAGTCCAAACCAAATTTAATGAACACCATTTCATTGTTTATATATACGAGACATCATCACTACTTTTTGTTATAGATTTTTTTAACATTCTTCTTTAAAACTTCATCTTTGTCGACCCCAGAAATATTTATGCTTGCCTACGTACTGTCCATGACTCACTTACATATGTTAGGATTTGTATACATAATACCGAAAAGCTCTCTTTCTTACTATTATTGACAATGATTGTCATTCGACTGAAAGCTAATTTTTCCTGTGCAATGCTATTCTTCACTTCTGGTATGCATCATCCGCAACTACTGCGTACACCCTGAGACGTCAACGTGAATATTTTCAAAGATAGCAGGTGGTCAGCTTGAGACAATTTGTATCTCCGTGTCAGGGATTGCCTCCCCTGCTTTGCAGTAGTAGTCCAACAATGGCCAAAACTCAAGAGTATCTAAATGGGTCGTCAAAGGTGTTTACCTTCGCACAAGATTACTCTTGGCAGAGATGTTGATAGAAGTATAATGGCGTTTCTATCCGAAGGGAGTATTCACAAGATAATTCAGAAGTCAAGAACCATGCGGCATAGCGCTGAACAATGGTTAATTTATATCTATCCGTCGCCTTTTGTGAAGGATTTAAGCAATAATTTTTATCCCGTTCAAGCCCCCAGCTGAGTTAATTCAGCGAATTCCTATTATAATGGTATAGCTCTGTTTAGAGGTAAATTTATGTGCAGGTATATATATATATACAAACAACAATACATAAACGACAACTGCAGGAAAATAGAGGAAATGCGCGAACAGAGATTGAGTAAGAATATGTTTTCTGAAGTAAGAACATTGAAGAACAGCAACTTTAAATCATCACCTCGAGCAATAAGCGACAAGAAAGGCGACACCCTAACAGAACGTAAAGATATTCTGAACAGATGGAAGGAGTACTGTCAAGAAATGTATACGGAAATAAACAAAGCGGCAGATAACAACGTCATGAATGAAGCGGAACGTGAACCAGAACCTAGCATAGAGGAAGTCCGGAACG